>JAGXJF010002193.1:0-1200000 GCA_019208055.1 Stipa capillata
AGCGGTGGCGAGTGCCCAACGCCCTCGCCCCAGTCAGCTGGGATTGTGACAACCGCCGACAGCGGGTGGAGGGCAATCGAAGACGGAGCTCCTGTGGCAGCGACCTAGCTTCCTACGTCCTCGTAGGGACACAACAGCAACGGCCCGGCACGCGAAACAACGACGAGCCGGTCCGGACGCGGCAGCACCGCAGCGGCGTGGCCCTGGGGCGGCCCGCGGCAGCAGAGGCGGGGCCGGAGGCGCTGAAGCCGGCGGCGGCCTGGAGGCAGAGCGAGCGGCGTGCCCTGGGTGTGGCCCGCGCAGCAGAGGCGGGGCCGTTGGCGCTGAAGCCGGCGCGGCCTGGAAGCTTGGGGGCGGCGCGGCCTTCGGCGCGAGGGCAGCCCGGCCGAGCGCGGCGTGGGGGCTCGTGGAGGCCGAGGCCAGCGGCGGGAGCTGTGGCGGCGCCGACCCTGGCGCGCAGGCCGGCGGCGGGCTCGGGGCGGAGCTGCGGCGGGCTCGGGGCGGAGCTGGCGGGCGGCGGCAGGCGAGGCCAGGGGCCGGAGGCGTCGGGTGAGACCGGCGGGCACTCGGGCCGGGGGCCGGAGCTCGGCGGTGAGCCGGGGCCGTGAGGCGGCCGGGGACCGAGCAGCGCGGGCCTAGGCCGGAGCTCGGCGGCGAGCGGGCCGGAAGCGACCGGAGCTGGGGGCGGCCGGAGGACTGAGGCGGCGCCGGGCCTAGGGCGGAGCTGGCGGCGGCGGGCGCGCGTGGCCGAGGCGCTCGAGCCCGGGGCTGGCGTCAGCGTGCTCAGGGCTCCAGTGGGCGCGTGAAGAAAAAACAAGAAGAAGAAGGAGATATTTTGGGGGTAAGAGAGAGAGTGGAGGGAATGAGTTAGATAAGGGAGAAAGTGGGGTGCTGCGTGTGGATTTTTTTGTGTGCCACCCTCCACCGACCTAAAGAAGAAGAAAAAAAGGGGAAAAAAAGAAAAAAAAGGGGAGAAGAAAATAAAGGAAGAAGAAAAGAAAAAAAGAGAGAAGAAAGGAAGGGGAAGAAAAAGAGGAAATGGAGGAAGGAGAAAAAGATAAAAAGAAATAAGAGAAGGAAAAAGGAGGAGGGAGAGAGAAGTCGTCGGTCCGCCTGCGCGCCAACCCCTCGGATTGGTGCGCCGGCTCGGACGAGCGTCATCCGATCGCCCAAACCGGCAAGGGGCTACTGTTGGGGGAAGGGTCCCCGCGTTACCCCGAACCGACGAGCTCCTCCCCGACGACAGTTGGGATCCCCTTTCCGGCGTCGGCCTGTTTCGCTCAGCATCAACAAACTCCGCTGGCCACCGCTGACGGCGTCAGGGCCACGTCCGTCCCGGCAAACGTCAGGGCCGTGCCCCCGCCCGGCGGACGTCGAGACCTCGCCCCGTCACCGAGAACAACACGTCGTCATAGCAGAGGGCATAGGGTATTTAAATATTTAAGCATTTTTGTAAATATTCATGTAAAAAGACCAAAATACCCTCGATGATGTGTTATGACCCGAGGGGTATAATTGTAATCTCGCACACCCTTCTCCCAACCCTATAAATAGGACCCAGGGGGTAGAGAGAAGGGGATCCATTTTCCCCATATAAACTGTAATTCCTGAAATCAATACGAGAGTTTCCATTTATCTTCGACGCGAGTGTTCCACGTTCCGTCTCACCGGTAAAGTCGCCGCGCGCCCCCCCTCAACAGACAATACATTTGCTCGTACTTCTCTAGTACTCCCGGGGGTCGACGTAACCGATCGGGGGTACCTCAAGTACACTGCCTAGTCCCGTAGCTACGACAGTAATAGCACGACTTGCAACGAGATTATGCGGAATCGACCCGCTCTGATACCATCTTGGAGTATTGAATTGGAGATTTTGGGGATTTCTGGATTAGGGCAAGAGGAGAGGAGGCAAGGGAGATTGGGAATTTCTGGGAGCTTCTTCACTGTTCTCCCTCTCTATTCCTTCCAATATATCTGTTCCATTTTACATTTTAGTCCTCGTATCGTTATATACTTACAACACACACCAACACTCCCCTAATTCCATCACCCCTCTTCTTGACTCAATCATCGCATCGTCTCCTTCTCTCTCTCTCTCTCTCCTCCTCTCTCTCTCTCTCTCTCTCACTGCCCTTCTTTCCTGTTTCCGGTGGGTACCACCATCAGACCTGCCTCCACCTTCCCAAACACATAGACCGTCCGATCTTGACAGTGCCGCTGAATCCGCCACCTCGCTTGGCCTCCCGACCCCAGCACTTCATCGCCGTCCCTTGGTCTTCCTCGTCACACCACTTCCACTGGCAATACGCAGCCCCTCGCGGGCCTCCCCTCTAAGCCGGGAGCGCAAGAAACCCCTTTCCCCGATCTCTCTCTAACCCGGAACACTAACCTCAAACCCGTTTGAAGTTCTGCAGCTATCATTGGAGGTTGAGCACGAAGCCCGGAGCACGAGTTGCGTGGAAAATTCATACAATCGACCGCGTTTTCTTGGATCGCACCTCCCATTCTCCTATTACGCTCAACCGCGCGTTCCAACAACTCATCCGGACCTGCAACTCTCATTGTGCTGGATTGGCCGGAGTGTTGGAGCTTGATTACGTATAAGCAACCTGCTAGCCGACTCTTTCAATTCAACTTTACCCTATAACAGTAGCGAATAGTATACAGACTGTACGCGTCGCTAAATACCGGATAGAAACCAAATGCACGGCCCAAACTTGAAAGTTACGTATTCATGCAATATCAGTATACCACCATCCGCCAAATCAGTCAAGATCGAACGCTACCAAGAATAGTGTGTCTCTTTCATATCAGTATATCACCGGCCATCCGCCAAAGCTGATCTGATCGACCGTTTACCTTTGTTTTTTTCTAATCATAATGGCTTGTGTTAGTTGTGTGTACTTGTGTGTTGATCTCTCGATCTCTGAAACCAAAAGAGAGTTGACGCGCTGTTTTATTCACCGATCACGAGTTGCATCAAACTGTCCGGTGGAGTTTTTCTAATGGCTTATTTGAAAACGTCAAACCTGACTGGATTCCAGTAATGCGGATTTCTATAACGGTTACGTCCACACCTTGTTCCAAAGAGTGTGCGGGAAAATTGATGAATGTACAACATACTTTAACATATTCACCTGCAAAATAAGATCAATGATACGAATACACACGTCTCCGATGCTAGAAGAATCAAACAGTATACCTCCTACAACAGTGAATTGTATTTTTTTCTGCGTATATATTACACCTTTTATCCTTTATGATATTTTGACAATGCTTACCTCATTTAAAAATCTTTCTACACTTTACCTTCAACTTGAGTCTTATTACACCTTTAAAAAGTCGCATTTTATCTTCCCCTAAAAAGGTCGCATTTTATCTTCCCTAAGAAACGCATTTTACCTCCAAGCACAACATTTTTATGTTTTTTTCTACGAACCACAAAGGGCTCCAGGTTCAACTACCAAAGATAACGGAATAAGCACAACATTACGTGGGTTAGTATGTGGAATTATGTCAGGTCATCTCCAATGTAAGAGACATTTAGATAAACGCTTATAAAAATAGAATAATGTCATATCAGAAAGCGCTTACTCGACCTCCAATACAAACAACTATTTTATAGACACGTAGATAATTTTAAAAGAGCTTAAGCATCTGATTCTGCTCTAAGTGGCGATATCAACATAAAAACTAGGATTGATGTTCATGCTGCCAAAATAACTGGGATTTTCCCCCTAGCGTTCACTGCTAGAGTCGCATTAGAGATGGCCTGATATGTGTGGCATCGATGAACAGCGTATGTGTGGTGTACGCGGACTTTGTGCGTCTTAATTCTACACCTGGATCTTAGCCTTGGCAGGTTTTAATGAGCCAAGTTTCGTGCGAGTGCTAGCTAGCTACATTTATTTTGGGCATACGTAGTCCTCGTTTCTCTCATCGATCACCACTTGCGTTTGTGGCACGGTCCAGCGAAAGGTGAAGAAAACTTATGGCTAAAAGGAAAAGCTGGTGCATGGCACGCACCAAGCGAGACTATGACAGCAAAGCTCTTGATCTGTATCTCCTTCTCACTCAAGACATCTAAGATATTTTTACACCGTTCTCTCTTCTTTGTTTACTTTTCTTTCTTTCTTTCTTTCTTTTTGTCATGCAGTGCATAGATATGTGCATCTCTGATTAACACGGCAACACTATGTAATATCAAATACTTGCATGCATAATCTAAGCCATATGAGTACACATCTCAACTTCAAAAGAAGAGTACACATCTCACATACCGAAGGAAGTAAACAACATAAACCTGACATGGCCTAGCTAGTTTTGTTTAGAAAATACCGTACAACACATATTACTATTTCTATCTACCTACATATAAAAGAGAATATGCATACTAAATCATAAGCATCCAATCCTCAAAAATGGCAAGCGGTATCCATTTTGTAAGAGGGTGCTTTAACTCTTACATCGATCACTCATGAATCAAGACATGAATAACACAGTATCTTATTTTAGATACTACGAGAAAGTGTCCCTCCATAAATGATCATCATTGAGATTTCAATAGCGGCGAATACCCACCCATTTCTTTAGAATAGTCGGTGCTCTATATATTTCCATGTTTTAAGACACCAATCAGTCGACCAATGGTTCCATAATGTATGTTACACATAGAATTTTTGGTGACAGACAAATGGTAAGCAGAGGTGCTTTATCTCCTAGCTATAGATCGAACACAATTGATCACTTAGGTACCAAGAACTCCTATTCTAGAATCAAAAGAAAAGTGGACATAATACATACACACATCCAAGTTTCAGTACCAATGGATATCTATATTATTTGGACGCTCCATATATATATTGCCATATTTTAAGCTTACACCAATCATAGAGACCTGTGGTTATTCCAGAATGTACGTACACACAGGAACCATGGTGTAGCGCCCGAGTGAAAAGAGGGGTCCTTTTTAACTCCAAGAGATAGAACACCATTGATCACTCATGAATTAAATCATCCTATTGATCTAGAACCGAAAAAGAAGTGCCCATAAATTAGACACATCCAGATTTCAATAGGGATGGATAGCGTCACCTAGGGCTAGCGCTACAATTGCCTTGATTTAAGCTATACAAAGAATCGTCCAACGGCTCTACAATGTGCGTAGACACAGAAAGCGTAGCGTACGTACATGACACCTAGATGGTAAGAGGGGTAGTTTTTAACGCCTGGAGATAGATCAGCATTGATCGCTCAACAAATACATGATTATCCTACTCCAGATGATACAATTGTGATGGTGTCGCTTTGTACATTCTCCTTTCTTTCCTCTTTGCTTTGTATATAAGTGTTGTACTCTTACTCTTGATCTCCAACTTAATTAACTGAAAGCAGTGGTACCACGTTTCGTCCAAAAGAATATTTCGATAGCAATGGACACTGTTATAGACGCTACAATTGCCGTAACTCCAGTGCAAGACACAATTGTGTTCTGGTGTCGATTTGTACATTCTCCTTTCTTTTCTCTTCGTTTTGTCTGGAAGTGTCGTACTCGTATTCGTGGTCTCCAGCTTAATTGAAAACAATGTTGTTGCTTTCGTCCAAAAGAATATTTCAATAGCAACGCATATCGTTATTTGGATGCTGCAGTTTCCCTAAACCTAGTGCAACACAATTGTTCTAGTTTCGCTTTGTACATTCTCCTTTCGATTATCTTCGTTTTGTATATAAATGTTGTACCGTGCTCTCGTTCTCCAACTTAATTATTTGAAAGCAACGTTCTGTGTCAAAAAATGTTGCAATGGATGTCGTTATTTGGACAGTAAAATTGCCCTATTTAAGATACGCCAAAGAATTCGACAAACGGCTCCACAATTTATGCGGACACAGAAAACCCAGCGTGTGGTGTGTAGGTGGTAAGAGGGGTATCTTTTAACTCCTAGATCGAGATAGATCAGCATTTATCGCTAAATGAGACATGATCAATTATTCTACTCCGTATGATCCATAGCCAGAGTCCAGAGAGGCCACTATTTATCTCGGTAGTGTTTTCACTGCAGCCAGGAGGGCCACTCGCATATGTTTTGATCAATTCACTGGCCGGGCCGGGGTAGGAGAGAGGAGAGAGAGATGGAGCCCATGAAAAGGATCAAGCTTGTGAGGGTGAGGGAATCTGGAAAAGAGGAGCTAAAGGTGGCCATCCGATCGACCAAAATCTTGAGGGAGGGATGACTATGTCGATGCCTCCTACCCCAGCCGACGAGAAGAAAAACCTACTTATAAGGGGGGGTGGCAGCTGGTAAAGGCAGCAGCAGCGCCCAAAGAGGAGCAGAAGAAGAAGAAGAAGAAGAAGAAGAAGAAGAAGAAGAAGCGAGGTGTCTTTGGCCAAAGCAGCTGCTCCAGCTGCTGCTGCTGCCGCCCCGCGCACGCGCACGCCCGCCGTCGCCGGAGGCAGCAGCATCGCGAACCATGGCGCCGGTGGGCCTCCCGCCGGGGTTCCGGTTCCACCCCACCGACGAGGAGCTCGTCAACTACTACCTCAAGCGAAAGATACACGGCCTCCACATCGAGCTCGACATCATCCCTGAGGTGGACCTCTACAAGTGCGAGCCCTGGGAGCTCGCAGGTACGTGCGTCGCGATCGTATGTGTGCGTAGCTAGCTACTGATCGATCGATCTCGCGTGAACTGACGTGAGATCACACGATTTCGCATGTGATCTCGCCCGCGCGCGGATGCGCAGAGAAGTCGTTCCTGCCGAGCCGAGACCCGGAGTGGTACTTCTTCGGGCCAAGGGATAGGAAGTACCCGAACGGGTTCCGGACGAATCGGGCGACGCGGGCCGGGTACTGGAAGTCGACGGGGAAGGACCGCCGCGTGCTGCATCACGCCGGCGGCCGCGCCATCGGCATGAAGAAGACTCTCGTCTACTACCGCGGCCGCGCGCCGCAGGGCGTCCGCACCGACTGGGTCATGCACGAGTACCGCCTCGAAGACAAGGACGCCGAGGACACCACGGCCATCCAGGTACGCGCATAGCTACGTGCGATTGTTTTCTTCTCATGATCGATCATGCATGCAAATGGGAGTGAGAGACTCATCATCTCCTTGCATGGAAAGCTAGGGCTTTCAGGACTCCATCCTTTCCTTTTGCACTGGACAAAGAAAATTTATGCATCTGAAATAAAAGGAAAATTTCTGTGAGGATTAAAACATGCCTTTCTCTCGCTTCTGTACCGTGGTAGAAGTACTGGTACTGGTAGGTAGTAGAATCGATCCCTTTGCTTTCTCTACTCCGATGAGACAAATATGTAGCCTGGCTGACAACAACAAGGGAAAGCCGGTGTCTTAGTATTAGTATTTGTTCTTTGGTGTGTAGTAAGTATTAACCCTGATCCCTTTATTCTGATGGGATTAGAGCAGAGATGATCTGCATTGATCATTAGACAGTAAAGGCCAAAGCATGCAAAGCAAACCTCATCTTGGCGCGTGCCCCGGGCGGCCTTCTCATGGCCATGCATGTCGGTGTCGCGCGCTTTCCGCTTTATTCCATGCTGAATCCATCATCATCCTCGCATGGCTCACACACCCCGTCTAATTCTTCCTTGCCAGTCTTCTTCTTTCTCCCTTCGCTTCTCTCTTTTCCTATAACAAGAATAGAACACCATTATGATACCAGTAAAGGATCGATCGACCTTGTGTAGTTGTGTTTGATACATTGAATTGCCTAAACCCAAGGACAATGAAAATTAATTGCTAAAAGATTGCACATGATGGATCTGTATGTCATACATTTCGAGAAAGATAGCATGCATGACATAATCATGCATCAGTGTGTGCATAAACTTTCAGAAAGACTTGAGAAATCATAAATTTCTCATGATCGATCAGGACACTTACGCGCTGTGCCGGGTCTTCAAGAAGAATGCGATCTGCACCGAGGTGGAGGAGCTGCAGGGGCAGTGCAGCATGGCGCTGCTGGAGGGCGCCTGCCAGCAGCTGCTCGCCAGCGGCAGCCAGGGGTACGAGACCCCGTCGCCGGACGTGCCCGTCGGGTCCACCTCCGGTGGCGCCGATGCCGATGCGGACGACGACGCGGACAAGGACGAGTCCTGGATGCAGTTCATCTCCGACGATGCCTGGTGCTCCAGCGCCGCAGCCGACGGCGCCGACGAGAGCACCTCCTGCGTGGCCCTGGTCGGCTGATCGAGACGCCGGAGCTTTCTATTCATGGAAATTCTCCTAATAACTATATATATTTTGTTTTCCTTTTTTGTGATCGATTCTGTTGGCCATTAATTAATAAGTACCGAGTGTTGAAGGTGTAAGATCAAGCAGTAATAAGTTATAGATCCTTTTGGTTTCCCACTTCCAGCGTATTGCTGGGGGTTTGGAGAACTGGTGCCTGAAGGTTGTTGGAATCCTTCCTGGAGTTGAGTTCATAAGGAGGATACATTTATGATGATGATAATAGGAACAAGTGAACAATCAGCTTAATTTTTTATGTTCTTCTTTTGCTTCTTTTCATGTTTTTCATGTCTTCATATGTATTATGCTTCTTGAGTGGAGGCTTTTTCTCTCTTTTTTGTGACAATATTGAGTGAAGCTACGCCATTGCATAGTTTCCTGCCTATATATCAATGGAACTGAACAACAGTGTAACTATTTATAATTGCCTTCTTAATTTGCATCAATCTGTTCCAAATCTGGCGCCTCTGGTTCTGACTGTCTAAGTACTTGCATGTATACCCCGCAAAAAAAAAGTACTTGCATGTATGATGCATCTGCCAATCAATAAAATGAAAAAACAAACTTTTAGAACATAATGCAACTAAAGTATCATGTCATGTGTTGTATACATGCATATATATCAAGAAGCAAACCCTCTCAATATGTTGTTGGGTGTCCATAAGAACATGCCGAAGGGTATGTCCACTGGAACAAATAGAGTCAATTTTTCATTATACACAGTTGCATATATATTCATCAGAAAAGAGACTGGTCATGCGGATATTACTTCACTGAAGAATTAGTTAAGTAGGAAAATTGCCAAAAACATTTTTTATACTTCATAGCTCATAAAATAGATATCTCTGAAGAAACCATTTTACTTTCTCAAACATATCTTCAAATGCTGAAAACCCACCTTATTGCATCAAGATTGGTATTTAGTAATTGTCGTAGCTACGAGACTAGGCAGTATACTTTAGGCACCCCCGATCGGTTACGCTGACCTCCGAGAGTACCAGTGGAGTACGAGCAATTTGTGGAGTCCGTCGGGGTGAGGCGCGTGGGAGCACGACCGGCGAGACGGAATGTAAAACACTCGTGTCGGGGATAAATGGAAACTCTCGTGTCGGGGCAAAGTGAAACTCTCATATTGATTTCAGGAATTATAGTTTATGCGAGGGAAAAATGGATCCTCTCTCTCTCCCCCCGGGTCCTATTTATAGGGGTTGAGCAAGGGATGTGAGAGATTACAATTATGCCCTTCTGGCAACAACACACCTCCAGGGGTATTCTGGTCTTTTTACAAGGATTCTTATGGAATATTTCAATACTTTAACATCCCAGTGCTCGGGTTACGTCGATGTGTTGTCCTGGGTACCGGGACGAAGCGCGGCATTGATGTCCGCCGGGACGGAGCACGGCCTCGACGTCCGCCGGGATGGAGCGCGGCCTCGACGTCTGCTGGGGATGCCAGCGGAACTCGATGACATCAGGCACAACATGTCGATACAACAAGGGGGACCTTGACGCCATGAAGGAGAAGCCCGTCGGTTCGGGGTAGCGCAGGACCCCTTTCCCCCAACAGTAGTCCCTTGCCGGTTTGGGCGGTCGAGTAACGCCCGTCCGAGCCGGCGCACCAATTCCGAGGGGTTGGCACGCAGGCCGGACCGACGACTTTCCTCTCCCTTCTCTTTTTTTCTGTTCTTTCTTTTTCTTCTCCCCTTTTTTTTCTTGTTCTCTTCCTTCTTTTTCTTCTCTTTTCTTTTTCTTCTTCCTCCCTTGCTTTCTTCTCTTTTCTTCTTCCTTTCCTTTCTTTCTTCTCTTTTCTCCTTTCTTTCCTTTTCTTGGCCTGAACGGCCTCCCCAGCCTGATGGGCCATGGCCCATTCCCGCCTGCCCTAGGTCGGTTTGGGGGGTGGGGGTCATATACACCCCGCCAACCCCATCTCTTCCGCCGCCGCCCCACTCGTGCCTAACCGCCGCCGCCCCGCGTTCAACCGCTCAACCGCCGCCGCCTCACGCTCAATCCGCCCAACCACCGCCCGTTCAACCTGCCAACCGCCGCCGCTCAACCACCCAACCGTCGTGCGCTCCGCCTCACGGCCGGGCCCGCGCCACTCGGCCGACTCGCCTCCCAGCTCCCGCCGGCGCCCAGCAGCTCTGCTCCCGTGCCGAGCGTGTTCCGCTGCCGCGCCGGCCGCTCTGCTCCCGTGCCGAGCCGCTCGACTCCCGCGCCGGCCGCTCGGGCTTTCCGCCCGCGCGGGCCGCTCTGCCCCCGCCCGCGCCGGCCACTCCACAGCTCCGGCCGCTCCGAGTCGCCTTCCTCGGCCGCCGGTGCCGCTCCGGTCCTCCCCAGTCCGGCGCCGGCCTCCCCCACACCGAGCCGCCCCCGCATCGAGCCACCCGCGCCGGACCCGCGCCATTCCCGTAGCTCGCGGGCTGATCTTCGGCTGCCCGCGCTCCTCCTTACGTCGCCTCCCATAGCTCACGGACCGACCTCTGGCGCGGGCCTGCGTGCTTGCCCCTCCCCTGCCGGCTCCGGTGGCCACGCTCCTCCGCACGCCACCTCCCGCCACCGGGAGCCGCCGGCCCCACGCTCACAATGCTCAAGCGCCGCCTCCACGGGTGCTGCCGACCCGAGCCCAGGAGAACAGCCAGGGCACGTAGCTTCGTCGCCCGCGCCGCCGGAGTCGAGGTTGGCTTTGATTCAGCTCGTTATTTGTTTTGTCTTGGTGCTCGGTGTGAGTTCGATTTTCATCCGTGAATGCGGGTTGTGTGTGCAAGGCCGACCTGCCGCTGTTGGGGATCAAGGTGCCAGTCTTTGAGGCGGAGGCCGTGCTCGACCAGGAGTTTCATCAATGTATGTTCGTAACCACCTGCAGGTCAAGCTATCTTCGTCTGTCCAAATGGTGCGTTAACCATCTTGTGCTCTTTGACGGCAAAGGTTTATTCGGGTTCGGCATTCTGAAAGGCATGCTTCATCTATTATTCTGTTGCAGTCAGAGAGCCACCGGCCCGAGCATCGAGCCGCCATCGTTGACATCTCCCTCGCTGCCAGTCCTAGCACCGGCCACCCGTTTGCTGTCGTTGCCGATCTGCCGAAGGCCTCTACCGGGCTGCACGTCCCTCGCGTGGTCCCCGCCGAGCACCATACTCCAAGGGTAACGCTTCGGCTTGTTGTCACGCCCCCCCAGCCACACTTCGGGGCATGCAACGTATGTGTGATTTGTGAGGTGTGATGTGGGTGCTTAACGCGGACTGTATCGCGAATTGTTATTTTTGTGATGTAAAATTGTTACATGCATAGCTGAGATATAGGCACATCGATCGTAGGTCCCGTGCATGAACCCTGTTGTGTTGTGGGCGGTGAACGAGTAGCGAGAGAACAGCCATCGTGCTTTTAACCATCGATCGTCACGTATTTATCTCGTATGGACCAATGTCATGTATCCTCCGCAAGAACATGCTGCTGCTATTATCTTTCGTTATGTCGTGACGTTTGAGCGTGTAGAGATGCGATCCCTCGAGTGGTTGCGGGCAGGTTTGAGGCGTCACGCCGGGCGCGTCGTCTCCACTAGCTCCCCCGAACACCCCCAAACTTGGGGCAGGCAGGCCCTTGGAGCCGCGTCGAGCATGCCGCCGCGACGCCGCGCGGACCGCTTCGACGAGGTCCGCCGACTTGGTAGGTTTGAGGCGCCACACCGGGCGCGTCATCCCCACTAGCTCCCCCCAACACCCCCTAAACTCAGGGCGGGCGGGCTCTTGGAGCCGTGTCGGCCGTGCCACCGCGACGCCGCAACCGCTTCGACGAGGTCCGCCGACTTGGTAGATTCAAGGAGCCTTGCCGGACACGTCGTCCCCACTAGCTCCCCCAAACACCCCCAAACTCAGGGCAAGAGGGCTCTTGGAGCCGCGTCGGGCGTGCCGCCGCGACGCCGCGACGAGGGTCCGCAAACTTGGTAGGTTCGAGACGTCACGCCGGGGCGCGTCGTCTCCACTAGCTCCCCCGAACACCCCCAAACTCGGGGCGGGCGGGCTCTTAGATCCGTGTCGGGCGTGCCGCCGCGACGCTGCGACCACGTCGACGAGGTCCGCCGACTTGGTAGGTTTGAGGCGCCACGCCGGGCGCGTCGTCTCCACTAGCTCTCCCGAACACCCCCCAAACTTGGGGCGGGCGGGGCTCTTAGAGCCACGTCGGGCGTGCCACCGCGACGCCACGACCGCGTCGACGAGGTTCGCCAACTTGGTAGGTTCGAGGCGCCACGCCGGGGCACGTCGTCTCCACTAGCTCCCCCGAACACACCCCAAACTCGGGGCGCGCGGGCTCTTGGAGCCACGTCGGGCGTGCTGCCGCGACGCCACGACCGCGTCGGCGAGGTCCGCAAACTTGGTAGGTTCAAGGCGCCACGTCGGGCGTGCGCCGTCTCCACTAGCTCCCCCGAACACCCCCAAACTCGGGGCGGGCGGGCTCTTGGAGCCGCATCGGGCGTGCTGCCGCGACGCCACGACCGCTGTTGGCTAATGCATGTTTTTTGGTTGAAAGATGGGGCGCCTGTCTTCTTACACCTTTTTGGGCCATACTTCCTATATCTTTTGCTTATGTCGACACACCAGGATGTCTCATTTTGCTTCTAGGTGTGCTTTCATGTCGTAGTTTTAGATGACGTTTTTAGCATGGCATAGCCCATGGGCTGGGCTGTCACGGCGTCGACGTAAGCCCCTAGCGCTTTAGGTGTTTTGGGAGCTTCTTTTTGTAGGTTTAATGAGGCCAGAGCCTTCTTTTGCAGCCCTCATGTAACCCTGTCGGTTAATGGAAAGTTAAAAAATTAGAGCAGCCGTGTTTTGCTTCTTGTGATTATTTCTTCTTTTTGCATTGTTTACAGGTTGTTGCTTCGCGGCGACAGGTCGTGGTTATGCGGCATGGCACCCAGCCCCTAGTACGAGTGTCGTACAAGCATTGCTCGTTTGGCGGTTTGATGAAGACCGAACAGTGCGAAGACAACATGGCGGTGAGGGTTAAGGTTGTCCCGGCGCAGCGACGGAGGCGGTGAGGGGACGCTCTACGCCGCGGTGGAGCGTGCGCGATGCCGCGGTGGAGTTAAGGTTATCCCAGCATGGCGACGGATACGTTGCTTGCATGGCGTTGAAGGGACGATCTACGTCGCGGTGGAGCGTGCTTGACGCCAGGGCGGAGTTAAGGTCATCCCGGCACGGCGACGGCGACGTTGCTCGCGTGGCGGTGGGGGGACGCTCTACGCCGAGGTGGAGCGTGCTCGACGCCGCGGCAGAGTTAAGGTCGTTCCGGCACGGCGATGGAGACGTTGCTCATGTGGCGGTGGGGGACGCTCTACGCCGCGGTGGAGTGTGCTCGACGCCGCGGCGGGAGTTAAGGTTGTCTCGGCACGGCAACGGAGACGTTGCTCGCGTGGCGGTGGAGGGACACTCTACGCCATGGTGGGAGCGTGCTCGACGCTGCGGCGGAGTTAAGGTCGTCTCGGCACGGCGACAGAGACGTTGCTCGCGTTGCGGTGGGGGGACGCTCTACGTCGCGGTGGAGCGTGCTCGACGCCGCGGTGGAGTGCACGGCGATGGAGACGTTGCTCGCGTGGCGGTGAGGGGAAGCTCTACGCCGCGGTGGAGCGTGCTCAACGCCACGACGGGGTTAAGGTCGTCCCGGCACAGCGACGGAGACATTGCTCGCGTGGCGGTGGGTGGGGGACGCTCTACGCTGCGGTGGAGCCTGCTTGACGCCGCGGCGGAGTTAAGGTTGTCCCGGCATGGCGACGGAGACGTTGCTCGCGTGGCGGTGGGGGGACGCTCTACGCCGCGGTGGAGCTTTTCGCCGTGGCGGAGTTAAGGTCGTCCCGGCACGGCGATGGAGATGTTGCTCGCGTGGCAGTGGGGGGGATGCTCTACGCCGTGGTGGAGCCTGCTTGACGCCGCGGCGGAGTTAAGGTCGTCCCGGCACGGCGATGGGAGACGTTGCTCGCGTGGCGGTTGGGGGGACGCTCTACGCCGCGGTGGAGCCTGCTCGACGCCGCGGCGGAGTTAAGGTCGTCCCGGCACGGCGAAGGAGACGTTGCTAGCGTGGCGGTGGGGGGGACGCTCTACGCCGCGGTGGAGTTAAGGTCGTCTCAGCACGGCGACAGAGACATTGCTCACGTGGGGATGGGGGGACGCTCTACACCGCGGTGGAGCGTGCTTGACGCCGCGGCGGAGTTAAGGTCGTCCCGGCACAGCGACGGAGACATTGCTCACGTGGCGATGGGGGGACGCTCTACGCCACAATGGAGTGTGCTCGACGCCGCGGTGGAGTTAAGGTCGTCCCGGCACGGCGACGGAGACGTTGCTCACGTGGCGGTGGGGGGACGCTCTACGCCGCGATGGAGCGTGCTCGACGCCGCGGTGGAGTTAAGGTTGTCCAGCACGGCGACGGAGACGTTGCTCGCGTGGTGGTGGAGGGACGCTCTACCCCGCGTCGGAGCGTGTTCTACACCACGGTGGAGCCAATGTTATCTCGACTCAGCGACGGAGACGTTGCTCACGTGGCGGTGAGGGGATTCTCTACGCCGCTGGTGGAGCGTGCTCTATGCCACGGGGGAGATAAAGTTGTCCCGACACGACGACGGAGGACGTTGCTCACGTGGCAGTGAGGGGACTCTCTACTCCGCGTCGGAGTGTGTTCTACACCACGGTGGAGCCAATGTTATCCCGACACGGCGACGGAGACGTTGCTCACGTGGCGGTGAGGGGATTCTCTACTCCGCGGTGGAGCGTGCTCTACGCCACGGGGGAGATAAAGTTGTCCCGACACGTGACGGAGACGTTGCTCACGTGGCAATGAGAGGACTCTCTACCCCGCGTCGGAGCATGTTCTACATCATGGTGGAGCCAATGTTATCCCGACATGGCGATGGAGACGTTGCTCACGTGGCGGTGAAGGGATTCTCTACGCCGCGGTGGAGCATGCTCTACACCACGGGGGAGATAAAGTTGTTCCGACATGGCGACAGAGACGTTGCTCATGTGGCGGTGAGGGGACTCTCTACCCCGCGTCAGAGCGTGCTCTACACCACGATGGAGCGTAACCTTGCCTTCTCACGATGGAGGGATAATTGTTATCATCCTCGCGGCGGCTTGTGGGGCCACAGCCGTGGTGCTTAGAACCAGATTGGCGATACTTGCGACCTCTCGCTTGGTCCCCTTCTTTGCCTTTGCCCTAGGAGGCATGCCTTCTTACTTCGCGAAGGAGCACGCGTGTGGTGTTGGAGACCAACACGCGCGTGTTACGATCGTCGGTAATATCCCCGGGCCTCCTTTCGACGGCATCTCAGATGACACGACTTCTTGCTCATTTCCCACAGACGGCGCCAACCGTCGTAGCTACGGGACTAGGCAGTATACTTTAGGCACCCCCGATCGGTTACGCTGACCTCCGAGAGTACCAGTGGAGTATGAGCAATTTGTGGAGTCCATCGGGGTGAGGCGCGCGGGAGCATGACCGGCGAGACGGGATGTAAAATACTCGTGTCAGAGATAAATGGAAACTCTCGTGTCGGGGCGAAGTGAAAACTCTCATATTGATTTCAGGAATTACAGTTTATGCAAGAAAAAATGGATCCCCTCTCTCTCCCCCGGGTCCTATTTATAGGGGTTGAGGGAGGGATGTGAGAGATTACAATTATGTCCTTCTGGCAACAACACACCCCCAGAGGTATTCTGGTCATTTTTACAAGGATTCTTATGGAATATTTCAATACTTTAACATCCCAGTGCTCGGGTTACGTCGACGTGTTGTCCTGGGTACCGGGACGAAGCGTGCCTTGATGTCCGCCGGGACGGAGCACGGCCTCGATGTCCGCCGGGACGAGGCAGACGATGCCAGCGGAACTCGATGACGTCAGGCACAACATGTCGATACAACGAGGGGACCTTGACGCCGTGAAGAAAAGCCCGTCGATTCGGGGTAGCATGGGGACCCTTCACCCAATAGTAATATCACATGTAAGGAACTATATCATGTAAATATGGAAAAACCTATACCGTAGGTTCCATTACATGCTTGAATTGCAAGGCGCTACTACTGACGAAGAAGCTTAAACACTTCTGTTCACAAAGGATTGAGGAATAGTATTCTGGAAGCAAGGTCCGATGTTACCACATGCTGTAAGCAGTAGCACCCTAGAATGTCAATCAGAATCCATCCCGAGTCAATAAATATAAGCCCAGTGCAGCTTTGTACCTTCAGCAACCTTGTAGTCTAGGACTGTATTTTTCACACTGTGTACTGCAACAAAGTATTACCCGAGAGGTGCAGCTGCAACAAAAATTCCTGTAACCACATGTGAATGGTATCAGAGAAGGCGAAACTAAAGTTCAGCAGTTTACCTTATACGCGTCTTCATTGTGAATCTTTGCTGCAAACGTGTTGCCTCTGCGTCCTCTGCATTTTTCAGAATGCTCCAGCAGGTCAATAGTACCCTAGCACACCTTTGAACCATTTCACCGTTTTCGACAGGCATATCAAGTACAAAGTAATTTGCAAATCTACATTCAGAAACAAATTTTGCTTTAGACCACGTGTATCTGAAGGAGATGCCCTTCTTTTCCTTAGAATTAGGAAAGACTACTTGCTGGCCTCTTTACATGCTACCTGCTTCGTTGTCATTGTAGTATTGAAGTTAAGGAGAAAAGAACAGCAAATTATAAAGGATTGAACAGGTTATTTATCCCCCGCTGAGGTTGCCTTGCACATAAATATTGGACTGGGATTGCGATCACATGATTTTGTTGATCAATTGTCTTTCATTTAAGAGTATCTAGATCATTGTTGTCAATTTCAATCGATTATTGAACATAAGGACCTTTCTATGGAACATAATCAGCTTATGCTTCTGAGGCATTTATATGTTCGACTAGACACTGATGATCCATTGCACTCAATTACTCCTTTATCAGAATCTAAAGCTAAAAGTTTTGTCTGATCTAGATGGCTAAATAGCTAGCAATGCAAGCTCATTGGCACTAGACAGCCTCGTGGCTACATGAACCTTTTCTTTTTCTTTTTGCCTTCCTAAACTTTCTGTTTTACAATGCCGATCCCAAGACGCCGAGACATGTGGCCACAGCTCCCTAACCTTGCCTTTAGTCCTCTTCTTCTCTGTGGCACTTCAAAGGGACTAAGCTTGTGAGACACAAAAACAAGTTTAGTGACCAAAAGAACATGATCCAATGCAAGGCCCAGGCGGGCGACATCGTGACAACTTTCTCATTCTAATACAGCCCTCCAAATCTACCATAATTGAAGTCGGTTTAGTTAAAGAAAGAAAAGAAGACCCTTCGGTGCTGTAGACGTCCAGAACCTGCTTGTGTAAGAATCTTGGAAAGAGAGGAGGCACAGCTACTTGTAGGGCAGGCTTTGAATCATTTCACGGAGGGGCTAAAGATCATAGTGGCTGGACGCGGAAGAGAAAGACAAAGGGGAAAGACAAGAGAAAGATCGGCGAGAAAGGAGGCGGCGAACCAGGAGGTCATGGCGCCGGTCGGTCTTCCCCCAGGCTTTAGTTCCATCCAACTGATGAGGAGCTTGTGAACTATTACCTCAAGAGGAAGGTCCATGGCCTCAGCATCGAGCTCGACATAATCCAGGAAGTAGACCTCTACAAATGTGAGCCCTGGGAGCTGGCAGGTAACCTGAAATTTTAAGTCCATTGCATTGGTTGCTCATCTGAGATCTCACTACTCCTGAGTCCTGATTGAACTTGAGATATCTTCTTTGTTTTGGAAGAGAAATCATTCCTGCCTAGCAGAGACCCTGAGTGGTACTTCTTTGGGCCAAGGGATAGGAAGTATCCGAACGGATGCCGCACAAATCGCGCAACCCGAGCAGGATACTGGAAATCGACTGGCAAAGATCGCCCTATCAACTACCAGAAGAGGCCAATTGGTATGAAAAAGACATTAGTCTTCTACCAAGGTCGAGCTCCTCAGGGGGTTAGGAGCAACTGGGTCATGCATGAGTACCGCATTGAGGAAAGCGAGTGCAACAACACCATGGGGATTCAGGTTACTCCTTCATCCTCCTCACTATCGGTATCAGTTAAATTATTGTGAACTGTGAGTTGTTTCTGTTGCATTTAGTGAGCTGAAGATGCATTTCAGAGTACTAAAATGTACCCAATCTTCTCAGATGAAGGATTTGTGTTCTCTGTATTTATGTTATGCTGTAGTTATCATACCTTAAATATGCAAGATTTTATAGGTGTGTCTTGCTAAAAGGAAAATTGAATAGAGCAAATGAAGAAAAAATTAGCGCATAGTTTGGTTCAGGGAATCTACGTTGTGTATGCATGGAGTGCATGAGTTCTTCTCTCTTTTTTCCCTCATATCCATCAGCATAAAATATTCCTTGCTTCCATGGACCATAGCTACTTTACAAAGTACAGAACTTCTCAGTTTTCTAATGGGTCACACATGGTGCACTTTTTTTCGGTGCTCTTGATAAGACAAATGTAACATCCAATTCTTGGTTGATGAAATGGAACCATACTGCATGATTGTACACGGGTTACTGGTTAGGTGCCGTCATCGCCTCATGATGGAGAGTACACATAATCTAGATCAGTTACATGTTAATGCTACCTTAAATCTTAGACATCCCTCAGTGTGGCCCAGTGCTGTGTCGGTGGCTTTACACTTTATTCTCCCTGTCCCACTCCCTACTTTATTTAGTTGAAAAATGACTGTTTGATCCCATGTTTATTGTTGATTAGATCAAAGTGCACGCAGCAGTTGCTAGCTAAAACTTGTAATTAGTATGTTATCCACTCTGAATGTTAGTGTCATTCAGAGAGTATGTCTAAGGGCACGTTCGGAAGTCGCCCGCGCCGCGCGGATCCGGAAATCCCGCTCCGTGCGCCCGCTCCCCGCTCCGTGCGATCCGTGCGGCGCGTTCGGCTGCCCCGCTCCGGCTCCCGTGCGCAGCGAGCAGGCCAGCAGCAGGCCGGCGGCCCGGGCCTGTTAAGCTGAGCTCTGAAGCCCACTCGGGGAGAGGCCAAGGGAGAGGCCGGATTTGGCAAGGGAGAGGCAAGGGAGAGGCCGGATTTGGCCTGGGTCTATTGCATGCGTTTTTCTTTATCTTTTTGATACAGACGTTGTAAAATGGCAGGACAATTCAATAGAAGGTGCAATACTGACCCTTGACTGAGCAATAGAGAGGAAAGTCCCACTTCAGGAAGAAAAAGGAAAAGGAAAGATTTTTGTTTCCTGTAAACCATCCACATAATTCAAAGTTCAACAGGAATCAACGAAGAGAAAAGAGAGCATGTAGAAATAAACGAACTTTTAGGAATCAATTGGCGCTACAAGACATGCCTAATTCACAGTGTTCAATAGGCATATCATTCAAAATATATTGAAGCACGAAGAACAACAAAGATTCAGAGATGTGAAATATCTCATATGATTTAAACATAAGTCATAAATAAAGGTTTTCAGTAGGAAGATCAGAAAATGGACTTGCCCTCCCCTGCATCACCAACCTTGAGCGATAGCAGTAGCTAGCTCGTCCCTAAACCTGTCCATCATAGGAGCGCTTGACTCTGAAGTTGAGGCATCAGATGCATTTGAAGGAACGGCATACCTCTGGTATCTTGATGGAATGGTTGGCACATAATCTGGATCCCTATCACACCTAACAAAGTGGATATCTTCGTTGTCATGAAAGCGAACGTAATTGTGCAATGTCATTGCAGCAACAACAATCATCTTCTGTCCATCAATGCTGTAATTTGGCATCTTTAGAAGAATTTGCCTCAAAACTCCAAAAGCTCTTTCTATGGCATTGCGCTTGGAAGAGTGGATCCTGTTGAATTTCTCCTTAGGAGTATTTGGCGCTGCACCCCTGTGAAAGTTAGGTACATGATATCTTTCTCCTTTGTATGGGGCTAGATAACCTGGCCTGTTAGGGTACCCAGCATCTACGAGATAGTACTTGTCTACAGAAAACAAAATAATATAGAGTGTCACATGAGTTCACAACAAAAATGATCAAAGTGTATGTGTAAAGCTCACCCTTTGGAGGATGGGGGAAGGCGTCGCTGTCCTTCTCCAATGCATGATATAGCACACTTGTATCATGCATCGAACCAGGTTGTCCAATTGAAGCATAAGTGAAATGCATATCAAAATCACATATTGCCAACACATTCTGAGTTGTTGCACCTGTTCTTCCAATATACCCTCACTTTCTGAGCCTCCGGAATAGAAGCCCTAATATGAGTCCCATCTATTGCACCTATGCAGTCTTTCAGATGTGGATATGCCCTTCTATCATTCGTAATCCTTGGATGAACAACTGTAAAATGTGGGTCCTTAGGTTTGAGGTAAAGAGCTGCCATCGTTATCACACATAGAAGAACCTCGTGGAACTTACGGTGGATAGTATCTGCTGCATGCTTGAAACGGTTCTGAGTTCTTCTATTTGATTCACATCCCCCCAAGGTCCACAAGAACATAGCTAGAGACTCGTAACTGCTAATTGCAAAGGTTGATGAGAGCCCATACCTTTGCACCAACAAGTCATGTAGTTCGAAGAAGATTCTTGCATTCATTCTTAGCATTCTGTACGTCTCTCCTGGTGTGTCTATAGTTTCTTGCAACCATCCAAATCCACTCAAAATTGATACCCTAGGTTCGGCCTTCATGACCCAGCTGTCACAATACTTCCCAACAATAGTTGCTGCACCTGAATAAACGTTCTTCATTTGCTGCGCATGGCGGACAATCATCATCTTCTTTACTTCGTCATGGTTATCTTCATCACTATCACTTTCAGAAGACATCTAGACGAACAAAAACATACAATACCAAACAACAGTTAGCATCAACATATAAAGTATCATGGACATCGCAAGCAAAGTACAATTACATAAACATGGTTCAAATTGTTATTACAAACCAAACGTATATTATCACGGATAGGAAAACATATTATTCGAATTGAAATTACAATACCAAACATAGCATCTACTAGCGCCCATACTTGACATTATACTTCCTACGAAGCCAAGCAAATCGAGATGATGGAGTTATATGGAGAAACATCTCCCTCTGATCTCTCTTGACGAACAACTCAGTAGCAATGAAGTGCTCGTCAGTATCCTCAGTTGCGCCACATGCAAGAACTTCATTCATGACAGCGGTGACTGAGGTGCCCTGATCCTGTTTCATGTAAGACTCAAATGAAGATTGAGACCTCTCAGCAATGTCACCAATTTTTGTTATCTGCTCCTGCATGACTTGGGGCAGTCTTGGGCTTCTTGTTCTTATCATCAATGATCCGACCAAGCCTCCTAACCACCTTTGAACTAGCAGGTGACTGTTCTTCCATCTCGTCCAAATCGACATCTTGAATGGCGTCAACATCGAACATGGAAGGGAATCCTGAACTAGATGGGGGGGCAGTGCCTGAAGCAGGATTCCAAGCATCTGTACCATCACTCGTGATGTCTTCAAACATAATACGCAAGTTCTCCTCATTGCGAAGGCCGTGCTTTCGGAACTTGCCACATCCTGGAATGTCCTGCATTACAAGAACGATAGGAATCAATTGGCATTACATGATACGACGAATTGACGATACCGTATAACAAACATGAACATGATAACTCACTTTCTTTGCCTTTCTCCACCACTCGGCATCTTGTTTCACAGTGTTCAACACATTATCCCACCCACCTCCAGTCTCCCTCAACTTGAGCTTTTTGAAAGTGTTGAAATCAATCTTCAATTTATCCCATTTGTTCTTTAATTGGGCCCTGTTGTATTGCAGACCGGTTCGGATTTTGAAATCCTTTGCCACTTCCTCGAACGCACGCGTGAGTCAAGTGAGAGTTTGGACGATTACCAGCCCGCACTTGGTAGACAAACAACTCGGTAACAATCCGAGTATTCTCATCAGTCCATTCAGCAGCCATACTATAAAAGTTAGGAACAAATTCATTTCATTAACAACTACGCAAGCATCTCCATTGGCATAGCAATAAACATATCGATGTGTAGACTTGTATGCATGAAAACACTCTGAACGTTTCAAATACACATTTCACAGCACAATTGAAATACAATTTCACAGCACTATTGATCTTACCCAATGCCAGATCACGTTTGAAAATACACATTTCACAACACAATTGTATAGTATCGAAAGCATTGGTACATCCGATCAACCGAAGCTCACCTTCCAGTAGAGCACCGGCTTGGGGGGGTTGCGGCACAAATAGGTGCTGACGGGGACTCGCCTACGCACGGTGAATGGCGGCGGCGGTGGAGGGGGTGTGCAGCCGGTACTCCCCTCTGCGTCGACCGGCGGCGGGCGAGCTCTGCGGGGAACGGCGGCAGGGGAGGTCTGCGGTTCGGAGGACAGCCGGCGGACACAGCCCACGGCGGCCGGGAGGAGCGGCGGCGGACAAAGCCGACCGGCGCGCGGCCGGGAGGAGCGGCGGCGGCCACGGCCTCTCGTCCCCAGGAACAGCTGCTCCGGGGAGATGCGTGGTTCTCCAGGAGGCGCCACGGCGCGGAGAGGCACGAACGCCGGTGGGAGGAGCGCCGGCGAGAGGGGGGGTGCTGCAGCCCGTAGATCTGGTGCGGCCAGAGGGGGGGGCAGGGGAGGAGCGGCGGGGGGGGTGTGCGTCGGCGACGGGCGGCCGAGCGGCGGCGAGAGGGGAGGTGCTGCAGCCCGTAGATCTGCTGCGGCGAGAGGGGGGGCAGGAGAGGAGCGGCGGGGGGGGTGCGGCGGCGAGGGGCGGCCGAGCGGCTGCGGGGGGGGGAGCGGTGGTGGTCGGGGAGCGGTGGCAAGGGGCGGGTGGCGAGGTGGGGTGCTGCGGTGGTAGATCTGGGCCGGAGGGAGCGGGCGAGCGGCGGGGAGGGGGGTGCGGCGGCGTGGGGCGGCCGACCGGCGGCGAGGAGCGAGCGGTGCGACGAGCGGGTGGTCGGGGGAGCGGTGGCGACGGGCGGGGTGGCGAGGGGGGAGCGGTGGCGAGGGGCGGTGGTGGGGGAGCGCGCGGGGGGAAAGGGGGTGGGGGACGGAGGCGGCGGCGAGGGGCGGCCGAGCGGCGGCTAGGGGGGAGCGGTGGCGAGGAGCGCGCGGCCGAGGGGAGCGCCGACGAGGGGCGGGTGGGGGAGCGCGCGGGGGAAGGGGGTGGGGAGACACGGGTATACGGTCACTTGGCGGTGGCAAGGTGAGGTAATTTTCTCCAACTCCATCGTTTCGACCCGGTGGAACGCGGAATGTGCTGCTCCGCGATTTTGCACTAGCGAGGCCATTCGATCCGGGATTTGGGCTCCGCAGATTTCGACCGTTCGGCCCGGCTCCGCCCGTGGATTCGCCAGAGCTAGGAGCTGGAGTGATACCGAACGGGCCCTAAGTATATGACATTTCTACGAACTAATTAAAGACTAGTTCATTTAAAGTCTGTGCATCAGTTGACGTTTCTATGAACTAAACTGGAGTTCATCTAAACCATTCATGACAACTGAATTCAGTTTAAATTTAGTCCGACCGTAAAACAGCAATTACCAAAATAGAATTCTGCATAGTATGGATGATTGCTCATGTTCCACGAGAATTATTCAGCAGGAATTCACTGAAGATTTACTCCAAATTTTATGAAAACTGGTAATAACCTTGGTTTTTTTAGGTAGAAGGGGAAAACCCTCCTGATTTCTATTATTAGAAACCAAACAGATAATAATAGGTCAAACAGTACAAAGGAAAAGAAGGATACAAATCCCAATTCACCACATGTATAAACATGTAAGGTTATTTGAACATATAGATATAGTACATGTACATCAGCAGCAAAAGCTCCCAACATAATGAAAAAGCACGATAAATAGAAAGCTTAGCTTAGGAAGCACCTTGCTTCGATTCGCATTAATTCATCATCCGCATGGTTGAACTTGAGATCTTCCCATGATTCGTCCAACATAGAGACAGCTCGTCCCATCTGAACTCTGAGGGAAAAACTAGAAAAGGAAAATGAAGTTCTATAGTTCATCTTTTTTTGTTCTTTTACAGGACTCCTACGCTCTATGTCGGGTTTTCAAGAAAAATGTGCCGTTTGGTGAATTTAAGAAGCAAGGGGAGTGCAGCTCATCGCAGGCTGAAGGAAATCAAGAACAAGTTGCGGACTTCGAGGATGCTGGACAGTCCTCAGGTGCAAACGAGAATGACAAAGACAATTCATGGATGCAGTTCATAGTCGATGATCTGTGGTGCACCAACAAAACAAAGTAATGAACTAGAGAAGACAGCTTGCTTAACTTCATCTAACCAGAAATATCGGAACTAGTTACACTGTGTATCTTTGTACATGTTTGATAAGAACACTTCTCACTTTGGACAGGATGCCCACTTAAATTTGGACTCTGATTCTTAATGTAGGTTTAATATTTTTCAGCCTTCTATTTTCCTGCATCTATACACCAATACAATGATACAGAGTGAAAGTAGTAAATAAAATAGCAGAGAACTAGCTTGACGTGTCTTGTTAGGTGCACAGTTTCCATAGTCCTAAATTATACTATATCGCCAAAGTTACTAATCCCCTTAGCAATCACCATTACTAACAAAAATGTCAAGTATGATTCAGTTTCGGATACTCGATTGGTTTTGCCTAGTCAACTTTCAACTCTAAAGTTTAGATTTGAAATGCTATGGTACGAATATTTTAGTGAATCATCGCTATTAAACATTACTAATGTTTAAAGGGTCCTGAGTTGCAAAATTAGTATAAGAGCGGTGCTACTGTGCTAGCATTCTAACAGCTGCACTATCATCTCAGCGATCTTGTTAATCAACAGCCTAAGCTCGATTACAATGTCCAGACTGTTTTCCAGTCATACGCTGTAACTGGCTGTTTATGTGCTACTAGTTTGATCATTTCAGGGCAGGGCTGAAACCTCAGAAATCTGGCAATAATAAAACCCTGCAATATATGACTAGGAGTACATGTGTAACTGTAAACCAAACCCAGACCCCATCGACCTAATTTTACATCTTCAGCTCAGCGATGTGTCATGTTGTTTTCCATCATCAGATTCTGAATGTATTCAGTTCATATCTATTTTCAGCCAAAGAAACCAGCTGCTTCTTATCACAATTTAAAAGGTTGGCTCAGGTAGTCAATATCTACATTAATACAAAGAAACCAGCTACTTCTAATCACAATTTTAAAAGTTGGGCCAGGCAGTCAATATATCTATTTTCAGCCAAAGAAATCAGCTGCTTCTAATACAATTCAAAAGTTGGGTCAGGTAGTCAATATCAACGTTAAGTCGAAGATCAGCTGGTTCTTATCACAAATTCAAATAGTTGTGCCAGGTAGTCAGGACTCAGAAGTCAGGAGTCTTAAGTAGTAGCTCTTCCACATTGCAACTGATTCCACAAAGTTGGTGTGAACTCCCAAGAGTCAGAGTCCAAATGGGTGGCACGTATCTTATTGAACCTTGATTCAGTTGGCAAAGCAGATGTTATCAACGCGATTAACCCATGGAAGTAATAGCTGATCATGACAGCTTTTGGAAAATGCAAAGCTGGCAATGCAAAGCAGATCGGTACCGAGAGGGAGCAGGAGCAGCAAAGCGGATTCGGGCCACATGGGAACAAGCGATTCAAAGGTCGCGCATGGCCGCGGCCGCGTCCTGTCACCCATCGTTCAGGCTCCGGCGTCGCAGCACGATCTCACCCCTCGCTCTCTCTCCTCCGTGGTCAGCAGCAGCCGCTCCGATCCCGAACTGCTCCAGAAGCAAAGGGGGCATGTGAATGAACGAGTGTTGATTCCTTGGGAAGAGCAGCGGAGGCGGCAATGCAATGCAATGCCCCTCGGGTGCTCGACGAAATTGCTGAATCGGAACAGGTTTTGGAGTTACTGAGCTCGTACCTGCGCCGCCATGTGCACCGGCGCCGGATGCCGAACAGGATCGTCCGCTCCCTTCGTGGGGAAGCTGTTCGTGCCTTCGCGCTGTTCCCTTCGCTCATCTCCCCTTGGTTCCGCGGCCGATAGGTCGATCCCCGCAGTGCAGTTGCTACTATTCCATCCCAATTCGAAACCTCGTACGTTGCGAAACTTCCTCGAGGGATTTCGAATTGAGCTTTGCATCATCTCGAAGTGGGATTGTGACTGTTCACAGGCACAAATGCAGGGATGGTTTGAATCAATCGCACGTTGAAGTCAACAACACTTTGGGTTCAGTTATATACAAGAACGATTTGAGTTTCTGAGCAAGGATGCATCTAATCAATTAGATTAGATTGTGAAATGAAGTAACACTCTGCGATTAAACCGCGCAAAAAAATTAACCAAAAGAGCAAGAGATTGCAGGTGAATTCGAGGGTCAAGCACTGCAGATTTTCATATTTGCCATCCATTCTAAGGAACTAGTAGTTCATACATCCCAAAACCAAGCAGGACAAGGCCAAACAAACAGCTACAAGAACAGATCACACAGACCACCACGAACCCTAAACGCCTAACTCTAATCTGGGAGTGGTGCGGTGGAGCCTAGCCGCCAAAGCCGTAGAGGGTGCGGCCCTGGCGCTTGAGCGCGTAGACAACGTCCATGGCGGTGACGGTCTTGCGGCGCGCGTGCTCCGTGTAGGTGACGGCGTCGCGGATCACGTTCTCCAAGAAGATCTTGAGCACGCCGCGGGTCTCCTCGTAGATCAGCCCCGAGATGCGCTTCACGCCGCCACGCCGCGCCAGCCGCCGGATCGCCGGCTTCGTGATCCCCTGGATGTTGTCCCGCAGCACCTTCCTGTGCCGCTTCGCGCCGCCCTTCCCAAGCCCCTTCCCTCCTTTACCCCTCCCAGACATCGCCGCCGCCTCTACGCTCCTCTCTTTCTCCGGCGAGCTCGAGTTGTGGACGGTGGTTGTTGCGGTTGTGTTGTGATGAGGTGGGTGGTGGCGTGTGGGGCAGGGTTTTATAGAGGCGAGGTTTTAGGGGAGGCGAGTGGGCGCGATCCGTGTGATGAGGGGTTTAAGCCGTTGGATGGGAGATGGGTGGTGAGGACTGGGGAAAGAGGGGGTGCGCGGATCGGTGACGTGGCTGGCAGGTGTGTTTCTTCTGTGAGGATATGACGGGGTGCGCGGCTTCGAGGGGGGCGTGGGTCTCGGGTGGGTGGATGGCAGGTGGGCCCGGGTGATTTTGGATGGGCGGGGTTGCGCGGGGTGTTGCGGCCGCGAAATTTTGGATGGTTTTTTTGGGAGATAGTGGGTGGGCCCGTGACGGAACTGGTACAGTTAGAAGGCGCGAAACTGGTGCCCACAACTCAGCTGAGAAGACGGTTTTTTTGTAATTTGGTAAGCATGCATTGCTTTTACCTCGAATTCGAAGAGGTAAACAGGTCTAGAGACAGTCAAATTTGCAAGATCAAGCTAAACATGTAAACATATGCAGTATCTGGTTCAAGAAATTCTTGACAACACGTAAAAGCTTGCGTGCCTTTGCATGGAGGAAAAGAACCTAGAAAGTTTTTGTGGCCCGGACTCCCAGGGCTTCTTTGGTTCGTAGGATTCGAAAAACACAGGAATAGAAAAAATACAGAAATGAGATGTCATGGCACTTATAATTCTATAGGAATCGAAAACACATGATTCAGTATAGAAATTGTTTGGTTACACCGTGGGAAAAACATAGAAATTTTGTATAGAGATTGAGTGGATGTCATAGTTGTCATAGACTCAAAGGAATTTTTCCAAGAGGTCTAACCTCTTGCTAGGAATCCTATAGAATTGTGGTGTAGGAAAGCAATCCATAGGAATTTTGGAGAATTCATTCCTTTGAACCAAATGGACTCCAAAGGAAAAATTCTTATGTATTAGAATCCTACGAAATTCTTTTGAAAATCCTTTAAACCAAAGAGGGCTTCAACGACAAAAACGGTGACACGTAGAAACCGCGGATCATGTGTTTGAGTCTATTAAGATAAGTTGATATTTTTAGACTGTAATCACGGCGGATACATTCAGTGACTCATACGTATCCATACGTATCAATGAGGCAAAAACTGGAGGTGTCGATCAACATGTAGTTTTGGTGTCAAATTTCAGTTCGCATGAATGGTCTACGAACTATATAATGCCTGGTGTATACCAAGGATAGAGCAGTATATACTCATCGGGTCTAAGTTAACTCAACAAATTTTAGTGAATCACGTACCAAATCATTGTTTTTTTCGATAATATGGGCAGGAGCACTGCCTTTCTATTAAGGAGAAAATAGGAACGTTTTAGGGGACAAAGAAAAAAAGAACCCATACACTTCCACTTGCAGATTACTCGCTCAAGAAGTTGACACTAGTGGCATTGTCATTTGCTATATTCCATTGTAGAATGTCTTCTAGTGCTCTAAACGCCGCATCTCTGAATGTTGCTTTTTTGGTGTCAAAAATCCATCTGTTACGTTCCTTCCAGATATTTCATAAGATGAAAATGAGGTGTCCGCTTCTAGTCGCCTGTCTTTTGTTTCATGATTTAAAATGGCCTCCCACCAAAGATCAATGGCGCTAAAGGTTGACGGAGCAGGGTTTGCCATTTCGCCTAACCAATTGTTCACCATGTTTCAAACCGCAATGGTGAAAGGGCAATCCTTACACAAGTGGGTGGCATCCTCCGTTGTGAGGAGACAAAGCTCAAGCGGGCTTATGCGGCCAGCCCCCTTATTGCAAGACGGTCAGCCGTCAGGATGCGTCCGTGCAAGAGTAACCAAGAGAAAACCTTGCACTTCGGTTCTGTCTTTGCCTTCCAAATTTCTGTCGTGCCGAATTTCGCAAAACTCTCATTGAACTGTGCCATGTAGGCAGAGGATACATAGTAGTTGCCCGTGGCACTCGGGTTCCAGCTGATGGAGTCTGGGTGGTTTTGGTCCAAGGTAACATCCTGGAGCAAGTTCCATAGGTCCACAAACTGCAGAAGGTGGGTCGGGCTGTTAATGCGGGCCACATCAGAAGTCCACGTGCCATTCTTCAAATCTTTTTGAATAGTTCTGTTTTTGCGTGTGGCAATCAGAAACAAATCTGGCACCTATAGGCGTAAGGGGGAACCTCCTATCCAGTTATCATGCCAAAAGAGTATTATTTCGCCATTATGGACTGAGATAGTCGTTGAAGCCCGGAAGAGATCCCAGTCAGAGGTGTCATAAGGGATATGTGTTCCATTCCATGGCCTTCCCGGATCCATCCATTGAAACCATGGCCAGCGCAGATGCAGGGCTCTCCTAGAATTGTTAAGATCCATAATGTTGAGGCCCCCTAGTGATTTTGGCCGGCAAACAGTTCTCCAGTTGATGAGAGAGTGTCCTCCAGAGGCCGATATGGAATCATCGCCCCTCCAGATAAAGCCCCGGGAAATTCGGTCTATTTTGTTTGTTACCCATTTCGGCACACTAAGAACAGTTAGATGGCAGATAGCAGTAGAGGTTAGCACTGATTTGGCTAGGGTGACTCTACCAGTCCTTGAGAGATTTTTTCCCCTCCATCCCGTAAGTCTCGATCCAATCTTATCAACGAGAGGTTGGAAATCAACTTTGCGTAGGCGCGTAAAGTGCAGAGGCAAACCCAAGTATTTTTTGGGGAAATTTGCGACTATCGCGGGGAACGAGTGCAGCAAGGTGGCAATGTTTATCCCATCACAACGGATTGGGAAGAGCTCCGTTTTTGCCATGTTGGTTTGTAGCCCGCTAGCCTTCCCAAAGACTGATAGAATTTCACGCAGTGCAGTCAATTCATCCGCATTCGGGTTTGTAAAGATGCCGGCGTCATCCGCAAAGAGGGAGATGTGAAAGTAGTGTGGTCTATTTCCTAGGGGCTTTAGGAGGTTTGCCTTGGTAACGAGTTGTAGGATGCGTTGAAGCGGGTCAATTGCCAAGATGAATAGCATCGGGGATAGAGGATCACCTTGCCTTAGTCCTCTTGCATGGTTGAAAACCGCTCGCGAGCAACCATTAAGTAACACCCGGGAAGACTACGAAGCAAACATCATGCAAATCCAATCACGCCAGCGCTGGCCGAAACCAAAATTTAGTAGGACCTCAAGAAGGTAACCCCATCCAACAGAGTCAAAGGCTTTGGAGATGTCCAACTTGAGGAACAGGCTTGGGGTGCGTGACTGATGCAGGTCCTTTAACATGGTTTGAACGTGCAGGAAGTTATCGTGGATACATCTCTTCTTTACAAAGGCGCTCTGGATCTTCGACACCAAGAAGTACAATCGCAGGGCAAGCCGGTTTGCCATCATTTTGGAAAATATTTTTCCAATACTGTGGACTAAGCTAATAGGCCTGTAGTCCTTGACTTGTTGGGCGTCCGATTTCTTTGGCAGCAAAACAATGTTCGCGGAGTTGATAAGATGAGCACAGTCCCCTCAGAGGTTTGACAAATGACTGATTGCCGCTATGAGGTCAGCTCTTATGATATCCCAACACTTCTTGAAGAAGATCCTGATGAAACCATCTGGACCTGGGGCTTTCGTCGAGGGGAGTGTGAAGACCGCCTCCTTGAGCTCCTCCTCAGAGAACTGTTCATCAAGCGCTGAGAGGTCTTGCGCCAGAAGCCCAATGGTGTTCCAGTCTAGCTGACGCTCCCTTTGTTCGTGCGTGCCGATGTGCCTGCTAAAAAAATAGTGGATTTCCATTTCTTTGTCCACCTTGGATATGTGCCTGCTAAAAAAATAGTGCAAAACCTGGATGAAGTTCTTACACTATCTCCCATTCGCGTGACGATGAAAAAATTTTGTGTTTGCGTCGCCGTCACAAATCCGGGCTAATCGGGATCTCTGTCTCATTCTGGTCTTCTGCACTACTAGGAGCCCCAAGTACCGATTTTGCATGCTAGACCTGAGGTCCCTTTCCCTTGTGGAGAGCAAGCGGTCGTCCTGTGCGTTGTCCAACCGGCCGATGATTTCCTTTGCGATGGCAAGTTGCATGCGGATGTTTCCAACATGTGCCTTGCTCCAGCTCTGGAGTGCCTTCACCGTCCGACATAGCTTTGTGTGTAGCCTGCGGATTGGATCATTTGCCACCACTGGTTTGTCCCACGCGATCTGAATAGTGTTTTGAAACCCTTGCAATTTTAGCCAGAATATTTCAAATTGGAAGGAGTGGGAGTGGGGCAACTCAGACGTGCCTTGCAGAAGCATCGTACAGTGGTCAGAATAGGTGGCTGGGAGAGCTTGGAGGTAGGTCGATGGGAACATAGCCTCCCAACCATCAATGCAGAAGACATGATCAATCTTGGACATCGTTGGATTTTCCTGCTCATTGGACCAAATAAATTTCCTACCGCATAGCCTGATTTCCTTGATCTGCATGATGTTCATTGCCGTCCTGACCCTAGCGATTAGACGACGATTTTTTCTGGTCGTTGTTTTTGTCCGCTGCCTTAGTTAGGAGGTTAAAATCTCCCAAAAGGAGCCACTCAGGGCGAACCAGAGGTTGAAGAAGTTTGATTTCATCGATGAAGTCCATTTTTTCTTTCTCTCCCTGAGGGCCATAAACCCCCGTGAGAGTCCATTTTAGTTCCTCATTTTGCATGGTGATTGTGGCTGAAATAGTGTTTGTTGTAGTGTGCACCTCAGACATAGAGAAGAAATGATTAGACACTGCGATGATAACGAGGTGCCAATGGCTGGTAGGTAGGCATAGTTTGCCACGAATTGGGGCCCCAAGGTGTTGCGGATGCATTGGTCATCAATCACCACTAGTTTGCTCTCTTGGAGACAAGCGATCATGCAGTGCGTGTCACGTAAGAAATCACGAACTGCTTCACGTCGTACTTGGGAGTTTAAACCTCTTATGTTCCAGCAAATGATGTGAGCAGCATTTTGTGCCATTCGGGAAAAAAAGGAGAGCACACTCGGACTCTCGTAGCTTTACTGCTATATCCGGAAAAAGAAACTGGTGGAAAAGATACCGGTGACAAATTTGTTGAAGAGTTTGGTTTGTAACTTCGTATGGACAATACTGTTCGCTGGTGATTATGTTGGGGAATGAAGTACAGTCTAACATATGCAAGGACAGGTGAGGCAGAGTGCACATCCCTACAACAAACAGATGAACAAATTTTGAAATGCACACAAAAAGCCTAGGAGTACACATGTTGATCTCGCTAGGCTGCGGGATCCTCGTAGGCCGGGATATATGTTGAATTGTGCTGAGCTGACATGGTAGTGCAACCAGACAAAAAAGCTTGCAAGTGAACACTAACATCTTAGGATTTGTGGTGCGACGTCGAAATATCATGGCTTTAAGCCTCTGCGCACTACTTTGCCTTCCCCTTTTTTGCGTACTTTGCCTTTTCATTGATCTTGTGAATGTTCTTGACCAGACACTCAAAACCCCTTATTGTGGTATCTGCGAGAGGTGTCTTGAAAAGGTTTTCATATGCTTCACGGATCGCGCTGTCGTAGCAGGCCTTGGGATCCATCAAGCTGCATACACGCACTAGGATCTCCTGGGCAGCCAGCTCCCCTGCGGTGATGTTCTTCTGTTGTCGCATGGCAATTCGTCCACCGCACCGCGGTTGTGCATGTGCTTACAGTCCTGGTAGCTGTCCTCGTGGCAGGAGTAGGAAGGAGTGGTGGAGGCCATTTCCTAGATATGCTTTGGATGACCTCGGCCAAAGTGCAAGTGTCTGGTACTACATTGATGTCTTCTTTAGCTTCTTTGTTCTTCTTTGCGTGATCTAGAGGAGGAGCTTCAATGGACAGGGATGCAACTGCCAGCTCAAGGTTTGGCAGGGGGTCAGGTGCGTGCATGAGGCTTTCATTACAGGCTTCAGTCCCATTTGTTGAGGTAGAGTCAATGCCGTCATTGCCAGCGAGGGCCGCTGCAGGATCCGTGTGGAGGTGCTCCTACAGGACAAGGGCTTCGGTGATTTGGGATGGCCGAGCAGCTTGGCCCAACCCAATGGGCACCACCGCCGCAACTCCTGAAGATGTTGGCCCCACAGACCGTGCAACCAGGGCGATCAACTGTAGCAAGTGATGGGCGGCCACTCCGTTGGAGGTTGCACGGTGACGTCTCAAGCATTTGTGAAGATGCCGATCCCAGCATCGGTCCCTGGGGTCAGGGATAGGGCGCGTGCGAGTGTTCCTGTTGGTGTGGGCTATGCCATCGTGGTAGAGGACACGACAGTTTGGTGTTGGAGTGCTGGGTCGCTTAGACACGGCCATCTTCGCCACCGGGATCTAGAGGCTTGTGCTCATCGAGTGGCGCAGCTTCCCCGGGACTTGATGCGTGTGCGGTCCAGCTCTGCGCATTCATAGGGGCAGCGAAGATGCCCAGCTGGTCGGTGAGGAGCACCGCCTTGTTGAGGTAGGCTGTGGCACACTCCAGCCAATGCCGGACTCTAGCCTGGTCATGGGCGCACGCCGTCCTCAGATCATCGTGAAGAGAGGCGGCCTGCTTGGCGAAGTCCTTTTGCAGCTGCACGTTTGCCACGGCCGTCGCCACAGCGTCGTTGTGCAGAAGAATTGTGGAAGGAGTGCTCCCCATCGGGGGGAGAGCACAACCCTTGCGTCGTTGATGATTGCCGTGGTCGCTTGCCCCGTCACGTCGGCGCGGTGAACGCGTGCGCTCCGTGGGTGCATGGCAATACTGTTTAAGGCGCCACGGGCTGTCGTGGTTGCCCCGGCTTCCATGCTCCCTGTCGTTGCATCCGTAGGATCGCCTTACCGGGTCAGCTGCAACACCGTCGATGTGGCCTGGTGTCCACTCAAAATTCGTGACGACTAGCTTGAACTCTGGAGCAGTAGTGGAGGAGTAATCAACGGGCATGGCGGTAAAGTCTTCTACTTGGTCGAGGTGTACGAGAACGCGGAACTTGGCGTCCCTCTTGACGCATTTGACGGGTTCTTTGTCCGCCATCCTGGCGTCACGAACTGCCCCGTGCGCACCAGAGCGGCGCAAGTAAATTCTGTCCGCAACACCTTTGGGATTGAGCTCGAATGCAAAGTCCATGCCCAAAGGCCGAGTTTTGCGGTGTTTTCCATCAAGGCCTATCGGTTGTCAAGGCGTTGTAGGGATGATCTTCTGCCGATGAGTCACTCCACGACTTGTGGGTTCTAGGTGTACAGCGGCATACCTTCAAGTGTTAGATGGACGCGATATGCCATCGCTAGGCCTTCGGCATTCGCCAGAGGCCGCCAGGGCATCAGGTGGATGCTCCGCCCCCGATGGTCAAAACTCGCCTCCTTTACCGCCTCATCACGGTGATAGCGATGCTCGAAGCGGATAAGGAATTGCTCGGGATAGTGCTTCGTGATGGTGAGCTCACTGTGTCGCAGGCTAAAGTGGCTCTGCACCGCTTGCTCCATGTCGTCGACTCCGGCATCGCGAGGGGCTCTAGCAAAACAGGCAACCACGGCCGTGGCCTCATGTGCATGCATCTCCTGTTCCAACTCTAGGGACATGGGGATGACCACCGAGTCCTCTTCCGGATGGGAGTCAGGCGCACCAATCCGGCCTCCTGGGCGTGCCATGGATGGTCGGCGAACACGTCCTCCGGTGAGCCTTGCTGGGTAGTCCCTTCGGGTGTCGTCGTAGAAGCTTGTCCATGTGGGTTTCTGGTAGAGGCTCTGGTTGGTGCAGGCACTGATGCTGGCATGGTCCGGATGGCAGGAGGTGCAGCAGGGGGAAGTTGGCGCTGATCTTTGATGGTGGTCCATTGCCATTCGATCAATGAAGCTAAGCTTATAGTTTAGTAGAGCTGACCCTCTGCATATGGTCTTTGTCCTAGCTTTGCCCCCCGGAGTATACTTACGTCTAATCAGAGCAAAAATTATGAGCCTTCTTGGTCTACAGTCAAGCTTACCAATGCCAACGTTGGCATTGGCAACCTAGTCTGCAAACCAAGCGAACTCTATCCATTTGAATATGTAGTCGGGGATCTAGCAAAAGTGTTATGAAAACCGGTACGTCGATCTCTCACAAGACGACATGACGAAGCATAGATCTATACCGAGAGCATTACAAAATAGGCGATGAGAGACACGATATTTGTAACATGGTTCAGCCGTGAATTTCCACGCCTTTTAGAAGCGAATTTTCACGACGCGCTCTAGGCTTCATCTCACCTTGTGCACGCGTCGCCGTCATCCGTCTCGTACCCGTCGGATTTCCTCTACACCGCCTCAAGATCTACCATAAACCTCGTACTCTGGTACCACTTGTTGCGAAAACCAGCGCGCCGATCTCTCACGAGGCGACACGCGGAAGCATATATCTATACCGAGAGCACTGCAAAATAGGCAACGAGAGACACGACGTTTTTAACGTGGTTTAGCCGTGAGGCCTACATCCACTGGGCATGAACTACGGACGCTCCTCCTCTTACCTTGATCACATTGTTTTGGTTTGGTTACTCTGCATGGCGCCCCCCTCCTTTTATATGAGGTCTAGGATACACGAGCTTGACTCTGACTCTACCCATATCTTAGTAGGACTTTTCATAGTACCCTAATACAACATTACGTCTTTTCTAATCTAACTTGTAACCTACTTCTATATATATTCGACACAATCTCAACAAAAAGAAAACATTTGTTCTATAGAATCATCGAGAGTTTTATACGAATTGAACTGAAATGCCGTTCTCCTTGTTTACTCGTCAACATCTATGGACTGCAGCACAGCACGCAAAGGAACATCTCTACACGTATGAGATATCACGCACCTTTGTCCGTTTATTTTTTTCAATTCCATGGCGGCATGGGCCATGGGAACCTATCCAAAGTGTTAATGATAGATGCCTACTCTACTCAACCATCATCAATCCAGGACAATGGCACCCAAGACGACACGACTTCCCTTTCGTTTTCAAAAAAAGAAAAGACTTCCCTTTGCGCTTTAGTGCATAGTCTGATGCACAAAGAAATGTAGGATGAGTTCCTTCCACTTCTGAAATAAGCTACTTGTGTTCAGCTGTACCGCTATATTAACAAACTCACGTAGCCTGTATGTAATGTGCATGGCCACGTCATAAAAAGGCATAACAAAAGTTGCACTTGCTTGACAACATTGACATATGACAGGTAATGGCATCACTCATATAAGTATACGTGATTTGGAAAGGGGAAAAAGGGACAGCTCGTGGGCACGCACATGAGTTGGATGAATTGCTCGAAGGCTTCTTTGAGCGTGCCGATCTTGACGAGAAGTGATAAATCCCATTTCTCACCTTCAGATGTAAGAGCAAAAAAGCATTCCAGGAGAGAAGGATCGCAGTCTCGACAATCCAGGCCAGGGGAGAAGAGAGTGTCGTGCTTAGGTGTTTGGAATTCGAAGACAGGAGTTCTGGATACAGGTGAGTACACATGCTTAACTGAAGGAGCTCTGACTTCCTTACACCTCAGGTCATCAAATCTGGATCCTCCCTAAAGGTGAGAACAATCAACGTTACACTGTCTAAAATGAAAGAAAAAAATCCACCGTTTCATTCATCTCATGTGCATTCATTATGGAGAGAACGGCCTCCTTTTACCAGTGGAGGACAGTTACGTTTTTTAGATCTGCACTTTGACGAAACACAACAAATATCAGGGTTGTGCTTCGCTGAAGTCTCTAACAAATAGTAGTGGTTAGAATTAGATCTAGGGGATATATGAAATGTTGTGCCGTTATTAATGAAAAATGTCCTCCCGTGGACGCGCTCTCTCTTGTGTGTTCTTTTTTGGAAGGACACGTCCGATCTTGTGTTGCCGGATGTTTTTACAACACTAGATAAAACTTTCATATTTCTTGCATATACAAAAAGAACATATAATTGAATGGGACATAGGTTGGTGAAACATGTGCATTGTATAACTTCCATGCAATATTTAGCTAAGTCGACGTTCAACCTAAGCATACAATAGTTGGAACATGAAACTAGTTCAACGAGCTACAAATTAATATTGCTTGCGGGACAAATTTAAGTGAACGTGTAGAACTGAAACTTAGCTTTTGACGGTGGAAGATTAGTTGCAACACAAAAGAACTGAAAAATGGCAAGTAAGAGTGAGCGTGTTTTTCTTTACGATAGCGTGAAACTAACGAGGAACCCACCCCAAAATGCACTAGAACCACGTCACACTCTTCTTTCTTCACCTCGACATGTTTACATCACTAGATCTATACGGTAGAAGAATGAGAGAATTGAATTGACAAACCCCGATTGTCCAGAAGCCGCTGCCTTCCCAAGAGGGTGATGTTGTAATATGGATTATTTGCGAACGATGTTAGCTCAACACATCATTGTGGTGCAGTTGAGTCTCCTAGTAACTCACTTAACACATTTAGCTGATCTGTGTCTTCTAAGTACGATAACATAGATGAATCCGCAGAAGTAAATGACCTGTGGGGTACTTCACTCTAGCTTTCTAGTTCTCTCTATTCCGACAGGTGCAGGCTCAATACCATACTATATTTTCTAAAGAAACATTAGACTACCTTGTACATGTATCAATCATGTCATAAGACATCGTTGGTAGCCCAAATTGATGCCTTTTGTTTATCTGCTAGCACATATATTCGATTTTACAGCTCTTCCCTCCAAATAGCGAGCCTAATAACAATTAATTAGTCGCCGGAAGAGAATAACAAATACGCCCACACGGAGCACGCAGCCGAAATGCCACGCTGGCGCCCGTAACAACCGGCGCCGATCTCGACACCGACGGTGCGGTGCCACCCAAGAAAACAGCTGGACTCACGGCTGACCACCTCCCCAACCGCCACGTGTCCCACGCCGTCCCTGCGGCGAGGCACATTCCGTCGCGCCGTGACGGAAAACGGGATCCGCGGCGCCCCTATAAGAAGGGGGATTTGCTCAGATGCCCCCCATTTAATGCGTGCTTCGATAAAATGCCACCCTCTGTGTCATTGACGGGTGGCCCCGGACCCCACCCGTCATTCTAGGGGGGCATTTTGTCGAAGCACGGTTAAAACGGTGGCACCGGAGCAATAATACCCTATAAGAAAAGAGAACCCCGCGCTCCAATCTCACACACCACACCGCCTCACTCGCAACTCCTCCAGTCATCTGACATCTGCTCCCGTCCTCTCGAAGCCTCTCTGTCCCGGATCGCCTCGTCCAGTGAGATGGCCGCCGCCGTCGCCGCCGCCGACGTGAAGGTCGACAAGCTCCGTGACGCCGTCGCCAAGCTCGACGAGATCAGGTGACCGATCCCGTCTCTGCTCCCCCCCGGATCTAGCGTGCGTCTCCGCTCCATTTCATTTCTTCTGAATTTTCGGTTGGTTTTGAATGCAGCGAGAACGAGAAGGCCGGGTTCATCAGCCTCGTGTCGCGCTACCTCAGGTAAGTAGATCCTGTTGATTCACCGTGTATGCTTGTTTCCAACGGTTTGTCGCTTGGGTGTGTGGGGTTTCTGATGACTGTGGCGGTGTCTTCAGCGGCGAGGCGGAGCAGATCGAGTGGAGTAAGATCCAGACCCCGACCGATGAGGTGGTGGTGCCGTACGACACCCTCGCACCGGCTCCCGAAGGTACGATCGATGCCTCGTTCCGATTTGCTGATCTGAGATGTGTGTTTGCGTGTGTGGTGGCTTTGGGATTCGATTCGAATGTTCAGTGAGTGTGTGTGAACACTGGATCCTGTGGATGTGGTGCAGATCTCGACGCGATGAAGGCTCTGCTCGACAAGCTCGTGGTGCTCAAGCTCAACGGAGGGCTGGGGACCACCATGGGCTGCACTGGTCCCAAGTGAGCACAACTCCATCCTCTGCTGAACTTCTGATCAGTTTAATTAGCTTGTGTTGTGTGGATCATGGCGTTTTTAGTTAGATTCATGCGTAAAGGTGTAGAACACTAGAACTACAGAGCAAGCTACATGCTGGTTTCTTCCGGTAATCCTGCTTACGGTGTTTACGAGTTACTTTTGTTCGGTAGTTTTCTGGTTGCACCGTGGTTTAAGTAAATGGAGTGTCTATTCTAAGAAATTGTTATTTCTAAGTCGGCGATATTGGACATTGATTCTTCGTCACAATTCTAGACGTAAAGTTGCACAATGTTTTTTGTGCAACTCGGTCAACCGAGAAATAACAATTTCTCAAGCGAATGAGAAATAGCAAATCCGTTAAGTAAACTCCTTTTCATGCCTACAAATGAATAAGCAAATACTGTTTACTAAGATGTTGTTTAGTGTGCTTGGTCAATTGTTGAATGTGTCAACAATTGGCAGACTGTGAATCTTACATTTTCTGCTCCATCTTTGAGATTTACCACCTGAAGCAAGTAATAAGTAGCTCACTGTGTCCTGCAGGTCTGTCATTGAAGTTCGCAATGGGTTCACATTTCTTGACCTTATCGTGATTCAGATTGAGGTATTCTTAGTTTCTACTGGTACTTTTTCTGCAATGATTGGATATAATGTGTAATGGTTTGTGCCTTACAAGTTTCACCTGTCTGCAGTCCCTGAACAAGAAGTATGGATGCAGTGTCCCTTTGCTTCTAATGAACTCTTTCAACACTCACGATGATACACAGAAGGTTGATATGCCCCCTTTATTTATGTTTTAATAAAATTATCTTTTTAAATTTGGGCTAACATACTTGCATAATGGCCTCTCCTTTTGAAGATTGTTGAGAAGTACTCCAACTCCAACATTGAAATTCACACTTTCAACCAGGTATGAGAACAGTACTTCACTTGTTTCTTGAATTATATCGCATTTTACACCACCACTTGTGATGTCAATACTTATTAATAGAAATATGTTCTCTCAGAGCCAATATCCCCGAATTGTTACTGAAGACTTCTTGCCTCTTCCAAGCAAAGGGCAGACAGGGAAGGATGGCTGGTTAGTTTTCTCTAAGCATTCCAAATTGCCATACCCTTATAATATCAATGGATGTTCATTTAGCTACATTTCAAATACTGGCTTTGCCTTATATATAAAATTTTGAACTAATTATAGTTGTTAGATTCAACTTCCTCAGACCTGACCATTCAAATATCGGGGTTTTTGAATGTGAAGGTATCCCCCAGGCCACGGTGACGTGTTCCCCTCTTTGAACAACAGTGGAAAACTTGATACCTTGTTGTCACAGGTGAGCACAAGTGCCTAAACCTTCTATGTAGGCAGAAGGATTACTGACTGGTTGATTGGTTGCATATAGTCTATTTTCCAAATTTTAACATAGGGGGTAGATCTCACTTAGATGTTTTATATTGTGGTATATGTTTTACATATGCTCTTGATTCTTTCCACATCTTCATAACATGAAAATCCACTCTTGTTCATAATAAAGAAACATTGTAGACTTCTTGCATTTTAAATATTCTATATGGTAAACACCTATGCTTTTTAAATAAATCGTAATCCACTGACAAAGTGTTTGATAGTTCTTGTGTAAAGAGGGTTTCAGTGTTTGCTAAAATAACATCAATCTTTTGCTAGAGTCAATACATTTGGTATTTGATAGTTCTTGTGTAAAGGGGTTTCAGTGTTTGCTAAAAAATAACATCAATCTTTTGCTTGAGTCAATACATTTGAGAAGTCGACAATGTATCTTTTTTTTTCTCTTCCAAAGAAATGGTACAAGAATTAGTACGGGACTTATTTAACAAGAAGTGTCCTGCGACATGATTGTAATCCACATCAATAAATGAAGTGTTTGCCCCTGTTCTAGAAAAAAAAGCTTTGATTAAAGATACAATTAAATGCATTTAAACAACCAGTCTTGACTTTTCAAATGGCACGAACCTTGATGCCGGATGAATGGTAAAGATAGTGGCCGAAACTGCCAGTATATTTGAAGTTGCATTATCATGGAAGTTTTATTGCTTATTTGTATTCCTGTGCTTACTGTTTTGCCAATCTTCTCTCAGGGCAAGGAGTATGTCTTCGTTGCCAACTCAGACAACTTGGGTGCTATAGTTGACATCAGTATCCAAATATTGAGATCAGACTTGCTTATTTTCATTTCTGGTTTATTATTTTCATTTTAGTGTCTGGTACCTTATGTCAGAAATTGAATCCTTAACCATCATAGAGATATTAAACCACCTGATCCATAACCAGAATGAATACTGCATGGAGGTATGCAACAAGAGCTACTTTTTTTATTTATTCTGGACAATATGAAACTACTCCTGTATCTATGCTAGGTTACTCCAAAAACATTGGCTGATGTTAAAGGTGGTACCCTCATCTCTTATGAAGGAAGGGTTCAGGTACACGATCGTTTGTTCCTAACTTGGCTGTCAGCACTTATTTACTTCTTTTGCTGATCGTAACATATAAATGATTATGGTGTACCTTGCAAGTAGCAATTTGAATTTAAACAAATCACCATGTTACTTGTTTCTATTAGTTCCAGTCATACATGGCATGAAGCTTTAAATAATTTTTTCTATCATTGCATGCAGCTTTTGGAGATTGCCCAAGTCCCTGATGAGCATGTAAGTACCCTCTATTGAATTTATGCTGTTCTAAGCGACGGGAGTAGTAAGACCTGACTAATACTTCTCTTTTGTGTATTTGTTCAGGTGAATGAATTCAAGTCAATTGAGAAATTCAAGATATTCAATACCAACAACCTGTAAGGAACCTAAGCCTTGTCTTCCTTTGATCAAGAATTATGTTCCTTCCTAACAGCTGTTGGCATCAGGTGGGTGAACTTGAAGGCGATCAAGAGGCTTGTAGAAGCTGATGCACTTAAGATGGAAATCATTCCAAACCCTAAGGTACATCATTGATGTGAATTTCAGTTATGTTCTGTTCATTTGATTTATTTAAGCAGTTGCTTTTTACAGGAAGTTGATGGTGTGAAAGTCCTACAACTAGAAACTGCAGCTGGAGCAGCGATACGGGTATGATGTGTTGCTGCTCCATCTTTTGTTCATTTCTGTATTGCTGTTCTCTAATGCTTTTCTTTTGTTTATCTAGTTCTTCGAAAAAGCAATCGGCATTAACGTTCCCCGTTCAAGGTTTCTGCCCGTGAAGGCTACATCTGATTTATTGCTTGTGCAGGTATATCTGAAATCCTCTCCATGATTTGTGGTTTGGTATCATTATGAGACTACTGCTGATCTCTTTTTTGTCCCCCATCTTTTTTGTCCCCAGTCTGATCTTTATACCTTGGTTGATGGCTATGTCATCCGCAACCCAGCTAGAGTGAAGCCATCTAACCCTTCAATTGAGCTTGGTCCTGAGTTCAAAAAGGTGAAGCAATTTTTATTTGAAACATTTTTGGCATTTTAATCATGAGAATTTTTTCAGTTAGTGGATAAAGAATGCATATTGAATAAACGAGCAGTGCTGGAATGTGGTTGTGACTTGCTTTTTCTTGATGTATTGTAGGTAGCCAACTTCCTGGCCCGATTTAAATCTATCCCCAGCATCGTTGAGCTTGACAGCTTGAAGGTCTCTGGTGATGTCTGGTTTGGCTCTGGAATTACACTCAAGGTAAACTTCTAGTTACTGGATTATTCTTTTTGTGTGTGCGCGTGTGCTTAGTTGCTGTATCACTAGTGGATGGATGTAATGACGCTAGAGCCGCTTGTGTTTGTCCATTTGATCTTCTGTCTGCACACCTCACTCTGTATTAAATCCTCGCGTCGAGTGTTGAGACACCACTGTTGTCGACAAGTGCCCTCTGACTCATTGCCGGTGCTATCTGCAGGGCAAGGTGACCATCACTGCCAAGCCTGGAGCCAAGTTGGAGATTCCAGACGGTGTTGTTCTTGAGAACAAGGTAAGCGTTCACATCCCACTTATCAATCTAAAACTTGTAATTGTGCTCCGTGGTGTGTGGCCTGACACATGGCCTTCTGATCTTTCCAGGATATCAATGGTCCAGAGGATCTTTGAGCAATGCTTACCAGTGGCAACATTTACCGAGGACATATTGCAGAAACCTTTCCAGATCTCTTTTGCCGAGTTATATGTCTTGTAATTTTCGTGTGCATTCCGCCGTGGGGTGGTCCAGCGAGAGCCCCATTACAGAATAATTGTAATCCTCTTGGTGCATCTGCACTTCTGTTCTTTTTGGGTGTGCCAGGGACGTATATTTCTTTCGATTTGATGCCATAGTTTTGCATGCCTATAGTTGTTTCTTCTTTTATCTTGCTGCCCTGTTGTTGTTCCTTATTCTTTATCTCGCCGAAGAGTTTATTTGGTGTTTCATCTGCCAGTCGTGGGCTTGTCGTACCACGCAATCTCAGTTCGAAAGGCCCCCATGCTACCGGTCTGCCTTCACAAAACCTAAAATGCTGCTTCCATGCTTCCGATGGGTATAAATTGCACAATTTCTAAGCGATGCGGTTAATACCACTTTTTAGATGGAACACATGCATTCCATTGCCCTGCGTGCACCGTCAAATAACAAAGTCTGGGGAAGCGATCAAGACACAACGTAGCTCTTCGAACTCCTAAACCACCAAACAGCAGCTAAAGCATGTGCTGCTTTGCTTGGTTATTTCTGTCGCCAGTTGCTTTGCGCCTTTTGTGTCGGTAGAGGTCTAGAACCGTATGGCATGGCAGCAAGTGTTCTTATATGAGCAACTTGGCACAAATTGGCAAGGCGAAGAACATGAGCACATAGTAGGCCGCGCCAGATTGCAACACCCCTTTGTCATTGCAACAACAGTCGGAGAAACAGATTACATAATTTAACTAGTCACACAACAATAATGCACACAACTTGCCGACTTGCCGTTGGCATCGCATCAGGACCGACCTTGCAACGCAAAGATTACGCGATGCTATATCTTCAAGCTCACCACGCCATGAAACAATCTTTTGGTATGCCGGCAGAATCAGAATGCAGCGTCTCCTAAAACGCTAAAAATATCCCTTGAAAAGAAAAGAAAGACGGCTAAAAACAGATTTAAAGAAACAGAAGCATTTACAATCCCAGCACCAGTTTAACAATCTACCCCAATCTGTGGCCAGATGCCATGCAAGGACCTGCCCATGCAGGGTCAACACTCAAGACCAGGTGAGTCCACGATCAATGTGATCGCTGTGTTGATGTCTTAGGACCGCTGTATGGCGATGGCGAAAGTAAATTGCTTTATCTATCATGACAGGTCTCAGACCTTCCCAAGCTCAGACAGCTAAATGGTTGTCGATATCGAAACTGCGAAGATCTGAAGGACCAGCTCCAAGCCTGCAAATAGAAGTAGCGCAAGTTGTGCTATAAGTAATTAAGTAGACAGTAACTGTAAGCATCTGATAGCAGGTGATAACACCACAGGTACAACTAACATGTTGCATGCATGCTATTGTGGAAAATGGAGGGTGAATTATGAATAGAGCAAATAGGAAACCAGCAAGGATTTCGAGTTCAGCGAACTTGTAATAGCCACAGGGAATATTAACCATGACAGTGACCAGAGGCTCCAATGAAGTGGAGTACCTTTTGTTTATAGTGCAATAATGGAATTTGACGTTTCCATACTTGACATCTTCAATATACTGCAACAGTTCAAATACATGTCAGAAGCTTATGATGTCAAAACTAGAGCCTGCAAGAGCAAACATGGCACGGACAGAGGGAGAATGGGGAGGAGGGGTACCATCCTCAAGGTGACGATGATTGAAGAAAATGCTAGAGAATCGAATGGTATATCATCCAGAGCAAAAAGTGCACATTCTAGCGATTCGGGTCCAGGTGAGAAGTTGGGTGTCTTCAATCTTGCTCGGAAAATAACATAACTCTACTGCATGTCATCACAATACACAAGGAAGAATCAACTTAGTAGTGTATGGAGTTAAGCATGAACTCTCTGACTAGGCTACTTTTCACTCACTTGGCCAATGAGCGGAATATCCAACTGAGCAAAAGGTGAGAGTATCTCTACATCTGCACAAGCTTCTTCCAATGTTTCCCTGGAGGCTCCTTCTGCTGCAGACTCTCCAACCTCCAAATAGCCAGCAGGAAGAGTCCTGTTGATATAACCTTGATTAGAATGATTGACCAGCATCAAAATCACTATGTTCTTAAAGAAACAGGAAAATCTGGCCATGCTTTGCAAACGACTAGCAAAGAATGTTGCAGAAAGCAATTGAAACATGGTACAAACGAGTATTGTATTAGAAAACAATAAGAAGCAGAGGTTTGTTAAACAGAAAAGGAGCATCCCTAAACTGAAGAACATAGTAAAAGCAACAACAAAAACCAACACCATGACATAAAGAATTCTACAGTTTAACATTGTGAGTAGTATAAGCAAATACTTTTGTGCATACTTCACCATGGATGTAAAATTGATTCTGATACTACATAGGAGACGAGAAATATCTTATGATCATAACATTAAAACATAGTGCAACCACTTAGTTCTCCAGTATGGTGCAGAACAACACCAGAAAGCCTGACTACAGCCAACAAACGGAGTCGTCAAAAGCAGCTTACCATAGGCCATAGGCTGGTTCAATCTTTCTTTTGCAAAGGAGGACCTTGTTATCGTGCTCCACAAGGCAACCGACAACCTATAAAGATGATACAGGTTAATGACAAAATGAATGGCGAAAGCTAATTGACCTGTAAACAATATTTGCTACATGAATTTCGCAGTTGAACAATGACATAACAAATATATGAGAAAGAGCAGGTCTGTACATCAGATCTCAGGAGCAGTCGGGACTATTTGAATCAATCAATTTACAGTGGCTTAGTTCTAAAACCGAAATGCATACACACGTATTATCTGAACTCCAAAGATGGAATTTGTTCCCATTTTGCTATTCAGTCCATACCATTTTGGGGTTTTCGTAGTGAACTCTTCCACAAGAAGAACAGACAGCCCTCATCTTCTCATCCCCATCTGGTACAGCCAATTTCGTCGGACTTCCACAAGCTGGGCAGAAACGGATCTTTGACTTGGGCACCTGCAGAAGGGACAGTTAACTGTGAATAAGCGTGTAATCAGTAACGCATCTACAGAACAGCTAGAGCAATGACTATGATACAAGGAAATCAACGACGTCATCAACTATTGCATTTGAATTGAGGAACACTGGTTGACTGACCAAACCAAAAGCTAGGCTGAGCATGCGAGGCAAGGTCTAAGCTCCACGCAGAGTACTCTGGCTCACTCCCCCACACTATGCTATCATCGCAACAACTTACACAGCTTATTGGAGCTGACACAGCAACAGTGCTGCACTACGGACGCCACATCGCACATACATGGTATAACATAATTGTACTAGAGAACACAGCGATTTCACTAAACAAAGGATGCCCAAATCATAGCTTAGAGTTGCTAAGGCAGCTCTTCTCCTCACTTGGCAATTCGCACTGTCCCTGGACTCGAGTCAACGGCCCAGGCAGCTCGACGCAGCACCAATTTATTTATTTTCACGGTGCGGCACAGCCCAAGCATCTCGGCTCCTACTGATACCGGTACCAGCAGCCGCCTAATCGCAACAGACACAGATACGGACGAACAGAGGAAGAGGAGAGCGGGACTCACAGCGGGGGGCGCCGGTGGCGACGGGGCGGGGGAGCTGGCGCTGGCGTTGGAGCTGGAGGAGGCCGACATGCGGAGCGGGTGTTGGAACCGGGCGGCGGCGCGGGGGAGCTGAGCGGCGGCGCGGCGGGCGAGGAGGCGGGTGGCGTGGTGGAGGAGGCGGTGGTGGTGGGATCTGAGGAGGAGCATGGTGGCGTTGGGTGGGTTGGTTTTAGTAGGGAGAAAGGGGCGCGGTGGGGTGGGGATGGGATGGGATGGGAGGAGGAGGACGGCGACTCGGGAGGTTGCGGGAGGTGAGGTCGGATGGTGAACACGTTGGTGTGGTCGGCGGGCGCCGTCGATGATGATTTGGCTGTTGGTTGCCGCGGTGGGGTGGGGTCGCGTCGCGTCGCCACCGGGGTGGTTTATGGGGGCCGGCACGGGGAGATAATGGCGTGGCATGTTTATCCTTGATTTTGAGAAAAACGGGTGTCCCGTGGCCCCATTTTTTCTACGGTTATTAGCTTCTTCGGATGGAAAAGCCTGAGTGGGTCTATAGACTTTTGGTGTAATTTGAAGTTATCTTATATTATGTTTTCTGTAAGTCCTATATATAAATATCATGTTCTAAATAGGGTTAAATTTTGTCCCGAGCCTGGTACTAAATTTAGTGGGTATGAGGTTTTACTATCAATTAAATGATTTACTTCATTGTTTATTACGAACTTTGTAAGGGGTGTTTTGTGGCCTATTTAGTTAGGCTGTAGTTGTTGATAGACTGTCTGGAAAAACTATTGTGACTATGATAAAGTGAACATATAGCTTTGGATTGATCCAAATCATCTATAACATTTAGGGAAATAAGCCCTAAATTTTCAGCACATTGTAAAAAGCTGGAGAAAGATAACTTTTCCAAATAGCTAAATTTACACTGTAAAGCCCACAACTATGGTTGATAAAAACTGCTCTATACTGGTTGTTTGATTGGACTATTGTTTTTTTAGATAGAAAGCTATTTTTAACCCCCAACTAAATAGGGCCTTAGTTGATTAGACGTTGTGATAGTCGTACAGCTATTATCAAGTTCTTTTTTTCTCGCCGCACAATTTTTTTCAACGTTTCTCACACTGTAGTTGCCTAAGAAAAAGCGTTCTCACGCGCACGTTCACCACACCTTAGATCCTTGACAGTCTCTTTGATTATACGGGCTGGTGTAGCAAAGGTTTGGGAACTCACGGGATTCCTTCCCCTCCAACTTTGTTTTCTGGCATGCTGCCCTTGAACTACATTTATGGTTGCAACATTAGACTTACCACCTCTGATAGTTTAGAATATATCCTACAAAAAATCTAAACAAAGAATATATCCTACAAAAAATCTAAACAAAGTATTATATGTGCTTTGTGTGATGAAATATGAACTTGTAATATTTTAGACAAAACTATATCCTTCTGTTATAAGAAAAGCAAAATTGCAATTTAGACCCCTCTTCCTTGTTCGAACTTTATACTATTGGTCAAAAATTTATTGGTTCAAACTTTATCCTGTATGCACATAGGGTATACAATTATTTTTAAAAAATTAAAACACGTCTTATAAGTAATTTCAAGGTACATCGTACACTTTACCATACCTTTTAGTATTTTTTTAAATAATCATAACTTATAGTTTTATTTTTCGCAAATAACCTAAATCGATCATTTTGAAAGTTTGACGACAAAACTGACACAGAAGACATACTTGTCAGCGTTTACTTGGAATCTATGCTAAGATAGACATATGCCTCATCTATCAACCTCTCATATTCTCCTTCCCCTTCTATTCTCTTCTTTCTCTCTCACCTATGCCTACCGGCGTGCCTCAGCCTAGCAAGCACTTGCAACAATGCCTCCTTGGGCACCATCCGTGGGGAGGAGGGGAGGGGTTGTGCTGCGACCGTCCGCGACGATCGCGCGCGCTGCCCTTCGTGGCGTTTGCACCAGTGCACCGTTCATGGTGTCCTCACGCTTGCAGCCACCACCACTCTTGCCAAAGCAGTCGCACTAGGCTGCACTGAAAAGTAGCAGACCCGCCCGTGGCGCCACATCCTCCAGGCTGAGCATCATCGTAGCCACAGGCTATAGACTCCTGAGTGCACAACCTCACACCACGAGCCCCACCGCCAGCAGCAATCCAACTAACCAGAGCGGCACAACTCGATTCCTCAGCACCTAAGCTACGCCACGACGCTACGAAGGAAACCCTCGCATCAATTTGGATCCCCGTCACTCGCATCACCAACATCATCGTTGCTTTTTTCAACTCTGTCCACCGCTCCATCACTCTGACTGCCACGCACAGTGAGTCTCCGATCGATTACTCTCGGGTGCACATTCCCCTTCACCTCCTCTGTCTTTTCCCTCACTCAATTCCACGAAGCTGACATCGTAGACCTACTTACATACACACCTGACCTTGATGCTGCCCACCCCGTCGCTGCTGACAACCGAAGCATCACTGGACCCTAGCAACCACCGATTTGAGGTCACCTCATCACCCTCGTCCCATTTTCGTGCTAACCTGATGCCCACCTCCAGTTGGTCGTGCGCCCGCGCGGCTTTATGTGTCGTAACCACCTGCCACTAACATCGACCGTCCCACACGCGTGCGAGACGTACGAGCTAGCTCTCACGGCCTAGTTGCTCGTCTCTATCTAGTTCTAGTGTATAGCTGCCTCTCTCAGATTTTTGAGGTGGCCGCTGGAATTGGGGCAAACAGCCATGGAGAGAGGGGGAGAGAGACAAGATAAGGAGAAGGTGAAGAAAAGGAGAATATGAGCAGGCTGACGTGTGGGCCATATGTCTACCTCAGTATATTGTCCACGTCATTGTCCATGTAGATATTGAGTGCGCTTCTCATGTCAGAATTACTGTCAAACATTTGAAAATGGTCGGTTTGGATTATTAGTTAAAGATTAGAGTACAAGTTATAGTCTGATAAAATAAAAGTAAAAGATGTATAATAAAATGTTATAAAATACACTAACTTTAAGTAATTTACTCTAAATAATTTGACAACGTCCTATAGGTTTTTCGAAGAAAGAACCCGCGCCAGTGGCGCGCACCCATCTTCGGTTCGACCAGAGTGCACCCGGCCCGGCATAGGCGCGAGCCGGGTGCACGAGAAATCACAGCGTCAGCTCACGGAAAGGCACGTGCATCGCACTGCGCCGCGCCGTGCACACAAAAGAGGCGGCTTCCTTCCACTGGCACTCCTCCCAATTCTCCCGAACCCCACCCAGCGGCCCGGCCGGCTGCGGATGATGCCCGCGATTCCCGCCGCCGCAGCGCCCAGCCCGGACCACCTGCTCTCCCGCCGCCAACGCCTTCGCCCCATCCCCTCCTCTTCCTCGTCGGCGTGCTCCAGCCACCCGCGCCTCCCCGCCCGCCTACGCCTGCCCGCTCGCCCCCGCGCCGCCCCCTCCATGTCCGCCGAGGCGCGGGCGGTCCCGTCGCCCGTACCCATGACGCCGCCGGCGCACCCCACCTATGACCTCAACGCCGTCATCGCCCTTGCCCTCTCCGAGGACGCCGGCGACCGAGGTACGAATATACACTCGTGCTCGCGTCGCTCTTGCGTAGCGTAGTATTTGCCTCCTGTTCGTCCCTTCCAAGTTCCAAACTGGCGCGCTACCTTCACGAGTGCTCCTAATCTATCCTATTGTGTGGTGCGAAAAGTTTGTCTGGTAGCTGCTCCATCCGTACTACCTCTCTGGTTTCGAGGTGTTCGTCAGTACGCCGTGATCACAATTGGGCTTGTAGTTGAAAGGGTGCAGTCGAAGTGCTAGGATAGGTCCTTGTTATAACAGTTAGTATGAAAAGCTTTGTTACCTCCGAATTAATAATTTACTGTCTCTCACCCTAAGAAGGTGTTTGGTTCAAGAGAAGTAACGCAGACGTAAACACAATGAAATCACACCGTTACTGTAAACGGAATGGGTAAAACTCGGAACTTGTTTGGTTACTAACGAATGTAATGTTAATCAATATTGGGGTTTGATTTGTGTCACTTCACGGATAGGATGCAACAACACAAAGGATTATCCAAATCGCCAATTGACAAAAGGAATTCAAATCACCAAATCATGAATCACCAGATCATTAATTGATAATCTAGACAATTCAGATCTGGCTGCAATTTGACAAACAAATCAACAATTCGAAAAACCTCAAACAAGAAAACATAAGGAACAAGAACACAAATTGCATCAACCCTCACATGAAAATAGCAGATTGATCAAGGACACATAATCACAAGTCACGAGCAAGCTCTCCGCTGAGGCAGCAGCCTAGCTCTGATTCTGACATCTAGCCATGCTTCCACCCAAACCTAGTGCCGTCATCCAACTCCACACTGCATAGCGCTTTGAGCCAGAGCTGCCACCTAGCGTCCTGCAACTACTAGCCGGCAGCATGGCATCCAGGCCAAGGAGGAAGGGACACCGGGACTTGGTTGTAGCTTCACACCGCGCGTGGGGAACGAGGGAAGGAGATTGCATGGATCTGCCTTGGGGGAAGATGGGGATCGTTGAGATGAGAAGGACCAGACTCTCAGCGATGGAGAACAGCGAGGAGGACGGCTTGCGACGGCGGGTGATGGTGGCGGCGCTTTAACCAGAGTAGATCGTGGAGAAGGAGATATCGTGGGGGAGGAGGGAATGCATGAGGCGGCTCAGATGCAAGGTAGGCTGGTATTGGGCTTTTCGGTGTAATGGGAAGGAGAGATCGTTTTTGCATTACACGGGATATCGGATCCGTATTGAGAGCTGGTATCTAATACTGAATTATTAGATTACAGAGCAACTGAAGCAAACAGAATTTAACGTTATCTGTTACCACTGTTATCAGATTACGTTACAAAACCACAAACCAAATTCCTTCTAAGATTGGTTGGTTGTGAGACGAGACCACATTTTTATTGTCCAATTTGCTGCAAGTGGATTCCGAGGTAAAGTTTCTTGTTGAGTTGTTGTCCATGGAAAAGGGTAATTTGTGGGAAGAATGAAGAAATAAAATGGCTCAGATCAATCTATATCCACTTATATATGATCCCCAGCAGTACCAAAAAATCCATTTATTTGCTTTTGTCCTGGGTCTGTATTTTCATCTAGTCATGTCAGGTGCTTTCTTATTAACCTACTCGTCAGCATTCTCACCCAAACAGTGTCATATTAGCTAAAAGAAGTTAAGTACAACCTGGGTCCCTTCAGTGAAGATAAGCTCCAGTGAGGTCTTCTCTTTACAAGTTGCTATGCATTTTGGGTTTTCTTCCTTTTGATGTTGAAACTATTTGGTCGTACACCTGTTGGTATGAGAATGTTCTAACTGTCTGTCAACAACTTCAGGGGATGTGTCGTGTTTGGCCACCATACCAGCTGATGTGAAAGCCGAAGCCACCTTTATTGCTAAGGAGGATGGTGTCATTGCAGGAATAAGCCTAGCTGATATGATATTTAACCAAGTTGATCCATCGTTGAAGGTATTTCTATCGCATAGGTTCCCCCATTTGAAGTTTTGGCAGGGTATGATTCTATAGGTATCATATGCGACATTGACTGTACCTGTTGTTCCTTTTTGGCCGATTTTCCAGGTTGAATGGTTTGAAAGTGATGGAAATTATGTCCGTAAGGGATTGCAGTTTGGCAGAGTATATGGTAAAATGCCTTAATTACCATATTCGGCAGTAGTTAACATTTTGAAGTTATGTTAACTCTTTAAGTCTTAATATTCTTTTCCCATTTTCATTCTTTTTTATTAAGGGTGTGCTCAGAGTATTATTGTTGCCGAGAGGGTCGTGCTCAATTTCATGCAAAGAATGAGTGGAATTGCTACAATGACAAAGGTGATAAGTGTCCTTATTTCGTACATTATGATGTTCCTCCTTTCCCCACATGATCTCATAATTTGCTTCTATATTTCTTATGTGAGAATGACTTTGCTGCCTAATTCCATTCAGGCCATGGCTGATGCTGCTCGTCCAGCATGCATATTGGAAACTAGGAAAACTGCTCCAGGTTTACGTCTGGTTGACAAGTGGGCAGTAAGCATACTTGCCTTTGATTATTTTTGGCCATTTCATCTCTTTTGGCTTCTTTATCCTTTCTTCTATTGTAATTTTGCTCATTCTTGATACACATATAGGTACTAATTGGTGGCGGGAAGAATCACAGGCTTGGTTTATTTGATATGGTCATGATAAAGGATAATCATATTTCTGTTGCTGCGGGCATTAAAAATGCAATGACATCTGTTGATCAGTTCTTGGAAAAGGAAAAGCTTGCAGTTCCTGTTGAGGTACTATTCAGTGGTTGCATATGCCATCTAATATAAATTTTCCCTGTGACTTTGCGTTATGCATTCATATTCCAGCGGTTCACTTTTTTATTTCAGTGTGATTTATTTGCTATACCTATTTACTTGTAGAACATGTTTATATCTAGCGACGTGCATCCATTCTCGTAAAAATAAAAATAAAAGAAATCAATGTGCATATCTTGACAATTTTTATATTTTTTTAATCAGGTCGAGACAAGGACACTTGAGGAAGTAAAAGATCTATTGAAGTATGCCGATGAGAACAAGACTTCATTAACTCGTATAATGTTGGATAATATGGTCGTCCCTCTTCCAAATGGGGATATAGATGTATCAATGCTCAAAAATGCAGTTCAGTTGATAAATGGTAGATTTGAGACCGAGGTATGAAGTTCAACTTTGGAAAGCATACATTTCCATTATGTTCCAATCCCCCTTGTTGGATTGTTTATGTAATGTGGGCACTCACAGTTACTTCAGTTGATCTTTTCAAGGTGTCTATATCTTGGTATTGCTCTATTCTTGCCTAGTATACTCATTTTTAAAATTTGGATAAACATGATGATGTACAAGTGCACAACAATGTTCATTTCTTGGTTAACTAAGTAGCGATAGCAGACAAGTTACATATGGGCTGTATAATGATGTGTGCTTATTTCAATGCTGTTTTGCTGAGAGTAATTGATTTTCTGAGTGAGTTGTGCTGAACGTGAGTATTAGTTTTGTTTTTTCAACTGCAGGCATCTGGAAATGTGACAATTGACACAGTGAAGAAAATTGGAGAAACAGGAGTTACATATATTTCAAGGTATCAATATATTTGTCTTTTAATTGGCAGCTACTGTATTTTTTGCTGTTTTTATCTCTAATTTAGAGATGAATGTTCCTATGATTAGATTGTCAGATACCTTGATTTTTCAAATCACTGCACAACCCGTGCATCAATGGTTGCCCAACAATCTCAACAATTTCTTGATTTACAGCTTCCACTGTCTAAAAATAGAATTTATTGATTTGTTTCAGTGGAGCATTAACACATTCTGTCAAGGCACTCGATATATCTCTCAAGATAGATACTGAACTCGCTCTTCAAGTTGGAAGGCGTACAAATCGTGCCTGATACTTCAACACCATTGTAGACCTCACTAGATCCACAAGTAAGTTTTGTTTCCCTTGTGTAACTTGACCTTTATCTCCTACTTCTCTAAGCTGACTCTTTGCAGTCATCAGAATATTTCTGTGGCATCGTGGCTCATCAATTTATCAATCTACAACATGCTCGTTGAGCTGTGAGTTCTAACTGCTATAATACAGGATACGTTTTTCCCTGACATTTATCCAATTTGGACCAACACACAATATACGACATAAGAAATAGTAGCGTCAGCGCCTAGCATATCTTCTAGCACTGTACTTGGAAGCTGGATAATCCAAAAGGAGCAAAGCTGCAGCTTGCGGCAAGTTGCCGAATTTTTCTGATCCCCCTGCAGGGAAACAAATCCTCTGACGTACTGCCCCTGACGTGGAGGTGCTGACATGTGGGCCACGGGCCCACATGTCAGCCACCCCACGTCAGTGGGCAGTACTGCAGAGAAGCCTCACGGCCCCTGCAGGGTCCAAGTCTTCTTGCGCTCAATTAAGAGAACTGACAGCCTTGGCAGGTGGAAACTGAAAATGCGATGTGGCGTTGAACTTGTAACACGATTACCACACCTGTTGGGCAGACAATGGGAATAAAATGATTATCTTACTAAATTGCCCTCTGACAAAAGTAATAATGATATGAGGGTCAACTACTTTCTTTTTGACTTCGTACTTTCTGATCTGTTATTAAGGTGGCGCATGGTCTGAGCAATGGGTTGGTCCTAGCACCAACTGGTTCGTGATGTTTTTGTTTTGTTTGACAATTGAACGACTTCTGCAACTTCCAGTGAATTTTCGTGTTGCTGCATATTTTGATTCGACCGTCCTGGAGATGTTTTTTTTATTTTGGCGAGATGGGACTGTGTTTACTTAAGCCTGCAACGAATTCTTTTTTCCCGAGTGGGCTGCAACGAAACTTGTATGTGCATTTCTCTCTTCTTTTAAAAAGTTGTTTGTACATGCAAAACAAAATGCGAGCCTATCGATGTCTTGTTTAGGAGCCTTATGCCATGTTATCCTGAAGAGGAAAAGGAACAGATTTCTATCCAGAAAGGACGAGGTGGTGGCTCAGTGCAGCCCACTATTTCGTCAATTTGCTACATCACGCTCTGTTCGAAATCGACAACCGAACTCACTAATCAAATCGATTGGGACATTAGGTAGTACTAAAATACCTTTCCTTCCTCTCGTTGCTCTCGGTTCAGGAGAGGAGCTCCGATCCCACCCACCTCTTGTAAATCCATGCAGTTTAGGTGTGGTCGCCTCGAGGGGGTCTAGCTATATGCCAAATAAGCCGGATCTCAAATCCGATTTCTTCCCTCACCTTCCCCCTTCAACTCAGGATCATGACGACGGTGAGGGGACTGTAGAGAGGAAGAAAGGCTGGGTTGAAATCTATGCTGAATCCAAGCTCTCCGTTTTATCCACGCCGGTATGGGTGATTTTGTTCTTGTCACTTGTTGGTCCCCCCCCCCTCCCCACCTCTCTCTTTGCTATGCTCCAGATCCAATAAGAAGTCCTGCTTCTCTGTCCCCATGGTGTTACCGGCAATGCACCCTCGCAACTTAACTGTATAATGATGTTTCACTCATGTTCTCCTAGTGGCCGGTACATAGCAGTATGGCCCTGGTGCATGGGTTTTTTGAAAATTTCAGGCGCCAGCTCCTCATCGCTAGGTAACATGGCTCATTTCCATCTTATTTGTTCATAGGAAGCTACTATTAGGCATTAGGTGAGCTGTGATGCTGCACAAATCCATCATAACCTTCCCCTTGTGGAGGCCCACTTGATGGTTATTGGATCTGGAGGCACCATGGTGAGCTCAATGGCGTCATTTTGGCTGTCCTAAGAAGGGCATCGTCCATTCCTAGGGTACTCTAGCTGCTGCGAGATAAGCTTCTTGATCGTCACCTGCTCCGCTAACTCTTCATCACCGTGCTTGTGCATTGGCGCCCTCAACATTAGGCACTAAGGTGAGATCAAGCGGAGGCCTTCTCTCTGGGCTCGTTTCTTCATCACTTGTGGCCACTATTGGTGGCGGCCCAAGATCCGGTCAACGGTGGAGACCCAACCGGAACGTGTGGCATCGCATACCGAAGCAGCAAACGTGTGTCAACCACTTGGTCTGGGTCACGGACGTGAGTTCATGATGAACTATGTTGTAATTTTTATTTTTTTGTGTCCTGTTTTGCGACAGTATGATGTATGTAGGCTGCGAGGCTGTTTGGCCCTTCCTTGTTTTTAATATGAAGTAGCCACTTTATGAAGAAAAAACGATTGGAAGGTGGCTGCTGGGTACCGCTCGGAGCGTCCATTAGGACATTACAATAGTCTAGACGGAAACTGTATGTAGTACCCTCCATCACTTATAGATAATATTATAGAGAACACATATAATGATCTATCTGTAGGTTGCTTGTATATAAGTCTCATTATTTATGAGTGTAAGATACAAACGATATCCATATAACAACAAATATACCGTTGTAGGCTGTCTATAACAATCTTACGGACTGTCTATAGAATTACAGACAACTATAATCTCTCTCTTTATTTTGTTTTCTCTACCTCATTGAAAGTCTTAGGTGACATTTTTTACGGACAGCTAACATTATACTATTACTACTGTACCTGCCCTTACGAGACCGCGCAAGCATTGCGGTCGCGTTTATATCCCCGTCGTTCGCAGCTTGCCTCAGCTGTTAGGATCGCACGAGATTTCTGTCCGATTGTTGGGTGCACCGCGTTATCACACTTTTGTGCCACTCTACCGTTTTCCTGGGGTCATCTGGTCAAACCCATTTCGGGGCAAAATCCACGGTGCCACGGCCTCACGCTTTGTGATCTCTCCCATCATGGAATGTATCGTCATTGGACGGGTCATACAAAAGACAGCGTGTTCAATTTCAAGCCCGTATTTTGAGAGATGAGAATGTTCTTCATGCCAAATTTAAAGGGTAGAGCTGCCAAAAGAGAAGAGGAATATTCCAAGTTTTTAAATGAAAAATCCAGTCTGGTGAAGGCGCCTAGTTCGCTGATCGCCTCTCTCAAGCATCTTCCCCAGACCACGCTTTTCCGGAATGGCCAAACCCAAAGCCCTCCCGACGATGCTCCTCGGAGTCGCCCACCCCCCAACCATGCCACACTGCACGGCACAACAATTCGGCACGAACGCAGCAATCAGGCGCTACACGAACCTGAACTGACCCACCGAGCGCCATTGAAGACACCGTCACCACCCTGCTGCAGCAACAGGAGTGAGCCGATCACGCAACGTCTCGACAAGCGGCATACCAAACACACAAACACATGCACGCACGCATGAGCGCACGCGAACCCAGAAAATATAGAAAGAATTAAACACGATTTGGAATCATTGGTGTGCCGTTGTCGCCACCGTCTTCTCCTAACAATCACCAAACATTTCGTGGGCATGGCGCAGAATAGTGGTAGGAGTCGAAAATGAGGCACGGACGAAAGAACATTTTGGAAATGGAATCATAACAAATGTAACTACTGGAGTCGAGTTTGGTAGTACTAAGAGCTGCGAGAGGATAGATCTACAAGAGCATGCAGCGGAACACCCCCCACATCTTTGTGTTCTTGCGTGCCCATTTCGTCATAATCCATTGGTTGATTTCTACATAAACATGAAATGGAAATCTAGCTACTGCTAGAAGAGATCAAACTAGGAAGAGAAATGAAATCGAGGTAGGAAACGAGAAGATGAAAAAGAAGAGTGATTCTAAGGCTAAACTGCTCCTGCCTACTCTTCACATCGATACCTGCACAAAGAAGAAACTGTAATCTATGTACAGTTCGGTACGGCCGGCGAGATGCGAGGCCGTGGCATGGGTGCTTCACTGCTTCATGGCGTCCGCCTCGACGCTCTCCGAGAGCACCACCTCCGAAGGCACGGCGGCGTCCACGACGCAGCCGTCGTGGTGGCGGTCGCGGCAGAGCGACTCGACGGCGAGGAGGCGGCGGCGGATGTCGGCCATGTCGCGCTCCATCAGGAAGAGGCGCGCACGCAGGGTCAGGTTATCTTCCTCCAGCCTCGCCGCGCGCGCTTCTTCGTCGGCCTCGTCATCGTCGTCTTCGTCGTCGGCGGCCACCGCGGGGAGCTGCACCATCTCAAAGCGGCTGAGGTCGTGGTCCAGGCGGCGCTCCACCTCGACGTGCTCCTCCACGTCGCTCTCGCCGGAGCCGGAGTCCTCGCCGGCCGCGCCCTCCCCGGCGTCGGCGGCCTGGGAGCGGAGGCGGATGAGGCCCTTCATGGACCCGTACCCGTCGACGCCCCACGCCTCCTTGGCCATCTCCACCAGCACCTCCCGCGCCGGCGATAGCTGCGGCGTCGGCAGCACGGCCGGCGTCACGGGGCACGGCGACACCAGCGACGCCACGCCCCCCGCCCGCTTGGCCCGGATCAAGTACGACGTCGTGTTGCGCGGCGCCGCCGAGCCGCCCCACCTCGCGCCGGCCCCCGCCGGCGCCGCCTTGCGCTTCCACCCCGGCTGCCGCGCCACCCGCTTCCACGCCGGCCTCGCCGGCTTCCCCCCCGCGAACCCCACCGGCGGCTCCATCGCCGGCAGGTGCTGCTGCTGCTGCGCCAGCGCCGCCCACACCTGGTACGGCAGCGGCGGCGGCGGCATCGGAGGTCGCATCATCTGGTCGTTCATGGACGACAGATTTGGGGGAAAACCGAGCAGATCCGGAACGCTAACCTAAATCAGTGCCCCAAAACAGCCACAAAAATCACACGATTAGCCCCCCGAAATGGGATCCAAATCCAAACGTTTCGTTCCAATATCTCCGATTCCGTTCGCCGCGTGTTTTTAGAGATTATTTAACGAATTTGTTTGATCCGAATTGGGGGAGAAAGTGGTTGCTGAGGAGAGAGAAATGAGAGAGAGAGAGACGGATGGCGTAGCCTGGGAAGGTGTGGGGGAGGAGGGGGTACGAAGGTATTTAAAGGAAGGTGGGTAAGGATTGGACGGCTGGATCCGGGGCTCCGGGGCACAGACGGTTGAGATCCAGCTGGATGGGGGCGAGGAGTGGGGGGTGGGGGGGGGGTGCGTTGCGGTTGCGTGTCTCGGACAACAGCATGCTGTGTGCCGCCGTGGGACGCCTCCGGCTTTTGGCTTCGGTTGGGTGCTTGGGCGTTCTTCCAAGCAAACTGCATAAAAGGTGCGATTTTCGTATACTTCGGTGTTGTTTCATCTTCATATTTAGTTTACTTTGTGAAATTCTTTTCAGCAACGGCATCTTACGTTCATGAATTTGTATTTCTAGTAAATCATAGTTAATTGTATTCTGGAAGTGGCATTTAACCGGAGCAATATTGTTATGCGGTTTTTCTTGTGTTTTTATGTTCAAATTCTCTCTATTTTAGTAATAGTGTTTATGGGTCCAATTAATATAGTGCTATGTGTAATTATAAGATTGTGTAATAAGACAGTTCATCACGTAAGAATGTCTCCAGAAAATAATATTTCTAACTAGCACGAGTATTCCCGTGAAGTAAACGAATCTATTGACAGTAAAGAAAACGACAAATAGTTGCTATTACCATCTAAAAAAACTGCAAGGAACATTAACCGGAACACTAGGGTTATCACAACTCGCTTTGTCGATGACATCGTGCTGAAGCTATTAGCTTTTGCCTAGCCTAGATGTGTTGGAACTCATGAACAGTATATATGGATCGTGAGATAGAAGCACGCACAAAGGGAACTTGGTCACTATAGACGTCTCTGTGCTCTGACGAGCCTCATGCTGCCTCCCTTCTCTTATCTGTTTTGTTGCTAGTAGCAAGGAAAGGATGATGTCTAAGATAATGATGTGACAGTATGGATGATTTAGTGTTGCTGAGATGGATTAGATGACCTGTCTCTGATGGCCTTTCTTTCGATATATGCATGGGAAAATTGTAGACTAAAATCTCTTATCTAATTTTAATATTTTTATGACGTGTGTACTGATTTAGTTAATACATGTCATCACCTAACTCTCACCATGGTATGCACCGTAAAACCCTCACACCCAAAGGTAGCACGACTATAGAGAGCATTGAGAAAACCTTATTAACCACTATGTCGTGGATACAAAATATAGCCGTTTGATGTAGTTATTATTCTAAAGATATGACGATAGGTAGAACGATATCACTCTAAGGTATAATATTAATATCTTTATTTATAACAAATAATTTCCGTCGGTTATTAATGGTAAACGATAGATATCATTTATCGTCTGTCTAGAAAATTTTAAAAATCATGAACTAGAACCCCTTATAAGTGAACATATGAAAAACTTGTTAACCAATTTGGATAGAAATTAATATATCCGGATCACAGCTTAAATATATGAGAAGCTAGCGGTAAGTGATAGAAAGAAAGGAAAAAAAGAGTTTGAATATTTGAGAAGCTCCTTTAGTTAGTTGAACCACCATGCTTGGTTCTCTAGGAGACCTTAGATTTCCGTCACTTAGAAGTTAAAACTCATGGGCTACGTCTTAATAAGATACGTTGTCCGTCAAAGTGTCTCGTATTCCTCTAACCCAGCTCGGACTTTTAAATCGGTATTCGTTCCGTTCGTTCCAGACGGCTAGAGGCGTCGATAAAGGGAAGGTGGCTTGGAAGCTACCACAAAAGAACATTAAAACACCTAGCTGCCTAAGACCTGGACTTGGGCAAGGAGAGAATGGCAGCAAAAACACGATGACGCGGGTTCATCACCGGTGGTGGCTCCAAGAAAAAAGAAAAAGAATCCTTAGACGCCCTCTCTCGACTTCGACTTCGATTTTGACTTTGACAAGGGGACGATGCCTCCGCTCCTGCACCGGTGCACGGGTTACGTACGTCTCGTCGCGCGCGAAACGAACCGAGCGTCACGGTCCCGCACGGGCTAGCTCGACCGACCGACCTCTACTCGTCCGTGGGTACGTGACCGCGACTCTCGATTGACCGACGCCGCGTCCAGTCGATCGGTGCGCTCGGCTCCCGTGCCGCGGCGGCCCTGCGTGCGGGTCGCCGACGCCGAGGGAAGAAGAGCTTCTTCTTTTTGTTCTGTTTGCAGGAATCCCGAGGCAAGTGCCGTGTTGGGGGGCTTGGGAGCTCGGGTGTGCTGCTAACCAAAGGCCTGCCCACTAACTTGGGCCTTCGGCAGGAGGCCATACACTACTTTTTTCTTCCTCTTTTTGAGAGAAGGGTCATACACTACTGTGCATGCCGTACTTGATCTTGCCACAAACCGGGTGCTTATCTGATTAAGCCCAACATGGATTCTGTCCAGAAATCCGAATCCAATGACACCTCGCGCCGCTAAACTAGAAAGATGTTCTAAAATCTCTCTCTCTCTCAAAAAAAGAAAGAAGCTCTAAAAAATTGCCAGCTCTCCTACACACCCGGCGCACGCAAGGACAGACCACGAACGAACAACTACGGCTTGGGGGACGGAGAGAAGGATTCCGTCGAGAAATCTCAGCTCCAGAACGAGCGGGAGGAGCGAGCGTCGATTTTCGATGGCCGGGGAGGCGAGTCCCGACGCGCACCTGTTCCAGCTTCTCTCCGACCTTCTCCAGGAGGTAGGTACACACGCACGCGCACCTCCGCCGCCGTCCCGATCTGTCGATTCCTTGCCGCCGATTAGGGGTGGCTGCTCCGTGACGCCGCGGGCACTTAGAGCGTCAGCTTGTTGCTTCGCTCGAAGAATTTCGTTTCCTGGATCTGGATTAGAGGAACGTACGTGTTGGGTTTTGCTGATTCCGATTTGGCTCGGACGTTGATGTGCTTGCGGTGTCTCCTCTCGCCATCTCGGTAAAAACCCAAGTAGTTCGGGGGAAGAGCATGGTTTAGCAACTTAGCAGGTGTTAGGGGTTGATGGCGTATTTGATGGAGCGATTGGCGTTCGTTTTGGTTCGATAGCACAATTTTCACTCCCATAAGCACATTTTGTTCATGGTGTAGAAACTGGCAAGACAGAATATGTATAGTCTTGGTTTCATCAAAGACCAGATAAAACATGTCAATCTATCTGTAGAACGAAGAGTGTGTTTTACCTTGGTACTCCCATCCATCTACTGTTCTGTCTCTAGTTGTATCTCCATATTGGGATTGGCATGACATGTAATGCTTTGTTACTATTGCCATGTTATAATTTGTATAGTTCATCAATATTATCTCTGGCAATTTGGACCCTCATCATGTGGGTACTGTTACTTTACTCTCTCACGTTTCAATTTATTAAGGATATTTCTTAGTTCTGAGACTCTTCAACCGCATTTGTCTTTCAGTGATGGAATTGTAATGCACTAATAGGTGTTTAATTTTGAATAAAAATGTAGGTGGAATCAATGAGCAACCAGGAAGAGGTAGAATTGAGAGCTAAGATTGAAGCACTAGGCTTAGAAGTCACTAAGGTTCCAGAGCAGACACCTAAGCATCTTGATGAGGTAACTGCAATACTCTTGCCATCATATCGAATTGTCCCCCCTCCTATGAATCTATGTTTTATTGTCTCACTAGCCTTTGTCCAACACTCTCTTTAGTTAGAGATAGCTGCAGAGTTGGACAAACTGTCAGCAAGGCTCGAGAACGTCGACAAGATGATATCCTCCGCCATGACATCTGATCCAGAGGTGAAATCACTTCTGAGCAGCACTGCCGACATCTGGATGCCCGTCATCACCGCATCCGCTGATGAAAGACGAGGGTTTGCAGGAACAAGTGGTGAAAGCAGCCAGGAAGAGGAAGAGAAATCCAACAAATAGCTTGGCCTGAAACCGTTGTACTTCTTTTTGTCGGCCTTCTTCTACATGTTCCTTTACATTAGTATATCTCCATCACTGCTATGTATCAAAGGTTTTGGCAAAACACACAATAAGCACACATTTTGTTCATGTACACTAATTATTGAGATAATAAAGTCTGTTAAGCTGAGCTTTATGTTGGTCTTTATAGCGTGGCTTTTAGGTTATTAGGTTGTTTTCTTCTTCAGTTTCAAACCTGCACCTGCACTGCAAATTTCGTTCTAGAAATCAGCTGCGGTTGCAGCATATAGAGCATAGTGCCATGTATGACGTTGATCGGAGCAGGCACACTGTTCCTAGCCTGATAACTTGTATCATTAGTGTAGAGCGAGAGAATGTGAGAATTGCAACACGAGTTTGTATTGAATCATTCCGAGTGCATTTGTACATGTACAGGACACAACTAACCTCCTACTCGTAAGCCACGCATACACGAAACATGGAAAAGATGGAGCTATAGCCTGAGAAGGAGGTAAGGAAGAACGGTAATGCACGAGAGACATGGTCAGCCATGACCAAGTCGTGTGCTCTGATAATTAGATGGCATGTATATACTTTCTTAACTTTGGCAAACTCTAAGTTATGTTTGGGTGCGTTTGGTTGGACGGCTCAATTTAGATGGGTTGGAACCATTTCTAGTTTTGAGGGATATCCACATGTTTGGTTGAATGGATGGAGTAGATGGGGCGACCAAGCTAACTGAATATTCTCTAAATATGCTGGATGGCAAGAGCTGGAAAACGGTCGGACAGAGTTGCCATCCTCGCTTAATCATGATCATTATTAAATGATTAGTGATAATTAACCATTATTAGTGATAATTAGCATGTTTTATTATTAATTAGTATTCGCAACAGTAAGATCAGTGCTGGTGTGTTGATTAATATATTGTGGCGTACCCGGTTTTAAGGTCGGATAAGCTCCTGTGTTTACTGTACCGACCCCTGGATCAGTAGCCGGTACACACAGTATACTTGATACAAAGTCATACAATACCGAGTTTAATACATAAATGATCGACAAGATGTTTAATTATACATACCAGGCCGATTGGCCGGATTGAAATGGCAGCGGAGTATAAACACGTGATAACTTGCCCATCAATATGCCGAACCACACAGGCAACTGACTGGGGTAACGCCCTAGCCTTCGTATTCGTCGTTGGTACTTTCGGAAACGTATCTTCTTCTTATCTGGCCAAATCAACAAGCCAGGTGAGTACACTGAATGTACTCGCAAGCTCCCCTTCAGGGTGAATATCACAGATATATGCATGCACAGGGAAAATCAATAGAGAGGCTCTAACCTATGTTTCATAATGGTGCGAAAATGTAAGTTTTCATTTGAATTAATTAAGTAGATGATGAAAGCTTATTTTCGAAAACAACCTCGGCCCTGCCGAGTCATACCAATCAGTCATAATAACATACCTGCAATTCGGCCGTCCGCCACGGGAGCGGCCATTTATCTGCATTAGATAGCCGTTCCTACCCTTAGGTAGAACGACGTCCGACGACACCTCATTTCTCCTCAGATAGCTGTTCCTACCCTCCGGTAGAACAGCGTCCCACTCATTACCACACCTCCCGTGTAATCGCATTACACGAGGATCTCCCAACTCACTCTGCATGCCCATCAGGCGATGCGTCCTTAAACCCATGACCCACTTTTCCTCATATAGTCTAACCGGTTGTGTGGCCATACCAGATTGTGTCCATGACCGAGGACGCGGTTATTCGAATAGATTTTAACACTCTGCAGAGGTTGTACGGCTTTACCCACAAGATGTAGGTCACCCTGGGAGTACTTTGCAAGTATACTGACAGGGTTATTACAACGAGACCTTTCGTCCGTTTTCACACTAGAGCTGGACCCACTAGGAGGGTAACCCAACTTTCGCATCCCGGATGTCGAAAATGAGACTCTCCACCTTTGTGTCGAACCATAATTTCATGTACTCGTGAGACCCACCGAGAGCTTTTACCTCCACAGCGTGGAACTCATCGAGGGCTTTACCCCCACGTAGTCCCGTGAAGATCCTCTAGGGATCCCGAATTCACCTAGCACATCACCCTAACTTCCCACGGTTCCGAGCTCCAGTATTAAACGAGGTACCGAGTCAAGTCCTTCCCATAAAGGACATGTGGACGTACGGGGTGAACCTGGTTTAGCAGCACGGTAGGTTCGGTCCTTAAGTGATCTGAGAAAGACTCCACACCTTGTCCGTCGCACGGACCGCGAGTGCCCCACTTGGTCTTAGCTCGCTTTTATTCCTTCCTGCTCTCGCCCTTCATTTCTAACCCGAATCCAATCATCTCCATTTTGTTTTTGCTCTACAAAAACTACCCTTCGAACATCCAACCCGTGGATTATACCGTGACCTCTTCTCCATCGGTCACAGCGGTCCATCCCAAGTTTATCTCATACGAGATTTCTGGGATTAGTTTACTTTTGCAAAAACCTAGATTTTCTACTGCGGGGCTAAGCAATATATATGTATATACTACACCTAGGTTTCCGATATTTTCTTCGGAACATATGTAACCCTTAAGTCGACAAGGAACGGGATCGGTCTAGGGTTTCTACCATATCGAATGTAACTATTGCTACATAAAATATCATTTTCTATCACATAGCATGCATGTTTTGCAAACAAAATAAATAGTTCGCAATCATGGGATTCAACATGATCAAAGAAGAAGAGCTTGCCTAGTGGGTTGAGGTAAGGGTATTTCCGTTGGGACTGGTTCTGCGGAACTTCGGGTTCCTCCTCGAGAGAATCCGGTACGTCGGCAACTACACGTTAAAGAACGGCAAATAAACGACAAGTTCGGAAACCCTAAACAAGAACCAGATGGTGCATATGATAGGTTCATGGTATGGTATTATCCTTGGCAGCTTTTGGGTTGCCACGGATTTTTAGGTTAAGTTGGTGTCCTCTCGTGCGGGACTTGCGAACATGGATTTATATCATGGTCCTTCTTACTACTAGGGTTAGTATGATTTTGATATCTTTTCCGAGTGAGTCCCTAGAGTAACAAATTTTTGAAGGATGATCTCTTTTCTAAAAGTCCCAACGTCTTGCAGTTACATGTACAGTGCGAAATAAGGTCATCATGAGGGAGCAATGCATGATATTGGGATTTCTAACCTCGATTCATGTAGATTTGTCAGCTTACTTAGGTTATAGGGAGGGCATTGAATTTTGAAGGTATGCCCACTCTAATTTAACGTGCCCTGGACTTAGGGTTTTAGAATTTTCGAGAGGTAGGGTTGAGTACGTTGCATGATATAGAAGTCTTAGTGACGGAGTTTAGGTGTAGCTTTCTGAGTTGATACCAATACCTACTGCCCCCTCATATGATAGGTAATGCACAGAGGATACTAATGGTCACAAAACTTTAGCATACCAAACCCTAGACTCATACCGAAGTTTCCGTTCCAATTTGTCATTAGCATGCAATAGGGTTTCTTGCTCGCTAAAGAGGTAAAGCAAGACCCTTAGGTATTTATTCAGAAATAAATCGATTCTTTGGCTTAGATGGGTTACGGTGGCCTTACTATGTTTAGAAATGTCCATGGCTAGAGTTAAAAACATGCTGGAAATATTTTCCGAGTCTAATTGTTACTTAGAGAGAACCAACTTTCTTAAGCCTTCCTCACCTCTTCCCTGTTCATATTTAAACCAAACAAGATTTTGAAAAAGTGTTTGAAGGGACTTGTGGGAAACAAATTTCTAATTTCAGAACCGGTTTAAGCTCTTGAAAAAAAACCGGTATATATCTTAGTGAACAGGTCGAGGCCATTGAAAACTGGCTCAGAATTTTGGAAAAACCGGCTCAGACCAAACTTACGACTTCAGTGAGCTTTAGAGGCGCGTTCGGACAGGGGACACAGCATTTGTGCTAGAAGCGCCGTCACCTACCTCCTTGTGGGTCGGGCGGCATGGGCAGGCCCACCGACCGGTGGTTGGCTGGCTGCTCACTGCTTCGCCGCCGGCATGGGGCGAATGGTTGCTCGCTGGCCGGTGGCGGGGACCTTACCGGTGCCGAGGAAGGATTGGGCCCAAGGCGCGTTGGAGGGAAGCGGTCGCAGAGCTCCAACGAGTGGCAGCAGGGCTCACCGGCGGGGTGGCTACACCGGCGGGGTGGCTACACCGGCGGCGGCGGTGGTTGGTTGCCGGCTTGGGAGTGATGCTTTGCAGCGGTGATGCCGGGGTTGGGCTTAGGCAGGCGGGGGATTCGGTCGACGGCGGCTTGACTGGGAGACATGGGTGGCGGTGGCCTGACCTGGGGGAACTCACCGGTGGAGAGGGGAACGGCACATGGGCCAAGGCGGTGGGGACCGGCGGCAACAGGAAGGACAGATGGCGGTGTGGTGTCCGGTGAGGCACTAGGGCTGGATCTCGGAACAGAGGAAAACGGGCCGCGGCGCGTCGGCTCAGTTGGCGGAGTTGAAACCCACGGTCGGAGGCGAGCGGCGGCGCTGGGCTATTGCCCGGTGGTCAGCAGCGAGGGTGGTTCTACCGGCGGCGTGGGCGAGCTGGTTGGGGGCGACCTGTCGCGGGAGGCAGTGAAGCGGCGGCGCAAAGTGGATGCTGGTGGCCAGGACGCCATCGCGGTAGCAGTCCAGGGCCAAGGCCCCGGCGGCGCTCGGTGCTCGGGTCTCGACCTGGTGGCCGAGTTCGGCTCGCGGCAGTGGGGTTGAGGCGTAGGGTGGCGCGGCCGATAGAGCACGGGCTTGTTGGTCGGTTGAGGGAGGAGCACAACAGAGAGAGAAAGATAGAAGTGCGGCTCGGTTGGGAAGGTCGAGTTAGCAGAGGAGAGCTCGGCTCAGGAGATTGGTAAAGAAGGAGGAGGAAAGGGAGCTCAGCGCTTGGGCAGAGAGGAAGAGGGGGAGTTCTGCGGCGTGCTGTTGAGGGAGCAAGGAATGGAGTTGGCTTGAGGAGCTCTGGAGAAGGTCTTGAGCAACTTAGCTTTAGGAAGGAAACAGAGAGGAGTAGGGGCAGCTCAGATATTTTGAGAGGAGTGATAATGGTGGGATGTTGCCGTGGCAGGGAGAAATAGTTGAGTTCGGGGAGTGAGATGACAGCACGCTGGAGGATAGAGGTCAGGGAAAAGGGACGGGAAGAAGAGACAAGAGGGTGCAGCTGGCTTTTGGGATATAGCGGAGGTCACTTTGAAGTAAAACGAGATGAAGAACACTGAGTGCATGCTGTGGCATGGCTGGACGTGTCCATCAGCGTCCCTGCGAGTTTTGGTACGTGTGGCCATGTCCTGTAGTCTCAGGAGCACGTGGTCAGGAGCTCTGTCAAGTTTGGCACTGATTGGTCCTTCGTACAGAGTAAACCATGCATGCCATGATTTGACGGGACTTGGTTTTTAACTGGTGACGGTGTGACTTGGGCTGCCAGGGGTGGTTCAAGAGTGTAGGGGGGGTTGAGAAAACCGAGAAAGAGCTTTACCCGCTGTTTGGTTGAATCTGACTAAGATTTCCTTGTAATTTTATGCGACGGGAGGTTTCTGGCACAGGTGTTCGTTAGGAACCATTCCAGGTTTTTGTATACAACTCACCCATGTTTTTACGTATCTGGGCTCCTTGAGGTGTGGAGATCATCGTGTAATTTTGTCAGGATTTTCGGGGATGTGTATTTAGGGGTTACTATGTAACGCTCCTTTTATACCCAGTGTTTATAAATTTTGGTTTGTAAATATTTTGTACTGGCCACTGTGATTCTATGTTACAATTGGGTTAGGATTATTACTAGGGGGTCCCACAAACTATCTCGGAATTTTTGGGAAGGTCGAAAAGTGCTAGATCTCGCGTTAGGGTTTTGGAAGGAATTGTGTTTAATTGGGGAGGAAGGGATCGGGGTTGGAATTAGGGTTTCGTGATGCGGCAAGAGGTGGAGAGATTATGGGAACTCTCAGAAATCCTTTCACCTTGGTTTGGGCTACTTGCTGTTAAGGTGCCGTTGGCACATCAGCGTATACTGCGCAGGTGCTGAACTAGGGTATTATTGCGTTAGGGTTTTAGCGCTTAAACCAAAAGCAGTATATAGGTGCATATATTCACGATATGGCTTGGCGAGGTAGGTGGCAAAAGATCATGTCGTTCGGAGCAGGTTTGGGGCATGTATATGTTTAATTTAGCAAGGGTATCGTATGGTAATTAGCCGTAGTTGCGGTCTAGGTTATTCCGACTAGGAATAAAGGGAGGGGAACAAGGGTGGATGGTTTAGACCTGATTTGCTTTAGGGTTGGAATGATTTGATGTAAAGTTTTAATCGGGTGTACTTCAGTTAGCGTTATTAACAAAAAAATTTTGAAAGTCCTAATTTTCAGGTTTTGAAAAATCGGTGCATGACATATATGATTAGTGGATTGATTATTATATGATTAGTGACGATTAATATGTCTTATTGTTAATTAGTAAGTATTATGGCTAGTTTAGTAGTGATAGGTACATAGTGTATTCATTAGTGTATAATTAATTATTATTAATATAGACTAAGTAATATAATTAAGTTAAATTTATTTTATGTAACTTTTATCCTTTCAACTAAATAAAATAACGTTTCTTTCCACCCGTCCAATCAAACAAAAAAAATTGACTGTGTCTCGTCGTCTCGCGGCATGTGTTCGGTTTCGTGCCGCGGTTGAGGCTCACGCCGTATATCTGTCACATATCATTAAGTTATGGCGACAAGAGGTGTGCTACAGAACAGTGGCTGAATTCTGTCGCATGTCATTTCCACTTTTCCACGGAATAACCTTGAGAAGTTCATAGCATTATCCTCTAAAATCTGGGCTTCATGGATTGCATGTTATTGACAGGGAATCGAAGCCATCCATCACGTAATCCATCCACTGCTGGTCCCGGACCTTGGCGCCAACTAAACCAACGGCCACGAAGACACCACAAGCTGGGTGTCTCCTCTCCTACACCACCCGCTCCCTCCAAAGCTGTCGCCAACCATGGCGCCGGCGCCATCAGCGCCATCCCGTCCCACGCCACACACTTCACCATCTCCTCCTATCCACTCTCTCGAGCAGTCGAGCTACGTTACCTGCTCTCTTCGCCACGGCCTTAGCTTGCTTCTTGAGGTGCTGCTGCTAGGTTGCTAGATGGCTTCCGGTGTGGTGAGGTGAGGTCGAGCGGTGCAGCAGAGACGTCGCCAATGGCCGACGACGGGAAATCCGGCGAGCAGATACTACAGGAGCTCGACGCGCTCAGCCACACGCTGTACCAGGCGCACAGCAACCGGCGCCACGCGTCGCTCGCGCTCCCTCGCTCGGCCGGTGGGGGCGATGCCGGTGCCGCCGACGCCGTCCGGGCTGAGGCCGCGCGCCCGCGGTCCCGCCGCCTGTCCATGACGTCGCCGTTCCGGTCGAGGAGTAAGCTGGACAAGAAAGATGAGGAGGACGATGGCGACGGCGACGTGGGGGCCGCGCCGTCGAAGAGCCAGAGCTTCGCCGCGGCGACCACGGCGGTGGCCGCGGGCGGCGGCGAGAAGAAGAAGGGGATATGGGGGTGGAAGCCCATGCGCGCGCTGTCGCACATCGGCATGAACCGGCTCGGGTGCCTCTTCTCGGTGGAGGTGGCGGCGGCGCAGGGCCTGCCGTCGTCCATGGACGGGCTCCGCCTCGCGGTGGCCGTGCGCAAGAAGGAGACCCGCGACGGGGCCGTGCAGACCATGCCGTCTCGAGTGCAGCATGGCGCGGCAGACTTCGAGGAGACGCTCTTCGTCCGGTGCCACCTCTACTGCAGCGGCGGCGCCGGCAAGGGCAAGCCGCCCAGGTTCGAGCCCCGGCCGTTCCTCCTGTCCGTAGTCGCCGTAGACGCTCCGGAGCTCGACTTTGGCCAGAGCGCCGTGGACCTGAGCCTTCTCGTGAAGGAGTCCACGGAGAAGAGCCAGCAAGGGGAGCGCGTCCGGCAATGGGACATGGCGTTCCCGCTCGCCGGGAAGGCCAAGGGCGGCGAGCTCGTCGTCAAGCTTGCGTTCCAGATCATGGAGGACGGCGGCGTCGGGCTGTACAGCCAGCCAGCCACCAAGACTGGCTCCTCCTCCTCCTCGTCGGCATTGTTTGCGCGGAAGCAGAGCAAGTCATCGTTTAGCATCACAAGCCCCAAGGTGACACGACCGGAGCCGTCGCTGACGCCGGAAAAGGGCTCGCCGTCGCCGGACTTGAGGGGCATCGACGACTTCAAGCTCGACGAGCCCAATCCTCCAGTGCCCGAGGCCACGCAGGAGCAGCAGAGAGAGCCGGAGCGGGAGACGGAGGCGAAAGCCGACGACACGGAGTTCCCGGAGTTCGACGTCGTCGACAAAGGCGTGGAGGGGCAAGAAGAGAAGGATGAGACGAACGAAGACGCCGACTGCAAGAAAGAAGCCAAGGAGGAGGATGGTGAGGGTGCTCCGCCGGCGGCCGGCGACGAGGTGGTCAAGGAGGTGGTGCACGACAGCGCGAGCACGTGGCGCCTCAACGAGCTCGAGGCGATCACCAACCAGATCAAGGCTCTCGAGTCATTGATGCTCGGCGACGTGCCGGAGGACGCGGCCGACAAGTCTGCCGAGCCGCAGGAGGACGAGCCAGTGGTGGCGGGGCTGGACGCCGACGAGGAGGTAGTGACCAGAGAGTTCTTGCAGCTGCTGGAGCAGGGAGAGGACAAGGCCAAGTCATCGGCCGCTCCTCAGGTGTCGTCGCTCAAGTCCGGCGCGAAGCCAGGCTCCGGCGCCGACGCGTCCTGCTACGTCTCCGACCTCGGCAAGGGGCTCGGCCCCGTTGTGCAAACCCGGGACGGCGGCTACCTCGCCGCGATGAACCCTTTCGACATCCCAGTGGCGAGGAAGGAGCTCCCCAAGCTCGCCATGCAGCTCTCCAAGCCGTTCATCCTCCGCGGCCAGAAGCTCCCCGGTGGGGGCGCCGAGGTGTTCCAGCGCCTGTGCGCCGGCGGGTGCGAGGTCCTGTGCGCAAAGCTGGGCGCGCTCACCGCCACCGACGAAGTGGTCGGCAAGACGGCCGAGCAGATCGCCTTCGAGGGCATGGCGTCGGCTATCATCAGCGCGCGGAGCAAGGAGCTCGGCGCGAGCGCGAGCACCAGCGCGGCCCAGTCCGTCTCTCTGCTCCGGACAATGTCGTCGGCGATGAGCGACGGCCGCAAGGAGAGGATCGCCACCGGCATCTGGAACGCCCGGGAGGCGCCGGTGACCGTCGAGGAGATCCTGGCCTTCTCGCTGCAGAAGATAGAGACGATGGCCGTCGAGGCGCTCAAGGTCCAGGCCGGCATGGCCGACGAGCAGGCCCCGTTCGACGTGTCCCCGATCACCGAGAACCCGGACGCCGGACACCCCCTGGACACCGCCGTGCCGCCGGAGGAGTGGGCAAGCGCCTGCGCCGGCGCGGACGCGGTGACCATGCTGGTGGTGGCGCAGCTAAGGGATCCCTTGCGCCGGTACGAGGCAGTCGGCGCGCCATCGATCGTGATCATCCAGGCCGGACGCGCCAGTAGTGGCGCGGACGACGAGCCGAGGTTCAAGGTGGCGAACATGCACGTCGGTGGCCTGCGGCTGAAGCCGGCCGACCGGCGTAACGTGTGGGATGGCGAGAGGCAGCGGCTCACGGCGACGCACTGGCTTGTCGCCTATGGGCTGGGCAAGGCCCGCAGGAAGGGGCGGGCGACAGCGGCGGCGGCGAAGGCCGGGCATGACGTGCTCTGGAGCATGTCGTCGAGGGTTGTGGCTGACATGTGGCTCAAGCCGATGCGTAATCCGGACGTGAAGATAGCAGTGAAGTAGCTGCCGGTGACTGTGAGCGTATCTGCTCTGCAGGTGAAAACTCCATGTTTCACATCTCAAATTGCAAGCTCAAGACTATTATTAGTTGATTCATGCACTGTAATTTGTAATAGGAAAATAAAACTGTCACATACATGTTTTTCTTCTCCATTTTGTTTCTCTTTCTCTTGAGAACATAGCAACTTTATTGATGTACTGAATGAAGGAAATGGGAGTACCTGTAAGTGCTTACGGCTACCATGTAAGATCCCTGCGAGAAGACACAACCATTTGACGAAAAAGATCAAGAACAGTAGCATCGGACAAAAATTTAAGATTCCAATTTTCATCATTCACAACATTATTTACAATGGACGATCGTGTGTATACATGAGAAAAGTACATTATCCTTACAAACAATCTTCAAACTGGAGCTACTACAGAACATCCTGTATACACCAGTAACACCACCTGGCCACAGCATATGTACCTAAATGGGGTGCTGAAGTTTATGGTTGTTTAAGATGCGTCTAAAAAAAAATGCAAATCCTTCGTATGCAGTTGCGGAAATCTTGTACGTGATTTATATGGTTCAGTTGATTGCTGTTCCTCAAAGCTATAACTAACTCTTACCATAATCAGTCAGAACTGTGGATAAAGTACTTTTCAGTGTGATACCAAAAAATGTATCGATAAACTTTTGTAGAACAGGTGATTTTATATGTTAACTTCTTCTAGTTCATAAGGAAGCCCTCCACTCGCTGGCCTGAAATGAAAAGATCGACAGTCATCATAATACTACCCACAAGAAATCTATCACGAATCCACAATTCAAAACACAGTGCGTAGATAAGAGCTATCAAGAACAATTGTAAACCATGCTAATTGAATAAATAAATATGGAAATTCTTGAGCAATTAAACCGCATACTTACAATCCAGTCAATATCTTAATAGTATCGTAGAAGAACCATTGCATGGTTACAACGGGCCCTACAAGGGTGATCCGAATCGGTAGGCTTCTTGTGAACAAACCACGAAATCCAATGCTTTTCACAGCCTGAAAGGGATAGCATGTGATCATTAGATCAATGGGATGTTGAGGCTTGAAATTAACACATTTGTACACTGGAAAGGTATAGCCGTATCCTTACATGTCTAATATTTTTAGCTTTTTTGTTGTACAGAGATGAGACAATGTTATCTGCAGGATTTGAAACAACAGTACCAACGGCACCAGAGACATATCCAGCCAGACAAGTAGCACCAAGCTGCTGCCCTGTTGAACAATGCTCTTTTTTCTTTTGAATGACTTTTTGATATAGGAAATCCACAGTATGCTCAAATGTCGAAAACATTAGCATAGAAACTGCAAGAAAACAAAGTGAGGGATAAGACAAACCTGGACATGTAAGAAGATCTTACGTTTTGAAACCAAAAGATGCACTAATGGACTGATTAACTAGGGAAAGGTGTGGGAAAGGGTTCAAATATAGCATAAAGTGCACTTTCCACATATCAGAAGCAGAGACTGCATATGGTGTTGTTGGTGCTAATTTACGAGTTCCTAGTTCACCGAAACAAAACATGATCCCACGGAAAAAAGGTGGACGATAGAGATACAAATGCAGCCTGTGCTTTCCTCTCACACTTAATCCCTGGAGTCCCTTTTTTGGTTCAAGTAGCAAGTACCTTTTAATTCACTCTAATAAAAATCAGGTAAACCAAACAAGATTCAACTCATTCTTATACTACATAGCTGAAACCATTTTTAGAAGAACATGCATATACCATATATCTAACCAGATTTATATTCTAAGCGCAAACGTAGTACACTCTATAACTATCTCATAAATCACTTTAATTGATCCAGTATGATTTTGTGAACAAATAATATGTGAAACAGGGGCAGCGGGGAGTTATTACATGGAAGATTCCGTCCCCAAAGTGGTAAAAGGCCCCTGTAAAATCTGCAATAAACAAGAAATATACTTTCCTTAGAGGTCAGAACTCTGGAACACTAGGGGTCATATGTCCAGGCATCCCAATAGTGCATCTAATGAACCAAAGAATATGAAGGAAGCTTACCCAGGCAAGCCTTCAGTGGCATACACCCTGGGAAAGCCATCAATCAAACCTTTTGCAAACATGGGTTGTGTCTGCACACGGACTTTCACCGATTCAAAGGGGCAGAGGGCAACATCAGCTATGATCTGAGCAGAGGCACTGCTAAGAAAGTAAGTTGTGCTCTTATTGCTGTCCAATAGCACATCAGAATACATCTTCTTGAAATACTCGTAGAGGCCAAACTTGCAGCCACCCTGAACACCATAGCCGAAAAGTTTTCCTCCCCAGCCTCTCCAGAGTGATGAAGCCCCCTCTTCTTTTACAAGAACATTCAGTCCCGAAAATATACTGTTATACTTCATGGGATTCACCTGACCAAAAAAAGATGAAGGAACAAAATTACAAAAGCGGAAGATACTTCAATAATCATTTCTGAATTAGTGATGATGTTCTATGCTAGAGAATGGTAAGGCATCAACCTGGATACAGTTCCATTGCAGATGCACCTGAGTTTATTTCGGTATTTTGCCATTACAGGTATAAATAATACACACAAGGATCATATCTTCAATTCCAGCTAAAATTACATTGTTTTTTTCATGTCCAAATCCAAACACGATGCTTCTGTATCTGTTTCTTCTGTTGCTATCGAGTTCTTGAACAAATTATAGGAAATTTTTTTAAGCTATATATCTATCTACATACATACATACATATATATATATATATATATATATATATATGTATGTATGTATAACCTAGTATTACGCTAAAAATAGAAGCTCAGCTTATACACAAGAATACGAGATCATTCCTACGAGTAGAGTCCGCACTTGCCCAAGTAATACTAGAAGATCCCAGAGCAAGCACAGATCAACCACGCTACAATTCAAGTGAGTGAGCACCGGCGCATTACGAAATACTAATTGGGGAGAACCATTTCTCCTTCTCTTTGTCACTAGCTAGAATTCTAATTAGCGAACCCATCAGCATTTTCACGCAAGGTTTCCAGCAATTCCGGTACCTGCATGTTGACCTTGAGGACGTCGAGCGGGGTGATGGCGAGGTGGGTGGTGCCGGCCGCCAGCATCCCGCCGCCGGCGCACAGCGCGTAGTACCCCGGCGAGAACAGCCTCGTCCCTCCCCCTCCCCCTCCCGCTCCGCTCCTCGCCGCCGCCATCGCGCCCTCCGCCTCGCCTCCGCGCGCGCCCTTTTGCCGAGGCGTGCGAATGCGAATCGAATGCGAGGGGGGAGAAGAAGACGACAGCAGGTTTGTTCGGTTCCGGCGTTGTTGGAGACTGGACCGGGAGCGGGCCACGTGGTCAGGCCGCCTTTCCCTCCCCTTTCTCTCGAATGGCTGACTTGGCAAGACGAGGGCCTTAAAACCTAGCAGGATGGCCGGCGTGTCAGCGAGAGTGGTAGGAGGACACTGCCGATGAAGTCTACCTGGGCCGTCTGATTGGGTAGAGTTGGGCTGGGCTGTTTGATGGGCTACAAGAAGAACAAACAAGAAGGGAAAGAAACCCCCAGCTCTTTATGACGTACACCCCCACTTTCTATATAAAACAAAATCTAAACCATCTCCTCCTCCTCTCTCACCTCTCCACCCTCCAAAGTGCATGCCTTTCTCTACAACGAGAGCCGTGTGGCTCCACCATCACCCATGTCCCCACCCAGTAACCCACCTACTGCTACTGGCGCTGCAACTCCCTTTACCATCGCGCTCTTTTGCGGGTCATTTCCACCACCCTTTGTTTTCTACATCATCACTGACGCTCACCACTAACCTCTCTTTCTAGTCCCACCAACCCTAATTCATCTGGCTTGATTGCCATCTTGAAAGGATGTCTTTTATGTCTAACAGGATTCGAGATTCTAGAACGGCTGTAGATTTTGCTTTTCATTGTGTTTTTACACTACATTATTCTTATCCTCTTTCACAACCCCAATCTTCGGAGCCGCAGAAAATGCTCACAATTTTCCAGGAGTTTCTCAGTTGCGGACACGGAGTAGATACAATGCCAACACAACAATGAACATCCAAATTTTATTATACAATCGTGAAATATGCTTAGCAGCGGTTTTATCTTACAACTAGTAGGGGCGTCCAAGCCCAAAGTTCTTATATTACAAATGAAAGAATTCTACGCCACAGGCATCCTTGAGCGTGGATGTGACCTAAAACTCGTAATCGTCTCCATCGAAGAACTCCTCATCAAAAGTTTCGTCCTCGTCCTCTGGTGTATCTGAGAGGGTTGGTGTAGTAATGAGTCACGGAGTACTCAGCAAACCAGATTAGGAAAAGAACTATATAACTACATGACTTGGATTTCAAAGGAGGGGTATAGGGTTTTTTATATATGGTGGATGCATAGCTCTAATCTCCAACTTAGTGTTTAAAACATTTTTTATTTAAACATTTGGACTGCAAATCATTTGTATCTTAATAACCCTATCAGGCCATCATCATATTTGATTAACTGTCATCAAAGTTCTACTTATATCTTGTATTGAGAATCACTTCTAAACACAGTTTCATTAACCGGAAGCATGGCGTATTCGAATACCATTTGTTTTGACTCCGCATAGTTGCTTGGCTTTATACACAAGATATCTACACTTCATATTGTCACTGTAGTTAAACATATGTCCATCAGTATGTCAACAGATGTGAGATAACAAGGCTTTTTATCTGCTCTATCTTTTGAAGTTTCTATCCATGAACACTAAGTCACTCGTGCTCCTGGGAGCTAACTGGGCTAGGTGTCAACTTCGTGCAGAGAGTTGAGTGTATTCATGTTGTGATTTTCCAAACAAGTGGCCTATCACCTCTTTCTCTTACGCGGGCATTCTAGAGAACAGGAACGATAAGCTATTATATAGTTGTTCAGTGGATAGAGCAGACTACTAAGCCAAGTTTGACAAGTCAACCATATAGTTGAGCGGGTCATGTGTTTATCACTTAGTACAAGGGTCTTATCCTTATTTGCCCCAAGCGGCGGGGTGAACGGAGGCAGCAGTGCGGGGATTAGGATTTAGGATGTTAGGGTCGGTTTGGTGGTGGGCTGAGTGGGCCGAGAGGGGAAGGGGAAGTCTGGTTGGCAAGTTGGGCTGGAAGGGAAGATGGGCCGACGGGGGAAAAAGATAAGGCCCAAGAGAGAAAGGTAGATTGTTAGGGTTTTCTGATATTTGAGAGGAAGCTATAGTCAAACAAATTTTAAAAATTTTGGGGTTGTTACATCCTCCGTCCAGCATAATATTGCCTCATTGCATGCTCCTAGTTTCAAACAAATAGCAGCGCACTCCTGACAGGTGCAGGATTCCTAATTCCAAGTATGTAATGCATAAGCCACGAGCACGGTTACAATCCTAAAGTGAGCACGGTTACAACCATAAAGTGAGGGACGATGGTGGCCATAATGACAACTCAGATCGAAACACCAAAAAAAACACGTTCTAAGTAGAAACGTCATACATACCGCTGCAGATTTGGAGATAAAGAAGAACATAACAAAACACTCCATTACACGGATTGAGGACAACAATAAAAAGCTGCACGAGCTATAAAATGAAGGTATATTGTGTTTCTTCCATAGGAGTACCCAATGATAGATGGTCACATTATCATTTTTGGACCAAACATTCGTCGGTGCCAATGTAACTGCCATAGCTAGTGTTATCTGCATGTGTCCAGCATGTTAGAGAAGGATACGGCAGCCATCACCGAGTTTGGTTGGTTTGGATTCTATTCGGATTCTACGGCTGTAGCTTACCATGTATAACCAAGGCGGTTTCCTTCTTGCTATACGAGTCAAGGACTCTCTCATGTATGTGTATATAAGTGAGGCAATACAACGATCGACGCATTGTGTCTTGCAGCATATTTCTTCATGGTATCAGAGCAGCCGATACCTGATACCTGTGCCTCTCCTCTCGAAAGCTAAAACCTGATACTAGATCGCTTTTTCTACCCTCCCGCCGTTCCTCTTCGCCGCCGCTAACCCCACTGCCCTCACACCATGACGATCTCGTCAGATCAATCTGCAGTGGAGATTGCAGCCAAGCAACTTCAGGACAAGGGCAAGGTCGTCGCCGACGGCTCCTCTTCCTCCTCCTCCGCTGTGCATGTCACCAGCATCAAGACCCATGTGCCGATCACCCTCGACCTGCAGAGCTCCAACTACGCCAAGTGGCGTGAACTCTTCCTCGTCACCCTCGGCAAGTACGGCCTCGAACATCACGTTGATGGTTCCGGCCGCTCCTCCTCCGACGACGTCGAGTGGAAGCGCAATGACTTCACCGTCCTCTCTTGGATCTACGGGTCCATCTCCATGGACATCTTCGACATTGTCATGGCCTCTGGCCAGCCCGCGCAAGCCATTTGGGACGCCATCGCCAACTTGTTCCGTGACAACAAGAAATCTCGCGCCATCCAACTTGAAGCAAAATTCCGCAATACCGTCCAAGGCGACATGTCCATCATGGAATATTGCGCCAAGCTCAAGACCCTCGCCGATGTGCTCGGCGACGTTGACTAGACGGTTTCCGATGAAACTCTAGTCCTCACCCTTCTCCGAGGACTGAACGAGGGCTATTCCCATCTGAGCTCGTTTATTCCGTTCCAAGTGCCATTCGCGTCGTTCCTCCAAACTCGCTCGGCGCTCATCCTGGAGGAAAACCAGAAGAAGCTCGACGCCAAGCATGCATTGTCCACCGCTCTTATCTCCACCAACAATGGTGCCCCCGCTCCTGACCGGTCCTCCAACAACCACACCGGTCAGGCCAACAACTCTGCCAGCTCAGGCGGACGTGGCACAACCAACTATGGTACCGGTCAACCAAGTTACGGTAGCCATGGCAGCAACCAGGCCATTTACGGCATGTCACAGGGCGGTCGCAGCGGTCGTGGCCGTGGCGGACACACACCCTGGCTCTTCAATCCTTGGACCGGGGCCCCCACGCAACACCAACAGCAGTAGCAGCAGTGGGCCCCTCGCCCTGGTCCCACTAGCGCGCACCCTCCCAGGGTGTGCTCGGGCCACGTCTAGGTGCAGCTCCTCAGGCATATGCAGCTTACGGTGCACCGCAGTACGGGACTTCTTAGCCCCCGAGCTACAATGCCGGCTACCAGCCCCCATCGATGGATCCAGCTCTCCTCACGGCACTGAACAACCTGCAATTCTCCGGCAACCAGGACTGGTACATGGACTCCGGGGCCTCTTCTCATATGGCATCTGATCACGGTACTCTAGCATCCGTCACCCCTGAAAGATCATCTAGGCCCTGATATGGTTTTGATGGTTAATAGCAACCTAAACTGTAATCTAATGTTTACATTGAGTGTAAGCAGAATCTACAGGTTCCATGAAGAAAGGTTATCCAGAGAAGGATGGCCACCAAAAAGGGTACAAGGTGGTTCAAGGACAAAGAGATGGCTGTGCTAGGCAGCTGTGTCATAGCTGAGAAGAAGCCAGTGCTGTGCAGGGAGATGCAAGCAAGGTGATGGTGGCTTGATGCGTCAAGGGCCGTGATTTCAGTTGGTGGCAGGTAAAGCCTAGATTTGCTAGTTTCTTTGAGTCCATAGGAATCACCCGTACTATCAAGAGGGATGAAACAGTAGCAGTTGTCTAAGGGAACCTTGCTCATTGCTCAGAGTGTTGGTCAAGGGGATTGGTGCTTTGAGGCTAATTGCCCTGTGTCAATAGCTTTGCACAAAAGTATGTAGCTGTTTTGTGTTAGTGCTCTGTAGTACTAACAGTGAAAACCCTAGAGCTTTAGGCACCTGTGTGACACAGCTGTGTCACAGGTGGTCTTTCGCTCTATGACTCAGGTACATCTCTGTACCAGGGGAGAGCTTGAAAATGCTAAGGTACCTGCACTGCGATAGGCGGTCTGATGTGTCAGAAGTCTGTCGGAGGTTCTCTCCTTATAGGTATTAGAGTTTGAAGTATGCTGAGGGCATGTCATGTGGGCTGAGTAGTGTGGCTATCAGTTAAGGGTTCACCTGTGTGTGCCGCCGGTGACACAGGTGTCGGTCTGCCTGAGCCGGGTACAGTTGGGCGTAGTGTGTAGCTGTGTCACCGGTGGTTGACACCGGTGGCTCACTTAATCCTACGTGGCAACAGGGTAACGGTCAGGTGCCTGTGGACCCTATATATAGGGGACCAGGGGAGGACTCTGTCCTCAACATTGCTCAAATCAGTGATTCACATACGACCGTTGCAAAGCCTCCAACCATTCCACAAGAGCCAAGAGCCTAAGGATTAGTTCGAGTGGGTTTGTGAGCTAGAGCACGAGCAAATGTTCCTCCAAGAGATTGCTGCTGCATCATCTGTTACTCTTGGAGTTTGTCTACTCCTAGACGGATGTAGGAGTTGCTGGTATCACCCAAGCTTGTGTAGGCTGAACCAGTAGTTTGTGAAGGTGTTCTGAGGTCTACCTGCTGCAAGGCAAAAGGATCTCCACAAGCAAAAGGAAGAGTCCTGAAGGATCAGGTACTCGGAGAAGAAGCACGTTTTAGTGTTGGCCAGCTCTTAGGAGTGGTCTCTCCAACGGAGACGTACCTTCTCTGCAAAGAGTTGGGAACTTCGGTGAAAAACCCCTGAGTCTCTTTTACTTCCTTGTATTGCATGCATATCTGTTTATCTTTGCTTGCTTGTGTCTCTTAGACTTGATCTGCTAAGTTTACCTTTTCACCTGTGCTAGATTACCTTTATATCTGTGTGTGATCATCTGTTACACAGTTGCTTCATTCATTTGTATTCACCTGTGTCAGCACCTGTGTCACAGGCAGTCTAAGTAGAGCACCTGTGTTAGGTTAACTCTTCACCGGTGTCTTCCACCTGTGTGACAGCTGTGTGTTAATTTATACATAGTTTCCACCTGTGTCACTCTCCTGTGTCACAGCTGTCCACTATTAACTTGTGGAGTTAATCTGACAACTTAAACAAAAGATTAAAAGAGGGAAATTTTATAAGCCAACTATTCACCCCCCTCTAGTCGGCATCTCGGTCCTTTCAACCCCTTCTTCCTTTCGTTCAGTTATTGTTGGCAATGGCTCAACACTTCTTGTTACTCATACCGGCACCCACTCTCTTTCCTCTCTTTCTAAGCCACTTCACCTCTGTAATATTCTTGTAGTTCCTAGCATCGTCAAGAATCTTATTTCCGTCCGCAAATTTACTTCTGACAATAACTGCTCCATTGAATTTGATCCTCTTGGTTTCTCCGTGAAGGATCTGTCCACCAAGACCGTGATTCTTCGATGCAATAGCTCCGGCCAACTCTACCCTTTGTGTCGCCCTGCTGCTCAAGCCCTCTCATCCACCACCCTCAACTCCGATTTATGGCACCGTTGTCTTGGACATCCCGGCACTTCCGTCATGTCCACTTTATCTAGGTCTCGCATTATTTCATGTAATAAAGACAAGCATCATCTCTGCCATGCTTGTCAATTAGGTCGTCATGTTAGGTTACCTTTTTCTCCATCAAAGTCTACTACTATTTGTCCCTTTGAGTTACTTCACTGTGATCTTTGGACTTCCCCTGTACTGAGTACTTCTGGTTTTCTATACTATCTTGTCATCGTTGACGATTTCTCGCACTATTTTTGGTCCTTTCCCATGCGGTGCAAATCTGACACCTACACCATACTCACCACCTTTCATGCGTTTGCTCGTACGCAGTTTAACCTACCCATCCTTGCTCTTCAATATGACAATGGCCGCGAATTTGACCACCACAAATTTCACACCTTTCTTGCCTCCCATGGCACTCTTCTTCGCTTGTCATGTCCATATATTTCGCAGCAGGACGGAAAGGCCGAACGTGCCATACGCACATTCAACAACATCATGCGCACGCTCCTCTTCCAAGCCTCTCTTCCCGCTTGGTTTTGGGCCGAAGCCTTACACACCGCCACCCATCTAATTAGCATTCGTCCCACCACCACTCTCAATTCCGGTACCCCTCATCATGTTCTTTTCGGCAGAATACCCACCTATGACCACCTCCGTGTCTTCGGCTGCCTATGCTACCCCAACACCTCCTCCACTGTCGCGCATAAACTTGCACCCAGGTCCACGCCATGTATTTTTCTCGGCTACCCTTCTTGTCATCGCGGCTTCCGCTGCCTTGACATAGCTACATGGCGCATCATCACCTCGAGGCATGTTCTCTTTGATGAAGCCTCCTTTCCCTATGCTTCCATCTCACCAGTTGAGCCATCTCCCTCTCTTGTCTTTCTCTCACCCGAGCTACAGCCACCCGCCACCTGCCTCCTACCACCGGCCCCCGCAGCCGACCTTGCCCCGGCTGCACCTCCCACTCCGGCAGCATCTCCTGCTCCTCCCTCCCTTGCCGCCCCACATCCTCCACCAGCAGTTTCCCCCGCTCCGGCTACACCTTCCCCACCAGCCTAGTCGCCACAGCACCACATGGCTACCCGTACTCGCACTGGCCACCTTCCTCCTCCTATTGAGCGACTCAACCTCATGGCCACTGATTCGTCGTCAGTTCCCTCTTCTTACAGAGCTGCTCTCTCTAACCCTCGCTGGCGTCACGCGATGCGGAGGAGTACGATGCCCTTGTCACTAACGGCACGTGGTCTCTCGTTCCTCCACCACCGGGTGCCAACATCGTTAGTGGCAAGTGGATCTTTCGTCACAAGTTCAATGCTGATGGTTCCATCTCTCGCCACAAAGCCCGTTGGGTTGTTCGCGGATTCTCACAACAGCCTGGAGTTGACTTTGATGAAACTTTCAGCCCTGTTGTCAAGCCCGGCACTATTCGGACTGTCCTTAGTCTTCCGCTTGGCAATTCCTAGCCCATTCACCAACTTGATGTTAAAAATGCATTTTTGCATGGCCATCTCGCTGAGATCGTTTACAGTCAACAACCCTCCGGCTTTGTTGATTCCCAATTTCCCCACCATGTCTGCCGCCTTCACAAATCTCTCTATGGTCTAAAACAGGCCCCTCGCACTTGGTTTCAACGCTTCGCTACCTTCGCTCACTCCCTCGGCTTCATCGAGTTGAAGTGTGATGCATCTCTTTTCATCTTCCATCGTGGTTCTGCCATGGCATACATCTTGCTCTATGTGGATGACATCATTCTCACGGCCTCGTCTTCCTCTGTTCTCTCCTCCATTGTTTCCTCTCTGAGTCACGAGTTTGCCATGAAGGACTTGACATTCTATCCCGTGCCGGTATGCGTGACTGTAATCCTGTTCCTACACCCATTGACACCAAAAACAAGCTTCCCGCATCTACCGGCCCTCCAGTTGCTGATGTTACTCTCTACCGCAGCCTTGCGGGCGCTTTTCAGTATCTTACTCTTACTCGCCCGGACATCTCCTATGCGGTTCAGCAAATATGCCTTCATATGCATGACCCTCGTGAGCCCCACCTCGCTTTGATCAAGCGCGTTCTTCGCTATCTCAAAGGAACACTTGATCATGGTCTCCGCCTCTATTCATCCTCCTCGCACCAGCTAGTAGCCTACTCAGATGTCGATTGGGCGGGGGGCCCGGATACCTGCCGCTCCACTTCTGGATTTTGCATGTTTCTTGGTAACAATTTGATTTCATGGTCTTCCAAGCGGCAGACTACTATTTCTCGTTCCAGTGCGGAGGCCGAGTACCGTGCGGTCGCAAACGCCGTGGCCGAATCATGCTGGTTACGACAGTTACTTGCCGAGCTCCATCGTCCAATTGACAGTGCCACTGTTGTCTACTGTGACAATGTTAGCGATGTTTATCTTGCGGCCAACCCAGTTCAACATCGCCGGACCAAGCATATCGAGATTGATATTCACTTCGTCCACGAACGAGTTGCTCTTGGTGACGTCCGAGTTCTTCACGTCCCATCCTCGTCACAGTTCGCTGACATTTTCACCAAGGGTTTGCCAACAGCGCTCTTCCAGGAGTTCCGGTCCAGTCTGAACGTTACGCCTCCTCCACGTCCAGACTGCGGGGGCATGTTAGAGAAGGACACGGCAGCCATCACCGAGTTTGGTTAGTTCGGATTCTATTCTAATTCTACAGCTGTAGCTTACCATGTATAACCAAGTCGGTTTCCTTCTTGCTGTACGAGTCAAGGACTCTCTCATGTATGTGTATATAAGCGAGGCAATACAACGATCGACGCATTGCGTCTTGCGGCATATTTCTTCACAACACATTTCGCTTACCAAAATTTACTAATGTCTAGCAAATTGTACTTAATTACTAAAACCAACATAAATGTGCAAGATTCTACCTCAGTTATTGACATTTCTAGTGCATTTGGTTCCCATTGTTGAGACGGCGTTATCAAGTCAGCTATTTTTCACCGAGCTCATTTGATATATGAAAGCGTTTAAAACCATACAATCCAGTTAGGTAGCTCCCTCAAGACGTCTGCGATTGGTTATCTTTCTTTTCTACACCTACGCGGTAAGCCACACATTGAGTACCTAAGGCCATGTACAATGCAGGATACTTATAGCCCGGTGCTTAAAGAGAGAAAGTAGCGTTGCGTCTCAAAAAAATATGTGACTTACAATGCAGAGTGCTTCATTTGGGTGCTTAAGTTGCTTTAATATTCGTGTAGCACCTACTCTAGCACCTATTGTCTCCAATGCAGCGCTGCATTGTGTGGAGTACTATTTGTGCTTCTTGGAGTACTATTTGCTAGGCACCGGTTGAAGCACCTGTCACCTATGTCACCCTAAGCACCAGCCTAGCACCGGGTGCTTAACTTTGCTTCCGTCGTCCTTCCTAAGCACCTGTCTAAGCACCTCTCATAAAAAAAACCGGGTTTTTTTTCCTGAGGCACATGTCTAAGCACCTGCATTGTACAGGGTCTAAGGCCGTGTTTGGTTGGGCTGTGGCTGTTGGAAAAGCAGCTGTTGGCTGGCTGTGTGGAGAAGCGGCTGTGGCTGTTGGAACGTGAGTCTGCGGCTGCACGTGTTTGGTTCGGCTGTGGCTGTTGGCTGTTGTATGAGGAAATGTCTGAAATGCCCCTACAGTGTATATTATATAATTTCGTGAATAAAAATTCAGGAAAACCCAAAAAATTCAAAAAATTCAGAAAAATTAGAAATAAATCATAAAAATCAGAAAAATTCAAAAAATTCATAAAAATTAGGAAAAAAATCAGAAAAATCATGAAAAATTCTTAAAAATCAGAAAAATTAGAAGAAAAAAATCAGAAAAATCATGAAAAATTCTTAAAAATAGAATAAAAAATCAAAAAAATTCAAAAAAATTCAGGAAAAATCGGAAAATTTTCAAAAATTCAAAAAAACAAAATTAACAAAAATTCAAATTGCATTATTTATTTTCTCTTCTCTCTCTCTCTCTCTTCTCTATCTCTTCTCTCTCTCCCTCTTCTGTCTCTCTCTTCTCTCTCTCTTATTTAAATTTATTGTTATTTATTTATTTAACAAAATTTAAACTTCATCAATTTTGTATAAAACATACCATGAACATTTCTGCCAAGCTATCTTTCATTGCTCAGATAGAAATTTCGGTATAAGAACACACAAATACGAGGACCAAAAGGATCAATTCCAATAGCATAAAAATTACAAATGTTACATGCCATCTAATTCAGTTATTTATTCATCCTCTCTTCTATATCTCATAGGCAAGCAGTGACTGATGCCACACAATAGGCATGGTCCTCTCATCATCAGTAAACCACATGAAATGAGCAAAAACCGCATAAAGAACATGGTATGGCAGAGCATATTTCTTATCTAGAAATAGCTTGATAAAGTAACTGCAAGAGAGAGGTGAGGTTACATCATGTTCAAGGTAATAAGAAGGTATAAAAAGAATACAGGGACAAATCACAAGTATATATTAAAAAAGAAGATATAGATAAATCCACATTGTCTTACAAAACCATGCATCTTTATGCATTCAATGTAAATTAACTAGAGCAATGCCAAATAACTTGTTCTGAAGCTGGAACAAGAGATCCACTTATCCAACATGATATAAAAATAACTTATGTTCTAGATTATGTCTCTCTCTCTCTCTCTCAGTAAAAAATCATAGCAAGTAGTAAATAATTATTGAATGATAAAGACCCACAGTTAACAAAATAAAAGGGTAATTCATAATAGTTCATTGCTACAAACAATTGGCATAGTGACAAACCTACAAACTGCATCACATATGATGGCACTTGGTGACTATTGTATAAATGTGTATAAAGTATATAATACGCAAACCATTATACACATTGGAAAAAATGGCTGCCACATTTCAAACAGTAGTATGAAATCTTCTCTCTCAGTGGTTCACTGCCTTCCCTCTCAACATTGCAATGCTATTGTACAACCAGATTTTGCCCCTCCTTTTTCATCCACTTGGAAACGAGTGCAACTACATCAAAATTCATGCTTTACAAGGATATCAAAATAAAATGGTGTCAATCATAGTTTCTTCAACCAGGGTAGTAAAGTTTCTTCAAACAGCCACCATCTCCTTCATCAGGTTGATCTGACTCGTCTTGAGCAACACTACTTCTGTTCTCTCAATGATGCAAGTCCCTCAAGTAACTCCCTTCCGCGCCCACTGAAAGAAACACCAATTTACAGGAATTCACAGAGATAAGGTTCTTTAGAGTATTAGCTTCAAACTATCCTGTAAACAAAATTTGTGGAGAATCACCCTTCTTTCTACTCTTCGTCGCTGAGCTCAACAATAGGAAGACTTTGCCAACTTAAAAGACAAGATAAACTGTTTGTTACAACTAAGCAACAAGCCAACAATACATTGCATAAAATCAAGACATCACATAGCTAATTATAAGAACTTTGAAAAGACAGCATAGTGATTAGTACATATAGCATCGTACAAATTTTGAACTCATAATTCTTGACACCATCTAAAGGGCATGTCCCAATTCATATCTCTGCTCAACAGTGCTCAAAATTGCTAAGATTTCGGACAGGGGAAGAAGAAGATAGCACCTTGGCAGCGTTGAAAAATTCCTCCGTGCGGTAGTGGAGGGCTGGCTCGGCAGTGAGGGCTTGGCGGGTGGAGCCGTGCGCCGTGGTGGAGGGCCCGGTAGTGGATGGCTTGGCGGCGGAGGCGCGCCGTGGTGGAACCGTGTGGCGTGGAAGGCCCGGCGGTGGATCTGGTCGGTGGCGGGGATCCGGATGTTGCTCGGGGATGGAGGGGATCTGGTTGGATGGCGGAGACGCCGAGGATGCCGCACACGGCGTGGATCCGATCGGTGGAGGACGCGCCGGTTGAGGAGCTCCGGCGTCGGCGGCGGAGTGGGGCGGGGAGGGGGCGACCTCGGGCGTTGGGCGGCGGAGTGGGGTGGGGAGGAGCGGTGCGGGGCGGACCGTAGCGGTGGCGGCAGCTCCGCTCGGTGGTGGCGGGCCATCGCTGGAGGGCCGGTGGTGGAGGGCCGCGGTGGACGCGTCCGTCGATGCTAGGCGCGGATGGAGGCGAGGCATGGCTTCGATCTGGTCGGAGGGAGGGGGCGGGTGGTCCGACGGGGAGGCGAGAAGCGAGGCCGCTAGCGGCCACGCCTGCGGTGAGCGCTGAAGGCCAAGGAGCAACTGGTTTGTGGCGAGGCGCGCGGAGGGGTGGCGGCGAGGAACGCGAAGGGGGAAGGCAAGGTGGCGAGTGGGTCTGCGAGGGAGAGGCGGTCGATGAGGAGGCGTTCGGCGGCGTCACGCAGCGCGAGGAGGGAACGCGACTCGGAGAGGAGCTCGGCGGCGGTGAGCTCGAGGTAGGCGACGGCGGGGTTGGGGGAGGAGGGGGGCGTGAGGGAGACGGAGGGGATCGGGAGGAGCTAATGGCATTTGGCTGTAATTTTCTTCAAAAACCGAAGGGCAAACTCCACACGAGGTAAGTGACCACTGCGGGAAGCTGCTCCTGACCGGCTTCCCGCAGTGGCCCGTTTTACACTCAAAAGTCCAAGCAGCTATTTGCAAAGTTGAACAAAAGCCAGGTGTTTGGTTGGGCTGGGGGCTTTTTCCAATGGAAAACCCCCTAGAAGTCTAACCAAACACCCCCTTAAGTTTATCTATGAACCATACGTGCCCTTGGTACATCCGTACACTGTATTCCCTTGGTCACAGCTATATCCGTACACGCGTCCGTGCACGCGTACACAGGTCACCTAACTTGTCGAACAGCGCCAAAAAAATCCCGTGCCCGAGGCCACCATGCCGGCCACGATGTGACCCCAGTGAACACGACCGGCCCGCCGCCGCCATGATCGATCGCTCCACACGACCACCCTCCCCCTGCATAAAAGCGACACATATCTTGGTGATGCTCTTTTCCTAGAGCATGGTGCTTTAGTAACATACACATCTGTATTTCTGTGACACCTCGTAACATGAAGAAAGTAACAGAAGCTGTACATGTATGATGTATTAACAGATCGGAATGTTACAGACACGCAAATTCAGATGATGCACCGTGGCATGCTGTACAGTTGCATCGTAGCAGACATGGAAAATGGAAGTTTAATTGAGAACACGTATGTACGTGAGGGACTACGTGTGTATGTACATACGTTGGTTAACCCAAAAGGAATGGGCAAGCCAAGAAAGGTCACAGGTGCGCGTGGAGGCACGTCGGCCGGTCTACGGCATCGACGACCGGCAACCGCCGGCTCCGGTGGCCGAGACCCGCGCCGCGGCGTCGGCGCAGCACGTCGTCGGAGGCTCGGCGGCTGGCGGCGGCGCCGCCACCACGAGGGTGCGGCGGCAGGAGGGGCACGTGGAGCTGGACACGAGCCACACGTCGACGCACGCCGCGTGGAACCCGTGGCCGCACGGCGGGAGCACGCGGACCTCGTCGCCGCGCGCGAACTCGGCGAGGCAGATGGCGCACTCCGGCCGCTCCCCCTCCTCCTCCTCCTTCTCCCACGACACCGTCGGCAGCGACTGCAGCGCCTTCTTCTTGAGCCCCTTGCACGCCGCCTTCGGGGCCGCCATTGCCCCCGCCGCGGTGGGCAGCTGCGCGTCCACGGAGAATGCAGAGGGGTTGCACAGCCGGGAGCACCGCGCGACGCAGGCGAGCCCGACGACGCAGAGCAGGAAGCAGAGCACGGCCGCGAGGATGAGGAAAGTGTCCGTGTGGACGCCACCACCGGCGCCAGACGCCGCCGCGGGCGGCGCGGCCATCGCGGCCAGGTGCTCGACGGACTGCAACAGGTGCCGCATTATTCTCGGTAGAACAGGATGCCACTGTGTGCCAGGGAGGGGCCTGTAGTTTAGGTCAGTGTGCGTAGTGGGAGCTAGTGAATGGAAGGAGGCTGGGGCTGCGTTTTTATAGTGTCATGACATGGTGATGGTACTTTGGGTAGCTAAGGGATATGATTCATAATTAAACTCATCAGAAGTGGAGTGTCACTTTCCAGCAATTCTTCTCGGAATTATTTGAGGCATGTTTGCATTGCTTCACTCTTTATCTCTGCTCACTTTTCTTCGTCTTTTTTTTTCCTACAAGTGGTTGCATGTCATTTTCCAAATTAGGTGTGATGATCTAGATTAATTTATGTTATATATACAGGCAACGAGTCTAACCTCTACTGGAGATGAAGCTATGGTTACTTTACTAGCTGGCAAGCAGAGGACACTACACTGGTACGTATAGGGCTGGACGTTGTAGGTTGTAAGGGCGTCTCCAATGTGTCAAAATCGGAGGTCTTAAGGAATATATAAGGTCTAAGATCAGGCCATATACACTGTGAATAGAGGTCTTAGGGATAAATTCCTAGGACGGGGTCTTTGAGCTAAGACCAATCCATAGCGAATAAAAAATCATTCTCTCTCTCTCTCTCCTCAGTTCACAAGTATGATTATACCAAGCTTGAGAAGTACAATTCATTGAGTTGTAAACTTAAAAGTATTTGCCATGTGGGCTCCACAGTAAGACCCATTGAGGTATTAAGCATTGAAGGAATTCTATTTTACTATAGCACATTAAGTGGGACCCAGCTTATGATCGACTTAAGAATTATACATTGGTGATGCCCTAACCGAAGCAGACGTGGAAATGAAATGATGCGTACGTCTGTTCTGGAGAAGAGGAGCACGCACGGGATTCCATGATTAAGAGCTAAAAACAAGACCCATGTGTAGGGACAGGCGCCACGTCAGACACGTGTCGGAGCACACAAGATTTGGGTAACATAGGCAGCACTGTGCCCGTCTGCACGTAGGTACCGACCTCTCAGGGGAAAAGATGATTTGCCAGGCCTGGATCTGGATCTTCCGCGACCGGTCCCAAATTGTACTTCTACGTGTACAACGTGCTTACGAGGAAGAACACGGCGCAACGACCTGTCCAGGTTCAATGCATGACCAGCCACACGATGTAATTTTTTGGACGCAGAGATTGGCGCGCGGCGCGGTGCAAATTGCGCGGCAACACGTGCTCCGGGGCGCCGCCCAAGTGGATGCTGGAAGTGATCCGAATTCCGGAAAGCAACAGCGCCGGCGCCCATTCGTGCCGAGTGCGTCGTTCCTACGAACGCCCAGTTCTCTCCCTCGTTTCCCTGCCGAGATAAGTGGAGTGGCGACCCCAGCCCAACGCCATGGCCCCATGGATCTCGGCGGCACCTCGAATTAGGAGACGCGGCAGCTCCGCACAAGTTGCACGATCCCCGCCCTTTGAATCACGTTTCTTTATTTCTTTCGTCCACTTGTTATCTACTCCTACCTATCTAGATGGCAATCATGGTGGTTACAAGAAGATCGAAAGTGCAAAGTGCAGAGGAAGGACGACGGGATAAACCGAAAAAATGCCGACTCACCCGGAGGCGCAGGATAACATTGTATAAAACCTGCCATGGTCAACACCGAGCTGATCGAGGAGGGGTGATTGGCTTGGCTGACTGGTGATTGCCCTCTTGACAAAGCTAAAAAAGTTTGCTGTTTTACGGACGTGCCTGCTACCTCGCCTTCCTGGCCCAAAGTGAAAATACAGGTGCGGGGCAATGAGACTGAGAGGTCAAGGAACACTTGATGCGAAAAGCTGGTGGCGCGTCCGTCGTCCAGCCTGCTCTTCCGCTGCCTGAGCAGTCAAAAATGGTCATCATTCGTGGCCACCTTGGCTGGAGGGTGGATGGAGACGGGGAGCTTTTATGCTGTCCTGCCAGCATTGGAGCCTCCCTGTTGCGATTGGGACCGATGCCTCCCTGCCCGGCTGCGTGTCTCTGTTGTTTCTACATGCTCGTGCCCAGGACATCATCATCAGCAAAATGCGCAGTCCTCCTGCTCGTTCTGGACAAAAACACTCAAGGCAGGTCCAGATCAGGTAGAAGTACGGTACATTAGCACTGTAGTCCATACACAAACATGTTGACCATACGCCACGTGAGCATGTACAGAACTATAAGCATCTTTTGCTCCGACAGTGTACCCTATGCGTCCCGGAGAGACCGCAAAGGTTGACGGGTGGGCCCAAACGATTTTTTTGTTCATATCTTTTGAGAGTTTTTATTCATATTTTATTGACTTATCTTGTTGATATTGAGACCTGGACCAATCTTGTAGTCTCACAGCCAGTGACATTTTTCAAATTGCCAACCTCCCAATGGTTCCCGTTTACACGTTTAAGGTGAAAACAAATTTTGAGGCCACAATATGGACCGTGGGCTACATATCAGGCTGGTACTGCACGTTTTGACGTGGATCACATTCTGAAAGCAGGTAGGTGGCCCAAAATCTCTTTTGGATTCTCGAGCGAACGGACCGGCAGCCCAACGGGAAGTTTCTTTCTGATGCACAGCCCATGTTGCAACGACCTGGCCGTCGCTAACCGGTTTCGACCAATTGAAATTCACCTGGGACAGATCGGTTCATGGGCCTTGGGCCGGTTGAACCCAAAACAAACTTTTGTTGGACAAAAACCAATACCGAGATTAATTAGACAAAAGCCATATCCGATGCAAAAAATTTAGAAAAATATTGAGAAAAAAAACTCATTCGAGGCACAGTGTGGAACCCGACATTTTTTTATAAAAAAACATGCGGAAATATACTGCATGCAGTAAACCTAGTGTGCTCCCAATATGCCCTGAGAAGTCAAACGCTTGCCTTAACTGAATTATGCGTGCGATTTTCTCAAAAACATGCGCACACTATCGCACTAACGAGTGCCACACCAGATACAACGAACAACTACGCGCTACTGCCAGCTAGATACAAGGAACTAAAACGTCAAAACGCATTTAACACAAAGCTGACGGTATACTCCCTCTATATCATAAATACATGACGTTTTAAACATTGACATGACCTTTAAATATAACTTTGATCATAATTTCTATTGCAATACATATGAAACACAACATAGTTATAATACTATAAAAATATTTTTTAAAATAAATCTACACATATAGTTTTCAAATACCCAATCTAAATATTCAAAACAATACCAGTAGTTAAAGTTTTAAATTTTTTATTAAAACTATAGCCAATACGTCACGTTTTAATGACGAAAAGCGAGTAAGGCGACGGTGCGGCTTGACCGGAGGAGCATGTCTGTCTGATTTGACCATCCAGCGGATGGGGCTGCTGCAAGCCGGAACAAAGGAGAAGCCGTAGGGCCAATCAGAATCAGGTGAACGTTATCAGATTGCGGACGCCTCGCAGCCGGCGTACGTGCGTACTCGATTTACAGCGCAGCGCCAGGCAAAGCCGACGCGAGATCGGATACTAGCAGGAGTCATGTCCAGCGAGGCAGCAAAGACGGAGTCACGGAGGTGCATGCAGCCGGACGTCATCGCTGACTCAGGCAGAAGAAAGAGACGCAGATCGATGGCAGCCAAAGCATGCCAGTGACGGGAGGTCCCAGCAAGCATGCATGGCCCCGTGCTGGCTGCCAAGGGCCAAATTCGCGTAGCAAATCATGGTGCGTCCGCGAACGAATGATCGGGGTGGGGGGCGAAGAGATGCACACTTTTTCCTTGATTTTCCCTTCTCCTGTCACGGCCGACCGTGTCAAGACCATCGGCGGACCGTGGAAGAACGGGCCAATGCCTGATGCTCCGATTTGCGTGGATGTGACTGTGATCCTGCGCGCACGGCCGCGGAAGCAACGCGGCGCTCGATGTAGCTCTCTGCATTATTGCTGCGGCAGTGCATGCAGCGGTTTGTCGTGTCCACAGAAATTTAGCGATCAACTGGGAGTAGGAGCATGTGCAGGAGATTGTTGTCGCGGAACAGATCTCTGACGACTAGTAATAGCAATCCAAACTTGGCTCGTGCACCTCAAGCCCTATTAATACTTACCTGTTCATTTGAAACACAATCTGCAGGTCTGCTACGGGCTTTGACTGAACACTATTTCGACCCGAAGAGGTAGGACGGGTAGGCTTGAAGGAAAGTGCAGAGCAGGCTCACCCGATTTAGAAAAGTTTGCAGAAGCCACCATTTGGTCTGTGGCCTATCCTATATCCCAATTCAGTATCATCTGGTTCTGATCATTTTAACACAAAAATTCATGCTCATGGATTCCTGTTACTCCTATGCCCAAATTTTCCATACTTCAAATGTACCGATTAACATCAGGATGGATTTATTACTGTACGTATTAGCCGTTGATCAAGTAGGACTTGATTCCAGAGCTAGCTATCCTGCATCACAATCACTACTAATCAGCAGCACACAAGAAAATTACACTGCAATTTGCAAGCAGAGAGTACGAGCCTAAGTTGAATTCTTCGCCCCAAAGGCGAGTTCCAGTCCAACTCCATTTCGCTTGCGTAGATGACGAATACTGGAATACAACGGGAGGAGGAGGAGGTAAAATTTTCCGATAAACGAAGCTTGTATTGATTCTCATCATTACATCAAGATGATACAAATAATAAGAGTTCACTTCCGGTCTCTATATAGCTAGATGCACACAGCCAAAGATCCACATGAATCAAAAAATAAAACAAGTTAAAAAAACCAACAAATTGATAATCAACTGCGGATAGAGATGAGCCAAAGACTAAGATAGGAAAGCAGCGATCCTAAATGCTGGTTGAAGCACTCCTTGATCACCTGCTCCAACTGCATACATGCCACCGCAACTATATCCCGAGACTCTGACTTCTGAAGCATAGCCGAAGTACAGAGCCAATGCATACATAAGTATATAACCTGCAACGGAGAAGATATATATATATATTTCTTATCAAAAGCCATATCATTTCTACAAAGCTATAACGATCAACACATGTCAGCTACCCCTACTAGGACCTTGGGTTTCAAAACTTTACTAATACCTTGAAGCCAGTTGTAAAACAAGTTAGTAACGCTACTAGGAGTAGAATGACCAAAGGCCATCTGGACGATAGACCACACAGACTGAGCAAAATGACAATCAAAAAAGAGATGTTGAATTGTCTCATTCTTGTGACAAAAATACCAATTCAGACTACCATGCTAGTGCCACCTAGCTAAAATTATCTTTGATTAAAACCACCCCTACGAAGATATCATAATATTTTAACTTTTAACGGAACTTTAAGTTTTCATAGCTTGTGATTTATTTTTGGGACATCGCTGTCTACCAGCTTATGCGTTTATGTGACCATGTGGTAACCATGCGCGTTTATGTAACTTGATTAATTGCAGCTAGCGTGATTAACGGGAAGGCAGGAAGGAAGAAGCGAAACTGGCGACTAGCGTGTGGCGACAGATGGATGGGCGCCGGTGTGTTGGCGCACGGGTGGATGCGGTGTAGGCGCCATCTGCCGCGCCCCTCCACGCTATTTAAACCCACTCATCTCTCCTGTGTATCAAGGGCTGAAGCTTCTTTCCCCCTATCTATTTGGATCAATCCTTGCTCTTCTGCTCGGCCTCGTCTGCAGGCTGCACATTCTCCAGGAGTCCAGGTCAGCTTCTGCGTAGGCAACCTCTGCTTCATGTGTGTAGATTACTGCTTGTTTTTCTGTTGGATGTGTGCATCGGATGGCGCAGATACCGACGAGGTCTCTCTATTATCTAAAAAGAATAGTATTTGTTTCTGCTACGGGAGCTGGCTTTCGTTGCCATGGCGATCTGGGGTGTGTTAATTTCGAAATGAAAGTGACCTTGGTTCTTGTAACTAAGGAGCTGCGTTGGGACTATGCGTTAAGCAGTTTCTTTGGGGCTAGAGGAATTTCAAATTTGCGTACCCATCATTTTGCAATTCTTTTGTTCTTATACAGTTGCAAATTTGCTGGGTTACTCTTCGTTTTGGAGAATTTGTGTCCGCATCGACTTGTTTTCTCATAGCTAGCTAGGTGCGCAAGTGTTTCACGCCTTTTATCTCTGGCGATGTGACAAAAGGTTGCAAGCAGTGAGAAGCTGTCGTTTTCAAATTTCAACTAGTACATGCTAGTAGAAGGTAGCAATGATTTCATAAATGAAAGCTGGAACACTGTCATCAATATCGCTAATAACTCTACCGTTCAACTTCAACCATTCAGAGCCCTGAAATTCTGCGATCTTCCCATTAGCTATTGTCTGTTCTCTTTCAGGTTTCTCTAAAATTTGACCCACATCTTTGTCAGATAATCAGAAGCCATCTGAAAATAACCCTTGACGTCATACAAAAAGCAAATCAAGAAAGGACCAGGCTCAATCCTACATCAGGAAGAGATGGGCTTCTTGTCATTGCTTGCAGTGGCTTCCATGCCAATCGTCCAGGTCCTGCTCATAGGTGTCATCGGAGCTTTCCTTGCATCTGGTTACAGCAATGTTCTGACGGCAAGCGCTCGAAGGGATATGACAAGGTGAGCTTCCATTACCACAGCACGTTTTTCACCCTCAGCTTACTATCATCACTGTCACCGCCTAATCCCACTTGATTTTCTGACAGGTTGTTTTTACTGTCTTCACCCCTGCTCTGATGTTCGCTAGCCTCGCGAAGACGGTCACGCTGTCGGACGTCATCTCTTGGTGAGTAGTATCATCAGATTCCATAGTTTAGAAGAATGCAGCAATGCAGATATGGTTACTACAAGTCTGTGCACATGTGCCAGAATTAACAGAATGTTTCAGTTAAGAAATTCTCTGAATGTTAAAAGATATTTTTGTTTGAAGAGACATACCTTTCTAAATAGTAAGCATGCTTGCAGAGGACTGTATAAATATCAAACTCAAGTGCGCTAACACCCAAGCTTTGTATCAAACAGGTGGTTCATGCCAGTTAACACAGCAATCACATTCATGGCTGGTAGCGCTCTAGGTTGGATAGCATGTAAGATCTTGAAACCACCACAACATTTCCGAGGCTTGATCATCGCCTTCTGCTCATCAGGTACAGTTTCCTCAGTGGATTGCCTCTTTCATTTTCATCTTCGCTCAAAAGGAACAGCCACAAGATAGTTACCACATACTTTGCTGATGCTGATACCAAGTAAATAACAGTGTCCTGAACCGACAAATGCAGGAAATCTCGGCAACCTGTTGTTGATCGTGGTTCCGGCTGTCTGCGACGAAGACGGCAGCCCGTTTGGGGAAGATCGGAGCCGGTGCCGCTCGCGTGGGCTCTCCTACTCATCACTGTCCATGGCTGTAAGCAAAATCTTGGACCACATTGCCTCAAACATTAAGCTATCTAGTTACCTGTTCTCTGACGCTGAGATCAAACTGTTTCACCCTGTGTCTGTCTGCAGCTTGGTGGCCTGTTCATATGGACGTACACGTACAGCCTCATGCAGAAGTCAGGCAAACTGTATCACAAGATGCAGTCGAAAAGCATCCAGTGCCCGGCCGACAGCGACGAAGAGCACCGGAGGAATTCAAAGCAGACGATGAAGCTGCCTACGCCGATGAGGAAGCTCCTCTCCTGGCGTCAGTGAAACCCGATGAACACAACGACGGGAACCAGATTGTAAGTGCAGAACTGTCCATGGTATCCATGGTGCTGGTGTGGTTCGTGTTGGCATCTTCAGAGAAACTGACTTGTTAGAAATGCAGGAAGTTCCACTACTGTCATGCGAGAGCGAGGTGGCCAACAAGGGCTTCTGGACAAATCTGAAGGAGGCCGTGCATCAGCTCGTTGAGGAGCTGATGGCACCACCAACTATATCTGCAGTACGTTTATGCCTAGCTAACTCGCTACAGCATTTTATCATGACTCATTCCATAAAGGCACATGGATTATTTGGACTGAACTTGGTGGTGCCTTGTGTCAGATAATCGGATTCGTTGTCGGCCTAGTGCCATGGCTGAAATCGCTGGTCATCGGCGATGGTGCCCCTCTCCGAGTCATCCAAGATTCTCTCGAATTAATGGGGTAAGTACATGCAGGCTTGTGTCTGTCTACCTACCTGCAAGGCTGCAACAACATATTTCCAGTATTCATTGTTCATTCAGTCTAACTCAAGGTCTGTTTCTGTTGCAGCAATGGCACAATACCTTGCATCACCCTCATCCTAGGTGGAAACCTGACACAAGGTGGGCCTCTCACTGCTCGATCATGACATATCATAATCTTTATCAAGATCATTAGCAGTTCATCGCTCGTGTCGTTGTCCAAAACATTTCTCGGAACTTGCCCTGAATCTGTGTGCATGTATCCAGGGCTGCGGAAGTCGGTCCTGAAGCGCGCGGTGATCGTCACGGTCGTGTGCATACGCTACGTGCTCCTCCCGCTGATCGGGATCGCCGTGGTCCATGCGGCGTACGGGGTTGGGTTCCTGCCCCGCGACCCGCTGTACCGCTACGTGCTCATGATGCAGTTCGCCGTGCCCCCTGCCATGAACATTGGTAACTCGAGCTAGCTCTGAACTTTTTTATACCATTTTCCTCTGAACCATTTGGTAAGTTCTGGACATTGACAATGAATAACTGTGTGTCTCTGTGCTCCTCCGGTCTAGGAACCATGGCGCAGCTGTTTGACGTCGGCCAGGAGGAATGCTCCGTGATCTTCCTGTGGACGTACCTGATCGCCGCCATCGCGCTCACCACGTGGTCGACGATCTTCATGTCCATTCTGTCCTGATTCCTGAAGCAGGCAGCGAAACCCGATACGTGATTACATTGGTTTGATTGAGGCACAGTGAACTGGAGTGAGACTTGTTCGTGTATACTGTAGGACCTGTTGATCTCAGCAGTTCAATTTTGTGAGGAACCGGAAAAATTCCCGGGTTCCAAACATAGCCTACATCTGTAGAAATTTAAGCAGTGTATATAGGACATGTGATTCTTTCTGTATCCTAGAATCTTGTTTTCTTTCTCAATTTGATTTGTACTATTTTTGGGAGAGATTGTGATCGAATGATTATTTGGTCATGTTGCATTTCCATTGAAGGAGCCTATGTCTACGCTACTACTAGGCATGTCCGTGAGATCGAGATCGAGGCGGACCAGGGCCGTCGGTCCGATCGATTCCGGCCATCTTAGCGCCCACCATCTCCGGCACCAGACTTCTTCACGTCGGTAGGCGCCGCCGCCGCTGCTTTCTCATCTGCGGCAGCGTTGCCGTAGACCACCCCCACCTCTTCCTCGTCGCGGGCCTCGTGCGCGACGTCGTATGTGGCGTGCAGCCCGACGAGCACGTAGTACAGCAGCATGACGGCGGTGCAGAGACCGAACCGGACGAACGCCTGCGCGCCGAGGGAGCCCATGAGGAACAGGTTGGTGGCGATGGAGAGCGAGGGCAGCCACGGCACGAGCGGCACGCCCCACAGCATGGGCGCGCGTGCCGCCGGCACCAGCAGCTGGATGCCGAGTGTCCCCGCCGCCCACGCCGGCACCAGCACGGCGTATCCCACCCACCTCCCCGGCGCCGCCCCCCAGCACGCCGCGACGCCCGCCGACGAGCCGACGATCACCAGCAGGAACGCCACGAGCCGCAGCGTGTGCGCCCGGCTCGTCACGCCCCGCGCGTGGTACCGGCGGACGAGGAGGGCGGTGGCCATCATCACGAAGATGAAGAGCGTGCTGACGGAGAGCAGGCTCGCGAGCACGTCGAGGCTGGAGAAGAACGCGACGCAGGCGCTGGCGACGGCGATGAGCGCGGTGGCGTGCACCGGCGTGCCGGTCCTGGGGTGCACCAGCGCGAACACCGGTGGGATGATGTGGCTCCGGGCGATGTGCGTCGCGTACCGCGCGTTCCCCAGAGCCCCCACCAGCAGCACTGTGGTCATCCCCTTGAGCGCGCCCACCGCCACCACGTACTGCATCCACCGCATCCCCACCCTGCTGAACGCCACCGAGTACGCCGCGCTCCGGTCGATCGCTGTGTACGGCTCCATCATGCTCAACGCCAGCGCCATCAGGCAGTAGATGGCCGTGATCACCGACATGGAACCAAGCAGCCCCAGCGGGATATCCCTGGACGGGTTCTTGGTCTCCTCCGCCATCGTCGCGATGTTATCGAACCCGCCGTACGCGAAGTACACGACCGCCGCCGCGCGGAACACGCCCGGCACGCCGTACGGCATGAACGGGGTTAGGTTGCTCGGCTTCGCGTGGAGGAACCCGGCCACGATGATGAACGCTATCACGAGCAGGTGCACCGCGGACGCGACCCAGTTGACGCGGGAGGAGCCCTTGGTGCTCAGCATGGCCATCGTCGCCGTGACCGCGATCACGGCCGCCGCGATGGGGTCCAGCTCGGCGAGCGACGTGTGCACGCGGAGCGTGCTCGCCGGCCGGTTTACGAGCGACGCGAGGTACGACGTCCAGGCACGCGCCACGGCCGCCGTGCCGATGACGCTCTCGAGGATGAGGTTCGCGGCGGCGACGAAGGCCGCGACGTCGCCGAGCTCGACGCGGAGGTACGCGAAGGAGCCGCCGGCGACCGGGATCTCGACGGCGAACTCGGCGTAGCAGAGCACGGACAGCATGGCGGAGAAGCCGGCCACCGCGTAGGAGAGCACGATGCCCGGGCCCGCGTGGTCGCGCGCCTCCTGGCCGGTGAGCACGAAGATGCCGGCGCCGAGGTGGCATCCGAACCCGAGCCACGTGAGGTCCCACCAAGTGAGGCAGCGGCGCATCTCGTTCTCGCTCCGGCGCCGCAACGCGCCGAGCTCAGCAGCGTCGGTGGAGCGGCCAGTGAGGCGGTCCCGGAGACGGGCGGGGACCGCTGCCAGCGCCGCGCGGTACGCGGCCCAGCTCGCGAACGACGGCTCAGGGAAGAAGTTGTCCTTGCTCCACCGCCAGTAGCTCCTCGCCGGCGCCGCGGTCGCTGGGTTGGGTGCGTAGTGTTCTTGCCGCGTTTCCACGGCCGCCATGGCTTGGAGCTTGGGGTCAAGCAAAGCTTTCGTTGGGTTTCTGTGGAGAGCGGCATTGGTTTTCCTTGCAGAAACCAGCCATTGAAGACCGTCACTGTCTGGCCGTCACCTCAAGGAGACAGAACAAAACCGTCTGTGTCCTCTACTTCACTACTTGCCATGCTCCAGTCCATCCCTTCTTCGTGGTGTCTCTGAAATTCTCCTATCAAGCGTCTGACAATTGAGTGGAATCAAAGACGATGTGGACACAAGTGCAGAGGAGACGAAAAGGAGGAGGTTACACGCGGATGCGCCGCCAGCAACGTGCGCGAGCCGGTCATCGGGTACAGGGCTTACATGACGGCCTTTCTTTTCTCCTCTACTATATCTAAGCTGTTTCTTTATTAAAAATTAAAAATATATTAATTATAAAAATTAAAAATATTTTATCTCACGGGCTGTAAATCGGATTGGTGATTGTTTTCATTACTAATTTTTCCGTGACGAGATTTTTAAATCTAGATCCTATGTTGATATGTTCTGCTGGGGTAGGGGTCCCCGCGCTAGCCCGTTTTCAAAGTCGGAAGCATGCACCGTCAAGGACCACACTGACGCCGTCAAGGGCAGCCCCCAGTTTTCCCCGTCATCGCGGACTACGCTGACACCGCCAAGGGCAACCTCGACGTCCGTCATCGTCAAAGTCTACGTCGTCGATACTACGAAGGGCAACCTCGACGTCCGTCATCATCGAAGTCTACGTCGACGACGCCAAAACAAGGACTACGCCGACGTCACCGACGATCGTCCCGATGTCCGTTGCCATCAAGGTCTGCGTCGGCATTGTCAGGGACTGCGTTGACGAGCTTAGGAATTCCACCAAAGATGCCAGAAAATATTCCCCGAAGATGCCCGAAATATTCTCTCAAAATATCTTCTATGCTTGAGAAATGACGACCGTACCCTTGTAAAGTTCCCCGAATCTGAGGGCAAAAAATGTAATCTCCCATTTTCCATCCTCAAACCTTATAAATACCCCTCTAGGGGTAGAGAGGAAGGGGAGAAAAAAATCTTGTAACCATAATTCTACACTTCAATAGAAGGGTGACTTTCACCTCATCGTACACGAGGGGAGTTTCGCCTCCTCGTACACGACTTGTGCTTCACCTCGACGGACAACCGGAGGGTCATACTCGCTCGTACTTCTCGTGCACCGCCGAGGGTCGCTGTAGCCGTTTGGGGGTGCCATAGATTTACTGTCTAGACTTGTATCTACGACAATTGGCGCCGTCCGTGGGGACCCGAGCGAAAAGCATGTCAACTAGGATGACGTCGAGGAGAAGCTCGAGAACGACGTCAGCAACCGCGATGCACGCGACCTCTCCACAGGCAATGCTGACAGCAGGGGCTTGTCATTGTCATCACCCTCGACAACGCTCGCCGCTGACATCGCCTCCACGCGCGCTCTCAGGCTCGGCGAGGCAAGGGATGCATCTTCAACATCGACTCATCCGCGCTCTCGGACTTGGCGTCCTCGGGCGACACCAGGGGCTGGTCACATTGTCATCAGCCTCGGTGACACTCGCCGCTGACATCGCCTCGACGCGTGCTCTCAGGCTCGGCGACACCAGGGGCTTGTCGTTGAAATCACCCTCATGTGCGCTCTCAGGCTCGGCAATGCTAGGGATGCGTCGTCAACATCGCCCTCATCCGCGCTCTCGGACTTGGCGTCCTCCGCGCCCGCCCTCGGCGACGCAAGTGACATGTCATTGACATCACCCTCGTCCGAGCTCTCAGGCTTGACGTCCTCCGCACCCACCCTCGGCAGCTCCAGGGGCTCGTCATCAACATCGCCCGTATGTGCGCTCGGACTTAAGTGTCCTCCGCCTCACCCTTGGTGACATCGCGCAAGCTCGACGTCATCGACAGCCCTCGGCAACATCGCTCTAGCCTGACGTCAACATTGTCGGGGCATGGTTACGCCGCCTGCGAGCGTGTGTTCGAACGTGCAGATGAGCATGCTCGCCCTCGGTGACATCACGTGACCTCGTCGTCCGGGTGATCACCTTCCAGTTCAGACTGTGCGTCCTTCGCTCCTATCGTTGTCGGCACCGCACGGGATCATCATCGACATCTTTCACGCACGTCTGCATTGCTCGTCCCGCCTCGACCAAGCATGTCAGTAGCGGACATCTATATCAGCGTCACCACACTTCATCCACAAGTGTAAACAACTCTGTCTCAGCGAAGGGCTTAACGCATCGACATGGCATCAAGCTCCCGCGTGCGACGTCAAAACAGGCATATATACGTCAGAGTAAGGCAGAAATGTTCTTACTCGCGCTATCAAGCGCCAAGTGTTTGCCACCATCGAGTGCCATGTGTTTATCGCCATCGAGCGACCGATTGTTTGTCGCCATCGAGCGCCAAGTGTATGTCAATATCGAGTGTCATGCGTCGTCGTCATCATACACTAAATGATTGTAGCCCTCGCACGTTGATTATTGGTCCCTGTCGCATGCGAAGTGCCCATGCTAGGAGAAGCATCTATGCACTCCTTGCTAGGCTGGTGGGCATCAAAGGTTGTGGTTAGGGAAGGCCACAAGCGCTCTCAGCCATGTCCTCGAGCGTTAGGTTTTTTTCGGTGGGAGGCAGGGTGCTGCACACCTCACGACACACTATCTCCTCCGACACGACGGCTTAATAATCCCACCAGAGCACACCGCGTCAAAATTCACGCAAAAAGGGCACACACCTTATAGGTACCGGACTTCGCGCTCGGTGCTAGCCATGTGCACACACCAATATCGTCCCGCGATGCGCTCGCATCGACACAGGCGACACCACAAACGTCTCGGCAAGGTACCGCAGTACGCTCCAACACCATCCGCGGGTAGGGTACCAAATGCGCCTCAACGCCCTTCTTGGGCACGGTCTGTGTGTGCCTCAACACCTTCCATGCTCGGCTCAATCTCGGCAAGAGACTCGCCCGTAGGCAAATCAGAGCGCACGGACTCAATGTCCGCATCAGCGCAACATTTACATCTCTTTGCCTCATCCACGCGTGGTGATGACACCATCTGGACAAGGGGCTCCCCCAGAAACAAAGCCGAGCTGCCGAGCGTCCATCACTCCGCTCGACATCAATATGCCTTGCACGGCATCGACACGCCTTGCGCAGCCTCGACACTCTGCCCAGCGTCGACGTCTTCCGTCCGGCATGGACGTGCTCCTTGGCGTTGACATACTCGGTTGTCATGAACATGCTTCGTTCGACGTCGGCGCTCCGCCGTCACGGACATGCTCCGTTCGACGTCGGCACTCTGCCGTCACGGACATGCTCCGTTGGACATCGACACTCTGCCGGTCTGGACGTACACCTTGGCATCGACATACTCCGCCCTCACGGGCATGCTCCGTCCGAAGTCGACATGTTTCTCAGCATCAACACGCTCCTCGGCGCCGACACACTCCGCCATCACGGATGTGTTCCGTCCGACACCGACACTCCGCCAGCATGGATGTGCTCCTCCGATATCAACATGCCGACGTCGCCATGTTTGCTTCGTTAGACGTCGACACTCCGCCGGTGTGGACATATTCCTCGGCGTCGACATACTCCGCCGTCACGGACATGCTCCGTCCGACGTTAGCACTCTGCCGTCACGGACATGCTCCGTCAGACGTCGACACTCCGCCGGTGTGGACGTACTCCTCGGCGTCGACATACTCCGCCGTCACGGACATGCTCCGTCCAAAGTCGACATGCGCCGCCGAGGTCGACAGGCTCCTCAGCATCAACATACTCCGCCGACGCGGACATGCCTCACCCGGCATCGACATGATCCGCCAAGGTCGACAGGCTCCTCGGTGTCGACATGCTCCTCAGCGTCGGCATGCTTCGCCGTGGTCGACAGGCTCCTCAGCATCAACATACTCCGCCGAAGTCGGCACGCTCTTCAGCGTCCGTGACGCCAACATACTCCGCCAAAGTCGACATGCTCTTCAGCGTCCTCGACGCTGACATACTCCGCCGAGGTCGACATACTCAACCGATGTCAACATGGCGACGTCGCCACGCTTTGCAAGCGTCACCGTCAATGTCAAAATGCTTCGTCCAGTGGTTAACACTCCGCCCACCTCGATGTCCTCTGCGCGCACGGCACCCACGGGACTAAGCCGGCGGGCACCGTACGGCCTCGACGTCCTCCGCGCGCATGGTGCCCACGGGACTAAGTCGGCGTGCACCGTACGGCCTCGACGTCCTCTACGCGCATGGTGCCCACGGGACTAAGTCGGTGGGCACCGTACGGCCTCGACATCCTCCGCGCGCATGGCGCCCACGGGACTAAGTCGGCGTGCACCGTACGACCTCGACATCCTCCGCGCACACGGTGCCCACGGCCTCGACGTCCTCTGCGCGCACAGCACCCACGGGACTAAGCCAGCAGGAACCGTATGGCCTCGACGTGCTCCACGCGCACGGCACCCACGGGACTAAGCCGGCTGGCGTCATACGTGCCTCGAAGCATTCCGCATGTTCCAAATAAACCACTTGGCTGCAAGCAAACAGGAACATCAACAACATATTTCTACGAAGGGGCACAGCGAACAAACAACTTTAGACAGTCTGGCCTCCAGCATGCCCGCGTGGCCTCTAGCATGCCCGTGCGGCTGTCCTCATCTCAGCCGAGCGCCCGTCAGCTCGTCCGTGAGTCAACCAGCACGCCCACATCGCTGTCGTCTCGCCCACACGTCAATCAGCCAGCATGTCTGCACAGCCTCCAGCACACTGGCATAGACGCAATCTCGCTCACATCTCACCCACACGCCCGTCGACTCGCCCGCGCGGCCTTGGAACGCTCGCTACGCTAGCCCTGGAACGGATCCGAAACCTGCCGAACCCCTTGATCCTTCGTGCACTCGGAGTCTCGGTCCGGAGGTTTCGGGCTGGACCTCCGGGCAGCCCGGAATCCGGATGACTCCCCGAGTGGAACTCCGTGAACCCGGAGTCTTGGTTCGGAGGTTCCGGGCTGGACCTCCGGGCAGCCCAGAATCCAGATGACACTCCGGATGGAGTTCCGACTCCGCGGCCCGCACCCGCGCAACCACGCGACCCTGTGGCGGCCGACTCCGTGGCCGTCCACCCGCGCACACACGCGACCTCACAGCCGGCCACGCACGACCCCGCGAGCACGGGCGCGAGCACGGGCGAGCGGGGTTGGTGGCGGCTGCTCGAGGCAGCACCCCGAAGCGCCCGGTCCCGTGGCTCAGCGCAGGCAAGCCCGGCGTGGGGGCAGAGCACGGCGGCGTGCGGGCAGAGCACGGCGGCGGCACGGGCGACGGCCGGCGTAGGTTGCACAAAGAGAGAGAGAAAGAGAGAGAGAGAGAGAGAGAGAGAAAGAGAGAGAGAGAGAGGAGGAGAAAATAGGCTTTATACCCGGGTCGGCCGGAACCGACTCGGGAAAATATCCCCGAGCCGAAAATATCTCGGAACCGACTCACGGCGCACGGTCTGGAGGTTAGGTCCGGAAACCTCTGGACTGAACCTCCGGACCACCCGGATTCCGGGAGGCCTTCTGGACAACCTTCCGAGCTGGTCCAGGAGCTACTGGACCGGCCCGGAATTCCATCCGGAGGCCATCCAGATTCTGGGCGTCCCGGAGGTCCGGTCCAGAACCTCCGGGCAGAACCTCCGGACCTGCATTCAATACCAAATCCAAGTCCAGCTCCAGTTTGAGAGGTTTTGGAAAAACAGCCATAACTTTCTCACACGAAGTCCGTTTTGGGTCCACGACCACTCAAATCGAAGCTAACGACAAGGCGCATCCGAAAATTCTACAACTGTTTACATTTGTACCCGTCTTGACCCTCAAAATTCGGCTTCTAATTAGGACTTCTTCGCTTTGGAAGTTTTTCCGTTACTTTTTGGGATCTTGCGGAGGGCATATCTCCTGCACCCGGGCTCCGAATTAGGTGATCCTTGTTTTCCTGGTTAGCTCGAGCCGAGGACTTTCTTTCCACCTTGATCCCCTCTTCTACCGAGCACTTTTGTCAAGGTGTCGTTTTCAAAATCTTCAATTTCGGACCGGGATTTCCACTAGTCGTCTCGTCGACTTTCTCGGAATTGGCTCCAAATTTTTGGAGACGTAGAATTTGGCCTCCCGCTCACAGCCATGAAAACCGTTCGACAATCGGAGCTACCAAACTCCCTGCCCAACGCTGCCATTTTCCTGCCACGGCAAGGAATCTGCGGTTTTTTGCTACCACGGTGGCCGCCTATCAACCAGCCGTGCTTCATCTGTTTGTACAGACGGTTCCAAGGTTTGAACCGTCCGTACTTGGCTGACATGCTCGGACCGCGTGCCGACCCCTCAGGAATTTGTGCGCCGGTCCGGGCGGTCGCGTCGTCCGGGCGTTCGTCACGCGACCGCCCGAATCATCGAGGGGCTACTGTTGGGGTAGGGGTCCCCGCGCTAGCCCGTTTTCAAAGTCTTCCGCATGCGCCGTCAAGGGCAGCCCCAGTCTTCGCCGTCATCGCAGACTACGTCGACACCGCCAAGGGCAACCTCGACGTCCGTCATCGTCAAAGTCTACGTCGTCGATACCGCCAAGGGCAACCTCGACGTCCTCGACGTCCGTTATCGTCAAAGTCTACGTCGACGACGCTAAAACGAGGACTACGCCGATGTCACCGACGATCGTCCCGATGTCCGTTGCCATCAAAGTCTGCGTCAGTATTGTCAGGGACTGCGTTGACGTGCTTAGGAATTCCACCAAATATGCCAGAGAATATTCCCCGAAGATGCCTAGAATATTCTCCCAAAATATCTTCTATGCCTAGGAAATGACGACCGTACCCTTGTAAAGTTTCCCGAATCTGAGGGCAAAAATGTAATCTCCCCTTTTCCATCCTCAAACCCTATAAATACCCCTCTAGGGGTAGAGAGGAAGGAGAGAAAAAATCTTGTAACCCTAATTCTACACTTCAATAGAAGGGTGACTTTCACCTCATCGTACACAAGGGGAGTTTCGCCTCCTTGTACACGACTTGAGTTTCACCCCGTCGTACATGTCTCGTGCTTCACCTCGATGGACAACCGGAGGGTCATACTCGCTCATACTCCTCGTGCATTGCCGAGGGTCGCTGTAGCCGTTTGGGGGTGCCATAAATTTACTGTCTAGACTTGTATCTATGACATGTTCCAATGAATTTTTTCGACGTAAGTAATTGCCAGGTTTAATGAACGAGTTGCTACTTTGTTACTGCAGAGCTACTAGATTATATTCCATATAGTTACTAGGTTAGTGAACATCACTGCCACATCACTCAAACTTGTATTTTAATACTCCGATGATCCATATCATCAAGTACTACTTAATAACACTTCATTATCTCATCTCTGGACTTGCATGACAGTACACAATGGTTAATAACAGATCAATTACTACATGTAGCTATTTGCAGATAACCTGATAAGTATTCACTTTTAAGATGGTTGGTAGTACACTTTAACCTAATAGTTGGTGATGACAAAATAAGTTTTACTGAAACATACTCAAGTGTGATCTAGTTTTGAAACTCTCATCGAGACGAACCCAACCGTGAAAACAGATCACGAATCAGATTAACAGTTTGAGAGATAAATCAATTGCGCGTTTAGCATTAATCACTTTGATGTTATCAAATCTGGAGCACATATGATCTTTCTCGACCCGCCAAAAATCTCACTCATCTCTTATAGGGAGCGAACATTTGATTAAGACGTCTTTTTTAAGACAAACCAAGATACATACTCTGATTAGATTTTTTGAACAATCTTTGTATTAATTATATGCGGTAACACAACATGTCAAACACTAGAAATCACCTCCCAACACTATGGTGGAGTTACAGAAGTATGGCTCCTTTTTTTTCATAAAAAAAAGCTTGGTTCCTTCTACAATGGTTTAAAGTTTGATGCTTAGAGTAACTCCAACCCATTCCCTAAAATTGGTTCCCTATATTTTCATATAGGGAAGCTCATTAAAAGATTTCTTTCCTATTTTTATCTTGCGCTCCAACTCATTCCCTAAATCTTATTCCTTACCTATATTTTAATAATATCTCGTAGCTAACAAAATATTCCTAAACGACTATATTTGAACTGTTATATTTCTAACGACTATATTTCCAACGGCTATATTTATAACGGCCATAATTACAACAGCTATATTTCCAACGGCTACTTTTTTGGTCTATATATGCAAGACAGTTCGCCTGCGTGTTTCTCTAAGCCATTCACCTTGTTCCTCCTCCTCTAGCACATCCAAATGAGTCGTAGATCTCTCATGAGTTCGTCGTCGTCGTCGTCCGATGACAATGACGATGAACTCGTTCTAGCAGCATTACACGCAGTATGAACAAATGAATGCTCCACGCCGACGCGGTTCTCTCCAGCACCACATAAACAGCCCCTCCCCCTCCCTACTCCTTCCTCTCTCTCTCTCCATATTCTCCCCACCACGTCCCTCAACTTCAACCTCCAGCACACCGAGCTCCACCGCCAAGCCCTAAATCTCCTCCCGGCCCACCGCAGAGCTCCATCCCTACACGCTGCACAGCTCCGCCGCCTGGCCTACCGCTTCCCATTGGCCTTCCCAGCCTCCTGTCGATCTCCTCCTTTCCACCTCCTCCGGCCCGACCTCGGGGATGCAAGCCATGGCGGCAGCCGACCATGCCAGCAGCGAGGAATGATAGGTGGGAGGGGATGCAAGCGAAGGTGGCGGCCGACATCCTCTAGATCTATCCGGCGCAGGGGATGCAAGCGGCGGCCACGGCATCTCCATGGCAACCGGTGGCGGCGTGAGCCTGAGCAGTGCCACGTCCTGGCCTCCCCTTAACCTCCTCCGACCCAACCTCCTCCAGATCTGTTGGGTGTCGGCGGCGCGACCATAGCGGCGACGGCTCGAGGAACAGTGCGGCGGCTGCAGCGGGAAGCAGAGCAACACGGTAAGGGGCAAGAAACCTACCTCGCAACGGAAGTTTCGAGGGGGGGAGGGGGCGGGGGTGGCGAGCGGGAAAGCGGTTGCTCAACGCCAACGCTTCTCCATTCTATCAGTTTGCCAACTGATGGAGAGGGGATGCCGACGCTGCACATTTGCCGAACCCGTTGCCAACCAGGTTGGAGCATTTTGTTAGCAAGCATGCATACGTGCAGTGCCATGCACTATGTGGGCTGCGCCCCACTCTCTTCCTCCTTTGATTAGTTCAACACCTTGTACATGTACTTAAGCAACCCATTGTGATTAATACAGGCGTGTTGCTCTCTCTCTCGTTTCCCTCCGTTCTACATGGTATCAGTTACCGTGCGATCCTAAGTTTCCGCTGCATTTGCCCACCTCCTCTCCGGCGTTGATTCTCTCCGCCGTCGCCTTCCCATGGACTCCTCTTCTGACTCTGAGCCGTCCTCTCCTGTCCACCGTTCCAACCTCGTCCAGACTACACCCCTTCCATCCTCCCAAACCCAGCTGATCAACATCAAAACACACGTTCCCATCGTGCTTGATCTTCAGGAATCCAACTATGCTCAGTGGCACCAGTTCTTCCAGGTGGTATTTGGGAAGTTCGGTCTCGCTGATCACGTCAATGGCTCCACACCGGCTAAAGGCGACTCCGACTGGGTCCTAAACGATTTTGCGATCATTTCCTGGCTCTACTCCACCATTTCTGCTGAGATCCTCCTCATCGTCATGAGCCCAGAGGACACCACCTACTCGTTGTGGACCACCATTCGATCCCTCTTCCACGACAACAAGGAGACGCGGTCAGTCTACTTGCGTGCCGAGTACCAGTCTTTGTTTCAGGGTGACATGTCGATCATGACGTACTGCTCCAAGCTGAAGTCCCTCGCCGACAACCTTCGCGATCTCGGATCGACGGTCACGGAGAAGGACCTGGTTCTCAACCTCATCCGCGGCCTCGACTCACGCCACCACCAGTCCATCCCGGTCCTCACAGCCATGGATCCTTCCCGTCCTTCCTGCGCGCCCATTCCTTCCTTCTTCTGGAGGAGCGGCGCCTCGCTGAAACCGCGAAGATGCAGGCCGCGGCCGCCATGTTCGCGCGCACATCCTCCGGTGCGCATCCACTCGGCCCGGTGCCTGGCCACGACGTGTTTTACCAGCCCGCGCCACCGAGCGGCCCCATGTCCGGCAACACCGGCCGCTCCGACAGCAGTGGCAAACGCAACAAGGGCAAGCCGAAGAAATCGTCATCGTCCGGCGGCTCCTCCACCAGTCGCCAGCCTGCTGCCCCTGATGCTGCTACCTCCTACTGGCAACCAGGCTTCAACCCGTGGATAGGCATGGTTCAGGCCTGGGCCATGCCGATCCGCGCTCCTGCCGCTCCGCCCGGTGCCAGCGTTCTTGGACCGCGTCCTGGCGTGCCATCACCACAAGCGTACTCCGCGCACCATGGCATTGTCGCGCCACCGACGCCATAGCATCAGCTCGACCCGCAGGTACTGCACACCCTCTCAACCCTATCGGTGCACCCACCAAGCTCCGGCGGCGGTGACTGGTTCCTAGACACCGGGGCGTCTTCTCACATGTCCTCCGGCTCCGGTATCGTCCCCTCTCCTACTCCTGTTTCCTCCCTCTCTCATATCATCATAGGTAATGGCAACACCTTACCAATCGCTTACAAAGGTAGCAGCCACCTTCCTACATCTTCCTACCCTCTCCGCCTGCATGACGTTCTAGTCTCACCTCATCTCATTAAAAGTCTTGTTTCGGTTCGTGCACTGACCCGTGACAATTCTGTCTCTGTTGAATTTGATCCGCATGGTTTCTCTATCAAGGATCTTCGCACCAGGGTGGAGCACCTCCACTGTGACAGCACAGGCGATCTGTACCCAGTCCGTGCGCCGCCCGTTTCCACCCGCGCCTCCAACCTGGTCGTCACCACAGCTGATCTGTGGCATCAACGCCTTGGCCATCCAGGGCGTGAATGCTTCCTTCGTGCTCTTCGCAATTTTGATTTTTCATGTAATAAGGAACTATCACGCACTTGTCATGCCTGTCGCATAGGTAAACATGTACTTCTTCCCTTTTCACCTTCCAATTCAAAGTCTAGTTTCCCTTTTGCATTTATTCATTGTGACGTTTGGACATCGCCTGTCGCTAGCATTTCTGGCTTTCAATTTTATCTTGCTATACTCGATGATTTCACTCACTATACATGGACCTTTCCATTGCGCCACAAGTCTGACGTCGCTTCGACCTTGTTTGCCTTCCACGCCGATGTTAGAACTCATTTTGAATGCAGCATTCTCACCGTTCAATCTGACAATGGTCGTGAATTCGACAACATTGCCGTGCGCACTTTCTTCCGCAAGCACGGCATTTTGTTTCGACTTTCTTGCCCCTATACCTCTGCTCAAAACGGCAAGGCCAAAAGGATCCTACGCACCCTGAACGACGGCGTACGTGCTCTGTTATTCCATGCCTCCCTGCCACCACCCTTCTGGGCAGAGGCATTGGCCACCTCCACCTTTCTTCTCAACAGACACCCATGTCAGCAGCATAAACTCATCACGCCATATGAGATGTTGCATGGCACACCCCCCGACTACAGTACCCTACGCGTTTTCGGTTGCCTTTGCTACCCTAATACCACTGCTACAGCTGCTAACAAACTCGCTCCCCGCTCTGTAGCCTGTATTTTTCTCGGTTATCCACAGGAACACAAAGGGTACAAGTGCTATGATCCGACCACACGGCGCGTGACCGTGTCCCGGCACGTCTACTTCGACGAGTCCGTCTTCCCGTTCGAGCGTACCGCCATGCCTTCACCGTCCTCGACTCCTACCGTGCCAGCGCCTGCAGAACCGGACCTATTGCCGGCACGGGCACCAAGCGCGGCCAACGATGCCACGACGCCATCGACCGTGCCACACGCAGCCACGCCACGTCCCGGCTCCACGACGACATCGACTGCGTCAACACCCCCCTCCGCTCCCATGACACGTGCGGCCACAACGGCCTCGCTACCGTCCTCCAAAAACCTCGGCCCAGCCGGTGAGTGTGACCCGACTTCTTCGGTGGGCATGACCACGACGCCCCGCGGCATCGGCAACACCGCCACATGACTGCGTCGACCTATCCACACCCTACCTAGTCCAGCATGCTCCACTGGATGTTCACCCGATGGTGACGCGTGGCCACATGGGTGTCTTCAAGCCCAACCCGCGCTATGCAACCGGTGCCGTCACCTCGCCCCTATCTCCTATTCCATCGTCTGTTCGTGCTGCCCTCCGCGACGACAACTGGCGTGCTGCCATGCAGGCTGAATTCGACGCCCTCGTCGCCAATCAGATCTGGGAGCTGGTGCAACGTCCATCGCATGCCAACGTGGTCAGTGGGAAGTGGGTTTTTCACCACAAGTTCCATGAGGACGGTTCCCTTGACAGGTACAAGGCTCGGTGGGTGGTGCGCGGCTTCACGCAACGGGCCGGCGTCGACTACGGCGAGACGTACAGTCCGGTGGTCAAATCTGCCACTGTCCGGACCGTGCTCGCACTAGCTGCTTCACGCGGCTGGCCGGTGCACCAAATGGACGTTAACAACGCATTTCTGCACGGGGTTCTCGACGCGGAGGTCTTCTCTGCGCAACCGGCTGGCTTCGTCGACAGCACGCATCCGGAGCATGTTTGTCGCCTCAGCAAATCGCTGTATGGCCTCAAGCAGGCTCCGCGTGCGTGGTACACGCGATTTGCATCGTACATCCGCGAGCTCAGCTTCACCGTGACGGTCGCCGACAATTCACTATTTGTTCTCCGGCGCGGCGTGCAGACCGCGTACCTTCTTCTGTATGTTGATGATATTGTGTTAACGGCCTCTCATCCGGCCATGCTGCGGCAAGTAACCAGTGCCATCAACCGGGAGTTCAAGCTTAAGGATCTCGGCCCGTTGCACTACTTCCTCGGCATACAGGTATCACGGTCCCGCGACGGCTTCTTTCTTTCACAGAAGAAATATGCAGAGGAGCCGCTAGATCGTGCTGGTATGACCGGCTGCCATCCCTGCACCACACCAGTACCATCGACGGGCAAACTGTCCACCGCCAATGGCCGCCTACTAGCAGATCCATCAGCCTACCGAAGCCTTGTTGGCGCACTGCAGTATCTCACAATGACACGGCCAGACCTCACTTATGCCATCTAGCAGACCTGTCTCCATATGCACGCACCGACTGAGGATCATCTAGCTCTCGTGAAGCGCATACTGCGCTACATCCGGGGCACCACCGAACTCGGCCTCCACCTTCGGTCGTCTTCCTCCCCCGACTTGGTGGCCTACTCTGATGCCAATTGGGTGGGGTGCCCAGACATGCAGCGGTCCACTTCCGGCTATTGCATCTTCCTCGGGAACGCTTTGGTCTCATGGTCTTCAAAGCGGCAGCCCACGGTATCGCGATCCAGCGCAGAGGCCGAATACCGAGCCGTGGCAAACGCCGTGGCAGAGACCATCTGGCTCCGACAGCTACTCGGTGAGCTTCAGTGCTCTCTTCCAAAGGCAACAGTCGTCTATTGCGACAACATATCCGCAGTCTACATGAGTGCAAATCCAATTCATCACCGGCGAACAAAACACATAGAATTGGACATACATTTCGTGCGGGAAAAAGTTGCTCTTGGCCAGCTCCGGGTTCTACATGTACCAACAAACCAGCAATTCGCCGACGTCATGACGAAGGGTCTACCGACGGCGAGCTTTGAGCAATTCAGATCCAGTCTCTGTGTCAATACCGACGCACAGACTGCGGGAGGGTGTAGCAAGCATGCATACGTGCAGTGCCATGCACTACGTGGGCTGCGCCCCACTCTCTTCCTCCTTTGTAGCTGGTTAGTTCAGTGCATAGTTGATTAGTTCAACACCTTGTACATGTACTTAAGCAACCCATTGTGATTAATACAGGCGTGTTGCTCGCTCTCTCGTTTCCCTCCATTCTACACATTTCTTCTGCCTAAAATTGGTATATTTGGCGATAGAGAACGTGTTGCTGAAAGGGTTGGAGTTGCTCTTACTCCATGTACAAGGAAGAACATTGGCAATGATGTTGGCCTTTTTTTTTATCGAAGCAGTACTACCATTCATTCAAAGTTTTTCTCTCGTTTCTTGCTATGGCAATTCATCGGAAGCGTACGGATGTGTCAAGATGCAAATTCAACGAGCACGATTGGCCCATGCACCTACGCTTTTGGAGCGGGGAATAAATGGGCAGACGTGTGCGTTATAAACTTACGACAATTCGACGGGCCAGGCCTTAATAGCTGGTATGTTTAAGGAAAGCTTTCGAGGCCATTCGACTCAGCAACTCCCGTACACGGGCCGGCTGAACTCTTCCTCAAACTCCGTTTCATCCATGCAGTAATTTCCACTGAGAAAACGATTTCGCCAAGTATAATTTGAGTGTGATCGGTGTTACACGAAGACAATCCAACAATTTGTTTCAACAAATTACCTAAGTCATATGTGACAGAAATAAATATCAATTTTTTAAGCACTACCATAGCAGTATTTCTAGGGTCGGCCCCCACGCGAGAAAAGCAGGTCAGCGGTAGGCGCTGGTTGCAGAGTGGATCATAGAGTATAGAGATTACAGAGATCACATGCTTGAAGTTCAACCAAGAATCCACTAGCGAGCATCCAAAAAACATGGAATTCGCAAGACATTCACAAGATTCAGCAAAAGACATGAAGATAAGAATCACAAATGCGGAGTAAAATTCATAGGTACACCGAGCTGCGCTGCCTCGACCTGTCGCGCTTGTTCATCTGCGAGCATCAGCCACGAAGGCGGCCTTGGGCCCTAGCGGAGGAGGCCGGAGTGGGGTGGAGACGGAGGATGCCAACATGCCCTGGAGGGCGCCTCGGCGCCGCCCCCACCGCCCCGTTCGCGGCTTCTACTCCTCCCCGTGCTCCTGCATTGCAGCCCTCAGACTCCACTGCTCCCACTCTGTCCTAGCTCGATCGTCGCATCAACTTGCTCAATGGAGATGCACATGCAGAGCACAGCTGAAGCGGCAGCGGCGGCGGCCAAGAACGGCGCCGCTGCGGAAGAGAGAACGGCAGCTGATACTGATCATGAGACATGAGCATCCCGCGCTGTGCACGGACAATGTAGCCGAGGTCGTCCCCACACTGCCGCTGGAGACGCGCTGGCCGCCGTTCGCGCTCCGCCGGTACCGCGGGTACTGGCTCGCCGAGCGGTTCATGCCGGCGCTGGCCGCCTTCTACGACCACTTCGTGCCGGCCCCCACCGACGTGCTCCTGGCCACCTGCCCCAAGTCCGGTACCACCTGGCTCAAGGCCCTCGCCTTCGCCACCGTGCACCGCGCCGCGCACCCGCCGTCCGGCGCCGACCACCCGCTGCTCCACCAGAATCCCACAGCTGCGTCATGTTCCTCGACTCCGTCTTCGAGCGCGGCACCGGCGACGACGCGCGGGACGTCCTCGCGGCGTACCCGTCCCCGCGCATCTTCGGCACCCACTTGGCCTACTCCCAGCTGCCGGAGCGCGTCACGGCCGGTGCCGGCGACAGCGACGGCAGCTCCGCGTACTGCCGGATCGTGTACCTCTGCCGGGACCCCAAGGACGTGATGGTGTCCTGGTGGTGGTTCCTCAACAAGTGCGCGCAGCTCACCGAGCTCGACTTCGACCAGCTCTTCGAGGTGTTCTGCGAGGGTCGCAACGCCTGCGGCCCGGCGTGGAGCCACGCCGCCGAGTACTGGGAGGCGAGCAGGAAACGGCCCGAGAAGGTGCTCTTCCTCAGGTACGAGGAGATGCTGCGGGACCCGGCGGGCAACCTCGGGAAGCTGGCGGAGTTCCTGGGGTGCCCATTCTCGGGGGTGGAGGAGGAGGCCGGCACGGTGGACGCCATCCTGGAGCTGTGCAGCCTGGAGAGGCTGAAGAACCTGGAGGTGAACAGGAACGGCGAGCCTACGCTGGCCGTGTCGAACGACGCGTTCTTCAGGAAAGGGGTGGCCGGGGACTGGAGCAACCACATGACACCGGAGATGGCGGCGAGGCTGGACAAGATCGCCGAGAAGGCCCTGCAGGGTGCCGGGTTTTCGTTCGTCAACTCCAAGCGGAGCACGCCACCAGCCAGTGGTGCACAGTAGATGCTGTTGGACAGGCAACGCTTTGCAATAATGCACTGCGCCTCTGGTGTGTGCGTGTGGATTAGGCCGGTACCAAGTCTAAGTAAAATAATGTGAGGAAGGAAGTCCTAAACTGAGAACATGAAATAAAACTGTAAACTGTGTAAACCGTGTACGTAATACATAGCCCATTCCAGAAATAATGGATCTTGATGTTTCAGAAGGAATGAATCTGTAATGTTTACGATAAACTGGAACAGTTTGATCACTGTGCGTGAACAGTATTTTTTGGAGGTCTGGTTAATTACGTTGTTGATAGTAGTGATGGAAAGATGCATTGCGTCTACATTTTGATTGAAAAACGGCGGTAGTTGTAAGCATGGACAGGTTATATATAGTTGTCAGAGTAGCCTTCACGTGAACAGTGTCCATGGAAACTTTTACTATTCTTCTATGAACTTCGGTGTGATCTCTCCTGTGTAACCTGCAGTCGTGAAACGCAATTTTGCAGTGTTTCCGTCAGTACCTAGAGCTTAATTTTAGCTGTTCCAACTGTAATAACAAGGTTTACCTAAACACCTCGTAAGCAAAAGTGACAAAAATGCAGCGAGTTCAGAGGCAAGCCATGCTCTGGTCAATTTGATGGCTTCAACACAAATACAGACTCATCCTTACTCGCCTAGAAAATGGAACAAAAAGACAAGAACAACTAGGACAAATTACTAGGAAGCCCTTTTTGCGTTGAAAATAACTAACTACTGGGACAAATTAACCAGGCCGAAGAGGGCAAAATTCTATAGTGCACCTGAGTCTAGGCACTCCTGCAAGCAGAGAGCGATATGTGTGCTACGGTGTGTGTATTTGGTGTTCTATATGATATGTATTTGCTATTTGTTGTATTTTCAGAAATACGGACTTGACATGTGGACCCTACTGTTAGATCTGTTATTTAATGTAGCTTTTCCTCCCTGCAATTCAAATTTCATAATATTGAATTCATCTGGCTGTTTTTTAATTAGCAGCACTAACAATCCAAGAATAAACATTAAGGATAAGCAATTAACAATGATTGAGACGACTCACTAATCATAGCAAATTTTATATATTTATGGCATATATTATATTATTAAATGGTAGAAAAAGAAGTCACCAAGTTTATCCGTATAGTTTAAAATATCTGGACCACTAATCATGGTATAGGTTCAAATTATAACAATGTATGTGCATCAGATTTTTTTTATAGAAAAATCATAGTAGATGCAAATATTATTATATAGACAAAATAATACAACTCTATTTTTCTAAGTTTTAGTTTCTAGAATTAATTCTAAATGAAAATTAGCAAATTGATTTATATATTAGGTGAATAAAGAGAACACACTGTACTTCCGTAATTGCTAATTTCTGAATTAATTTAAAACGAGAAATATCATTTGGATTTAAACATGAAGTTCAATCTAAAACTAAAATGCGGTATAAAAATTAAAATGAAAAACAGAAATCACATGGTGGATCTATATTAGCTAAAATTTGGAATTAGTTTTAAATGAAAACTAGCAGTAAAACGTTAAAATAAGATAAAATTTTGAGTTTTCATTTGATACTACATAATATGTAGCAATCGATGACATTTGTCAATGTAACATGCGTTAGATGTATTAGCATGTAGGGCCACTGAGGTTTAAGTTCTCACAAAGAAGCTTAGTATCATAGCTGCTCGGGTCATTCTAATGCATGCGAGTCCAAGAGCACTCTAATGCACATACGTCCAATAGCATAAGCGTGGGGACCCGGCTTTAGTGACCTGATCAGCTTTGTGTTTAACTACCAATAGTCCCATTATCAGTAGCTACTATCCACTGCCAAAGTGAACATTATATCCATCCATGGAATAATACAACACAGTTGAATGTTGTAGTCTAATAATTATATATGGGCTGTAGAGGCCGAATAACATCTAATGTTACAGTGGAAGAAAAACACAAGATAACTTTGGACACAGTGATATGCCAAGCCCACTGGAGACTAATTGGGATTGCGCCCCAGTTCCATAGTCACTGTCGAAGCAATTGTAGTAACACTGCTCATCTTCCATATCTAGCCAAAATCAATAAGCCAAGTGAGTAGCATCCCATAAAGAATGTTAATATTATACATATATATATACACACACACATATAAAGAATGCATGACTTTGTCCAAGAGTAAGGCTCTATCCTAGATTGCATGTTATGCGAAAAGCTTTGTAGAGGTTGTATGGTTTTACCCACAAGATGTGAATCTCTCTAGTTGCCGAGCACTAAGAAGCACACTTCACGAGGTGTGCCGGCAAGGATATCACAACGAGGCTTTTCGCCGGAACACACTGTATGAACTTATCTCACCATCCACACACTACCGCTACCATGACCTACTACCATGGTCCTTAATTGACTTGAATGGGACTCCATCATCTCATCATATGTGGTTCAGCACCCACATGCAAGCACTAAAACTTATATGAGTAAGTGTCATCTCATCTTTCAACGACAAGCTTCGTCTCAATCTCAAACAACTCCTCTTTTTTTCATGCTAGATCCAAACCCTTTATCTCCAACACCGTTTGGTTTTGATTTTTGATAACAAAATACATTTCCTGAGACCTTCTTTGGACTGAAAATGTTAACCAAGGGTCCCATAATTGTTTGAAGTGATACACAACTTTCTATTTTTTATTTTACTAAATCATGGTTGGGCAATATCTAAATATGTCACATAAATCTCACTAATAACTTTTAATAGTGGGTAAGTAATCCTAGGGTGACAAAGGTACTAGATACAATCCATCAAAGGTATGGCAAGTCAAAGCTTATCATTATCTACTTTCTACACATGAAATGATATTTTAATAACATATAATGTAATTATTTGCAAACAAAATATATATGTGAAAGAAATATGGGTTCAACATGGTCAAGTGGGTGCTTGCCTGGCTTGATTTTATTCTTCTATTGCTCTGGACCTCCTTCGAGAATCAACAGAGCACCATACCCTAGTCGTTGGAAAGAGAATAAAGTCAAATAAACAAAGCTAAAAATAAAATAAATTCTAAAATTATGAAATTGGTACTGCTAGATAGGATTTGATTTTAGATGAATTTAGACAAAAGAATGGAGTCAATTGGAGTTAAAAGAAGAGAGATATGGACAATCGAAGTTTTGCCGGGAGCAAAAATAACCTGTGGAAAGATATGGGGTGACGTTGAAGATGTAAAATGGAAAGACGCCTTCGAGTTATAGAAGCATAAAACAGGAAGGTGAAAAAAAAATGATTACTCTTTCGATCGGAGAAGGTGTAATAGGGATCTGAGGAAGGCGTAAAACTGAAGCGTTATATGTTTCACTCCATAAACCCGATGTGTGGGGCCACGATGTCATATAAGCATAATTGTGAACCGGTTTCAAAGAAAAACTATCAGGGCTCCACGGGATAGTGAGATATTAGTGGGATTTAAAGGATAAGCACGCTTTTCCTGCCCTGCCATGCGATCACCGGAGCGAAGACGACGGTGATGGACAGAGAAGACGGTGATGGTCAAATTGCAGCTTTTGGCTCCGGCGTTAGTGACCTGTAATTTGACACATGAGGGATATCAGGGTTAGATAGGGAGGCTTTGGGTGCAGACTTTGGTATTCCTAATGTTCACCCAATATTTGGCCGAGGGTTTTTTTGAGCTTTGTAATAATTGTATGACTATGTGCACGATAGTGCAGAGATTGACAGATGCTCTTTGTATCACCTTAATGTTGGTTCAAGAAAATAAAATTCTTCCTTCGCTTGGCAAAAAAATCACCACGTGTTTCCATGAACAATTTCGGTGATAATGTTAATTCATACATGATGTACTGCATGCTCGTAACAAAACCCGATGATGTGTACCGCATGCTCTAATAAAACATGATGAACTACATATTCAAGTTCCTTCTGGTCGATTATCTATTACTCCGTACTATGAGAATAGAAGAAAGAATCATCGATCATGCATGTTGCACATGTGGTGCAAGAAATTATCTGCTTCATCACATGGATTTATTTAAGTTAGCCGTATGGACTTACGTCTATTTCGTTCTCACGCATTCTGAAACTCAAAAGTGAGCTCACACACCCCAATGTCCTTTCCTTTTCTTACAAAAAATTCACTGACAGCTAGCACCTGAGCTAGCTTACATTTCTGTTACTTTTAAAGATTCTGTTACTTTTAAAGATTCATTTCCCTTTGTCACTGATCTCTTCTTTTAGTGGAACTATTTATCATTACTGGGAAAGGAAGTAGCAGTTCATTCTGTCAGGATATATAGAACACTGGCACTCGCAGCTAGCCTATCAGAACTTATCGGAGATGCGACGGTAGACAGAAAGCATTTGTAACTGTAACTGTGCATTGTTTTTTTGAGACAGTGGCGTAACTGTAGACTGTACATTGTTTGCATGCATGCAGGCGACCAGACCAATCCAATTCCAACTTGTCTGTTAAGGCAGTACTGTTGTGAGATTTGAGATCCAAAGTTACATATTTCAGTATTGATCAGAGGACGAGATATGCAACAGATGGATCGATCGATTGGGTTCTGAACATTGTCGCGTGCACCAACCTGTTGGATTATTGGTGTGTTTGTGTGTGAGAGAGAGAGAAGGTTGGACCACGAAGACATTTGAATGGACCAATCCAGCTGATTCGGCCCATGATAAAATAGACTCTTCCCACTGTTAGCTCACATACAACGGTGCTGCTGAATTTCTTTGGCCCATGCATGACCGAGTAGAAAGCCGTGCTCATATCTACGGGCCGGGACAAATCTCTTCTTATAGAAGCTCATTTTTCTTGAAATTAAGGAATCGATCTGCAATTCGCTATATGTGCCTTCGTGCTGAGCCTGGGTCGAAGAACATGAGCGTTTCGGAGCTGGAGAATTACGTCGATATGCAAGGTACGATTGTTTCTTTTGAAGGGGCAAGGTACGATTTTTGTGTGACAATTACGGTAACATTCTGCATCAAAAACTACCGTGCCACGGTGAACTGCAGGGTCCGGCCGGGAACTGAAGGGAATCCACGTTGGCGCGTGGGGATAGGCGGGTGAGGACAAGACAGGACCGCGGGATTTCGCCCTTTTTCGCTCCAACCGAAGCAGCGCAGGTAAGTAAGTGAGTGAGCCCAGCCGGTGAAATCCAAGCGAGACAACCCTTCATGCTGCCCAATCTCATGCATGGCATCGCAGCTCCGGCCCCCTATCTTTTCTTTTTCTTTTTGCTTTTGGTCCCCTATCTCCGTCTCTAGCTACTCCTATCTTCTTATTTCCCTGTATAACAACTTCAGTTGGTTTCCTTTTCTTCTTCGTACATATGAAGTGAAGCGCTACTTCAGATGCATGATTCTTTTCTTTCAAGTCTTGGGGTGTATATATTGAGATGCTTGCATTCAATGTTTTGGCGCAAAAATACTCCCACCGACTGATTCCCTTACATCTATCTATCTATCTATCTATTATATATTAAAAATATAATCTAACAAAAAAAAGAGAGATATACTAAAAATTCTCACAAAAAAAATATGACCATCAATATGATAGACCCTCCTAATAGCTGTATCTAAACAAATCACAGCCAATATCTTTGTAACTGCATCAAAACAGATTACAGGTCATAGTCGATAGATCCTTATAATTGCGTTAAAACAGATCATGATTGATAGATCTTCGTAATTTTACCTAAACAGATTATAGTGGAGAGATTTTTCTAAATATGCCTAAACAAATCACAAATTAATATTTATAATTTTACCTAAAAAATCAACTAATTATGATATGAACCTAGACATGGGAAGTTTTCCAAAAAAAATTCTTTGACTAACGATTAGTCCATCTATATATAGATTATCTGATATAAAATCAATACCATTGAAAAATTCTTTTAATATAAATCAAACGATAATAATTTTGTATCACATAATCCACATATTGTTGAATAAATTTTTGGTCAAAAAGACACCGTGGAAAGCGCATAAGTTTATGTTTCTGATCAGAGAGAGTATACCTTAGCAAAAGAATTATAAAAATTTATATTTAATTTTTTTTCAATAACCTTAATAATACTATTTTATCTGATCACTGTGTATATTTTTGGATCTATTAATACTGCTATTAGACATTTACGGGGATGCCATCCTCATCGTCACTGTGTGTCGATTGCAGAGGTAGGTATAGGTTCCATCCGTACTGAAAGCTAAAACTTGAAAGGCTCCTTGAAACTTGAAAAGCTGAAAGTATGATTGAGCAATCAATCACGTCGGATCCTCGATGTGATCGCAATGTACTATCACATCCAGGAAACTAAAGGAGCTGTGCATGGCGAGCGAGAGAGGATCGATCACTTTGTAACTTGCATAGAAAAGTCGAAGCAGCTCCACATCTAGCGTGCCGCCACATGCATGCATATACATGCAGATTGTGCATGTACGTTGTCGCCGAGTCACTCTGTCTACAGTCTACTGTACACTCTGCATGTACGTGGTCGCCGAGTCACTCTGTCTACAGTCTACTGTACACTCTTATTAACCAGCAAATAAGCAGCTGGCCCATGCATATATGTAGCCTGGTCTCACTGCAGTGACGACCTCTCCAAGTTTCACGATCCGACCCCAGCATATTCATGGCACGCACTGCATCATGCATCAATTGATGCGCATGTCTGCATGTTCTTCATCTCCCATGTATAGGGATCGATGCATGCATAGACAAGCTAGCTAGACGCACGTCGGAATAATTGATTGTTGAGAGTGATAGCAACAACTCATGCATGCACGCCGGGATGCCTACAAGCATTAGCCGCCAAACTAGTACTGGTACTCATCTCCATGATGCATGTTCCATGTTTCGTTCTATCTTAGCTAACTAGTGCACATGAACAAAACCCTTCTCGTCTGTACGTACTGAGGTTCGTATACTAGCTAGTACCTTCCTTTCTCGTGAATAGCATCTCGCGGCCGTCAGACAGAAACCTTTACTGGCCAAAAGACAAAAGACAACCGATACTGTACGTAAGCCCGTTTCTGCCTAGAAGAAAAAAGTATGCATATACCGTGAATATATGCTGTCAATCGAGACCTCCCTTACTGTTCTAAGGAAAAACTTGTAAGGTACATACTGACATGAATACTTACAAGAACAAGTGCAAACTGTTGCATACTTATTTATCTTCATGCGTGATTGAGCAACTAGCTGGGTATCAGTTACAAAATGATCGAGCGAGCCAAATTCGGAACTGGGGTCAGTATTGTTGGGCTAATTACAGTCCTCCTATCAGCTGACCCATCGAGTCCTACATGATGCTTATGTGGCACAAAGATGATAAAGGTGTCAGGTCAAATGAAGTCAAAGGGTTTAGAAGGTGCATTAGGAGTCTAGTCCATCACAGACCATGCCCTTCTCTCCTCTTCTAGTCCACCATAGACTCACGGGTCAACTTTTACCTATTTACTCCTCTCTCACCTCTCCCTCAAGGGTATTCATAGTTATTTATTAGGAACTCTAGCTTATATAATCCCTCTTACGGGGGATTTGGAAAATCATCTCATAAATAAAAAAAACTTCAAGAGGAGAGGCCTAGAGCTCTAAGTCCCTCACGGGGAGCTCTAGGGCGGTCTTGGGAAGTCCATAATGGCTCAAGTCACTAATTGGCCGAGTCTATTCCAAAACATTGATGTGTCTCAAATTATTGAGTGTACAGTGTCCTTCAATAAGGCATCGTACACGGTCAATTAATATCGTGATATTGCCATCGAGTTATCGACACCCCTTCTCTAATGTTATTTCGACAAAGATAACAACCAAATGCCCAGGCCCTCCTCTGTGTGTTCCATGCATGTCCCTGCCACGTGGTGTCGAGCGATTGGTAGGGCTGTTGGTCTTCGTGATGGGCCAGCTCTGTTCCTTCTCAATGTCGTTCCTCTCTTTCATTGTTAATTAGTGATTTGCAACCGTGTGGAGAGTACATCGTCGTTGCCTAAGTGAGGCGCCACGACACTCACCGCGGAGGTTCGCCTAACATTCATGAAACTCTTCCTCCACCTTCGCTTCCTTTCCCCACATTCTTGGAGCAGCCGCTGTCGGCCGTGAGCCTCTGACTCGTGATGATGGGCTTGTGATCGATTGGGACGAGACGACGATTATGGGGGATGCGACAGAAACTAACCCCTGATTGTATACACGACGGCGTGCTTATGCATCAGATAAAAGCTGGATCACCATCTTTGAGCTAGCTAACTCGATCCATAACAACGAGCACCACAACCTCTGCTGCATTTAGATCTGCTTATATATTTGCTAGCTCAATCGATGATTTGGCCCATGCGAATGGTCATGGTCTCTCGTATACCTTTACCCAGGAAACGCGACGGATGTAAGTGATGCAAAGAGGAATGAGATTCTCTAACTTACTGGAGGTAAGTCAGAGGGGAAAGTGTTGTGACTTTGTGATGATTTCAGGTCGTCGGATCGAGAAATAATGGCCCAGATCTGATGGTATAGAACCATTGCTACAGTGGTAGGTGAATAGTATCCGATTGATCTGGTCCTTCGCTTTTTGATCTGATGGCTGTGAGAGTAAATCCGAGTCCATGCAAAGAGCAAGAAGACCAGACTGTGGGGCCCACCGTAAAGCCAGCACAAATCACTTAACGCCACGTCGTAGGGACACACGCATGGGAACATAGGCGAGGGAACAGGGAACCTGCCCTGGAAACAAACAAACAAACATGTGCTATGTCACTGGGACAGCAGGTGCAGCTAGCTAGGGCGGGCTTTAAACGGGCACGCCGTACCTGCCCAAATAGCAAGCAGCAGGCTGCATGCATGGTCACGAATCTTGCTTGGTTATCAGCGGCAGAGCATGCAGGGACGTACGGGCGGCAGAACGGACGGATTGATGGATCTGACGCTTCACTTTGTGGCATCGCTACTCGAGGACCGATCGTACGTACTATCTTCTAAAAGCCCTTGCATCCGTGCACGGATTGTAGATTTTCATTTATTTACCTCTCCCTTTTTAAATTTCCCTTTTTGGGATTGACCAGCTAGGGATTAATTTGTGACATGATCGAGCTAGATCGATAGGAAAGAAGAGGACGTGTTACTGATTTATATCTACCGATACAATGATCTTTATCCGGACGGTGAGTGTCGCGTACATCGCCAATGATAGGCTTACTTAATCAGTTACCACGATGCAGCCAAAAGAAGAAATTCGAAGTCCTCCCCCGAAACATGGGATTTTCTATATATCTTCGGGCTGCTACGTACATATGATCCATGAACCAAAGTTACTATCAACCAGGTACGTACGTGGTAGCTAGCTAGAGTCGATCAGTCAAGCACCAGGACTTTTCTGTTTTCCTATACAAGGACTCTCTAGAGTCTAGACAACTGAAAAGTGTCTAGTGAGAGTGAAAGATCAATAATATACTATAGCAGTATAATTAACAATTTACACTTGTTTTATTAATTACACAGCATCTACTAGCTAGCTTGTCATGTAGCAAAATGTCTTCTACACTAACTAGTAGATTCTTTTGCGTACGTTTTTTCCTGTCACGTTCACACTATACACCGCGAGATCATGCCACAAAGCCATTAACAATTCGTTCGATCGGCCGAAGAGTGTTACAAATAATATTCGATGCAGAATATGTACAATCAAGTTAACTCTTCACTCTTCATTCCCCGCAAAAAGATTTTTTTTAGAAAAAGACTTCACCTTTTTTCTACAAAAACAACCCATGAAGAACAAACTTAAGAGATACAAAGCTCTGATGAATATAGCTAAATAGGGTTGCGCATAGCAGCACGCAGATGGAGTACATGCTTCACTCTTCAAACCTGCCTAATCTTCCCTGTTCTAACATGCATGCATGCGTTATAATAGTTAGGATATACATTTTGATGTATTCAGGGTTAGAGACAGACCCAAGGCTACTAGGGAGTTAGCAAGATCCTATAGAAGCCCCGTGCAAAACTCAAAAAAGGCTAATATATAAGGACCCAACCCTAGATGAGCCGCCCATCTCGAGGCATATGCCATCTCTGGCTCTGCCCCTGGATGAATTAAAAGAGGATATGTGTACTTATTGTTAGTCGATATTCATTGGATCTGGAGCTAACACTACTATAAAAAAGGTCATCCCTGATAGGTTAATACTGACAGGCGGCTAGCTACCCATCAGACATTGTACATACGTCTGACGGTCGATAGTTAACCCGTTAGTTTTAACGTTACCACGGGCTCAAGATTATGTCCCGAAAAGATACCTCTGACGGGCTGAGAAACAACCCGTCAGTAAACTTATTCATGCGGCTGAAGTTTTTCTCACAATATGATACCACTGATGGAATAAAACATGACCTGTCTGTGATGATTATTAGAAACGGCTCAGTTTCTTACCCATCAGTGATGTAACCGCCTCCCCATAACATATATAAAAGCCCCCGTGTGTGGAGTCTAGGGTTTTACACAACACTTCTAACCCACACCATGCGCCGCCGCTGACGTCCTCCACGTTCCCGTCAGCCGCGACCACCATCCCTGATGTCCCCGTCGCCCCTGGCACAATGAGCGCTATCCCCGACCTCCTCACCCCCATCGATCGAGAGCGCCGCCGTCCACGGGAGCGTAGCCCCCAACATCCCTAAGCGTCACTGTCCACGGGAGCATAACCCCCCGACTTCCCCAAGCGCCGCCGTCCATGAGAGTGCCACCCCCGATGTCCTCGTCCACACCGCTACCCCTTCGTTGTCCTCTAAAAACTACATGGTTTCATCCTCTTTCACATCCTCGTCGACTGAGAGCGCCACCATCCACGCGAGCGTAGCCCCCGACGTCCTGAAGTGCCGCCGTCCCCAAGTGCTGACGTCGCCAAGCATCGCCATCTCCAAGCGCCCGACATCCCCAAGCGCCGATATCCCCAAAGCTCTATCCCGACACTGCTCCACCCCGACCGCAGCTCCATCCCGACGCCGCTCCTCCCTGGTCGTAGCTCCACCCCGTCCGCAAGAAAAGGTTAGCTCTTTCCACCTTCATGGTTATCAAACTATCCTTGGTAAAGAATGTGGTCAATGGCTTTGAAACCGCAAGAAGTTTGTGGTTAGACAGATATGTATAGTTAGTTTAATCTGTTAAGGACAGATGCTACACTCTAGGCCACATAGTTAGTTTAATCTGTTAAGGACAGATTCTACACTTTAGGGATTAAAGTTTGATGTTAGCTTCTTCTCACCGATTCTGTATCGTCACCAATTGGTTATGACAGCAGAAGGGTTCCATATAGCATCAGGAGAACATGTTCTCCTCGACAGTGCAATGTGTTCCTGCTGATGTTGTATAGGACCGTTCTGTTGTTTTGCAATTGGTCACGCATATAGTGTCGGGCAGGAGAGAGTGGGTTAATTTATGCACGTAACGTGCAGTTCTTCTAGAAAATGATATTGATTTGGCATAAATTCATAAATTATTCTAAAGAACTTGCTTGAATAGAGGTGCTAGGGTTGATGATAGTTTCTTCTCACCGATTCTATATCGTCACCAATTGCTTATCGACAACGGAAGGGTTCCACACAAAATAAGGAGGAACACGCTCTCCTCGATAGTGCAGTGCCTTCACGACGGGCTTTGGGCTTACAGTGAAGAAATCACACTTGTTGGCGAGAACGTGTCCCTGCTGATGTTGTGTGGGACCGTTCTATTGTTAACACGCAATTGGTCACACATATAGTGTCGGTCAGGAGAGAGCGGGTTAATTTATGCACATATTGTGCAGTTCTTGTAGAAAATGATATGGATTTGGCATAAATTCATAACTTACTATAAAAGAACTTGCTTGAATAGAGGTGCTAGGGTTGATGTTATCTTCTTCTCACTATATCGTCACCAATTGCTTATCGACAACGGAAGGGTTCCACACAACATTCGAAGGAACACACTGTCGTCAACAGTGCAATGCCTTCATGGTGGGCTTTGGGCTTACGGTGAAGAAATCACACTTGTTGGGGAGAACATGTTCCTGCTGATGTTGTGTGGGACCATTCTGTTGTTAACACACAATTGATCACGCATATAGTGTTGGTCAAGAGAGAGTGGGTTAATTTATGCCAATGATGAAAATGACCAAATAATGTGCATGTAATGTGCAGTGAAACAATTTTTGTAAAAAATGATATGGATTTGGCATAAATCCATAACTTATTCTACAAGAACTTGTTTGACTATACATGTGTTACTTCTCTTTGTGGCAATATTCCGAGGCTATATATCTTCTCTTAGTGGACTCAACCAGGCTTGTATAGTTTTGTTTTCAACTTAGTAAGATTTTTGTTTGTTGTGCTTCATTTGTATGTTTTTATTAAGAGTGTGTATATGTAATGTATATGCTAGAGCTATGTGATATGAATGCTGTGAGAAATTTGTGTAATGTTTTGTTTATTTGAAATGTGGTCTTTTTTTTTAATCCCTACAAAGTTATCACTGATGGGTAGAAACCTCAATCAGTCAGTGGTGACCAGTCACCATTGACGGGCGGGGACAACTCATCAGTGGTGACCTAGTCACATCTGACGGTACCAGAAGCCGTCAGTGGTGACAAAATTATCACTGACGATTATTTACTGACGGATCGTAAACCCGTCAGTGATGGTGGTTTTCGGCCCGTCAATGGTAATGTTTTCTGTAGTAGTGTAACTACCCATGCCATCTCCCCCATATACTATATAAACCAAATCGCCAAACCCTAACCCATCTCTCCCTCTTTCAGGCCGCTGCCCCACACCTCGTGCCTCATTCCATATTCACTGTAACACAATGTGTGCCACAGAGCCAATGTGGACCACAGACAATTCCCCTGTGCCACCTCTGCTCTTCTCGTCCTCCCCATCCTCTTCCACACCATGGCAGCACCTCCAGCAAACCGGCATCATATCAATGATGAAAGTAATAACAAGGTAAATCTATGGTGCATCCAAGACGATTTTTGACAGAGGGGGATTTAATTTGGTGAGGTGGCATTCTTTGTCGGTGGCAGCCCGGGGGGCATGCACGATGCTTGTCGAGGATTTTGCCAATAGTGGCCGAGTGGTGCGCACCAGGCCTACACCAACACCTAAGCTCAGGTGCAATGCACGAATCATCAGGCAAATCGAATGGTTTGAAATCCAATTGATTTAGAAAATTTCATTCAACATAATAATTTTTTTAAATTATGTGGAATTGGATCCATTTTGGTTTATTTTTATTTCGCTGTGTGGAGCTTCATATTTTTCGTCTTTACAAGAATCACAGGCGCTTGCGTGCGGTTGGTTTTTGACGGAGACGGAGATGGATCCATTCATTCTGTGGGTGATACGTCAACCTGAGACTGAGTCATGGCTCTATATGCCACCTAACCTAATAAGGACGACCGGGATAAGAGCAAGATTATGAAAATATTCTTCATTTCATATAAATTATATTAGCATGGAATGGACATCACCCAACAACTAAAGCAGGGCTGGGTTAAGAGTGATCCTTTATTTATTTTGTATAGATGCATCACGCAATCCCATATTGGATTAGTTACATTCCGTTCCAACCAAAATAGAGAAAGAATGTAACTACCATGTATCTAGGTAAGCAGATTGAGAATTGTTATGTGGTACATCTATATATCTGCTCTTGCGAATAATCTACTATTACTCTGTGAGTCCTGGTCAGATTCGAGAGAGAGGGTGAGAGAGAGAGAGAGAGAGAGAGAGATTCAGCAGTATCCAGTTTACACACTTGCACATAAATGCTAGCTATTGCGTTTGACAGTGCCATGTTACACATGCTAGGATAGTAGCCTTGCAGTGATTTGGTAAGAAACTAGTTGGCAAATTGGCAAAGAATATAATTAATTGGAATGTCAATATAGGTAGTAAAATATCACCAATGCACAGATTAGAAAACTAATTGGCAGGAGAATGTTAGAGGCAACAGTGAGATCACTGTTCACTATAACATCGATCGTGACAAGAGTATAAATTGCACGGTGCTCATTATTTTTTACAGCACATGGTTTTTGTCCTTAGCTATGTACCTTTGCGCTCGAGATGTGGTCTCATATGCATGTACACGCGAACGTGATCACAGAGGAATTTAGCCATTTACACAGCAATAAGATATTTGTTATGGTTTGATAACACATGCAAAAAAGTACAAGATAAAGAATGTCTCGCACACACAAATAAAATATGTCTTGGATTCAGAAAAAATATTTTAAATATTAATTAATATCTTTTTTGTTATTGTCCCATAACACACCTGGCAAACTGAGGGACAAGACAAAGAATGTCTTGTACATACACACATACGGTATGCATGGATGACCTACAGTAATCAATTGGACACATGACAGAAAAAAGAGATCAAGAGGCTGCACCTTTAACCCTTTTATTGATTAAGGACAAACAATGCATGGTATATACTAAAGCTTGAGTCGAAATTACAAAAAACCCATTGCTACAGTGCATTTTAAACCCACTACAAAATGTCTCGTTAGTTACACCACAAATTTGACATATGTTCAAAATTTGCCAATGCGATAATCTCTTGTGCTCCGGGAGAGTTGATTCCTAGGATCACGTGCCAATGGTAGCTACCGACGTCTCAGTAGGATTATTGTTTTCCAGTAATTTTTATACTCAAAAGAATTGTTATAAAATGGGCTTTTGTTGGCTTGGCCAGGGATAATAATAAATTCCGAGAACAAGTAAAAACCATACATATAGAGTGGGAGGTTAATTCTTCCATCTAGTATATAAAATTACAGTACAACAGAAAAAGAGAGGTAGACTAAATTTTTTCACAAAATATAAAACAACCAGCCATTGATATGGTAGACTTGAACCACAACTGATATATCATCACAACTGTATCTAAACAGATCGCAGTTAGTAGATCATCGTAACTGTACCTAATAGATCATCATCATTATACCAAAACAGATTATAGTTGATAGATCATTATAATTATACCCCAACAGATCATATCCAATATATCATCATAACTGTACCTGAAAAGATCACAGCCAATAGATCTTCATAATTGTATCCAAACATATCACAACATATAGATCTTCATAACTGTACCTGAACATATCACATGTGATAGGTTTTCATAACTGTACCTTAATAGATCACAACCAATAGATCTTCATAAATGTACCTAAACATATGCATGATAGATTTTCATAATTAATTGTACCTAAACAGATCACGGCCAAATAATTTTCATAACAACACCTAAATATCACCCAACCATTAATCCAGTGAACCGTTATCACTAAAGTACCACAATCGATAGATCATCATAACTGTACCTAAAATTATCTGGTGTACCTTAATTATTAATAGACCAAAGCGATAGATATTCATAATCTTATATTACACCTTATAGAAAGCTACTAGAGTTTTAATAAAGTACGTGTATTGATCTAATATCAATGATTGGTGATATGAATCTTAACTCCACGTATTGATCTAATATCACATACAAGTGGTTAGCTAAAGTGATTGGAACATTAATTCCGCTGATGTAATATCATGTACAAATAACATGTCATCTCGATACAACTAATGGCGGCCGTCTTACAATCTGAACTCTTATGTATATATTATGTATTGATCTAATATCATGTATAAGAATAAAAAATTAAAAAAAATTAAAAATATTTTTTATGCAATTGTGCAGGACATTGCACTAGTTATATAGAAAAGAATAACATATGTCCAACCATGTGCGCAACGATTCACACACAATATACATACACAAGTACTACATTACTACTGCTACTTGGTAGTTTCCGAGAAAGAAAAGGGAGAAGAGACTTACAGGAGGCATTTTGGGTGCAATAGCACCATTAGGCTTAGTAGTGCACTAGTTCATCCAAAAATGCCTCCACAAGTTGTAATTTTTTTTAAAAAAGATTCATAATATCAAAATAACATGCATCTATCATGCCACAAAATTTCAGATCCAAATTCAATTCACAAATGGAGAAACAAAAAAAGATAATTTTGTCTGTGGATAGTACGAAATTCAAATATGGAGTGAACAGTACAAGGTAGTACTATTTATAGTCCGATTTATCTTTTTGTTTCTATAACTGTAGATGGTATTTGAATTTAATATTTTATGACACCATAGACGCATGTTATACGAATGTTAATAATTTTATTTAAAAGTTTTCACAATTCTTAAATGATGAGTTGAAAGCCTAGTGCACTATACACTTTAAAAGTACTAGTGCATCTAAGATGCTGCTTCCTTCTACAGCCCCTTGATCGCTTACATGTGGCTACCCAACTACGCATGCGTGCATGCACGCGCGCACAGACACCCGTTACTACTCGTGCACCGTGTATCGGTCCGGCGTTAGCTAGCTAGCGCGCGGTTGCGCCACGGCAGAGCCAGGCTTAGATAGGCGCGGCATGCATCCATCCACGACCACCCAAAAGACACAGCCAGTGAAACGCAGGGACACCCTGCGCACGCATGTCGCCGCACGCGCCACACGGCCGCGACGACGTACGCCTGCATGGACGGCGTGAGCTAGCAGCGACACCCGGCCACGTCCTCACACGCAACTCCCTACTGTTCCATACACTCTCGCATGCCTCGCCGTCCGTCCGATCAGCCTACCAACGGCCCAAATCAACCCCAACTTCTATACTACTATAAAAGATAGGAGATTGGTGGAATCCAGATAATTTTAGCTGTCCATATAAAAGGTACAAATTAAATCAGACCCTTATGAACTACCTTATAATTGCATATTTAAGAGACTGTTATAGGAGAGTTAATCATATGTTATGTTTTTCTCTCCCCATGTCAAGCTCTAGTGATCTTCTCTAAGTGCCTCACATCCAATGACTAGTGAGCACGGCGTAAGTAATATATATCCACAAAATGTGCATCCCACCACGAAGTGACTGTGCAAGGAGTGTGCATGCGACCTGTGGGCCCCGCATGTGGGTCCCACACCAGGTCGCGTGGGTCCACGTGACCCGGTCCTCCACCTGCTGGTCCGTCGCTGTCTCTCCCTGCACGGAGTGGTAATACATTGGAAGGCGAATGGCGAGAGCCAGCCAGCGTCTGCAACCACTCCCTCCCATCTCACCCCAGTAGAGCAGATATCCTAAACTCCAAGGCGAAGCTGCCGGGGAGAGAAGAGCCGAAGGGGAAACCAACAACCGGGTAGGGCTCGTCCATCGTTCGCACCCATCTTTATCTTAGGGAATTTGCTAATGTTTTTAATATCGATGCCGGCTGTGCCTTTCGCTCTCGCTCGTTTGTTGCCTTGCTCCTGTTGTTTTTGAGGGTTTGGTTGGTTCGCGGCCACTCATCTCCAACTCCAAGCTGCCTGCTTTAGCTTTCCCCAATTAATCTTGATTTCTTCCTCTCTTTCTCGTTTGGCCCATTTTCTCTCCGGACTCTTCCCCTACCTTGGCACGGTGCATGCTTCGATTCCTTGCTTGCTTGTTTTCGTGTGTGTGTGCGTGTGAGTGCACCCTGCGAATTTGTCATCTCCCTTGCTTTGTTCTTTTGCACGCAAGGGGGTGTGGTATGGATTGGTTTGTCCTGTGGTTGCAACCTCACTGCTAGATCTTGGTCATATTTATCTCTTTCTCAAGCAGCTATTCCTATTCATTCTCCTCCTCTCTTGATTCTTGTATTTTAGATCCAGTAGAGGCCGGAAGGGAGGTACGCAGCTAGTGCATGCCATGTCGTCGCCTCTCTGACTTGGACTGGTCTCGGTGCTAGCTAGCTCACCTGAAGCCAACAACAAACAAGGAAGAAGCTAACTAGCTGATCGAGAAGGGAAGGCGGCGTTGGTTGTTTTCTTGCGATGGCAGCCGCCTCGTCCGCGCCCTTCTTTGGGCTCGTCGACACGCAGATGCAGCCGCAGACTCAGCCTTCCAATCCCGTCGCGCCCGCTCCCGCCGCCGCCGCCGTGCCGGTGCCCAAGAAGAAGAGGAACCAGCCGGGCAACCCGAGTAAGTCCCTGCTAGATGATTGTTCCATCCCATACATCAAGCAGTATTAATTCGATCGATGAGCTTGTTTGTTCAGTCGATGGAGATATACTATTTGCTGGATTAATCGTACGATTCCATGCGTAGATCCGGACGCGGAGGTGATCGCGCTGTCGCCTAGGTCGCTGATGGCAACGAACCGTTTCGTGTGCGAGGTGTGCAACAAGGGGTTCCAGCGGGAGCAGAACCTGCAGCTGCACCGGCGGGGCCACAACCTGCCGTGGAAGCTGAAGCAGAAGAACCCCAAGGAGACGCGTCGGCGGGTGTACCTGTGCCCGGAGCCGACATGCGTGCACCACGACCCCGCCCGGGCACTCGGCGACCTCACCGGGATCAAGAAGCACTACTGCCGCAAGCACGGCGAGAAGAAGTGGAAGTGCGACAAGTGCTCCAAGCGCTACGCCGTCCAGTCCGACTGGAAGGCACACTCCAAGACCTGCGGCACCCGCGAGTACCGCTGCGACTGCGGCACCCTCTTCTCCAGGTCCGTCCGTCTTCCCAATCCATTCGATCTTCACAGAATTAATTAAAATTTCCAAGAACTGGAGCATATATATAATTCTTTCAGGTTCCTTTTAGAGTAATATGCATGTATCATGATTGGGTCATGATGAAAACTTTGATGAGGAGATGATTTGATGGGTCGCGTCGATCACTGCATCGGTGTTAGGGTTCGCTAGCTAGGGCTGTGTGTAGCAGCTTTATTTGGATTGGATTCCTTGGAGAGAGAGAGAGAGAGAGAGAGGGGTAAGGGGATGATGGAGCAGCTAGCTGCTCTGCTCCCACGTGAACCGCTCTTGTCGGGGAGGGGGCTGGGGATATGCACACACACACACACATCCTGGCATAGTCATTTGACGGCAGTTCTCCCTTTTTCACCTCGGAACCCACGCCATCCTCTCTCTGCGCGCATCGATCCCCACCTGTTCACGTGATGACATGCATCTTGCAAACGGCCACGACCATATCATCGCAGCAGCAGCAGGAGGCAGGCAGGGTTCCTTGCCTTCTCATGTGATGCATGGCAACTTGCGAAGTGTCAAGTACCACCACTGACTGCTTCAGCATGCCTAGCTACTTGCTTGCTTTAGCCACCATCCGACTAACCACGGAGCCTGCAGCTGTTGCTGCATGTGATGTGCTGGTGTTGTCTTATATATGTTACACTTGATGGCAGATATGGTATAGCTAGCTAGATAGTAGTATCATTGGAATGTTAGCTAATTTCTACTCCTTTGGTGTCATCTAGCTAGCGTTGCATTCACTGAATAGCTCGTGCGAAATTATTCCACTCAATAAATAAGTAGACATATATCATGCACACTAATAGTTTTCTGCAGCTGTGAGATGCTATATGTGGTTTTCATAAATTGGAAAGTAATTATGCTGATTGGATGTGCATGGTTAGGGCTGGGTTGACACTTGGCACACTAATTGCATTGAGATACATTCTTTACTCATGAGCATGTTTATAATTCCATACCTGGTTTAAATCACACCACAATGTTGAGAAAAGTAGTTATTAATTTGCTCAACAAATATAGATTTGAGAATCATAAATCAATTTCGACCAAAAAAAGAACAGATTTGCTAATGCTCAATCCACCGAGAATTTCTTAATTATTGATTGACCGAGATCAACCGTCTAATTAATCTCAAGATCGATTCATTTTTATTCTTTTATTATCTACGTCCAAAATTAATTTCTATTTTTTTTGTTTAATCGTTGGGTGAAAATCCTAGAGCTCACCATATCGATTGAGAATTAAGAAATTCTCAGTTCAAACCTTCCAAACAAGAAATACCATAGAACCAAATGCGCATGGCTCATTTATACATGAACTCACTATGTAATTGCTCACTATTCAAATAACAGTTTTCCCATTTGTAAGTTTCTTGACAATTTTGATTAGCTTTTGATCAAGATATTTTTGTTTAACCGTTGGATGAAGATCCTAGGGCCCACGGTGTCAGTATCGACTAAGAATTGAAAAATTCTCAGTTGAGCTCTCCCAAAAAAAGTACTATAACATTAACTCAATGTGTAATTGCTCACAATTCATAGATAGTTTCCTGTAAGTAAGGTGCTTGACAATTTTTATTAGCTCCGATCGGGATATGTGTGTGTCTGATTCTATACTGATCCAATGATTCAAAAATATGTCTTATATTGAAGAGTACGTCACATTAGAATTAGTCATCCTTTCATGTATTTCATGAAATAATTAGGCCTTTTTCACGTATGCACAATTAATGCAGGAGGGACAGCTTCATCACCCACCGCGCCTTCTGCGACGCGCTGGCTCAGGAGAGCGCGCGAATGCCGCCGATCGGCGCCGGCATATACGGCGGCTCCGGCAACATGACGCTCGGGCTATCCGGCATGGCGCCCCAAATGCCTGGCTTCCCAGACCAGGCTGGCCAGTCGTCGGCATCGGCCATTGACGTCCTCCACCTTGGAGGCGGCAACGCCGGTGCAGTCGCTCAGTTCGAGCACATCATGCCGACGTCCTCGGGGTCCTCCATGTTCCGCTCACAGGCCTCCGCCGCCTCTTCCCCATTCTACCTCGGCGGCGCCGCTCATTCCCCCGCCCAGGACTTCGCCGAGGTCGACGGCCATTCCCAGGCCAGCCAGGGCTCTCTGCTCCACGGCAAGCCGGCGGCGTTCCACGGCCTGATGCAACTTCCCGATCAGCACCAGGGAAGCAGCAGCAACAGTAACCTCCTGAACCTTGGCTTCTTCTCAGGCAACGGCGGCGGCACGGCTGGCGGCCCCCAGGACGCGCGCCTCGTGTTCCAGAACCAATTCAACAGCTGCAATGGGAACGGCAACGGCGGCAACAGTAGCGCCGATCATGGCAGCATCGTCACGTCCGGTGGCCTCGTCGGCAGCCACCTAGGCGTCGGCGGTGGCGGCGGCTTCCCTTCCCTGTTCACCTCGTCTGAATCGAGCGGGCTGCCGCAGATGTCGGCTACGGCGCTCTTGCAGAAGGCGGCCCAGATGGGAGCGACGACGAGCAGCCACAACACCGGCGGCGGTGCCGCGAGCTCGCTGCTCCGCGGCCCGGGGATCAGGGGCACCGGGGAAGGCGGGTCGTCGTCGGCGCCGAGCGAGAGGCAATCGTTCCAGAACCTTATCATGAACTCCCTGGCGAGCGGGGCTAGCAGTGGCGGGCCGGCGTTCGGCGGCGGCGGCTTCCCCGTCGACGACGACAAGCTGAGCACGAGGGACTTCCTCGGCGTCGGCGGCATGGTCCAGGGCATGAGCGGTGGCTCGGCCGCGATGGGGCCACCCCGGCATCAGCGTGGCACCGCCGGGCTCCACGTAGGCTCACTGGACCCGGCGGAGATGAAGTGAAGCCCAACCACAGCACAACAAACAAAACAAGAACGCATGCATATCAAGCGAAGGATGTTTCATCACAACAAGACGTGCATGTGTACGCTCAAGGACTAGTCAAGGGAGTACCTAGAATCAAAACCCATCATAACGCATGCATCTCAGGTGAGGACCGGAGAGAACATTAGAACAAGAACTAAATTTATTTTCTGGGGTAATCGATATGTTAATTGATGTTCTTGTGGGCATGCATTTTACTGCATTAGCTTCTAGCTAGGGCTGAAACTTGGATTCAATAACCCTAAACTTTAAGTTTTTTTCCCCTATTGGTACAAACTACTAGTAATTTATTTCTTTTTCATGTATGCTCTTTGTCGGTCTGCCTTGCTGTGAAGTCATGCATGTGAAGACCGGGCCAGACCAGAGCAGAATTTTAAGCTTAATTTGGAGTTTTACTGCTTGTTTGGTATACGCATGTATGCAGTACTGTTGCTGATCCGAATATGTATATCCCTGTGCATGCATGCTGTTGCTAGCTGCTTGTTGTTGGTGGTGGCGGTTTATATTTCATGTTGGTTTCTTCTCGGGGTGGTGCTGCTTTCAAAGTTGAAAGGCCGCCTGGACGTACGAGCAAGAACAGTGTGCATGCATTGTTTAGTTGTGGGGTTTGATCTGTCAGTCAGTCAGGGCTAAGCTAGCTCCTCATTTCAGACGGCAAGTACACGACAGAGGAGGAAGCTACAAACAGATCGGCCAAAGCACGCATCCCATGCACTGAGCTGCTGCCTAATACGACTCTGCTTGCACCCCTAATTATTCCTCTTAGCTTCTCTTGACTTTGCCAAAACTCTGCAGCAATAATTCTGCACTGCTCTGAGCTTATGCTATGCCTGCTTTCCCTCTCTCTCTCTCTCTCTCTCTCTCTCTCTCATGTTGAAGCACACATAGGGGATAGATTGACATATACAAATGAGGCACAGGAAAAGGTAGCTATGGAACATTTGGAAGTAGCTAAGTGCTACAGAACAAGCAAGCTGTTGAACGTCTGTTCACGTGGAGAGAGAGAGAGAGAAGTGAGAGAGGTTTCAGAAAGAGAGACGGATGCATGCAAGTCTGTGCAGCAGGCAGGTCCAGAACTTGCCAGCTAGGGCGGCCTGTGCGCACTGTGTACTGTTAGCCTCTGACACACGCAGGCGGCTTTCACACGAAACTGTCGCGGTAACTAGCTGGATATACATGGATGTTACATACACCCATTGTAGACAGCCAGTGTGGCAAGTCGGACCTTGGCTAGTCAAGCTTAGTTACGGTAATGTTAGATAAGAAACATACATGCGAGTAAACGATTGCAGATAGAAGATATGACAGAAATGCAGCAGTAGATAGGCTATTTTGTCCACGCTAAATACTTAGAGAATGTTGGGTTTAATCCTATATCGGTTGTGGACAGAGGCTAAACATAATTTATAAAGGTGAGGGTAACCCCTCCTATCAGGTTAGTCTTTTAGGGAGAGAGAGCCTAAGACCTCTTATAAGACCGTGTTGCTTTGTGGTTGGGCCTGTGACGCAATGAGGGCTGGAACGCTGGAACAAGTGGTACCAGAGCATGAGGTTGATGGTACATCTTGAGGCGGTGCAGAGGAATTCGGCAGGTACGAGACAGAGGATGGCGGTGTGTGCACAAGCGAGGTGGAGCCTGGAGCATGTCGTGAAAATTCACTTCAAAATGGCCCGGGTATTTTTCACAAATTTTTGTGGAAAATTTGGTGCGAGGTGGAGGGAGGAAGAAGGAAAAAAAGGAGCGGTGGCCCGGCGCGTGGCAGCCGGCTGGCCACGGCACTGCGTGGGGCGGCCAGGCGCACCGGCCCAGGCGGCCAGGCGCCCGCCCAGGCAGGGTGGCCCAGGCGCACTGGCGGCCCGAGGCATGCCGGTAGGCTGGGGGGCTAGGCGCCGGCCCAGGCGAGGGGCACGGGCGCGGCTCAAGTGTCAAGGCGCGGCCTAGGCCCAGGCGAGCGACCTGGCGCGCGGCAGCCCAGCCGGTGGGCGCGGCCCAGGAGTTCGGGTGCGGCCTGGCGAGGTCGGGCGGCGGCCCAGGCGGGCGGCGGGGGGCGGCCCAGGCGGTAGAAGAGGCCGACCCAGGCGCAGGCGCCGCCAGTCCAAGTGGCGGGAGGTTGGCTCGGTAGGTTAGGAAGGCGCACGGCTGGCCCGGGAGGGGCCCGGCCAGCCTAAGCAGGACCCGGGGGCGCCAAGAGGAGCCCAGGAGGCCCAAGCAGGGCTGAAGGGGCTTGAAGAGGCCCAGGTGGGACGCAGGGGGCGGGAGGGGCCAAGGAGGGCCCAGAAGGCCTGGGGGCAGCCCAGGACGCGTTTTTTGGAGGTTTTCCAGCTAGATTTCAGGAAGGCATTAATTGGATTCCGAATTTTGGGAGGAAAAAGAGTAGCAGTAGGAGTGCGGCTTGGATTTGAGGGTCTAAGGGCTGCTATATAAGCATGGGTTGGGGGAGGCTTCAAGGGACAAGATATCAGGAATTGAATCCTACAGGCAACTTGAAGAACACGTGATCCAGAGGAGTAGAGTACTCGGTGGTCCGGAGATGAGGCGTGGGACTTGGCATCAATTGTGGACAAATTGATGGAGAAAAAAACAGCGAGATTGAAAGAAGTGTGGGCTAGCTACCTAGGATATCTTCGACAAGGGCTGTGGAGACTCGACACGGGAATTGTGGCGAGACGTGCGGCTAAAGGCGCACGACAGGCAAAGTTGGTCTGGAAAGACTGTCCAAGGAATGGATGAGGTAATTGTGAATTTGACTAAGTGAAATGACTCAGGATATGACTGTAAAGTTTCTTCAGTTCCAAGTGATGAATGAAGAAAGAAGTATAGTTGCAGGTGGAGTCATGGTGGAGTCAGGGATTAGCAATGGAGTCCCATCGGCGGTTCAGGTCATTGAGCTGCAAAGGTGAATCTCAAAGTCCAAGGTGTACGGAGGTTCGCACAAGACAGTTTCAGGGTGGCGAATGACATATTCGCCAATGTGGAGTTTGTTGAGTTTGTGTCGAATATGTGTACGAGTAGGTTACGAGATGGACTAGAGAATGCGTAGTATTGTAATAGGGTACTACGCGGAGTCCTAGTAGGATATTGGTAAAGTCAGAGTTGGACTCAGATATCCTATAAGGAGGGGGACACCACACAATGTAACCAAGCCAATACAATGTAACTTGAAAGAGAATTATGAGATGGAGAGGAGCGCCCGTAGTCAAGCCCCGGGGATGTAGTCCCCGTGGCCAAATCACGTTAAAAACATCATATCTCTCATTGCCTATTCTGCGGTGTTCTCGGTATAGATCTACGCTTCCGCGTGTTGGCCTCGTAATTTCGCAACAAGTGGTATCAGAGTCCAGGTGCTCGAACACAAATCTCGGAGACCTTACAGTTGCCGGTCATGGTTGGCAGGCTGAAACGCTAGTGTTAGTAGGCTCGCATATGACCGATGTGTGAGGGGGAGATTTGTTGGGTTTAATCCCACATCGGTTGTGGAAGAGACTGAACATAACTTATAAGGGTGAGGGTAACCCCTTCTATCAGGCTAGTCTTTTAGGGGGAGAGGGCCCAAGTCCTCTTATAAGACCGTGTTAATCTGTGGCTGGGCCTGGGACGCAATGGGGACTAGAACACTGGTGGTTAGTGGGCCCAAGATTGTGTAACATAGAAAGACATTTATCGATAGATATAAATAAATACACATACATGAATAAAAATAGCACAACCACTACCACAAAGAACATTATCACAAATGGTTTGAATTTGTTATCATAGATAGTTTTCTAAACCGTCTTGTGTCTAGAATATCCTAAACGGTTCAAAAACCATCAAGCACAGGGATATTAACAAGCTAGCCATCTAGTCTTTTTTTAATTTAAAAAAATTACATTAATTCTCTTGCATTTAGCTTACACAGAAGTCACATACAAGAACACCGATCACTAATCACACACATATATTGATCACGCACATACATGACGTAAATCCAAGTATGCATCTGTAATATAAATTGAACATAGCAGTTTTTGGTGAGCGAAAACTCATCTCTAACACACATACACCAAACTCATCTCTTAACATACGCATAGATGAGCAAGCCGCAAAACTTCAGATTAATCCCCAGCACAATCTCGATCAACAACAACAGCAATAACACTTGAGATTATTCCCCACCACATCTCGATGAACAAAAATAGCAGCAACAATTCCTGGACTCCCTCGGGGCCTTCAACAGCAGCAACAACAATGCCTAACAATGGGAAGAGAGATTTGGGGAAGGAGAGGAGTAGGAGGAGACCTGAGGTTCGTAGACATTGCGTCGAAGGTAATGAACTTGACAACATCAGCGTCGGGTCACCATCGGACCGACATAGGCGGGCTAGGGTCTCACAGCGGCACGTCCGAGAGGCGAGAGGACGAATGACCACCGAGCCTCTTGTTAGTAGCTACCACCACCCTTCCAACTTCCCCTCCTTCCATTGACATGTCCACCATGCCTCCTTCCAGTGACCGTCCCAGGTAGATCTGGTAGGGGCGCTGCCCGTGAGGCCAGTCCAGTCGGCGAGGTGCTGGGGCTCGTGCAACTGCCGATGGGCCCTCGATCGGGGCAGCACTGTTGCTGCTCTGGTGGATCTAGCTGACGAGGTAGCACTCATTGGGGTGGACGTGCGGGCTATGCGAGACGGCACCATCGCTACCGCGAGGGAGAGATGAAGGGGCGGGGGTGGGGACAGGGTTGGAGAGGGGGAGATGAGGGCAAAGAGGCAGAGGTGATGGTAGAGCGGCGCAAGAGATGAGACGGCAGAGCGGTGCACGGGTGAAGAGGGTGGGTTCGATCGACTTAGGTTAGGACGGGGAGTCGAGGAATTAATACCAACGCTTGTTGGGGAAGTGGTAGAAATGCAGATGTCTGGGATTGTGAACGTCTACGATTTAAATCGCAAATGGTTTTTAGTCTCAACCTCTGCGATGCCCAACACATCCAAGACAATTTTTTTATTGTCTCGAATATGATTTTTTTGAAACCGTCTCAGATAAGTCTTATTCTAGACGGTTTTTGACGAATCGTCTGATATGAGCCGTCTGATTTGAATGCATTTGTAGTAGTAAACACACCCCAAAAGGTGGCTTAATCAATGTTAGGTAGCTAGAAAATAGTCCGTCTATTAACCTTTTTATGGTGTGGTTTGACCATCCTAAATTAAATTTTGACAAAAATTAGTTGAATAATATATATCTTATACCGTTGACGGCTGATGTGGTAGTTTCCTCCCCTGAATAAATTCATGAGGTATCTTTTACTCCTAGATACAAGCTAGTTTGACATTATTGTTCTTTTGGATTAAAGCACAATGTACTTTCTGACGTCTTATCGTTTATCTATGGTCCACATCTACCGCAAGTTCAAGTACAAGTCATCAAGATAGAATCCATGTAATGTAAATTAGCAAAGGTCGTAAACTTACAATGATGTCTCTTGTGAGCTAACTCAGCATGCATGCGTGTGTTTTCTGTCTTAGTTAAACACACAGAGTCTAGTTAGTTTACTATTCTTATTGTATCAGCAGATCAGTTCACCTAAAATTCACAATCATCTCTGCGGTCTACCACTAAAATTACAGCACTCCGGTATTTTTCTCAATGATTTCAGAAAAATGCCTATGCCGTATATCAGCTCAAGTTGTCTGGTTAGGCGCCGGTTCTGGCCTAGGCTTGCACGTCGTGTAATACCCTTCTCGTATAATGAATTGCCTGGCCTTTTGTGCGTTCTAAAAAAGACAATCTTGGACGAAAAATTCTTACCGTCGTATGTGTTGGTGCTTGAATATTGGAGCAATTCCATCCACATCCTTTGGCTCTACGTGACTCGATTTGTTGGCGCCTCGAGTCGTTACATCCACCCAATGTCTCCCTATGATGAAGACCCGTGCCGCCGAATTCCCGAGCCATTCCTTAGACTAAGGAGGAGTTGGCAGCATAGGAGAAAAGAGAAGGAGGCACATCGAAAGATGAGCACGAGGCGGTGAATGGGTGAGGAGTTGGGCGACGGCGAAACAACGGCGATCTATTGAGCACATTGGACACGAAGGGGGTGCATTAGGGTGGTCCCAATGCTCCACTTTAGCTATCTCTTAATCCATACCACCTAGGCAAAAAGGTTATCCATACCACCTAGGCAAAAAGGTTATGTGGTGAGATAATTATAGAGGAGAGAGAAAGAAGCTATCTCTTAATATAGTGATGGCTCTTTAGCGGTATAATCAATGCAAATTAGTTCTTGAGTGATCTTATGTGGCTTATACCCATACTACTATGTACTAGACTTATACCACAATCAGGTTACAAGGTTAAAATAGTAGTATTGATCATAAAATATAATAAATACAAGCTTTTTAGAGACAACACTAAGATACAAACCATTGAGAAGGTTGTATCTAACCAGTTATTTAATACAATAAAATACAATTTAAGAGATAATGTATTGGGAGTGCCCTTAGAGTTTGAGGTGGTATATGGCTTAAGGAGAGGGATCTAGTACACCCATTTCATATCTAATGGCTAAACATCACATAGTACTTTAGAGGAATCTTGAGTTATATATAGACATAATCTCTTAAAAGTATTTATATAGAAAAACTCTGTAGCTTGCCCAACTGATCAATGCTCGCGCCGGAGACGCGTCAATCACGGGCTGATTTAACGGTATGGGTGTGGCCTTATCCACTCGCTCTCTCTCTTGCTTTTCTTGCTCTCTGTGGAACACTCTTCCTCCATCTCTCTCCCTCGCACATTTAGGACCCGCTTGGATCGTCAGTACTCAGCCGAATCTAGACATAAAATACAGGCATATATAACATTTCGGGTCAGATTGGAAATGGGTGCTTGGAAACCCAGTTTTCGTTTTAAAATACAACACATTTACAACCCGGTTTTTCAAAACTACCTGTAAAACTAAACACTGCAGTGAGATATTGCATTAAAAAAATAAATTGTTCTGTTGCAGTGAGATTTTGGGTTTTGTTGCAGTGCGATGTTGCATTAAAAAAAATTAGTTGCATACACAATACTAGAACTCTGCTTACCACAGGCAGTTCGGAACACTACTGCAGATCTTCTTACTACAGGCTGTTCGGAACCATCATCACAGGCGGTTTCGTGAACCGCCCATAACCGAGAGTCTTTGATGTGAAGCTCTCATCATAGGCGGTATCTGAACCGTCTGTGATAGGTGAACATAACAGATGATTGGGAATCAGATCCGCATGTGATGAATTTCCAAATTAAAAAGGTCGGCTGATAGAAATTACGAAAATTAAAACAAGAACAATCAACGCAACATTTAAGTGCACCTGCACATAGCAAGAATAAATTCATCTATACATAAAGAAATCACTCCACTGCAATTGGATTACACAGAAGAGGTCACAAGCACGAACAACTTCGAACACTTAGATTAAACATAAGTCACCAAGAACAAGTAAAAGAGGATAATAAATACTTTGATAAGGGTTAATGCATAAAAACATAAAAGGGAGGGAGAGGAAGGTAGAGGGGGTGATTGTACCAGAGGGACGGTGGGGCTACTATGTCGATTAGTGGCTACTACTGCACCATCAAGGGAGCGTCAGCGTCCTACACTACTACAGAATCGATTTGTACATACGGTTCGGAAACACCGAGCGGGACGGTTTTTCGAACCATCTGGACGAAACAGTCAGTACAAATCAGTTTTGTACAGACGGTTATTGAACCGTCTGTACAAATAATTAGTACAGACGGATCCACACACGAACCGTCTGTGATATTCTCTGGTACAGTACCTCTAAAGCATTTGTACAGACGGTTCCATTCACAAAACCGTCTGCCCAAATGCATTGAACAGTACCTCAAAAGCATTTGTACAGACGGTTCCATACCCAGAACCGTCTGTACAAAGAATTTGTACAGGTGGTTCTACCCCTGGAACCGTATGTACTACTGCTGTGGCAGGAAAACAATGCTGCTGCGGCAGCGGAAACAACCGTTTCTGCTGCCGCCGTAGCAGTGCGGTTGTATAGACGGTACTGCCAGCAGCAGAAACAGACGTTTCGGCTGCCGCGGCAGCCGTGCGGCAAGGTGGCGTTGCTGCCACCTGCAGTCGCGGCAGCGGAAATGGCTGATTCCGCTGCCGCAGCAGCAGTGCGGCAGGGCGACGGTGCTACCACCTGCTGCCACAGCAGTGGAAACAGAGGTTTCTGCTGCCGCGGCAGCAGTGCGGCAGGGCGACGGTGTTGCCGCCTGCTGCCATGGCAGCCGTGCGGCAAGGCGACGTTGCTGCTGCGGCAGCGGAAACTACCATTTCTCTGTCGCAGCAGCCGTGCGGCAGGGTAACGATGCCCGGTGTGGCCGCGGTCCTGGCGCGGCAATGAAAACGCTAAAAACAAAGTGATCAATCACAGGCATAGCATGCACGGACACACAATGTACTCATTGATCTTAGACATAGCATTCAGAAACAAACATTAAACGTCATTCTCAACCACAAAGTCATTCACATGCATTGTTAGGGAAAAAACTCTCAAGTCATTGAGGAGGAACATTTTGTGGACAATGAAATTCTCCGGTTTCCTTCAACACCTCTCTAAGTATGAAAGCTATTAACTGTTTTTGAACAAACCGGACGTCCTCAGTGTCGAGCTCATCTGTAGGGAACTTAAAACTCTGCAGAAGGAAATTAAATAGCTAGGTTAGGCACGACGTCCGAACGATGAAAAATGGAACTACATAGTGTAATGACACTAACCTCCACATCTACCGGACTAGAGCGAACGATCTGCATCATATATGTCGCGACATAGTATCCACAGAGATTGTTGCCCGGCGGCTGCTTGTGGCACTGTAGAAATCATGGTTACGTGCTGGGTAATTTAGTTTTACCGAATACATATTAGAACGTGCGAGGTGATTATTCTTGGGCGAGGGAGGAATTATTACCGCGAAATGAAATCGGTGGGTCGGTTCGGTTTGTGTTGTTTTCACAGCCTCCCCTTGGCAACATACTTCTTAAACGCCCCGTTGAGCACCGTCGTCAAATCTGCGTACTTCTCTGGTGGGTAGTCCTTGGAGTCGAAGTACGTGGCATGTAGATATTGTGGCTCGAGGCAGACGAGCATCCAGTGGAATTCATAGTTGTACGGTAGAAGAATGACGCGCTTAGTAGAGAGAAGGAGCATGACGTACGAAATGTATTCCTCGACCTCGTTCGGCTGGAATTGCACCATTGTGCATATGACCACTTGTGGATCGAGGAATCCGATATTAGGATTTTCTGTCCTAGCCTCTTGAATCATATGTCTACACATAAAAGTAATGTCATTGAAAGAGCGTATCAATAAGTTAGGCAATTTATTTAGCTTAAACAGTGATTGAGAACACTTACAGTGTCCAGCATCTTAATAGGCTGACATCGAGGGCGTCATGACGGTAGAGGTTGGCTAAATCCAAGAAATCGATGGTAAAGGTTCCACCTGGATGGAGGAAATGTTGCCGCTTGTACATGGCGCTGATATTTTGAGGAAGCGCTGTCTCCTCGTTGGACCTCTTCATGTAAAAATCGTGCACAATCTGAGCTGCCCAACCAAGTCGTTCTAACGTCGCCCGTGTCACAAGCGGTTGTCTTTCTGTGTAGACTCTTATCTCGGGTTCTTCGTCTACCTCATTACCCTTGGCCGACTTTGTGCTATTTGGCAGTCTGTTGGCTAGATCTGCTAGATTGCTTAGATTGTGCTGAAGCGGATTTTACCTTCGGTGGAGGAGCACGGATTGAGAAATCTGGACCGTAACGTACCGGAGACAGGGGCCGTGCAAGAGGTGGAGGGGCAACCAGGGAAATGTACTTCTTCGGCCATTGGATGAACGTGTTGACGGCCTGCCCCAGTGTCCTGACGTCGTCCTCCGGCGGTACAGGAAGTGTGAAGGAGGAGCAATTCGCATGCACCATGTCCACTGCCACCTTAGCGTTACCCGCCGCTATCGGAACTCCGTGCACCGTCGAGTCTTCAACATATGGAAATGCTAACCCCGTGCCAGCCTCAAGCATGTCAGTGGAGCCAAAACAGCTGGGCACGAGGAGCTTGCAGTTAGTTACCACCACTATGTCATCGACAGGGAATCTTTCACTGACGTCTTCACGCGGAATCGGCTCGACATGTAAGTTGTCGGCGCGGTCGTCATCCGGAACGTGGTCATGAGCGGATTGTTCGTGGACGTCTTCGGCATTGTCGTTTTCCACGGATGCGCAGCTACTCCTGCGCCGAGCATGTGGGGATGAGCCTGCGGGGCTGCGTTCGGCCGCGGCGGCTGCATCCTCCTGCCTTATCTGCCGTACCCGTTCTTTGACCCTTGCATCGATCCTCTGTTCTAGGCCTACATATATTTCTTCCATCAGCTCTTTTTTCATCCGTTCACGCTCGGCTCCCTTGCGCTCTGCTTTCGTTCTCCTCCGACTCCTGTACGAACCCGCATCGTCGGGGAATCCCATCTTCTATGGAACCGTCACCCCCACGCCACGCGTTCGACCCGGGTGCTCTTTGTTTCCCAGAGCCGAGGTTAGTATATCCTTTTCCCTGGCTGCTTGGAATGTTCCTTGAGCGGATTGTTCTGACAGTCGCAGGATGTTTTCAGCCACCTGGACGGTTTCAGGCTTGTTGAAGGCGACGGTGCCATCAGCTGAGATGTTGGCCCTCGTGCGATACCAGTTCCGGGCCCGCCTCTCTGGGATCTGGGAGAACGGTGTGTCGCGACTCTCCTGAGACACCCGCTCGTCCTCTGTTTTCCATTCCAACTCTTTGCGTGCATACCCACCGCTTCCGAGCCTGTGGGGGTGAACGTTGCATGCCTGGCGCGCCCTGTTTGCCTGACTCCGCTGCACAAATTCCTCCGACATGCACCTCTCCACAAATTCCGTGCATTCATCCTCCAAGTACCCGTAAGTGTTCGGGTCCTGCCTGTAAGGCATAAGATCGTTCTTCACGTACGTGTTGTAAAGCTCACTCTTGAAGGTCTTCCACGCCTTGCCCATCATGGCTTTTGCCTGTCTTTCCACGGCCTGCTCGGTACCTTCGGGGAAGTCGAACTGTGCTTTGATGGTGTTCCACAGGAACTCTTTCTTGTTATCCGGCACTGACGGCCAGCTGGCGTACGTTATCCGGACCTTCGTCCTCGCCAGTGAAGCGCACGCACTATGGAATGCCGCCTGAGCCTGCTGAGGCAATATGGGCACACCCTCATCACTGACATGAGTTATCGTGTAGTGACCCATGGGCATTTTATTTTTGCCTCGGCCACCTCGCTTTCGCTTCTGCCCACCCGATTCTTCGGTTTGCTCATGAGACGAGGCTTCTGCATGTTGGGAGGGCAACGGTTGAGCCGGTTGAGAAGACAAGTGCGACTCATCTTGTCGAGGAGAAGAGGCCACCGGCAGTTCACGTTCATCTCCTCCGGACGCCATCTTCAAAAGACGAAAAATTCAGATATGCAATACACGACAAGGTTCCAGACATTTTCATCTAAAGACACATGAACTCTAGCTAGACTAAGAAAGTTTTTTGTATGCACACACACATATGAGTCCCCTAACACCCCTCATCAGAGGTTTACCTTTCCAAATGTCTTGGTCGATCCTCCACATACATCGCAAGATTCTTGCAACCCTAACCGAGCTCAATTTGATCGGAGGACATTCGTTTAATAGCCGAATGTGCAAATATATAACCCTTGTCGAAAGTACAACAACTTCGTAAATAGTGCTAATGTTTGTAATCTCATGATAAATATCTTCCTGAACTCTTTTATACAATTCCCAAAAATTTTGAAATCATATTTACCAAAATATGTTAAAGAGGCCATTCGAAGATCAAACCCTAAATCCTCGGATTAACGATCGTAAGTTGGACTTTCGTGACTAGACTAGTCAGTTGATAGGACTGGTATCATGACTAGCTACTTGTTTACATTGTAAGCTTCATTTGGACATAGAACATTGAGTTATACATGAGTTATACATGAGAAGAACAATTTGCTTCCGACACCTGCAATATTAGTCTTGTTGGTAGGAACAACTGCCGTGAGCGATTGCAAGTATTCTTTCATCGAATTAAACAAGACAGAAGGTAGTACATACATAAATATCATCTGTACACCACTAGCACTAGCCTATAGCATGTATACATCAGAAGAACATTGTATCTTTCCTGTAATAAATAACAAAAGACAATAGCATATATCATATAGCAAGTATAAGAAAAAAAGTTGCAAGTTAGATGAGTAGCATACATTGCAATTGTTGTAAGTCATATATACAATTATGCATCACTGATCTTCGTAGCTATGTCAACGTGACCTCCACAAACTAATTCCTGCTAATAATGTAAGTTATGCATGACACATCGCAAAATCTAATGGCCTTAGTTGATGCCAAAAACTGTTGATCGAAATAACTAAACCGGTGCAACTCCTATCCATTACCCACAGCAGTGGAGGTACAGAGAGTAGTGGGGTTATGAGCTTAATTGACCATACTGAACTCGTGAGATGGGTCAATGACAACTTAATAGAATCTGAGCTGCATTTGCAATGTCACAAAACTCAGTTATACCTATGAACTATACTGACAATACCTCATCCCGCTAAACAAACAAACCGGGAATTGAGGAGAATGGAGAGCTCGGGAGTACAAACCGGTGAAGGAGGGAGGCGGAGCTCGTCGGGGACGGCTTGGGGGCGGCGGGACTCGTCGGGGATGGCTTGGGGGCGACGGAGCTCGTCGGGGACGGCTTGGGGCCAGGCGGCGGAGCTCTTCGGGGACGGCTTGGGGGCGGCAGCGGCGGCGGAGGAGCGGGACGGCTTGGGGGCGGCGGCGGAGGAGCGGGGCAGCTTGGGGGCGGCACTGGCGGTGGCTGAAAACCTAGGGTGGGAGATGAGGGCGCGGCGCGGGTTTTGGAAAGACACAACCCACGCCGAGGGGTACTTATCGAAAAGGCTAATCCAGACGGTTCGGAACGTAGAACCGTCTGGATTAATAGTACATATGGTTCTCAATACGGAGCCGTCTGGATTAGCATTAGTGCAGACGGTTCTCAACGTGGAGCCGTCTGTACTAATACTGCAGGTGGGACGCCTGCAATATTAGTATAGACGGCTCGTAATAAAGAACGTTTGTACTATTAATAGTACAGACGGTTCTCAATACGGAGCCGTATGGATTAGCATTAGTGCAGACGGTTCTCAATGTGGAGCCGTCTGTACTAATATTGCAGGCGGGACACTGCTACATTAGTACAGACGGTTCTGTACTACGAGCCATCTGTACAAAGATTTTGCCCGAGTTGACCTACGGTCCCACTTGTCATGACTTTCATGTTATTGATTTATTACTAGAAATGACTTAAACTTCTGAAAATCATAGAAAATTCATATGAATTCCAATTGAGTTGAACTTTTTTTTGTAAATTCATATTTTAATCTGGACAATTTTATGGTATAACTGTTATTCATGTTACTGTTATGGAAAAGTTTGAAAATGCCCTTGAACCCATAAACTTGTAAAATTCATAACTAATGCAAACAAACTCCACATGACAAGATTTTTTTTATGTAAATTTATGGTTTCGTACGTACTATCACATGGTGTAGGTCTCATTCATATTACTGTAACTCAAAATCTGCAAACCTATTATTGCATTAATAGTTCATACAGAAAACCCTGGTGGCGATACATAACAATCGGGTTACATCATAGAAAATAACCTAATCTCCTTTAACAACCAGCCCTTCTTGATGATCGACGCGCAGATAGCAGGTGGCCTCGATCGGTAGTTGTTCTTCGTTGAGCGTGGTGCCGTCTCCAAGAGGGAACTCATCAAATTGATTGTACTCTTCTTCGTCCACGACATTCTCAACTCCGACAATTCTTCTTTTTCACTAAAGGACTACGTGAAGTTTCTAATTTGCCGGGTCTTGGACATAAAAGACCTGAACAGCTTGCTTAGCGAGTACAAATGGTTCACCTTTGTATGCGGCACGTTCCAGGTCCACTGTAGTCATGCCATACTTGTCGACCTTAACACTTGAGAGTGCGACCCAACGGCACCGGAAGAGGGGGATCTTGAAACGTACATAGTCGAGTTCCCAGATCTCCTCAATGTACCCGTAGTACGCACACACCCCACGTTTGTCCTGGAAGGCATCTATGCGGACACCGCTGTTTTGTACCGTGCTCTTCGTATCCTGTGCTCTGGTATAAAAGGTGTACCCATTTATGTTGTATGCTTCAAATTTCAGGATTGTGTGACTTGGCCATCTAGCCAACCAGCCAATATTCTCCTCTGTTGTACCATTAGCACTTCGAACCCGCAACCAGTTATTGAAGCTGCGGTTGTGCTATCTGGTAAGCCAAGCCTCCGTACGGCCTAGATTCTCTCTGCGTAGCTCGTCCTTATGCATGTTGATATGCGGGGCTACTTCAGTCATGTGTTGCAAGACTACGAAATGGGCTTGAGATAACGACGCGTAGTCAGGAATGAGTGTTTTCCTTCCTATGGTCCCTTTGCCGTCCAGTCTCCCCTCGTGGCGAGACGTAGGCACACCTATTGGTTTGAGCTGTTCCATGTAATCGATACAGAATTTGACCACCTCTTCGGTTGTGTAACCTTCGACGATGCTGCCCTCTGGACGAGATCTATTTCGTACGTACTGCTTGAGAATTCCCATGTACCACTCAAACGGGTACATCTGACGTAGAAATACCGGTCCACAGATCTTTATCTCTCTCACGAGGTGGACGGTAACATGGACCATGATATCAAAAAACGACGGAGGAAAGTACATCTCAAGATGACATAATATCTTCACCACATCGGCCTGCAACACATCTAGTGCTTCGGGATCGATGACCTTCTGAGATATTGTGTTGAAGAAGTAACACAGCCTAATGATTGTGTCTCGGAGATAGGTCGGCTGGATATTTCGGATTGCAACAGGAAGCATCTGTGTCATCAACACATGGCAATCATGGGACTTCATACCAACTAATTTTAGATCTTCCATCGAAACAAGTTTCGAGATGTTGGCGGAGTAACCGGACGGAACTTTCACACCTTGCAAGCACCGGCATAGTTTGGTCCTCTCGGCCTTTTTCAGGTTATAGCAGGCTGGAGGAAGCCTTGTTCTGCCTTGTTGGGAGGGCTCAAGTGCCAACTCGGGCCTGATCTTCATGTCTACTAAGTCGAGACGTGCGTTGAGGCCGTCCTTCATCTTCCCTGGAATATTAAGTAAGAGACCAATCAGGCTGTCAGACACGTTCTTCTCTACGTGCATAACGTCGATGCAGTGGTGAACTTCAAGGTGCTGCCAGTAGGATAACTCCCAAAATATTGATTTCTTCTTCCACATGCCGCTGGCCTTCACTGTTTTACCACTCTTTCCAAGGACAACATCGATATCCTTAACCATATTGTACACCTCTTGCCCGCTGTAATGCCTTGGACATAAAGCTCTCTCCCTCGTCCCGTCAAATTGTTCCTTCATATTGTGGTACGGGTGATTCCTCTTAAGAAACCTACGGTGGCGCATGAACACCGTCTTACGGGAGTGCGCCAGCCACCTACTCGCGGTACCATCCAAGCACTGAGGGTAAGCCTTGTCTGGTTCTTTACTCTGGCCCGAAAGGTTACGTAGGGCAGGCAAATCATTGACCGTGCAGAACAACATGGCGTGTAGGGTGAAGTTCTCTTGTTTGTACGCATCCCATACCTGTACCCCTTCATTCCACAGTGTTTTCAGATCTTCCACCAAAGGTCTTAGGTAGACGTCAATATCATTCCCAGGTTGCTTCGGCCCTTGGATAAGCAGTGACATCATGATGTACTTCCGCTTCATACACAGTCAAGGTGGTAGGTTGTACATACTAAGAGCAACTGGCCAAGTGCTGTGCCGGCTGCTCATGTTGCCGAAAGGATTCATTCCGTCCGTGCTCAATACGAACCTTATATTCCTCGGCTCCGCACCGAAGTGTTCGAAGATCATGTCGATGTTTCTCCACTGCGCGGAATCGGCAGGGTGTCTTAGCTTTCCATCTTTCTTACGGTCCTCCGAGTGCCAGCACAACAATTTGGCCTCTTTTGGGTTCACAAACAAACGCTTCAGACGTGGAATTACGGGCAGATACCACACCACCTTAGCGGGAATTCCTTTCTTCGGCTCGATGAAAGACTCGCCGTCGTCTGGTTGACTCTTACGCTTGTAACGAGATGCTTTGCACACTGGACATGAACGCAAGTTCGATAATTCATTACGGTACAAGATACAGTCGTTCGGACATGCATGTATCATTTCTTCCTCCATCCCCAGTGGACAAACCACCTGCTTTGCTCGGTATGTGTTTTTGGGCAGCTCGTTACCATCCGGAAGCATCTCCGAGAGGAGACCTAGGAGCGCCGTGAAACTCTTGTCTGACCAACCATAGCTTGCTTTCAATTTAAGCAGCTCGAGCACGGATGACAGCTTTGTGTATTTCAGCTTGCAACCCAGAAACAAAGGTTTTTCTGAGTCCTCAATCAAGTACATGAACTTGTTTAAGTCTCTCTCAGTATTAAAGTTCACGTTAGCATCACGCAGCATCTGATCCAACCTATCATCGTCCTCTGCGCCACCACAATCATCGTTTGCACCTACTTCCTCATGGCGGCCACAATCATCGTCTGCACCTACTTCGTCGTCATCTTCTCTCCTTTTGTTGACTTTGGGTTTTTCGACGATGCCAACGTCTTCGTGTAACATGTTCTGCTCTTCACCATGTTTGGTCCAACACGTGTAGTCCGGTTTGAAGCCCCTAATAATCAAGTGCGCTTGGATCTGTAGGGCTGAGTTGTGTCCAAGAAATGATCTCTCATTTCTACAATCGCAACAAGGACAATATGTAAATTCAACACCCTTCTTCAATCTATCCTCCTCGGCAACTCTAAGAAAATTCGTCACACCATCAAGGTACGCTTGGTTCGTACGAGAACCGTACATCCACACCCGATCCATCTGGCTACACGCGCTGCACAACAAGGAAATTAGTGTTAAATTGACCTAATAAAAGAAAGCCACCTAGCTTCTCATCGAAAAAAAGGAGCTTATGTAGAAATCATACTGCAATTTAAGGGTCTAAGGGTATAAACATAAATATCAAAATGCGGAACATCGGCATGAGATGAAATGCATGTCATGGAATAGAGGACATGAAATAAATACTAATGCAAATGTAATCAATTTAATCGGACTCCGGACGCTCAAAATATCGCGATCCGAATTTCTCCGGCGGTTCCGGAAACCCTAATTTGAGTTTTTAGTCAATTTTATTTTTTCTACAATGCAAACACGAATGAAAATGACATAATTGCATAGAACTTATTTTTCTGAACATTTTGATATATTATTTGCATTTTTCTGACTAATAATGAATTTTCTATGATTTTTATAAGATTTAAATATTTAAATACTCTTTTTGATCTTTTCCTCAGTAAAAATAATAAATAAATAAATTCAAAATAGTAGATCCTGACAGGTGGGTCCACTGGTCATATTTTCATATCTTTTTTTTATTTTTATTTTTGGCTTAATTAGCCTGAGGGCCGGCGGTCGGCCGGGACGCCGGCCAAGCTCGATCGAGCACCGTGGGCGACGGCAAGCGGCGGTGGCACGGGACCGCGGCGGCGGACGGAGGAGGGAGAGCGGAGCGGGGCGGCTTACCGGGAGGCGGCGGGGTGAGGCAGGCGGCGGCGAGGTGGAGGCCACCGGCGGCGGGGAAGCTTCGGGGGCTGGCCTGGCGGCGGCGGCGGCTTGGGGAGATCGTCGGCGGGTGGCGGCGGCGGCTTGGGGAGGTCGCCGGCGGGCGGCACGAGCTCCGGTCGGCGGCGGCGCTTGCGGGCAGCTTGAGATGCCGGAGGTCACGAAGCTCGGCTGGGAGTGCGAGTGAGGGAGTGAGCTTATGCATATTAGTGCAGACGGCTCCAAGTAGGGAACCGTCTGTACAAATAATACAGACGGTTCCGGTAGACGGCATATTAGTGTAGACGGCTCCCAACTGGGACCGTCTGTGGCATTAGTACAGACGGTACCGGTTGGGAGCCGTCTGTACTGTATGGGTTACTGCAAACGGCTCCCAACTGGGACCGTCTGTGGCATTAGTGCAGACGGTCCTTGTTGAGAGCCGTCTGTACTGTGATACCCAGTGTAGACGGCTGCAGTTGGAAACCGTCTGTATTATTTTTACAGACGGTTCCGCGTGCGAACCGTCTGTATTGTGCCGTCCCGCTTGTTCGCCATCCTTGGTCGTGATTTGTACAGACGGTTCGTGTTGGGAACCGTCTGTGATAAGAATTGTACAGACGTCTCCCGGTTGCCGTCTGTACCAGGGGCGTCCCGTTAAATGGTATCTGTAGTAGTGCTAGCTCCTCGTCCTCTGACGCCGACCCTTGGAGAACTCAAAATTGACACACAGGAAAAGCTCGAAATTGACGTTGAGCTGCGGCTTGTCGTCATTGAAGGTTATACTTCAGAATAAGTTATTGAGTTCTACGTTGATTTCATGGCTTAGGCCCAACCAATTGGTGTGCCTCAATCTCAGCATGAGAGAAGACTTCAAAGAATCGGTACTATCCGAAAAAAATCATTCTAGAGTTCTAAACGTGATGCACTTGCTTGAGTCAATTTCATGGTGTCGCAACAGATGACTATAGTTTTCCTGTATATTCAAGAGCATAAGGACAAGCTAACCAGCCAAAGGGGGGTATAAATACCCAAACCCACGAAAACTAGCCGTTGGAGAATGCTGGCAGGGTGGCCGGTTTGAACCGCCCTCAGGCCGGCTTAAACCATCCCCTCACAACGGTTAGAAAACTGTCATATTTCCATTTCGGACCCTAGACCTGGAGGGTCCGGATGGGGATCCGAATTGCTACTGGAAAGCCCGGACCTCCACCCGGAGGGTCTGGATTTTGCACACCACGACTGTCTGGTTTCGTCTCAGAGGGTCCGACTGGCGTCAGACACTGAGTTGACTGGACCAGTCGGACGGGGCTGGTCAGACCACCCTAGCCAGTCAGGTTGAGAAACACATTTCAAGCACATTTTTCGGGAACAAAAATCCGAGCAACCCCTTACACAAAAGGACTTTCACCTTAGTACATACACTCCAAAAAATGATCTTTCGAAGTCCGTGGACCTAGGTCGAACACTTCGACCACATAGGTCAAGAAGAAAAACACACGCTGAGACACAATGTCAGGGGCAAACTCACATAACCACAAAACAGTCTGAAGTCTTTGAGCACTCACAGCTCGGAATCTTCGGACACATTAGAATCCAAAGCTTTAGCACTCGCAACACAAAGAGCAGCACGATGATTTGCAACATATGCAAAGACTTGAGCACTCGACACAGGACGTGGACAAGCTAATCATCCGATAGCCCCTCTTAATAGTGCAGCTATCTAACGTATAATCCGGTCTCTCCAAACACCTAGAGACTGGTAAAATAGAAACCCTAGTTAGTCATACCTTTGCCTTGAGCTTTCCTCTCGAGATTGATGACGATCGTCACAATTATTCCAAGCCGGAAAGCATCCTGATCATGCTTGTCTCTTGAAGTCTTGCATGTAGCTCCCCCAAGATCTTTGCTGGAGATTTTCTCTTGCATTCATCTTCACTCGTCCATCTTCATTAGATGGATCACAAGCTTCCAAGCTCATATCTTCTCGTAGAGCATATCTTGGAACTCACTCTTCTCATCTTGATGACTATCTTCTGAATGTCATCTTCTAATGTACTCCGTGAGCTTGACTCTTCATTGCAAGCCCATGAATTGCACCTAACCCGCACACACACTCTTTATCATAGAGATATCATGGTTTAGTTCATAAGAGGCATTATGCGAATATCTCACCACAGTCACTTGATCATACTATCTCAAGTGACATTCTTTTTGCTCATGCGTTGACCGTCTTAAGTCCACACCTTGGACTTGTATCTTGATCAACCTTTTTTTCTCTAACGATTTTATGCATGTCTTTAACATGACAATATTCTTCTCGAATTCTGCTTTTGCTCTTCATGCATTTCCATGACCACTTCTCTTCACAAACTCATGTGTATACTCTCCATGCTCATGTGTTGACATATTCAATCTATTCTTGGATTTGTATAATGGTCAACCTTATCTTCTTCTTGAGCTTCGACATCTTGCTGTATATCTTTGATTGACTGCATTCTTCCCGAATCCGTCCAATGTTCTTCATGCATCACCTATAGACATAACCTCATATCCAATTTTCATGAAACATGTTAGTCTATAGGTATTGTCATCAATTATCAAAACCACACTTAGGGGCTAGATGAACTCTCATGATCTTAGAAAAACCTAAACAGTGCCTCTGATCTATAAAAGGAGGAGAAGAGAGAAGAAAAGACAAAACACCGAGAGGAGGCGACAAAAACCAAACTGACACAAGAACCACTCCATGCTGCCTCCACCAGAGCCATCTTAGTTTTTATACTCCCTATATTACTATTGCCAAGAAGTGAGGTTGTAAGATGGTTTAAGTATTTTAATCGAAATACTTTTCCTTTTTATTTTCTTATTGCAATGATATTTCTCGGTTTAATCTTAGTGATTTCTATGGATCGTGAGTAATCCTTCATAGGCTTTGGGACGAGGATTAGCCTAGTATATTGAAGTTTATTTGTATTGGATCATGTTTATTTGTTAACTCACATTTTTTATACTTCTCTCCTATGCTCATCTTGATAATAGGCGCTCAAGGTGAACATTGGTGAGGACTCGTGCTACCTTCAAAGTGGAAGTGACAGTTACGTGAGGATAGAGAAACACGAGGAGCCTCTAGGGAGAACCCGCACAGTCACAATGCTTTAAGTGTTGGTCTGGCCCATGCCTTAATAATCTGGTTACACGACGGATTTCAGTGCTGGGATTGGACAATTTAGATCATATGAGTAGGTGGATGTCAGCTTAGGTGAATTTTGGACGTGTCTCCCAATTGATATTTATCTTGAATATCGATGCTGTAATAATCGTGCTAGTGATCCATATACTTATATTCTGATTTATAGGTGAAAATTCACTCCTAAGCCTATCAATCATCATATTAGCTATCTCAGTTATTTCTCACATTTTAATTCCAGTTTTATTTAGTTCTAGCATAGTTTGTCTCCACAGTTGATTTCAGGAACCAGTCATCTTCAAATCGACGCACTAAACACATGCCCACACTCACTAAAATACTCAAGAATGACCTCAACATTGTGACTATTTCCATGGCACCTCACTTCCTTAGGTTTGACAAACCTCGAAATACTTCCAAGGGAAAGCTTATTGCAACCGATCTAGTCTTGTTGCTAGGCTGGCATTAGGAGGGCATGCGACGAACCGCGTTGTTGACTGCTTGCAAGGCTTGGAGGCACTCCAAGTACACTCTCATAAAAAAATCGAAGGAGGATAGGGAGCCCTTTGAGAAGTAACCATGTGTGAAAGAAGCTGACTGGGAGCTATCTGTGGTGGTGAAAAGAACGTCAAAATTTTCAACATCAAAGTGAAGAACACAAGGAGGTAGTGGCAAATAAGTTACACCCACATAACCTTGGCACATACAGGTACATGGGTAAAAAGAAGACACGGGAAAAAGAGGACAAAGTGGCACGCCGTTCGGGCAAAGAAGCACATTTTTTCCAAAATCCAGACCCCACATGCCTGAGACTAGTGTAGAGGAAGGTTAGCTACCAGCTCAAGGGGGAAGGTCCACTTACCTAATCTTGCGGACCAAGAAGTCTACTAATAATTGGTAAGCTAACGACCACCTGGTTGCATATTGTCCATAACTTAATACTTCCTTAAATAACCTCTCAGGCTTTTGCAGGAATCATTAAGTGAGCAATCTATCCTAGGCTCATTCGTCTCCGACAAAATAAATGATATACTCAGTATGGAAATCGGGACCAAGGAGCACCCAGGACGTACAGGGGTCACAAGGTTTTCGCAACATGGGACAAAATATTCCCACAAGCCACCACTCTCTTATCTAAGGAAGAGCAAAAGAGAGCTAAAGAGACGGCGAAGGTCAAGCAGATTTGAGTGGACTTACGCTAGCAGTTCGGGCAAATGCTTGATACTAGAGTTAATACCGCCATTGATGCCCGCATGCAGGCAATACACCCTAGCCCCGGTGGGCGACGGAGTAGCTATGCGTCTACAGGCCCTAACGATCTAGCTGATATCGGCACCAGATACCCGGTGAATGACATCCAAGGTCCTATTGATTGCTCTCTTCATGTGAAGTCCATGAGTGTCTCTGTAGAGGCTGCTTATGGGGTGTCCTTTCCACTCATTGAAGAGGAATTTTTGCACGGTGTCCCGATAAGTCGGGGTTTCACAAGGTGCAGCTTGGACCTCGTTCGCTGCTCATTCAAACAAATACTGGACCTCGTTCACTGCTCATTCAAACAAATACCGCTGCCACGTCCCAGTGAAGTTTTAAATTTTGACCCAAGCCATTGGATCATTCATGTAGTGGTCGGAGAGGGACATAGTGTTGCAGGACGTAACACCCACTGTAGCGCCTTAGCAGCTTCCTCAGATCTCTCAGCTACCTACTCCAATGGAGCTAGATCCAGCTGGTTCCGTCGGGCAAGAACCTCAAGAGAATCTAAGCCGCCCTGCTCAAATTGAACTACCTACACTGATGCTTCCCGAGCTGGTGAACACTATGCTGATTCAATGTTCCATCCCTTCTCTAGTGAAAGCAACATATTAAAAGGGGCCACGAAGAGCTCGAAGAATGTCAAGTGAAAAAAAAGCAGATCGACTATGAAAATCTCCCTTTCACGCAGTTAGTCAGGCTAGTTCGTTCTTGTAGAACCAATGCTATTAGCTAAAGAACTAAACAAAGTAGAGCTTGTTTGCTAGAGTTTTCAGAAAATATACATTGAGGACTCGAACAAGCCGTCTAGACAACAAGGAACTGGTATATTCAAGCCGTGCCATTTTCACCATGTGGCGGGTGATGTGGTCATGAACTATACAAACATCTTCCTCCTCTACAACCTAAGGGAGTCAGACACCGTCTTGTTGAGAATATGAACACTGTAATTCTTTATATAAAAATGTATACATTCCCTTACAATTTGCTAAATTAATGAATATAACAATTGTCTACTCTGTTTTGTACATCTAGTCACATGATTGTTCAAGTCAGAGCAAGGAGAAAATCAGCGGGTTTTCTCGACCAAGGCTTGGTCTTCGAGCAAAGAATGGATGTCAATAAAAAATTTGTTGAGGGATATGTGGCAAACTCGAGTTAACAGGACAAGGATTTCATACTCCTTGCCTTCAACTAAGCGTAAGTGACCGAAGCTCATACTTCGTCCTTTATATATTTTATACACAATACCAGTTATATATAACCATGTGAACCATTCATGTAGCTATTATTGGATCTTGATTGTGATAATACCCAGATGGAGTAAGGTTATATACCTTGATTCCTAAGCGTCAGAAGCACAATTTCACGAATATCACCTAGTTAATCTACATGTCATAATTAGCACATTTGCATCTTTACATTTTTACTTTTATTCATTTATTTCTTAATTTTCTTAAAAAAATTGAAACACGACGCGTTTTCCACTTACGTGTTCTGTAAGGGGAGATCCAATTTAGCATCCCACAACAAATTATAAACATGATTTCAATTTTAAGATCTTTCCTAAATAAAAATTAATACTCTATACTCTATACCTTTATTTTCAATTAATAATGACCCCCTCTTGATCTAAAAATTTTTCTCTATGTAGTGCAGCCAGCAGCTAAAAGGAATCAACCTTTGTCTGTACTACATCTACTATCACATGCGGTGGTTCATGCGTCTTTGACGACCCAAGACATTAAGATTTGTCCATTTTACCACTATTTCTTCATATATTCATATCTTACATATATCCATGAATTTAATATTACTTTATATAGGTTGGAATTAATATCGGTACAGAGATGATGACCAAGGCTAAGCTCATGGAGATTGAGGAGGAGTTCATCTTATTTTTATTGACCAATGATCAACATCAAAAACGAGTACCATCAGCCTTAACTGGCCGTGAATGTGAACTGCAATTCCTTTAAATAACCTCAAAAGAGTATACTCGACTGTGAGCTCGAACTTTGCCTTGTAATAGATTTAATTTAGCGCTATGGAACAACCAAGCCTGTAAACCTCTCAAGACCCTCTAATTCTGAGCCTCTAATTCTTTCATCACTTTAATTATTCGGATTGCTTGGGATGAGTTCGCTATCCACGGCCACACACCTCATAGCTGTACGTAATGCTCATTACTAGTTACCTCCTCCAAATTAAGAAAGGGGAAAACCTTTCTCATTTTCGGTCCCAAAAAACCTTTCTCATTTTTCCTCCTCTGTCCTTAATTAGAACGGGAAGACATTCATCTCATCTCTGTCATTAGCAATACCTTCATGACGTCAAAGACAGGGGGCCAACGAGTAACTAATTAACCGCAGTACTGGCGTACGTGGCGTACGGTACCATACGTCGCCGTTGTCCTCTTGAGAAAGTTTTAATCTGCCTCGTACCTTCTTCTTTTGTTCTTGCTGATGAGTGACACTGTTAGTCTGTGTCCGCCTCCGCCGATCGAATCTTGGAAAGGAGAGGCCTCTATCTTCAGCGATTTATCCGGCGCGTCGACGCAGACGACGCGCGCGCGCATGCATTGCAGCGCGTCTTCAGCTCGATCGTTTGGCGAGCTCAGCCATAGGTATAGCTTATTTCCTGCTGAGTTTTCTGCTGTTCCGGCAGGATCGATCGAGAGGGCACCGTTCGTACGTAGGAATTTACGTGCATCTTGTCCCCGGTAATCAGAATATAGGTTTTACTACTTACGGGAGACGTACAGCTGCATGCGTGGAGGCAAATACGACATATATATCCACTTCTTTCTTCTGCTGCCAGCTTTGATTTCTTCACCCCCTGCACCTTGCATGCATGCATGCAAAGCTAAAGAGATCTGCACACTTGTCTCTCTTCTCTCTCTCTCTCTCTCTCTCTCTCTCTCACACTCATGCACACGGAGAAGAGGGATGCAAGTGACGCCCTGTTAAAAGCCTTGGGACAAAATGAACTGCCTTTTTACTCGGAATCATTGGCGGCGGCATCCATATGTGCCGTCAGGCCCGTCAACAATCCGAATCTCCAGATCCCATCTGCTGCCAATGCAACCTCATCTGTTCCTACATATATGCTTCTGAAAAAGGGGGAGAATTGTGAGTTCCGTATGCTGCAGCACACACAGAGCCGACCCGGCCGTCGTGTCCTCGCCGCTCGCTCGCTGTAGCTGCGCGCCGTGCGGTGTAAAAATCACTGGGCGCGCGCAGGCAGGCGCAGCGCGGTGGAGGCGCTCGGCACGCAGTGCAGGGGCGGTGCGATATGCATGCGCGTCGAGCATGCATCCATGCACACATGGGGCTTGTCTCTGGCGTTGGCCCGGCGCTGTTGGCGCCTTGCACCGGGAAAAAGCATATGGGCATATGGGGTTAGTTGCTACGTACGTACGGTCTCGCATGTCTCTGTCTCAGCTCAGAGCCTTTTTATCAATCCCTGCAGGTGTGGCCATGGAGTTGTTAGCTTGTTTGATCACAGGATCGAATCTGTCCTTGAGATCAGGTTTAATATCCGGAGTGATATGTTAATGTACTTCAGGGTCGATGTTAGCTTGATTGGTGAGGCGTGTTTCAAAATGATACGATGATTTGTCTGTGTTTTGCTAAAAGAAACACTCCCTAGAATTTGTATACAAAATAAATAAAAGAGAGAACAAACATCAAGAAACTCTCTATATTTTATTAATCTTTTCAGAGCTATAGAGTACAGTTCCCACTAGAATTTACATCACATTGCGCCACTGAATCTAATTGAAATCTGCGACTGTGGAGCTATAGGTTCCCGGAGCCTCGTCAGGCAATCCGGTTAATTACACCCACAAAGTGAACCTTGTGGAAGACATCTGATTAAGCTAAGTTGATAGTTGTCGTCTTCGAGCCTGTATAATTTGTTCTCCAAGCGTGCGTGAATAATGCAACAGGACAAATAATAATGTGCCAAAGCCTTGTCGGTCGATGGCATGTATTATCCGGCCTCGTCGGTCCGGAATTTAGAATGAAGTCTGTGAAGTGCGAAGTGTTCGGCCTCGTCGGTCACGAACAAATAAAGTCCAGCCTCATCGGTTAGGACTGATCTTCGGCCTCATGCCCTCATTGGTTGTAGAGTGTGGTCAAGACTTCATAGCGGATAAATGAATCTCTGGGAAACAGAAATCACGTTAATGCACCACGTATGCACATGTGAACTGACGATGTGTCTGGGTTTGAAGCAAACGGCAAAATCATACTGAAGGCAAGTATCTCTGCTTAATGAACCTATGTTATATGACAAATTGATCTGTGCAGTGAGTATCCTTTCTCCTAAATAGCTGAGAAATTTATGGAGCACTTATATTTGTGCACTCAACACAGCATAGGATTTCGCCCTCAAGATTCCTTGTGTACTGCCCGGCACGAATTACTGAAGCGGGCATGTGATCTCTACTAGGCGAAACGAAGCTATTCGTAGACCAAATTTATCTAGGCACTCTTCCGGGCCCTAAATAATCTGCAAAAAATACAGGATCCACATACTCAAAAATCTCCCATGAAAATATGGAGCTCTGAATCTCTCTAGATTTCACAAAAGAAATTTCGTAGACCCGGTGTATAGGCTGACAGAACTGTTCACTGGGTGACTTGCAGAAATATATTACTGCTCTCTCTGTACTAACTCATTTGAGTCCACAATTTTACAAGAGCTCCCTATGTATGTTAATCTGTTCCTCATAAAATTTTGAGGTTCAAAATCCTGACCAATCAATATCACAAATTCATAAATTCAGGTGTGACGATCTGTTTCGCTTGGCGAATGCTTATGAATTGCATGAATTACTTAACATAGTTACTTGACTCAATAAATCTGAGAAAATTACTGAAAATATCTGCGAGAATCAACTTTGCCTCAGAAAATTTGGAGACCTAAACCCCTTCTGATTTGGGCAGGATAAATCGCGGATGCCGACTGCGCTGCCCTGCACCTCCTGCTGTTTACACTAATTTTCTGGAGGACCTCCCTTGGACCAAAGGGGCTGAAATTTTTACAGCTCCCGTGTTGACATTTCTACTGCGCCTATAAAAAATATCAAGCTAAAAATCCTTCTGGTTCGCCCGTAAATAATTTCGGAGTGCACCTCTGGTGACCGTGTAATTTCTAAGGAAACTGATTCCTAGCGTAGATTACTTCACCAACTGCAGATCTATAGTTTGTCTCAAACCTATGACACATGTATTGCTCTTTCATTGCATCTTTTCATCAAGGCATTTGTCCATAATGTAGACTACAGAGCCTGCGCATGTACTTCTTTAGATCAAACAACTGTTCGCCACCTGCACCTGTATTTGGATTCACGAAGAAATATATATTTTCGAAGATAATATATTAGAACGCTGTAAGTCGATCTAATTTCCGAGGCAATACGATTAGATGAACTAATTTTTATCCGAGGTAATCTAATTTTCGAGGCAACACGATTGGATAAACCAATTTTTATCTAAGGCAACATAATAGATCGGTGTAAGTTGATGTAATTTTCGAGGCAATAAGAAACAAGAGGAAGAGATGTTACAACGAGCGGACATCCTCTCCATTAAAAGCCCCCATCAATGATTCTTGCGATAGACTAATCCTCCTGGCGTTGCCTTTCTCTTGTGGATGTGCTCTCGGGTGGTGATGCAAGTGCGGCGTCACAGATGGCAGGCCGAACCGGCTGTGTACGTGTGCGCGTGAAAAGAGACGGGAGCCCCCTGCGTGATAGAGACGATGGCCTTTTCTAGGTAGGAGCTACGGCTCGGGTGGAGCGCCGCAGAGTTTCTGTTTGGCAGGCGCGTCGCCTTGCGAGAAAGTCGGACTAGCTAGGCGCTCCTCGCTATCCTTATCATTCGGACGGCTGCTTATCCAGGTGAATGATTTAATTCTCAACACCAGTGCAGCATATTGTACACGTCAAGTAGCTGACCGATGGACCCAGCCACATTGCGTACAAAGAAATTCTGGTGTTAGCTGCAGAGAGAAGATCGGGAACAGGTCAAAAGCTCCGAGAAGCTCCGTGTGATTTAAATTTCGACCAGTGCAACAGATGGAGTACCTCACGTACATGCAATTGTTTATTTAATGCAACTTAATCCATGCATCTGCTGCCATAGCCTTGGTCTATGTGACAACCTACTACTCTCTCCATTCTAAAATGTAAGATGTATTTTGTTTAATTAAGATAAGACTTTGACCAATAATTACTCTATTAATATATTATTTATGTGATATAAAATTGATGTCATTAGATTCATATTCAAAAGTACTTTGACTTTGTATCACATAGACCACATATTAATAGAGTAATTGTTGGTCAAAGTCTTGTCTTAACCGAACAAGATATACCTTACATTTTAGGACGGATGAAGTAATTAAATAGCTGACTGGTGGGCCAAGGTAGAAGATGCTTGTTTGTTAGCTCGTGAACATGAACATGTCGACACCATTGTGTCACACACATACACCCACAGTTATAATCACTACTATAAATAACCTTATCACATGTGGTTCAGAATCGTCATTGCAGGTGATTTTTTGAACCACTTGAATACAAGAGTCTGTGATGAGACCACCTCATCATAGATGTGTTTTCAACCACCTGTGCAAATGAACATTATAGGCTGTTCTGAAATGGAACCGTCTATGATAAGACTTTTACCATAGATGATTTAATTTCAGAAAATATTCATTTTAGATTGCAAAAAAACCCTCTTTATGTTTAATCTAGCTTGAGTTCATCAATGTTCAAAAAGACGAAATTCCACGAAAGCACCAAAGTTCAAGCAACAAAGAAACACATTACATAGGAACAACACTTAACAAGCACACTACCCCAGAAAACCCCTCCACTGACGGGCGCTTAAACCGCTCCACTAACGGGTTTAGCGCCCGTCAGTAACGTCGCGTCAGTGGAAGTCTAACTTTCACTGACGGGCGGCGGACCTGTCAGTAGAGGGAAGATCACCACTGACGGGCAGATCATTCGGCCCGTCAGTGGTGGGTTTTATGGGATTTAAAAAAAAAGCCCGGCTCCAGGATCGGGGAGCCGAGGACGTGCTCATCGCCATCGCCTGAATCGGGGAGTCGAAGCCGTGGACGCCGCCGCTCCGTCCCTCCCGCGCTCGTCGCCGTCGATGGAGTCCAGGAGGTCTCGCCTCGTCGCCGCCGTGCTGGATCTGATGCTCACCGTGCCCGCCGCCGTGCAGTAGCCGTGGGGTCGGGGCGGAGGCCACGGGTACCAGCGGGGCGACCACGGGAGCCTCGGCCAGGTCGCTGCACAGAAGAATCAACCGAGCGAGGTCGGATCAGATTAGACCGCGAAACTCGGCGAGGAACACACCGTCTAGGGTTAGGGTTACGTACCTGCGCCTGTCGCAGTAGGAGGAGGCGGAGGGGGCCGGTGGCGTCGGGGACGAGGCGGCGTCGGGGAGGAGGCGGAGGGGGCCGGTGGCGTCGGGGAGGCAGCGTCGGGGAGAAGGCGTCGAGGTCGAGGACGGATCCGGCGGCGTTGTGGAGGCGGCGGAGGGGAGAGGAGGCGGAGGGAGATCCGGCGGCGCGGGAGAGAGGCGGAGGGAGGCGGCCGGAGGCGGAGGGTCGGGGCGGAGGCGGCGGCCAGTGGGGAGAGGAGGCGGAGGGGGCGCGGGGAGGAGGCGGAGGGGGCGCGGGGAGGAGGCGGCGTCGTCCGGGAGGAGGCGCGGGGAGGAGGGGGCGCGGGGAGGAGGCGGCGTCGTCTGGGAGGGGGCGCGGGGAGGAGGCGGCGTCGGGGCTTAGGGATTTGGCTGTAGGGGTGGAGGGGATTGGGGCTTAGGGATTTTGAGGGGATCGGGGCTGGACGGGTGGGCTTATAGATAGGCCCTAACATCACTGACGGGCCATAATTTTGGCCCGTCAGTGATTCAAGCCGTGAGATCACCGACAGATTAAATATTGAGCTCGTCAGTGGAGTATTACACACTACTGACGGGCAGTAAATAACGTGCCCGTCAGTGATACTGCCCGAAACATCACTGACGGGGAATAATTTTGTGCCTGTCAGTAGAGATAAACGGATCAGTGACGGGCTGGATATTTTGGCCCGTCAGTAGAGCTGCGTGTCAGTGATAACAAGACATCACTGACGGGCCTATATTTATGCCCGTCAGTGATATGTTTTTTCCCCAAATCTGCTGAGTTTGGCTGCATCTCTATTGACGGGCGATCGTACGCCCGTCAGTGGTACACTATATTACTGACGGGCAAGACGGAGCCCGTCAGTGAAGGGTGTTCAGCAGAGCTGTAATCTGAGGTAGTGGCAAGAATTACAAATTGTTCATTGCACAGGAAACACTTGACAAGAATTATAAGGCTATGATTACACTCCTAAATGCTCCGATTATCATACAAGAAACATTCAATTGAACACAAACCAGGGAGAGTTGGGGCGGGTGCTTGGATCCGTCGGTGACGACGATATGCTCCCCTCCCCCTTAGTACACGGGGGTTCATCACTTGCTGATCCTTGCGCAGATGCCACTACTACAAAAAGTCCCATCACTTGCATTGCATTTGGAATACACATAAGAAATCACCAGCAAGAAGAAGATAGAGCAAGCATGGTAGCTACAAGTCGACGGGGGCACTCACATTGACGAATGCGAAGTCGATGAGGGTGAAGCCGACAACGAGCACTTGGTGAAGACGCTGCAGGTGTCAACATGGAGAATGAAGTTGACGGTGCTAGCCAAGCTGATGACAAGCACCCATGCTCTGCCATCGAGTCCTTGGACCGCATGAGTCGCTGTGATAGGTGATACGTCAGATCTGCTCCTCCATGCACGTTGCCACCGTAGGTGGTCGATCAGATCCTGCTGGATCTACTCCTTCGCGCGCGTGGCCGCTTAGGTGCTCAACCAGATCGCTCCTCTGTGCGCGCGGCCACGCAAGTGCTTAGTCGGATCCGCTCCTCCACGCACCCGACCTCGCAGGTGCTGCACTGGATCCGCTCCTCCCCATGCGTGGGCGCACAGGTGCTCCGCTAGATCGGTTCCTCCGTGCGCCCCACAGTCACAGCAGGTCCGCCGGATCCCGTCGCATCTGCTCCTCGCCGTTGTAGGTGCTCCACCAAATCCAGACGGAGAGAGTACCGCGGGGAGGGATGCCAGGATGGACGAGCGAGGAGAAGATTTGGGGAATGGCCTTGGGCGCTCTGGGGTAGATGAGAAGAGCCAAGAGAAATCTGGGGTAGGGGAGAAGGACCGAGATAATGACGATGCAGGGGGAGAATGAGAGACTAGGATAAAGGCAAATGAATATATGAGCTGTCTACTAGGCCAGTATGGGCCAATTTTATCATAGATGGTTTTTTTTATAAAGGACCACTTGTGATACGTCACACATGGGTTTTTTTTAAAACCACCTATGATGTTAATTTTGATAAAAACCACACGTAATAAAGCGTATCACATACAGTTTTTAGTGAACTACATATAATTAAGAGTCTTATATAACCTTTGTTGTAATAGTGAATTCATGTACATGTAAACGCTTTGCCGCAAGTAATAGCATACTGCGTGTGCGCAAGTATCTAGATTTGCAGAAGTACATGCATACTGGAACACATAACCAAGAGGCGTACAAAATCTCGTCGAACAGACTGATTGAATCAACTATTGCATGATTGCTATGGCGCGGTTTTTTCTTTTTCGCAAAAAGATCGTTCGGTAACTCGACCTGTTAATCACTTTAGTCTCGGTAAAAATACAATGTTCACTCCTACGAAAACACGGATTAAGCTCCACAAAGGTCATGTAGGCTTCGGCCCGGTTCGATAAAGTGAGTGTGGGATGTATAGAAGGCAACTTTCACTCACATGAATACATAGTAAGCTCGTCGAACCTCGAACTGACTGATCGTGATCGGCTTGACAAAGTGAAAGTGGGATTTAAAGTAAACAATGTTTGTTCACATGAAGATGGAGTAGGCTCACCGCGACTCGAGCTCGGCTCTGTGAGATGTAAAGGTAGCGATGTTCACTCACGTGAACATAGTATAAGTTCCATCAAAACTCGAGCAGGCATGAGCTCAGTAGAGTAAATGTGTGACGACGAATTATCTGAGGTCGGGTCGACCATCTACGACGTCTGGATGGGACGTCAGTTCTAGTCACGTTGAGTCGGCCCAATGTACTTCATGTTTGGGCTCTTTCTCATTACCATGGCCCAATACACGCTCAAATACTCCATGCGACATTCCAGTTCCGCCTGCCACACCGGCTCACCGGTAGCTACTCAAAAAAAGAAAAACTGCTGACGGCAGCACACCGTTACAGTGTGCCACCCACGCATCCTCGTCGCCGCATCCATGGCGGCTTCCGTCCGAGGCTTAGTCCCGCTCCCGCCGCCACTCGTTTCCCCGTGCGCATCCACGCGCCGCCTCGCCCCGTCCCCGTCCCCCGGAGGCGCAGCAGCGGCCGCCGCCATCGATCGCGTCCCCCGGGTATGATTCATGCTAACCTGCACAGATGTTTCCAAATTCAAGATCTGGTAGTAGATAATTGTTCAGTTATAAAGAAAAGAAGTGTTCATTTGTTACCGTTTTCTCTCTTGTAATACTGGTCACATTGGCGTACATAATGATGACAATAAATATGCTGAACAGACAGCTCATGTAGCCATGTCCTTGTACACATTTGTAATCTTGCCTCGCAATAGTTTGATTATCTCAAGCATGTTGTAACCTGTTGTTCGAGCTCTCTCACTTTATAATGATTAGGAGACATGCATCATTTGTATTTGTTACGCTTCTTATAACTTTAATGGGTTTCTATTTGTAGGAAAACCAATTACTGCTCATAAACTAATCTCTTTCTGCAACATTGTGCTGTTTTCACAGCACTGATCGTTGAATACATTATTTTAATGTAGGACTTGAACAGTGTGGTTTTTCTCTCCCTTACAAGTGCCGGGTATTGGCTGAGAGTGACATGATCTCCACTCTACACATGTTTCGTCGAGTTACGGGGTTCACCAAAGATATTATATTTTCTAGAAATTCTCTACCTGATTTAAAGCCAAAGTTGATAGTAGTTTCTCTTCTTACTGTTCGGTAAGCCCTCGCACAGCACATCGGCACCTCATTGAGAGAAATTCAAACTATTGTTACGCTGACTTCTAATGCCTCATTAATTCAATATATCTAATCATATAGTCTCACTACTTGAGCATGTGCATTAGATCAGATCATGCTTCGTTAATCTTATACTGTCCAGTTACTCTTCTAAGTTAAATTTCACTACACTTAAACTATACAGTTACTTCATGTCTTAACTTTCTGATGGAAATAGAAGAGCAGCCTGAACCTGTGAGCTTGAAGTAATCAAAGTGCATTTAAAATTTATTAATCAGTCATTTGTAAGCAGAGATGAGCACCCCTTGTGATCCTTATCCTTTTTATGTCCCTTCCCTTTCAGCTTGTACATCATGGATCTAGTATGAAGCGGGCCCGGTCTACGCAAGTATGCCACCATAGATAATACATACTTCAGTCTAAAGCTTAGTTTTTTTAGTGGGTAAATGAATGGAATATCACTAGCATTATAGACAATGTAGATTTTCCCTTAAATTAGATCATAACAGAGTATTATACATAGAAAGTCAAATAAGGTACAACTTCTGCTGTAGTTGTGCCTTGCTCACCAGCTGGTGCCGACATATGCTGGTGCCGACATATGTGGATGATAAATGTGCTTAACGTTTGTTTCCAGAAACAGCCATGATGAAAGTGTTTCCTCAGTAAAGGAGGGGGTTTCTTTCGAGCTTGTCTTTGCATTTTCCTTTTATACCCTCTCTTATGGGAGGAGATATTCCGGAGCTTAAACAAGCTTGGTCAAACCACTCATTTAGGCAACTGCCTGGCAGTGGATTGAGTTCAGCCGAACAAGGACTGTCACGACTTTCCAGTGCTTTTACTGATGCTACTGTTTCTATTTTTTTTCCGACGAAATAGAAAATATGAAACCTGAGAGGTAAAGTACATACTCGCCTTCTTTTCCTAGGGAATACTTTCCCTTTTCTTAATCTAAATTCCAGTTATTATGAGTCAAGCAATGTTCATTGCAATTCTGTCTTAGAGAGTCTAATAACGACAACTGGAGAATACAGCCAGAGTTTCAAGAAGCTGATTTTCAATCTGATGGCGAAATTAGCATAGATCCTGGCAGAGGTAAATTTGCTTACACTATGTTCTCTATTTATTTTTGCCTTTTTGGTGGAGTATCCTAACTTCATTCTTCACTGGCGGAGGATTTAAGTTCACAGCAGGAGCGTAATTTCTGGAGCAATGGCCCTGCCTTTGGCATTGCAAATTGTGGGCTAAAGAACGTACAATTACAACAACAGATGGATGCAATCAAAGTAATGAGCTTGATGTTATCACTCTGCCTGTTGGTGTAAAATCTCCTGAAGTTCAGTATGATCATTCTCCAAATACACAGCCTGAAACTCGTAATGCTACCTCTAGAACATCTCTAGCTACTGGACATGCTGCGTCAGGACGCTCACTTTCTGATGTTGATTTGGAGAAAGTGATGGAACTATGTAGTTCTGCAGCGGCATTTCTAAACGGTAGAATGGATAAATCTCGAAAACGTAGCTCCAGCGCTAGCTGGGCTGCATTGATGCTCGTTAGTCCCTCCCCCCCTTCCCTGTTTTCCCAGTGTTTGTCTGACATTGTTCAATTATGGAGACTTATGTTGGATGTCCTGCTGGTAGTTTGTTATTAAGATTTAAGACCACATTTCTCATCTGAACACAAAGTGCAGTAGTTGGTTTGAAGATGAGACGTGCCATCACGTTTTAGTCTGAGTTTTTGATTGCATATAGTTTCACCAGAGCGGACGCCTGGTTTTGCTAATCCCAAATCAGATAATTGTGCATCAAACCCATCCTCAGTTTCTGCTACAGCTATTCATCATGTGTTGCAGCATTTCCCTCACAATTTTCGGCATTGTTCCTATGGGGTGCTGGCTCATCAGTTTCTTCTCCTCGGTACTAAAATGGGCTTTCCATTTACCCATATGTGCACTGTGGAGCGAGACAGACAATGGCGTTTGGGTACAAGTACAAGTTGGTTATTATTTGATTCACGAGGTGTTGAACAATCTGATGTCTTCTTTTCAGCAATGTTTCTGTGATAAAATCTTAATTTGAAACCCAAGCTAATACATTAAGCTTCAAACTTGTCTTTGGAACTGTTGTCCATCTCTAAGGAAAGGCTTTTCATTTTCAGCCAGGTCTGGGGTATAGCTGTATTTGTCTTGGCTAGGACTGTGCATAGTCTCATACTTTGGTAGATAATGTGGAAGAGCCTTAACATCTGTAGACTGTGGTTCCCACTCTAAATTCATCAGCATGTCTAGGTTGCTGAATGACAATCATAATCTGTTATATTCCTTGTAGGATGCAGAAAGAGAACACGAAAAAACATGGAGCCCCATAGTTGAAATACAGTTTGGAGAAGGAACTTACAGAGGGAGATGTCAAGAAGGTGTCCCTGAGGGAAAGGTGAAGCCCTTTAAAGTACCTGCTCTTCCAGTTAGCTTGGCAGGAAGTATTACTTTTCCAACAATCTTGTTTGTTAACATTTACAGGGACGCTTAACCTACAGTGATGGGAGCTTTTATGATGGACTCTGGAGGTATGGCAAGAGATCCGGTTTGGGGACGCTTTATTACAGCAATGGTGATGTATTCCATGGAACATGGAGGGATGGTCTTATTCATGGAAAGGTATGGTACACTCAGTTGCTACCTTATGTATGGTAACTGTGAAATGGTCACAGTAGAAATGATCTCACCTCTACTCTGAAACATGATTAGGTCAAGCAACCTTTGTTGTAGATTGTGCTTGTTATCCCATGCCCCATTTGATTATTCTCTGTTACTTTATCATTAATATGGCTGCATGACATGCGTCAATCTGGACATTCAGGAATCGAGATATATTTGCACCGAAGAATATATACTTGTTTTTCAGCTTCGTTAGCATAGCTATTTTTTACTTGTGCATTTTTTTTCCTTTCGTTTCAAGTACCAAAATCCTGTCTCAAGGCTTCATCCAAGTGCCTCCAATTCCAAGTTTTTTTATTATTGCTTACTGTAACTAACCGTGTGGTTTTCATGTGCATTATGCTGGATGAAAGTTTACAGTTCTGTATTGATGGATTTTGCAATTTGCACATTGATTCGGTTGCCAAGAGGACAAATAGGTTATACTCTTTCCCTTGAAACTAAAATATATACTCAACCATGTAATTTCTGTTGCCCATTTTCTCCCCGTCCCATCCGTCCAGCCTTCCTTTGCTTACTTCCTCTTATTTTCAGCTACATAAATAAATGTACAGTTTGACTGGACTGGATGATAATATGAAATAGCACATGGAGTCTGTACTCCTTATGCAGTTGGTAATTGATTTATGTGCCTATTCACTGCACATTACCATATGCTTAGTGGCCGTTACCTTCAGGATTTGTTGATTATAAGTATTTCTCATGTTAAAACCATTTACCTTTTTTGTAAAATATCCAGCCATAAAATATCGAAACACCACTTGCACTTATCCGAAATGCAAATTTGAGTTACTTTCCCCCTTGGAAGTTACTCGGTAAAGATCTAAATGGTAACTTCTTGTATTAATTCTGAACATGTATTTTGCATCTTGGATTTTATATTGCGACCCTCTTCCACATTCTCTGTGGAGTTCTGAGATTTTCCTCTTCTCTTTAGGGTTGGTACTATTTTCATAGTGGTGATCGTTGGTTTGCCAATTTTTGGAAGGGGAAGGCTAATGGCGAGGGAAGATTTTATGCCAAGGATGGGAGTATATTCTTTGGCCATTTTTAAAATGGATGGCGCCATGGGGAGTGCGATGCAAATGGATCAAGGTGGCTCCCATCTATTTTCCATTTAAATGTGCCCCAAAAAGAGTATATCTGCATATATTTTTTGAACAGGAAGGATTTAACTTAATATGGATTGTGGCTACAGGTGGCGTGAAGTTTGGAATGATGATCTACTTGTCAGCCGTAATAAATTGGAAAAATAGGGTCCTTATCTAACTATTTTTTCTGGGCCTTGTTGGCAAAGTCTTGCTGCCCAGAAGCGGGAGGACTATGCTTCCAAATTACAAATGATTCAAGACACTCCTGTACGAGCTTCCATTGAACCGAATTGCTTCTATATTGATTGATTCGTAGACTTTAGCCACTTCTAATTTAACTGTACGATACAATGCCCCTTGTGCATATCCAAAATATTACTTTAGTCTTGCCTAACTGTAGATAGGGATGCCTGCTGGAAGCACTGTTGAACTGGTTGTGCTAATGTTTCAAAGCTGTGCGCTGTATTGATTGCTGGATATACCCCTAGAAGTATGGGGGAGGGCTTTCTTCTTGGTTAGGCTCTGTACATGGAGAACAAGCACTTGTGGCATTGTCTCCACTTTTCCAATTGAATATGGGAGTTTCCACGAAAGCGGACCATAGCGGACGCGGATTTTTTACCGTGCACGATATATATAGTAGCAGAATCCACCGTTGATTCTGATTTAGGGATCTATGCACATTTAATGAGGAGAATTTCTGTATTCCTCAGATATGTAGTATACACCGTACTTATACAGCCTATTTCCTCGTGTGGTCCCCACGCATGTCAGTTCATTTATTCCCCATCTCTCTCTCGTACAATCCGTCTTCCTCGTTGCTCTTCCTCTGTCTCACCTCTCATTCCCCAATCCCCCAGATCTGAGCACCTCCCGTTCGCCCTGCTGCTCCGCTCCCGTGGCCTTGCGCCGCGCTGCCGTCGCCCCCCGAGCCCGCGCGGCCGCCGGGCCTGCCGCTACGCCCCCGACCGCCGTATCTGGGGCAACCTCCGCTAGCCAACGGCCTCGGCGCCGCCGCCGGTCCTGCCGCTACGCCCCCGACCGCCGTCCCCGGGGCAGCGTCCGCTCGCCACCGGCCTCCCCTACCTCCGCCCCGTCGGCTCCCCCACCGTCGACCTCCGCCCCCGCTGCCCCGACCGTCGCCGCCGGGCCACTCCCCCGAGAGAAGCGGCCACCGGACCGTCGCCGGGGAGGCCGGGCCGCCACGAGGTGCTGGGCCACCACCGGCCGCACCGGACCAGCAGATCGACTGGGCCACCGCCGGCCTCACCACGCTTCTCCCGAGCGGCAGCACGCACGGTGAGCACTGCTCCTTGTGAGCTCTGTTGTTGCTAGGATTTGTTGCTAGAATGTGAGATGTGTACTCCTTGTGACCTCTGTTGTTGCTAGGATGTGAGATGTGAACTCTGTTCTTGGTTTAGGGTTTGAGCATGAGATGTTGGTATGAGTAAAGGCAACAATGACTAGATCCTGAATTAGCAGCAAGCACATCAACATAATTGATTTTTAAAATTTAGCTGAGGCAACATAATCATTTTCTTCCATTAAGCTTCAATTTCAGTTGGTATGTATACGGTAAAAACTTACATTTGTGCATAACAGAGACCTCGTATAAATTTTATGCCATGGCTGTTCTATTCTTACTTGCATATATACAATAATTGTGTAATGCCAATGTGACATTACTTGTTCATGGTTGTTTCAATCTTGCACTGTAGATGGACAAGAGGAGAAAGATGTTAATTTTTGGGGCTGCGGCATATATGACTATTTCATTGATGGCTGTGGTCGTTGAGTCTAGGAAAAGAAAAAGGAGAGAACGTATTACATATGGGCCAATGGAAGAAAGAGATAGCTATTGTATTCATCTTGTTGTCAAGAACTATTGTACTTTTCGTGTTGTGAAGAACTATTGTATTCATCTTGTTGTCAAGACCATTGTATTCGTGTTGCATTTATCAAATACTTGCTGAAATTAGTACTATACTTGCTTGAATGTATTTATATTTTGCCTTAACATGATTTATGTATTGCTTTGTGTAGGCTTTGTAGGCTTTGTAGCTTTTCTTGTATTCAAAATGTTCTGTGTAAACTTGTTTCTATGTCGGGTGTGAGCATATGTCAAGTTTGTGAAAAATTAGCACTGATCTATGCATGTGCATTGCTTGATTAGTGAAGAATTTGTAAGGTCCTCTGCTAATTTTGATTGTTTGATGCCGGTAACAGCATCTTTTTCCATATACAAGTATAAGGAAAAAAGTTGCAAGTTAGATGAGTAGCATATATTGCATTGTTTTAACCCATACACTTTGAGAGGGGTAACCTCACCACTTCATGCCAACAGGTCATCAGAACCAACCAATCCACCCTCATCCCTCTAAACAAACAAAAAAATGACTCATCCTATCCGTTTTCATCCCTCCAACCAAACATAAAATCTGGCCACCATGTTCACCTAACCAAACAGCACACTGGATAGCTTCATCCCTACAAAACAGGATGGCCATCTCCCATCCAAGTTGATACAGCCAACCAAACGGACCATTAGATTCATCCATAAGCACCTACAAAAATTTTCGATGTTATTTTTCTATCACCTTGCGGTAGCTGCCAAGAGTGGTGAGTTTTTGAGCAAAAATGCCAAAGAGAATATTGGTTTCTTCTTTCGTGAGTCTTCAGGATGCGACAAGTATTCTATAAAGGACAGACACGCTTCAATTGGATCGCAATCATCCGTGTGGTTGATTCATGCAATTTTAGAACGGTGAAGAAATGGTGGCTGTGATAATTTTTGGTCTATAATTAAGGTTGGAATCTGTTACACAGATTTGGTTTTTCTTGTTGATTTGATGAAGTATTTGAACCGCAACCGTGGGCGCTTTATTTTAGGGCAATGACTTGCTGTGTGATCTCTACTTTGAGTGTAATTTTTTTTTCAAACATGCATGAAGCATCTAGTTTCCGAAAGTTTGACGTGAGTTTGGGACATATTTGTACTGCTTAGTTTCAGGTAGCACACTTGTTTCACGAGAGCTTTTGTCATTAAAAATTTAAGACGAACTCCAGTCATGTTTCTAAGACGACGAACTCCGTTCATGTTTCTTGAAAGTTTCATACATGATTCATCGTGTTTTTACAGGTACAAAAACAATTATGTAACATTAGTGGAACAAATCAAAGATAATTATGAAACATTAGTGAAACAATTATGAAACATTACGGAGACATAGTGAAACTATGCCGAAAAATAATTGAAAATTTTATTGAATATGAAATGAAAAATTTTGAAACTTGGCGTAAGAAAAATTTTATTTTCATAAAACAATTCTGAAACATTACCAAATCTTGATGAAAATATTATGAAAAATCACCGAGAACATATGACACATTACCAAATCACGATTTCTCATGTTCAAGAATTGGGTCATGACGTTGTTCACATTATTTTCTCAGTTCTCAGCACCTCCCATTCTCTCACCCCATCAAAACTTAGGGATTTTATTTTGATTCTTAAATTTAAAACGCTCATATATATTGAGCAAAACGTCGGATTAACGATCCATTTGAACAGTTGTGTTTCTTATGAGAAGATCTTCAAGATAAAATCAATATTGGATATATTATCTAAAAAATAACTTTTTATTTTGAAACTTGATGAAACTGACATGAAACCGACACGAAACTTGGTGATTTTCGGTATGGTTCCGATTTGTCATGTTTCATAGAGTTTCATCATGTTTCATATGAGTTTCATCGTGTTTCATATGAGTTTCACTCTGGTTCGCTTTGGTTTTATCATGTTTCATATGAGTTTCACTCTGGTTCGCTTTGGTTTCATCGTGTTTCATATAAGTTTCACTCTGGTTTGCTTTGGTTTCATAGTGTTTCATATGAGTTTTTACTCTGGTTTACTCCAGTTTTATCATGTTTCATATGAGTTTCGCTATGATTCATTCTAGTTTCATCATGTGTTTTATTATGGGAACATTATGGGTGAAATTTCAATCTTGTTCCATGAGATTTCATTACAGCGAGTCCATGTTGATTAGTATTAGAAAGTGTCTTTGGCATCAGGCTGGGAACTGTTGTCTTTAGCACCATGCTACAATTGTCTTTGGCATCAGGCTGGGAACTGTTGAGTCATACTAATAAGGTGGGAGAAGATGAAAGCAATTATATATACTAGGGAGGTTGTTAATACGTACTAAGGGCATGTTTGGAATGCAAGAATTTCACAAGAATTTTATAGGAATAATTTCATTTCCTGGAAATATTCCAGCTCCCAAATAGGGCCTAAAGACGCTCAAAGTATGAGTAATGGTCAGAAACAGTATGAGTGTCAACATGATATGAGGATGAACAAGTTCATAACTGTGCCATGCTTTTTTCTCTACTGAACGAAGACATCAACATATCGGGATCATGAATCAAATTATCAGTTTCATCCGGTGTTAGCAACAGCCAAACCAACATGTCAGACATACTATAGCAGACAACCAACATCCAGTTAGGTGAAGAACACTGAAACAGGAATTACCAGCTTACTGCACAGAGTGAAAACCTTGTTGTGCCATACACAGTAACCAATTTTCACAGCCTGTTCTTGGTTCATGAAAATCTAAATCTAGCGGGCACTTCCCCTCTGCAAGCGGCAGCATAGTCCTCAGCGAGGTGTGGCACGGCTTCCTTGTGAGCAGATCGGCGGCGGCCGACGGGCAGCCTCGTCGAGGAGGGTGAGCAGCCGGCTTGGGGCCACTGGAATCGGCGGATCGGCAATTCGGCGGCGGGCGGCCTCGTCGAGGAGCGGAGCTGCGGAGGAGGGGCTCGCCCGGTTGCTGCCTGCTCGTGCTCGAGGCCCTACTCAAGGAGTCCCGCCGGGGCGGCGGCGCGGGCTTGGTTGCGGGTGCGGCCGCCGGCCGAGCGCCGAGTGCCAAGAAGCGCGGGAGGTGGGGGGGGGTCGGGGGAGGCGATGGAGGTGGCGTCCGCGGAGGGGACGGTGGTGGGGAGGAGGGGAGGGGCAGCGGAGGGACACGCCGTCGGGCCGCCCGGAGGAGACCGCGGAGGGAGTGGATCGGGGCTCCCTCCGCTCCTATGACGGCGGTGGGTAGGCTCCGGCGGGCGACGACTCCACCCACCGCCGGCAAAGTGGGGGGGAGGTGGGGCGCCGGGCACTGAAGAGTGGGAATGGGGAAAGAGGAGCTCCTCCATGGTCGAGAGAGAGAGAGAGAGATTCGGGAGAGATGGCAGGCAACTGATAAAGTGAAAAGAGGATGGGACAGTACAGAAAAAGTAAGAATAGGATGAAATACAAGGGAATACACGAGGACAGAATATGTACGCACAAATCTTGATGCACACTGAAGGGTGGATTCTACTACTACATATAACGTGCACGGTAAAAAAAGAGTTTCCCGACCACAGCGGCCTGTTTTTCTGTTTCCCATCAATATCACCTATACACACACACATATATAGTCTCAATACTGAGGTACTCCTCCGTCCACAAATATAGGGCACGCACGCTTCTTAAAATTTATCTTTGATCAAAAATTTGTTTAATAATATATAGATTATATGATACAAAATCGATACCACTGAAAAGTATTATTTAATACAAATCCAACAATACCAATTTTGTATTATGTAATCCACATATTATTGAATAAGTTTTTGGTCAAAGATAAATTTTAGGAAGTGTGGGCGCATTACATTTCTGGACAAAACGAGAACATATTATTCAATTTTATTTATCTCCACATGGTCCATCGGTAGGTCCCAATAATTTGATGATTAGTGCAGAGACTATGACGAATAACGACAGGAGGTCAAAGCGAGGGTATCCATGGGGTAGATACAATGCTTAGCGTTTCTGTTTCAATCTGAGTAGGCTTGGACGACCGGTGTCAGATGAACGTTTTGTTCTACGCTTTGGCATGGGATTATCAAAAAATTCGCTTGTGTATGCATGCATTTTTGTTTCTTCTTCGGTTAATGGCGCAGATGAATGAAACCCGCTGAAACCTAGCAGGATTTGGAGAGTTTGAGTGCTTGAATGAGCATAGTTAGATAGGTTCATCAAATAATTTACAGTTCGTAATGCCTACCCTACAATACAGGCGAATCAGTACAGAAAACGACACTTGCTAGCTTAGGTATAAACAAAAGTTTGAAGGATAATCTAGTTTATTCTGGGAGTGGACGCTAGGGAAGCCCAAGTGTTACTCGCCTTCTTGGTTATATGGTCTCATTATCTATCAGACTGGACATTATTTGCCTCGATGTTTTGAATAAGCTAAAGGAGGCTGGACTCTTGCCGAAATTCCGAGATATTTGCTTGGATGGGGACTAGCGTCAAGTGGTTCTAGGTCTCTCTTGTGTGCTGTTGCTTCTTGAAGTCGATTGATTGCCATTTGATAACAGACGAAATATGTTACAGGATAGAGGTCAGACATCAATTTGCCGGGAAGAATTACACCTCAATAGCTGAACCTCGTTTCCGGCCTATGTCGGAAACCATGGTGCGGCAGAATAGCCTGCAGATTCCTACTGGTTACAGGTTGCGCCTCTGCGACGTATCTGACCGTCCAACCAATGTTTGACCGTTGACACCTAAAAGAAGCAGTTTTCGTGCTCTGTTACTTTTAATCAGTTTGACTTCCATCTACGTTCGCTCTTCAAAAGTTAAGTCTTTGTGGTTGCTTCACTCATGGCCGGACAAGAAATGGCATGTAAGCTGGTGGCGTTCACTACAATGTGCACGTCCAATACCAAGTCGATGGCACACACCTCTTGTCAGTCAGTGGAGAAAACCTCTTGTCAGTCAGTGGAGAAAACCTTTTGTCAGCTCGCCATTGGACTGGACCTCCAGAAAGAAAAAGAGAATCTCACACTACTGGAGCTACAGTCTTCAGCATGGCCCATCTGTCCCATCTCCCTGGCCGAGTGCTGTTCCACACAGCGTAAGCCACCATATCCTGCCTGCCCTGCAAAGTGCGAAGTTGCAGCAGTCCCACTCGCGTTATCCTGCCGTCGAGTGCCGCGCTGACCGGCGAGGAAAGGGTAGGAAAGGAGGCGTCGATCCCGGTCGCTGTCCCGCCGTCCAAGTGGAGACCGGCACGTCACGGTGGAAAACCGCGCCTCCGGACAACTGGTTGTTCCCCTGGACTCGCCGTGCGCCCCGTGCAAGACGCGACGTACGTGCCGGCACGCGGCGTGGCTGCACCCTGGACGGTGGTCGTCGTACGTGCCGCCCGGCCGGCCCGTCGACGCCGGACTCACAGTTCTTTCTAGGAGAGGAGCTTTGCAACTGCTAGCCCCCGACGCCGCCGGCCGGCACCGCCACCAGCAGCAGCGAGAGCGGCGCACTAGCTGCAGAGGAAACGCAACAACGACGGGCGCCATGACCAAGTGGGATCAGATGAGACCGTCGATCATGGCGACGGCCGACACAACGAACGGGCGAGTGAGTGAACGTGAACCGAGCGGGGCACACGAGGGCCCACCAGGTGCTGCTCCGTTTGATCCGGCCGGGCCCCCCAGCCCACGTGTCCTCCCGGTACCGGCCTGCATGTGCCGCGGGCGCACCGCGTAACCCACTCATGGACGTGGGACGGTGACAGGTGGGTCCCAGGGATAGGTGGTCGGTGGTGGGGTACATGACATCATCTTCCTTGAATTGGTCAAGCAGGGAACGCATGTGCGGTGTGTTAACTGTTAACTGACAGTTACTACATTACAATATTACATGCATGATGCATATATGCGCATCTGTGGACAAGCTAATTCGAGAATGGACTTGCGATTTTCGAATGATCAGATTGGAGTTAACTGTTCACAGGTAAACTAAAATAGTACAGCCTTGGTCAAGATTATTGTGCTTTTCTGCTGATGATGTAGGATGATATTGTTGTGGAACTGTGGAAGTGTGGAGGACACTGGTCATCTGTCACATCTGAAGTCCCTGATTCCAGACCTACATCGCATGACAAGAATTTTCACTACAACAAAATTCTGTCGAGCTTGTTGGAAGTGGAATATCCCCTTGGCTCCTGCCTGCCTCCCTGCCTACCTGCTAGTTGCAACCAAAAGGTCTGCTGCCCTTCTCACCTCCCTTTTCTCCCGTGGAACCCACTAGTTCTCGATTGGTTCCCTGGCTAAGTGTGCAATCCACGAAGAATCACCAGGCTAACCTGCCACGTGGCCTCACGACTCCACAATTCCACGTTACAAAAGGGTAGCCGACGAGTAGCAGGTATAACGGAGCAGCAATCAACCGAAGCAGAAGCGCACACACGGCACAACACGGCCACAGCAACGCCACGCTGCGGCTGAACTCGTGATTTGGAGCTTGCCTCTCCTTCGGAACTCGCGATTTTGGAGCTTCCCGTGTTGTCTTTGTGTTGTTAACCGAGACCAGTGGCCAAACCTGCAACGCCGGAGAAGAAGAAAAAGAAAAGCCATCTTCTTCGTACTCCCCCTTCCGTCCATCCATCCACGTACCAGCTCCATCCATCGATCTGTGCAGCGGCGAATTAGTAAGGTTCGTACGTCGTTTCTTGCTTCACTCTCTGCATTCTTCTCCCTCCATCCTCTGTTTGTGCTCTGTTTCCGCTCGTAGTAACTAACACCGTGTCATGCTATGCGTCAGGCCGTCAGCCATGCTGTCCACCGGCCGCGCGGTGATGAGCTCGCCGGTCTGCGCCCGGCGGCGGCACGGCCGGCGGTTCTTGGACGACGCGCCTAGGCATGCGGCGGCGACGGTCCTGGCCGCCAGGGACGGGAGACGAACTGCTGCTGGTAGCAGCGTGGCCGCGCCGTGGCCGTGCTCTGTAGTGGCGCGCGCCGGTCCTTCCAACCCCATTGGCTGTCTCGAGGCCGAGGCGCCGTGGACGCGGCGTCGCGCCCCCCGCGCCGCCGAGCCCGGACCGTCGCGCCGCTGGCGGCGGCCGAGACATCGGAGCAGAGGGTGCACCAGGTCGTGCTGAAGCAGGCGGCGCTCGCGGCGACGCCCCGGACGACGGCGACAGGGCGGCTCGCCGAGCGGGAGCGGACGATGGCCGCCGGCGGGATGGAGGCGGCCTACGCTCGCTGCGGCGAGGTGTGCAAGGAGTACGCCAAGACGTTCTACTTGGGTAAGAGACACTAGCTAATAGTGTTTAATTTCCACGAGTAATTTTTTGTTGATTTGCATCCTCCACCGGCCTGTGTTTTCATAAGCTATAGGTTCATGAAAAAAGAACTTCATCAATTGATGTTGGTATACATGTGCACTCGTGTGTCCTGCGCTTTTCTATCTCTAGAGCATCACTCTACTGTCACCTACTCGCCACTGCTCGACCGACAAAGTAAGTAAAAAAAATGATGATAAAAACAATTTTTAACTTTTTGGTACAGGGGTCAACTGTCCTGTCCAATACCCATTTCCCATGTGTTCACACGTTCGTACCAGTACTAGTTTCCTCACTGTATCAGCATTTGATAATCGTAAAATGAGGGTAAAAAAATGGTTTCGTACGCATGCATTGAGTATGAACTCATGGGTGTACTAGGAATGATGAACCGATCGACCAGTCAGTCACGCTGTTTGTCAGTAATTTTGAGCAGCCCAGATATGTACTGACCAGTCATCGTCGGTCTGGTCCCTGGCTTAATTATTCATTCCATGATGCATGGCACGTGTGTGTAACAAGTTGTGGCCATTGTTCTCTTTGCAGCGACGCAGTTGATGACACCGGAGAGGAGGAGAGCAATCTGGGCAATTTACGGTAATCCCCACAGACAATCCCACGTTGATGTTACATGCTGATGTTTTAGTCCAAATCCAATGCATAACGTGCATGGCAACGTGTAGTCAATCGCTGATTGCTAAGTACTGTAAAAATCTAGCTTCTTGTAGCCACGAAAATCTAGTTTTCTGTTCAATGATTCATGCTAGCAAGATTCGAGAACACGAGATGCAAACATGAGATCGATCATTGATGTGTTCGATCGATCAATCGATCAGTATGGTGCAGGAGAACGGACGAGCTCGTCGACGGGCCCAACGCGTCCCACATCTCCGCCGTCGCGCTAGACCGGTGGGAGTCGAGGCTGGACGGCATCTTCGCCGGCCGGCCCTACGACATGCTAGACGCAGCCCTCTCCGACACCGTCGCCACCTTCCCCATCGACGTCCAGCCGTTCCGGGACATGATCGAGGGGATGCGCATGGACCTCACCAAGTCCCGGTACCGGACCTTCGACGAGCTCTACCTCTACTGCTACTACGTCGCCGGCACCGTCGGGCTCATGTCGGTGCCGGTCATGGGCATCTCACCGGACTCCCAGGCGGACACCGAGGCCGTCTACGACGGTGCGCTCGCCCTCGGCCTGGCAAACCAGCTCACCAACATCCTCAGGGACGTCGGCGAGGAGTAAGCTTAGCTCTGATGAAACCTATCACACGTGTCCATCGTGTTGTTTCAGACTTCAGATGTTCCTGCAGCTGGCTGCTGACGTCTGACGCCATTGTTAACAATGTTTGTTAACAGTGCGAGGAGGGGCAGGATCTATCTGCCGCAGGACGAGCTCGCCATGGCCGGCCTCTCCGAAGACGACATCTTCGACGGCCGTGTCACCGATAGATGGAGAGGCTTCATGAAGGGCCAGATCTCGAGAGCAAGAGCCTTCTTCCGCCGGGCCGAACAGGGCGCAACCGAGCTGAATCAGGAGAGCCGATGGCCGGTGAGAAGACAAATTTTAATCTTTTCAGCATTGTTTCAGCCTCAGTTTCAGATTAACCAACTCTGTAGAATTTTTCTGTTGCAGGTCTGGGCCTCTCTCCTTCTGTACCGGCAAATCCTCGACGAGATCGAGGCGAACGACTACGACAACTTCACCAAGAGGGCCTATGTTCCAAAGGCAAAGAAGCTGGTGGCTCTGCCCAAAGCTTACTTCAGATCACTCATGCTCCCTGAGGCACTGACTGCTACAGCTAGCCTAACAGAGAGCAATCACTAGGTAGATCAGCCTAGTTATACGGAGAAAGCCTTTTGTCTTACAATCGGGTATAGTTATACATATATGTTATTTCACTTATTGTATGGACTATCTAATGCAACAAGTATGTATCTATAGTATGGAGTATATAACACCAAGTATGTGATATATATACTAACTTTTAGGTGGTACTTCTTTTTTATGTACAAATATGAAAGTATTTTGAAAATATGCTATAAACTATAAACTGACTTGTAATTTTTTCATGTGGCTCGATATTCGGATATCTTTAAAATAGTATATAAACATATTTAAAATGATAAAATATTATATATACTATAAAAAATAGTATATGAAATATGAGTGTAACTATAACTGCTTGCAAGATGGATTATATATACAGAGAGCGCGCGCAGATGTGTTGACTTTGTACAGCACAAAATTCTGGTTCGTCAGGCCACATTATCTGCATGTGGTATTACACAATATAATTGTTGTTAGAACCTTGTGCTACCCAAGTTTTGCCACGTACGAAGATGCTACAAATATATTATCATATGTAAGAGTGAAATAAATCAGAGAAGTGGCTGGCCATCTTGTTTAGTTAGGTATCTGCAGGCTTACATCATACTGTCACTCATTGCTTCACTCAGCAAGACAGCTACTGAAAATAACAACTGATTTCTATATGAAATACTATTCTCATCAGCATAGCTCTCTGGTCTGGTTGCCCACAAATTAAGGTTTCCGACCAATAAGTCAAAATAACTTTTTCTATAGGAGTAGTACAGATGGCGTCGTTTGCTACATTGCAAGGATCATAGCATGAGCTCACTGAAATCTGACCGTAGTCCCAAAGCTATCTATTACATTACTCACCGAGATCTTCTGCCATTCCTTTTCAAACGACACAATACATTATCTGAGGTCAACATCGCTGGCCGTGCGTGATCAGAATGCCATACACCGTCTGCAGCCCGACGTTGTTTATGGTCAGCAAGGACAGAAGGATATGGGCAGGAAGGAAGGAATGCCGGTGTGCAGCCGAGATGATTCTTGTCTTCTTGTTGACGAAATATATTTATTTTACAGGAGAGGAGAACCTGTGCAAGGGACTGCTATGCTTCTGCAATTCCTGATTGCATCAACTGCTTACTGAAAAACAGCAGATGAATTATCCACAGGGCCACATGTATGTACTAGCAGATAGTAACAACCATTCTCTCAGATAGCCACATGTATGTCGTGCTCTCTCTGACCGAAGTCCGCTGCAATCTCCGTGCAATCTTCCTAGACCCAACCAAACCTTTACATATATATATATATATATATATATATATATATATATATATATCAATTTAATTACACACTGATTTCCTCGGGGAAATAACGTCGAACACATGCCGCGCCCGCCCCCGGTCTTATTGAACAAGAACACACATTTGCCAATATATGGGGTGAGAATCAAGCAGAGGCAGGCAGCGATCGTTGCCCCCTAACGCTTCTTGGAGTCGATATACTCCTGCAGCGCCTCCATCTGCTCCCTCGTCGGCGGCTGCTGCTCGTTTGTTCTTGATGGACCGGTGCGCGTCGTACGTCGTCGCCCCAAAGAACACGAGCCTGCCATTACCGACCATACAAAAACATGCCGCGTCACGCTGCTACTATATCCCCAAAAAAAAATTCGATAAGAAAAGCACGGAGACACTTGCGCCGGTGACCGGCGGCGGCGCCGGCGCGTAGTTACCCTGCGGCGAACATCGCGATCTGCCTCGGGAAGACGTGCTTGCCGAACAGCCTCATCCTGCCACTGCTGCTGCCTGTGCTGTCCGGCTAGTGACAGCCCGTGCAAAGCTTTTTGCTCCATTCCATACTTATCAGAAGCCCATGGGCCGAGTAGACCTGAAGTTGTGGGCCTCTCGTCACAGCATATGGGCCTCGTCGAAGTTGGCCCAGTTGAATGCCCCCTATTTACTTGAGCACACGGCCACACGCACGCACGCTGCTATGTCTTCTTGGCGCGCGCCTGGTCTTTTCGATGCTTGCACCTGGAGCCGTTTCCGCCTCCCGCCATGTCCACGAGCTCCTGCACCAATGCCGCTCCATCCAGCGCCTCAGCCAGCTCCACGCCCACCTCGTCGTGCACGGCTCCGACGCCGTGGCTCCCATCGCCTCCCAGCTTATCGCCTCCTACTGCGCGCTCCCGGGTGACGCCAGCCATGGCGGACTCTGTTATGCACGCCGCTTGTTCGACCGAATTCCCGACCCGGACAGGTTCATGTACAACAGCCTTATCAGGGCGTACTCAAATAGTGGTTGCCATGGAGAAGCTCTGTGCCTGCACCGTGGCGTCCTCCGGCGAGGCATCCTGCCCAACGAGTTCACCCTGCCGTTTGTCCTCAAGGCGTGCACGAGGGCGCGGGCGTGGGAGCACGCGCTGGCCACCCATGGTATGGTTGTAAAGCTCGGGTTTGTGCGGCAGGTGTTCGTGGGTAACGCACTTCTGCATTCCTACGCATATGCGGGGTCCTTGCAAGACTCTCGGCGGTTCTTTGGTGAGATGATGGTCAGGAATGTCGTGTCGTGGAACACGATGATCGGTGGGTACGTGCAGGCTGGGCAGAGTAGAAAGGCGTGTGGCGTTGTTTGGAGAGATGAGGCGTCAAGGGCTCTTGGCTGATGAGTTCACATTGGTCAGCCTGCTTTTCGCTTGCTCGATAGAGGGAAATCTTGAAGTTGGCCGGATCTTGCATTGTCATATGTTCGTTAGTGGATCTCAGGTTGATCTGATTCTTGGCAACGCTTTGGTTGATATGTATGGTAAGTGTGGAGATTTGCAGATGGCTCGTAGATGCTTTGACACGATGCCTGTAAAAAATGTCGTTTCATGGACGTCCATGCTTTGCGCCCAGGCAAAGCATGGATCAGTTGACGCTGCAAGTGATTGGTTTGAGCAGATGCCAGAAAGAAACATAGTGTCTTGGAATGCCATGATCTCTTGCTATGTTCAAGGTGGCCGATGCCGTGAGGCATTGGATCTTTATGACTGTATGAAATCCCTAGGTCTCACTCCAGATGAGTTTACCTTGGCTGGTGTCCTCACTGCCTGCGGGCAACATGGTGATTTGGCTTCTGGAAGATGATACACCGCTATATTAGAGACAGTTTCAATAATCCTGGTGTCACTCTACTTAATTCACTTCTTGACATGTATGCAAGATGTGGTCAGGTTGACACAACCATAGACTTGTTCACTGAAATGCCTAACAAAAATGTAATCTCTTGGAATGTGATTATTGGGGCGCTAGCTATGCATGGGCGTGCACAGGAAACAGTCATGTTCTTCAGATCTATGGTATCTGATGCCTTCTCCCCTGATGAAATTACCTTTGTCGGTCTTCTTTCTGCATGTAGTCATGGGGGTCTACTAGAAGCTGGACAACATTACTTTAAAGCCATGGAATGTGTATACAATGTTAAGCCTGATGTTCAGCATTATGCATGCATGGTTGATCTGATTGGTCGCGGTGGCCATCTTGCGAAAGCTGTTGATCTAATAAAAGGTATGCCAATGAAACCTGACGTTGTGGTTTGGGGTGCTCTGCTGGGAGCCTGCAGGATCCATGGGAATGTGGAGATCGGCAGGCTAGTGATCAAACAACTACTTGAACTGGAGGGAATCAGTGGAGGCTTGTTTGTCCTAATTTCAAACTTGCTATATGAAACTCACCAGTGGGAAGACATGAAAAATCTCAGGAAGCTAATGAGAGAGTGGGGAACAAAAAAGGATATGGGTGTTAGTTCAATTGAAGTAAACAACAGCGTGCATGAATTTGGAGTGGAAGACATTAGACACAAAAGCTCAAACGAGATCTATGCAGCAGTTGATCAGTTGTCATATTATTTGGTCTCTTTGGATTTCCTGGCTGTACAACCAGAAGAACTGGTTGCCGAAGAGTGAAACAATCTATTTAGGTGCCCTCGATAGTCAAACAGAACCTGATGCTATAGAGGCAGCATGGGCTGCACAGCGCGACAGGCTAATGTCCATCATCTAGCAGCTTGCCTGTTGAAGCCTGAGGAATGCGACCAGAGGGGGACACCATCCCGATTTCATTCCTGGGAGGCGAGGAGACTTGAACCCAGGTCGGCTAAGTGGGACGTTCCCACTCTAGCCATCTGACCCAAGAGAGCTTCTGTGTTGAAGCCTGAAGGTACCTGAAAAGTCCATCCAGGTTCTTTTGAATTTTGTACTGTGGATAAAATAATTGTTGGCATTTAATTTGAGGTGCACATTTTACTTGTATGGAGAATACTTGAAAGGACAACTTATTGTTTGTCCTTCTGGGATAAATCTTCATTTTTGTCTGCTAACTGGTTCAGTTTCAGACTTTCAGCACATATCAAGGTTCACTGGGCAATCCACCAAACCGACTGTACACAGTTAGGCGAGTGGCATTACATCTACAGCACTTAGTAGTCGCTGCCTTTGCTGTGATGTCTCATCAATATGTCGAGAAACTGAAGCTCGGAAACAATCAGTTCATCAGGTTGGCAGGACAGCAGGATAGCATTTTGACTGCTAACCGGTACGGAACCAAACTGTTGTTAGCTTTTCTGGAGATTGAACTGTCTACTTACATCATCAGTATGACTGTTCCATGATAATGGCAGAGAGTCAGACGCCACATATGAACTCATCAAAGAAAGAGGTACGTGTTTCTTTAGTAGACAAAGATGTTAGATTGAACAACTGCAAGATCGGATCCACGATCACATTCATGAACTCGTGATGATTGTCACATGTTTTGTTCATTGGTGCAGTGTGTTCCGTAGCACAGCAATAAAACGGGAGCTGCACTTCGCCGCTCGCCAGTTGAAGGCAATAAAGGAATGGCCATGTGTTGTGCTTCGGCAGTTAAGCGCCGAAGAATAGTTATGAGTTCCCACCGGCAACAAGCGCACATTGTCCAGTTGACTGCTCGAAGGTGCCCACATCTCCCCAACAGATCCTGGTTAATACTATTTCTCACTACTGCCATCAACAAGCATGTAGATGCTGCTGGAACCTGATCTTATTAGTGATTATTGATTCGCGCTTGAATGTGAGTAGCATTTAGTTTCCATTTTCAACTGTTGTTACTGCAAGACCTGAAAAAAGAGAAGACTCAGTAAGCGAGTACCAACCTGTATGATCAAGATTCCGTTGTTGTTCCTTTTCAAGGATAAACTACTATGGTGGTTCAGAAAGGAAATAGAAAAAGAGAACGGAGTAAAGTACTAGTCTGATCTATACTAGAGTACAAAATTTGCACGAGTAGTAAATTTGTCCTTATCTCTCTGTTTTTTCCTCTCTGAATTCTAATATCCTAACATGTTTTTATATCTTTTTTAAAGAGAACATGTTTTTTATATCATGACACTTGCATATGAGCACAATTGCTCACTGAGCGTAAACAGCCTACAATTTGACAACGACCAAGTAGACAAATTCTCCAATTCCAGTGGAGATGGAATTGTTTTCTACTAACCTAATTCCCGAGTATGAAATTTCCGAGTCCAAACATAACCTAATCCTGTACGACAAAGAAGCAAGTGCAAGATTGCGTTAATAATTGCTAACCCACGGCATCGCTGGAGCTGTACCAACCGAATGGGGGTAATGGTGCCACTGTAATCACCGCGACAACATTGTAATAGCCGTACGATTGGAGAGGGACTTAACAACTAGCTCGCATAAAAAGTAAAGTCCAGCGAAGGATCAGTTTAGCTCTGGAGAGAAGCAAAGCCACATGAACTTATGGGTCATCAACCAGACGAATGTCAGGTAGAGGCCAAACAATCACACATATTGGCATTTCGAAGCAGTTGTAACTGAACAAGTCTAAATTACAGATAGACAGATTAGGAGTAGATCACATCTTCTATAAACCAAGTTGAAGAGAAAAGAAACACGAGTATGAACGGTGACAGCAATTACTGCAAGCAATGGAATGACTGTACTGAGCTGCATATCTGCTCAGGGAGATCAAACAACAAATCAGTGTAGACTGCAGAGAGACGATGCCAAGATTATGTAGAAGGCAAGCGCAAGCGCCGATCACAGGCGCAGCACGGCCATGGATTTCAGCCTGCCGGACATGGCGTCGGCCTCCGCAGCGACGTTCTCCCGGGCGATCCGGCTCCACCTCTGCTCGTCGTCGGAGACCCGGCACGCCGTCACGAAGTCCAGCACCTTGCCGAAGATCCTGAACATCTCCACGGCGTAGATCCTGTCCTGGCCGACGGCGAACGCCGCGTTGGGATCCATGGGCGCGTCCGGGTGCACCGACGCCTCGGTCCACCGGTGCGATGAGCCGGCGCCAAGCTTGAACACCTTCCGCACCACCTTGTCCCGCCGGTTCGCCGGGTCGCGCCACGAGACGCAGAGCATGCACAGCCGGGACGCGCAGCAGACCAGCGCCGGCGTGTAGTCGCGGAGCCGCGGGGGCGGGCGGGACGTCTGGACGACGGCCCAGGAGCCGTTGTCGAGGTGGTAGGCGACGAGCGTATCGGACTCGCAGTAGACGTAGAACATGTCGCCGCAGACGGCGCCGGAGCACGCCAGGCCGACGTCGGTAGGGAACCCGGCGATCTCGACCCACTTATCGGTCACCGGATCGTAGATCTCCCCGGACACCAGGGGCTCGTCCCACGACCCACGGCCGCCGACGGCGATGAGGGCGAGCCTTGGCTGAGCTCGCTGCTCCTCTTCTTTGACAACCTTGCCGTGATACGGAGCGAGGCCAATGGAATTGGAGTCCTCGTTCAGCATATCCCTAAGACGGAGGCGCCGGAGGGAGAGCCGGTGCGGGTCCTCGTACACGGCGGAGGTGCCTCCGAGCCGGAACTTACCGCCGGCATTGGCGTGCCGGACGTGCCTCTCGGCGCGGGCGTGGAGAATGCTGCGACTGACGGACATCTCAAACACCCCCAGCACTGGCCGCGACCGGGCCACCCGCATCGGGGCCGCCTTCCGCCACGCGCCGGTGAGAGGGCTGTACACCATGACTCCCTTGTGGGTCTTGGTCTTCACCGAGCCGGGGTTCGATCCCCCGGACCTGCCACCGACGACGTAGAGCTCGTCCCCGACGCCGGCGACGGAGAACAAGAACCTCCCTTTGAGCGCGCCCGCCCCAACCCGGCGCCACCGGTGCGCCGCGACGTCGAGCGTGAGCACGGCCGTGGCGGCGGCCGCGCCCCAGCCGTCCCCCTCGACCCCGAACAGGAACAGCCACGGCGTCCGGTGCGGTCCCTCGCGGCGCAGCTGCAGGAACTGCGGCGCGAGGGTGAGGTCCTTCCACCGCCTGCACACGCAGCGCGCGGCCAGGAGCGAGGCCAGCGGGAGCCGACACAGCACCATCTCCATCACGTCGTCCGGGAGCACCGACAGTGACGCCACAGCTGCTACCGCCACCACCGCATCCTCAGCCCCCGAGGCTGAGGACCGGTGGTGTGCGGCAGCGGCCCCCTTCTTCCACGAGAAGCACTGGAGCGCAGCGGGGACATCCTCCTCCTCCTCCTCCACCTCCTCCCCCACCTCTTCCTCCTCGTCCCCGGGCGCGCGCCGGCGCGGTGCGGCGGCGGCGGCGTGGTCCACCTCACCGCAGTCGCAGACGCGGCACCCGGCAGCGCCGCCGAGAGGCAGCAGCCGGAAGCAGCTCCTCCTCCTCCTCCCCTCTCGGTCACCGCCGCCGCGCCGCTTCGTGTCGTTGGGGGCCACCACCGGGCGGCTCCTCGGCGCGCAGCAGGGAGGAGAGGCTGTTGCTGCCAGATCTCCGGAGCGTCGCCGCCCTCGACATTGGAGGAGGCAGGCAGGCAGGAAAAAGACGAGCGGAATGACTAAGCAGTGAGTGACCAGCGCTTTGCTAGGTGGAGAAGAAGAGGTGGTGCGTGGAGGAGGCCGGGGCGTGGAGGTGGAGGAGGACGCCGCGGAGGAGCGCGAGGAGGATCCTGGCGAGGTAGGAGATGGAGAGCATCGCGCCCGGGGGGGTGGCGAGGAGATGTGGGATTGTGTTGGTTGGGATGGGGGCGGTGGAGGTGGTGGTGGTTGGAGTGGGAGTTGGGGAAAGGGTCGCGGCAGGACGGGGCCCGGGTCACGAGGCTGAAAAATTCACCGGCCCGAACCGGCGATGGGGTGACGGGGCTGCGGCCGTGAAACGCGCGGTTCACGGTGTTTTTTAGGATGGCGCCGGGGAAATGGTGGAGCTGGAGTGGGAGCTGGGCCGGGGGCGTGTGTTGCTGGTGCTACCTGCTACGCATGGGCCATGGGGGTGGTGGGTTGCCTGCCGCGAGCGGCGGCGGGTGGCCAGGCTCGGGCGTTTGGGCTGGGTTTGGGAGATGCGGAACAGCCTGCGACGCGACGACATCGAATTCTGGATTGCTTTTTAATTCGAAATAGAGGCATAAGATCGATTGCCTCCATTCATCGATCAAGAGAGAGTTTTTCACATAGGTCAAAACAATAAAAATAAAAAAGAATCCGCAGCGGTAAAGGTACCGACTGGCTTCCACAAAACCTATTCTCGTGACATGATCGTCTCGAAATGTCTAGCTCCTACAGTAGCCCAGATAGACGCTTCCCCTTTGATTCTCTTGAAGATAGGGGTGGGCATGGAGACAGTGTTACAAAAACTTTTACATTCCTCTCAATCTAAGATTCTCACGACACGAGCATGAGCAAGAAACAACCACATCGAATTCTGGATTGTTTAATTTCTGTATGTACTCGGAACCTCGTATGAACGTACTTGCGGAGCGTGCGCAGGTGAGAAATAGACGACCTGAAAGCCTCAAGTTGCAGGTCTTTCGAGTAACAGGCACAAGGCCGGCTGTTCTTTGTACTCCCAGGAGAACATTTGGGAAGTGATCCTAAGAGAATTACGGGCACGTCTGTCTACAGCGTGAGAACGTGGAATCTAGCAAGGAGAAATGCGTTCAGAATGTGTAGTTCGTCGAGCTTTCTTCTGGGACGGAATTCGTTGCACCAGATTATAATAACACGCTCAACTGGAAAACTAATATTAGGTAGCGGGCTCGTGTGCTCTTTAGGGCGAGAGATGCTATTGTACTATAATTGACTGCAGTGCGTAGTAAATAATGAGCGAGAATTACTTCGTTTGGTTGGTACACAGTATCGTTCTGTCATGCACATGGTCGCCAGGCATTAGCTCGTAACCAATTCTGATGGGCGATTGGATGTTGGAACTACTTTGATGGAGTATATATCTGATACTTCAATGTAGGATGTTTCAAGCTCGACATGTAGGCTACGAAATACTATTACTTATTGGTTTTAGGCACATACGATGCGTATACATACATCCTCTTGTTTGGTTTCGCCAAAAAGAAGGTGCTAATCGGCGGTTGGATATGTGTCGGTCGGCTGTGAAGCACCGTAGGACGTAACAGTTACTAACGAAATATCCGTGCGTTGCTACGGATAAATAAATTAGATTATAGAGCATGTCAAATTATTGTTCTCGCGCTCTATGCCACATCCTCAATTTCGTCGCAACTCTTGGTTGAGCTTCAGCTCAGGTAGAATTGGGAGTTATTTGTGGGGAATAGCAGCTTGGGTGAATTTAAATTTATGAATTTGGTGTCGCTGGATGAGGAGAACATCTATTGAAGTTTCTACATGGGCATATAGGTTTTGCCAAAATTTTGAGATGATCCCACATAAGGAGGGAGAGAAGAAAGTGTACGGACCATCGCCACCAATTGACACCTTTATAGGAATAACGATAGTATGTAGTAAAGTTAGCACTTGCGCAAAATACAAAAGATCCAGCTCGGGATAGATCGAGCCAGCCATGTGTACGTATGCACTCTTGGGCGGCGAGAACACACGCCTGCTGCGTTCAACACATCATGCGGGTGCGGAATCCAGGCAGACCGAGGTGGTGGCGCGCGGCACACACGACGGCACATGGGCTGTCGCGGGCCACGGGCGTGATGCAAGGCGTTGCGTCCGTGGCCAGCGAAATCTCAGCTATTGTGACAGCCGAGCGGGCCCCACACGCAGTCACGGTCTAGACACGTGATATCTCCCCATCACGGTCCCGACCCATGACAGCCTCCACATGTCAGCTGTCCAAACTGTCGTGGTGTCGTTTTTGGCATTGATTTTGACCGGGGGCTAGATATGGCATTACTACTCAACAGAGGGCTAGATTCACTTTCCTGGTGTAGTATAGCAATCGGTCTATTAGTCCATATCGAAGATTCCATGTAAAATGGTTTTGAATCTACAGTAGCATCGTGCAAATGTTGACAACTTCTCTTCAACATGGGTGGCTAGCCGACGACCATTCACTTCTGTTGGAGGTGGCCCATTGATGACCAGTGTCGTGATGGTCATTGTTGCGTCCTTGCCGATGCCGGCGCCTCCACGACTACGCGCACAAGCAATGAGCATTGTGAGATGAGGTGTGTTGAGATTATATCAAATATGTGTACGAGTTGGATTAGAGAAAGCGTAGTATTGTATAGGGTACTACAAAGGGTCCTAATAGAATAGGGTAGAATAGTAGTCGAACTCATGTATCTAAGGCCTTCTATATAAGAAGGGGGCACCACACAATGTAACCAAGTCAAGACAAGATGTAACTTGAAAGAGAGTTATCAAGGGAAGGTGCGCCCGTAGTTATGCCCCGTAGATGTAGGCCTCACGGCTGAACCATGCTAAAAACGTTGTGCCTCGTATCGCCTTTTCTGCAATGCTCTCGGAATAGATCTACGCTTCTGCGTGTCGCCTCGTGGGAGATCGGTATGCCTAGGGCCAATTCTCATAACAAGTGGTATCAGAGCATAAGGTTGATGGTAGATTTTAAGGCGGTGTAGAGAAATCTGACGAATACGAGATGGAGGACGGCGGTGAGTGCACAAGACAAGGTGGAGCCTGGAGTGCGTCGTGTAAAGTCGCTTCTAAAAGGCGTCAAAATTTACACATGATTTTTTGTGTGCAAGAATTTTACACGAGGTGGAGTGGAAGACAAGCAGCCACGGCCGCAGCAGCGCGAGGCGGCGCGCAGCAACGGCCGTTGTGGCGTTGGCTGCGGCACACGGGAGCTACAGCCACGACGATAGCCCAGGAACCGGGGCGGAAGCGGCCAACCGGCAGGCCTGGCGTGGCCCAAGCGAGGCAGCCTAGCACGCGCGGCCTAGGACGGGGCAACGGGACGACGACCCAGGTGGGGCAGCAAGCGATGGCCTAGGCGTGGTGCAATCGGCGCAGCCCAGAGATAGGCAGCCCAGGGCAGCACTGCATGGCCCAGGCGGCCAGCGGACAGGCCCAGGTGGGGCGGAGGCAGCCCAAGGAGGCCGTGTTGGGCCCACACAGGTTGGTGGCCGACCCAAGAGGGGTTGGAGGCAGCCCAGAGATGTGAAAATAGTCTAGATTTCGGGAAAATTCGTTTTTTGGCTTAAATTTGAATTGGATTCGGAATTTTGGAAGGAAAGGGACTCGAAGTAGGATTCCGGTTTAGATTTGAGGGTCCAAGGACTACTATATAAGCAGGGGCTGGGGGAGTCTTCGGGGCACAAGATCTTTGAAGCTTGAAGCCTAGATAGCCAAACTGGAAAAAACACGTGATCCTGAGGATAAGAGAACTCGGTGGTTCGAAGGTGAGGCGTGGGACTCGGCATCAATTTGGACAAATTGATGGAGAGCAGCGGAGATGGAGCAGATGTGGGCTAGCTACCCAAGAGATCTTCGATCAAGGCCGTGGAGGCTCGACACGAACGTTGTGGCGAGGCATGCAGCTATGGGCCCATAGAGGAGCACGTGGATGTCTTCAGTCGGAGATCACTGAATCTAGGAACATTTAGAAGTGAGGTTAATGGTGAAGACAAAGTTGTTTATTGTGTTGAACAGAAGAAGACCAGAGTGTTACAGTTAGAGACGTGTGAAGGACTATCTAAGGAAATGATGAAACGATTGTGAATTTGACTTAGTGAGATGACTAATGGTGTGGCTGTGAAGTTCCTTTAGTTTAAAGTGATGAATAAAGAAGGAAGTATAGTCGCAGCTAGAGTCAGGGATTAGCAGTGGAGTATCATTGGCGGTTCAGGTCACTAAGCTGCAAAGGTGAATCTCAAAGTTAAAGGTGCACGGAGGTTTGAACAAGATAGCTTCAAGATATTGGAGAGCATATTCGCTAAAGTGAAGTTTATTGAAATTGTGTCGAATATATGTACGAGTAGGTTATGAGTTGGACTTAAAGAAAGCATTGTATTGTATTAGGGTAGTACGAGAAGTTATAGTAAAATATGGATAAAGTAGAAGTCGAACTCATGCATCATTGATCTTCTATATAAGAAGGGAGCACCACACAATGTAACAAGCCAAGACAAGATATAACTTGAAAGAGAGTTATCAAGAGGATGTGCGTCCATAGTCATGTCCTGTAGATATAGGTCTCACGACTGAACCACGTTAATAACATCGTGCCTCATATCACCTTTTCTACAATGCTCTCAGAATAGATCTACACTTTCGTGCATGTCTTGGAAAAAGATCAGCATGCCTAAGGCCGATTCTCGTAACAAGCTGTGTCTCCCTATAATGGGATGACTATGCGTCTATGTCTGAAGCCAATACCTGAAGCTTCACAGGCAGGTTCACTTTTTAAAACAAAAGAATTGGGCAAGTAAGCGGCAAATCAAATGCATGTTTGGTGCTACAAAACTTTATGATTTTGCACCTACTTGATCTGGATACAGCAAACATGGAACCCACCGTGCTTTGCAGCGCATGTGCTGTATCGAAGAGGCTCTAGACAGTTGCTTCCATCAAGTTCTCTTTTCAACGATGTAACTTTGTTTCGCCTGGTTTCAGCTAAAATACAAGCTCATAGGTAGGTTTACATGATCCGCTAAGATTAGAACAAAAATCTCAGCACCAGCCATGTCACTGCTGCTAAACCTTCTTGCGTTTGCATATCATAGCGTCCACCGAGCTGCTGATCAGGAACGGTCTATCTGTACTGCTCGGGGAGCCGGTAGCCTGTCATGACTATCTTGTCTGCAAACATCTTGCCGGTCTTCGGCATGATATGCCAGTGCATTGTCAGGTTGAAATCCTTGCCTTTTAGATTGCTTCCCTGCCAGGAGGAAATAGAAGTTGCATCAATAAACCAACCATGCAGATGCAGATTCAGAAAAAGAATGGGTGGCAGTACAAAATAATTGGATAAACAGTTGCGACATATGACAAGTATGCAATGAACAAATAGCAGAACATGCATAGTTATCGAAGAATTAAAAGGGAGAAATTTGCCATCAACTTAAGATTGGATGTACGTTACACCAGCAAGATTAATGCAGTCATGGGATAGCAGAAATGGCCAGGTTCAAATGGATAATGTACAGGTCAACCAATGTATTATGTCAAACATGGCACGGGGTGCCTTTTAAATATAACAGGTATGGGGCAAAGAGGGTGTACATGGTAACATGGATCCATAATTTTTTATCCCGTAAAGAACATTGATAACCATGTAAATACATAAAGTGATTCACACGGTTGCAGTATTCTTATCTCAAACACCATACAAGAAACAGGAAAAAAGTCTTCATTCATTCAATTTCAAGAATAAACACTTCTTAATTATCAAGTAAAAAGATTCTTAGATCTACTCCAAGCATAAGGATTCTTAGTCTTTTCCGAAAAAGTTGTCCCTTCACTTCGAAATGCAAAAGGACAATCACAGTCACACAATCACATTAGATGATTTGTACCAAATTAACATCAGTCAAAGTAACATGCTTGCCTGGTCAATAAATCTGTACTTGTTTGTGGTATGGATCAAAAACTTGGCGTGCTCCTTTGATGGTATAATTCCATCCCAAAGGGAAACCTGTGATATAAACCCGATGCAATCATTACAATTATGATTAGAAGAGGATAACCTGAATTACAAAAGATAACAGACGCAGACAAGGAAAGTGACTCAACACAGGAAATTAAACCATATTGGTACAATTAGGTAAAATTAATAGGTCTTCCATTAGTGTTACAAATATATCATGTATCATGAAAGCTATAGAACATAGAGCATAGACCAACCCACCCAAAGTTTAGAAAACCAACAGCAATAGGGCATATATGATATGATCAAGCTAGCATTCTGTAGACCATCTGCAACTATATTTTGGTTCATTGATACTAATCTACAAATTCTTTTGTTGATTTTGACCAAGCTTAGTTCAAGTGGCCTTGATAGCACACATATCAATTAATTTGGCCAACTTCAGTATCTTTATACTTCGTAATTCCTACAAATATGCGCTTCAACTTTAGTTCATCTAGTGTTTCAAAATCCAGAAGGAAATGGCAACTCAGTGGTGCAATCAAAAGCCAAACAAGCAGTGCACGTAAAACTGTTTCTCTTAGTCTATATCTTTTATGATGAGTTGAAGTGATTTCAGGCTGAGTTTAGACAGTTTATTTATCACATTATGATAGTATATGATGCAAATCTTCAAAGTGAAGCATCCGAATTGATGATAGAAGTGGATAGAAAACAAGCTGAATTTTAGCTGAATTTGATCGGTTTTGCATTTTGACTTAACACTGTCATTGAGTTTTTGTGAACCGGTGGTAACCCCTACCAGCTGCTCAGCAGAATTTAGGCTCGGAATTGATATTTGATCTCCTAATGCAAACATCTATGCCTCACGAAGTGGTAGATCAGTGCAGGGGAAACTAACTGGTCCACCCTAACTACAGTTTGGACCTCTCCCATAATCCAAATTGTAATTAAACAACGCAAAAAGCAGTTAGTATAATGCTACAGCTAGTTAAACTCAGTTTCGAAAACCATCAAACATATGCATCTACATATGCTCCCACTCAATGTTGGAGAGAAGACAAAGAAGGAAATTATTTGCCATTACAGCAAGCCACGAGTATGTGCCAATTGCCTGAAACTGTGGTACTGTGATCAGCGTAAGCTTTGCAACATAACTACCCAGTTGTTGCAGGTTTGTAGTAATCATGTGAGCACACATACTGGCCCACAGGATCATGTGAGAAATTTATGCAAGCAACACAGCATAGCATCTCTTGGTTTTATTGTGGGTGGGTAGGTTTTGTTCACCAGGACTTGCTACTTTTGTCAAGGCACTTTAGTTCAGGTATACAATCTTAAAATAGAATATGTCAGGCAATAAAGGTACAATACATCACAGATTATACTGTCTCTCTCCTACAGAATGAACTTACTTGATTCAAGGCATTTTGTGGAGTACAATACTCAGCTGCCACAAAAACAAACACCTACAACCATCCAAGAGAAGTAAAATTAAGTCATTAAGCATGTCAGAAGCAGGAGAATTCTGAAGTATAGCACAAAATTAAGAGATCAGGATTAGAACTTCAGTTGCATGGTACCATCATAAAACACTAACTGCCTCCGAATTAATAGGCAACAATTATCCTTTCTACTTGCCAGTGCCACAAGATCAGCAACATCCAAGAATAGCTATAAATTACAGTCCCCCAAATCATAGAGGTGCACATTTCATTACACTTCACCCACTAAAGAGATACTACATCTCATGCTGCGGAGGACTTGACATCCTTCTTGCCTTATCAGTACAGCATATTTCACTGTGGTCATAAAGTAACTTCAAGTCTTCAACCTTCTATCACTATCTTACCTTGTTTTCTTGTAGGGAAAATATATACCTTCTACCTTAAGCTAACACCATGCTTTCTAGAATAGTTATCACCTTGATCTGTTTTGGTAAATAATCTAAAAGAACAGTGAACATTGTGTTAAAAGGGGACGAGGCACCGGTAATACACATTACCTGTTTTGTGTTCCACGTGAACAGAGACGAAAGGTCGGCCGAGATGTTCAGGGTCATGCTAACCTAAAACAAATCATAGAACGAAGAATTGTAAGAGTTTACGACATCCCCCGGAACGAAAATCTAATGTTGTTTTCACTAATTTAGGGTTTTTACTCGAGATTTAAAAAACAAAAGGATAGAGAGAGATCACCTCGTCGTTGGCGTTGGCCTCTTTCTGGAACCAGTTTATGTTCAAGATCTGTGCAAGTTCAAATACACACAGATCGCGTGAGCACACAGCAGATGAATCCGCGAGCGAGATCGGGTACCGGAGAGGAGAGGGGAATAGAGAGAGCGCGGCGACGGTTACCTTGACGGAGGCGGTGGGGGAGGGAGAGTTGAAGCTGTCGGAGAAGGAGGCCGCGAAGCACATCGCGGCCAGTATCGTCACCGCGAACGTCGCCACCGCGTTCGCGCGGTGCCCGAACGAGTGCATCGTCGCGGCCTCGCGCGCTCTTCCACTCCGCGTGTCCGGGATCGCCGGGGCCTCGCTGCTGCTCCGCGGCGGCGCCGGCGAGTTCAGTTCAGCTCTCTCTTTCTCTCTCTCCTACTTTTCGCAGGCTGTTTTTTTTGGCTATTACGGGAGAGAACGCAGGAAAATAGTCGTACTGGGGCCCGCACGTCGGGGAGAGCGGGGGTGTGTGTGACGTGGCAGGGGCTAATTGGTCGCGGCACGTCATGGGGAGGTAACTGAGGATGTGCTGCGGTAATATCTCCGGGTGCAAGTGGGCCAGCCCGTTAAACCGGCCCAATATAGGTTACTACAGTTGTATCTAACCGGGCCTGGGCCTTTGATAAGCCCATTATTGTTCGTGGGCCTTTTAGTGTGTAATTACAATCGCGGCCGTTGTCAGCACTCAGTCGAAAGACAAGTCTGGCACGTTCATCAGCTCATGCACCTGATAGTTGCATGCTGGCCGTTTACTGTTCCATGTAAAAAAAATCTGATTATTATGTATTTTGTTCATTTACTTATCGATATAAACCAGACGATACTTCTAAATAACACATCATAGAGACTTAGGACAAGGATACCTTGATTCTTCGCCGGAGACAAAAATGACAGCGCCGCAAGAGGATGGCGAGAATGGCAATGAAATGTTAGGTTGGTTTTGAGGGAAGGAAGGTGGTAGCGAAAGAGAAGGGTGGAAGAATACTCACACTAGAACGACGGGGAAGAAAATCTCGGAGGAAGGAAGGGGACGGCATGGGCCTGCCACTGGTAAAGGCTGTATACCGGGCCGGCCCATCGCGACCCTGTCCAGGACCGTGAGAAAGAGACCCAAAGAGGCCGCTTGCTTCGCCCTCAGCGCAACCTCACGTCCAACCGTGCGGCCGGCAAGGCCCAGCAGCCCTCGCCGGCCACCGGGAGCTGAACCCCCCGATTGATCTCAGAACCGAAACCCTAACCTAATCCCCCGGCGGCGCACCATCGGCGTCCATTTTTGCCAGGTCGTGACGCGGGAAGACCCGTTTGGGCAACATGTGAATCGTCCCCGTCAACCACCCACCCACCAACTCTTCCTTCCTTCCGCGTCACCCTCGCTGGCGGCGCCCGCGTCTCGGCTGTCACCACACGCACTTCGCCGACCGCATGCCGCATACCCGCAGCCATTGCCGCAGACCCAACGCAACCCAACCAAACCAAAACCCACAGACTAAACTACCAAAGAAAGAAGAAAAATACTAGCCTTTTTCTTTGCTTTTTTGTTTCCAATTCCACGCCACGCTAGCTCCCGTATCAGCTCAGCCTTAGCTGCAAGAATATTTGCCTGCTCGTTCCGCTTTGCTCCGGTTGACTTTGGTTGCTTAAAGAAAGAGGACAACGCCCCCTGCAGCCTGCAGGCATCAGCCAGCGAGCGAGTTGTTCGTTTATTTGGTTCCACGCATCCTGACCCAGCAAGAGATTATTCCATTCCTCGTTCCGACCAACCTGTGTTGTCTTGCCGTGTTTCTCTCCGTTGCTGTCCTCCAAGCTTTTACTTGCTTGAGTTTCTTCTTCTCGCTGTTGTCTTCCTTCCTCCTCCTGCCTTTTTGGGGATTCCTATCCTCGGGGTTTGAGCTGCGGCTTCGAGTTCTTGCTTTGAATCGGTGTCGGACGAAGGGTTTGCTGGGGCAAAGGCGGGATTTTTAATCTAATTCCGCGTCGGTTCCACCGGATTGAGAAGGGGATTGCTGTGTCTGAGGATTCGAGGCGGGCTTGCTGTGATTTTTGAGGGGGAAAGGAGGATGGTGACAGATTCGGCGAATTGAGATGGGCAAGCCGTCGTTGAAGAAAAAGAGGGGCTCCTCCTCCGGCGGCGCCGGCGGGAAGGGCGGTGAGCACGGCGGCGGCAAGCCGGCGGCGCTGGAGCGGTCCGGCTCCAAGGTCCTCGACGGCGACGAGACCATCTTCACCGAGATGGCGCAGGAGCTCAAGGAGGAAGGCAACAAGCTCTTCCAGCGCCGGGACTACGAGCGCGCGCTCCTCAACTACGAGAAGGCCATCAAGCTGCTCCCGGCGGCGCACTCGGACGTCGCCTACCTCCACAGCAACCTCGCCGCCTGCTACATGCAGATGAGCCCCCCCGACCACTACCGTGCCATCAACGAGTGCAACGTCGCCCTCGAGGCCTCGCCCAGGTACAGCAAGGCGCTGCTCAAGCGGGCGCGCTGCTTCGAGGCTCTCGGGAGGCTCGACCTCGCCGCCAGGGACGTCAACAAGGTGCTAGCCACCGAGCCCAACAACCTCACCGCGCTAGATGTGGCCGACAGGGTCAGGAAGACCATGGAGGAGAAGGGGATTGTGTTGGATGACAAGGCGGTCATGCCCACGCCGGAGGAGGTCGTTGCTGCTGCGCCCAAGCAGAAGCCGCGCAAGAAGAAGGGCCGGAAGGCGGCGGCCAAGGCTGCCGCGGCGGCTGTGGAAGAGGAGGGGGAGGAGAATGCCGGGGAAGCCGTTAAGGAGGTTGAGGATCCGCCGAGGCAGGTGAAGCTTGTGTTTGGCGAGGACATACGGTGGGCTCAGGTGCCGGCGAGCTGCAGCATGGCACAGCTGCGCGAAGCTGTCCGGAGTAAATTCCCCGGGCTGAAGGCTGTTCTTGTCAAGTACAAGGACAAGGAGGGTGACCTTGTCACGATCACGAACCAGGATGAGCTCAAATGGGCCGAGGAGTTGGCTGAGCCAGGGAGCTCACTTCGGCTGTATGTCACCGAGGCCAACCCGGAGCATGAACCTTATGTTGAGGACGTCCATAGTGGGGCATTGGAGAGAAATATGAACAACACTTTGGATAATGGAAGTACCAGAAGCAATAGGCAGGATGAGGAAAGGAGCACGGTGACTTGTATTGATGATTGGATTGTGCAATTTGCCCGACTTTTCAAGAACCATGTTGGGGTCAGCTCTGATGAGTATTTGGACCTCCACGAGGTCAGTATGAAGCTGTATACCGAGGCCATTGAGGACACGCTTACTACCGAGGAAGCCCAGGAGGTGTTTCAGCTTGCTGAGGGAAACTTCCAGGAGATGGCAGCGCTCGCATTTTTTCCACTGGGGTAATGTTCATATGTCTTGCGCCAGGAAGAGGCTGCTATTATCAGAAGACTCTCCAAGGGAATTGGTTCTTGAGCAAGTTAAGGAAGCATATGAGTGGGCAAAGGAAGAGTACAGTAAGGCTGGGAGGACATATGAAGAGGCTGTAAGGGCCAAGCCTGACTTTTTTGAAGGTTTTCTTGCACTTGCACACCAACAGTTTGAACAAGCAAAGCTGTCATGGTATTATGCAATTGGTAGTAACGCAGATCTGGACACATGGCCTTCGTCTGAAGTCTTGGAGCTCTTCAATAAAGCTGAGGATAACATGGAAAAGGGTACAGAAATGTGGGAGGAAATGGAAGAACAGCGCCTGAAGAACCGATCCAAACCTAGCCAGGAAAATGTTGTGCTAGAGAAGATGGGCTTGGATGAGTATATCAAAGATGTCTCCACTGATGACGCGGCTGAACAGGCTTCCAATATGAGGTCTCAAATAAACATTTTATGGGGTATGCTTCTTTATGAGCGTTCAGTTGTGGAGTTTAAATTAGGACTTCCAATGTGGGAGGATTGTCTTATGGCAGCTATTGAAAAGTTTAAACTTGGAGGAGCTTCAGCTACGAACATTGCTGTGTTGGTAAAAAACCACTGCGCGAATGAAACTGCCCAGGATGGTAAGAGAAATTTATTTATTTTCCCAATTTCATCATGTTCTGACTCCTGATGGACTGTTGATTTTGTTAGAGAACAGAAAAAAAGTGAACAATTATCATTAAACAAGCGGTGCTTACCATTTGCTCAGTTCACCTAGTATTATTACAATTGTTATTATATCTTTTAAGACTTTTCTGGTACTGAAGATAATTTCTGATAAAATCTGTGTACTAGAAACTGATCTCTTACATGTGACTTTCACTAGTTTTTTTTTCCGCACTAGTTGCATGTGGTTAGTTTCGTGTGTGCCTGTAATATCGTTAGTATTGTGGTACAATGATATTCATATCCTGTAATCTACATTGTGTGTACTATACTGGATGTTTCCAATCTTATGTTTTCAAAATACCACTGAATGCTCAACAACATTGAAGCACTTCTTTATAAGATTATCCCCTTTGCTTCTTAGGTTTGGGCTTCAAGATTGAAGAAATTGTGCAAGCCTGGAATGAAATGTATGACATAAAACGGTGGCTGCGTGGTGTTCCATCCTTCCGCCTTGAGCCATTATTTAGGCGGAGAGTTCCGCAATTGCATACTGCACTGGAGCATATATAGTATGCATGAAGTTGCTCCGGCGCATATTAAATTCCGGCGCATAGTTATCAACATCAATTTTCTCTTATAGGTGAGCGCACTTACCATATGCTTCTCTTCTTCATACATGAGACATTCATTTTTATAAGAACTTTATTTCATTTGCACATGAGAAATTTGAATTAGCTTCAGGGTGTTAGATGTGTCTTCATTTTTCTCCTGATTATTACAGGCTGCCTGGGTATAAATGTAAAAAGATGAATGTGTAGTTCTGAATTTATCTATGTCACGACAAAGATAATGTGTGCTGTTTGAGTTCTGCAGTGCAGCAATTCTTTCTGGATTCATCTAGTTCTTCCATCACACTTCTGCAGTTGAATGATTTTCATTGTTTTTGTCCTCTATGGGTCCTTCGATGGCATATGAAAAGGAAATACCTTTTGTCTCTCTCTAAAAAAAGGAATACCCACTTTTACATGCATATGAATTGGGCTCTATTGACTATTTACACTGTAGTCCAATTTCTTTGCGCTGATTGGTCTGGACGATTCTGTAAACTAAATGTGCTGAAAATATTGGATATTTACAACTCCTTAAAGTATGGTAGGTGAGATATTTGACTATAAGATATAGAACCACAGTAACTTGTTTGGCATTTACTTGAGATATTATACCATATCATCAATTTATTAGATCTTCACATAGAAAAGATTGCTTGTTGCTGTACAGAGTTTAACACTAGCAAGCTATACCATTTTTTAGTTTCTGATGGTCTGCTTAGGGGTAATTAACCATAGGCTAAATGTCTTTGAAATAAACTCGTCCTGATGTCAATTTAAAAATAAGGTTGGGCACCATTTGTTTCGAGAAATCTCTTCCTAGGTTATAGGTTAATGGAAGTTTTAGGCATAAACTTAGTTCCTCCGACAGTCTCGCAAGGTGAAGCTCTGTGTGTGTTATCCTCTGATACTACTTTTGAAGTGAATGATCCTCTGATGCTACTCTTGTCCGGTGTTTCATCCTGGTCAGATTGGATCATGGCAAAACAGATGGCGTGTCCATAAGTAATGCTTTATGATTTCTATCTTCATCAATCATAATCCATAAGAGTAGTGCTTCAATATTCTGAACCACTGATTTGTTCGTCCATCTTAGCAAACACTAATCCTTTATTGATCCTGTTGTTATCTTAAATTTGCTCATCCAAATTGTTCCCTTTTCTATGCTTGTTATACTGAATTTGGCGTCTTGATATATCTCTGCAGGTCAATTGCTGCATGGGATACAATACATGAATTTGTTCGGTTGCAATTTTTATACATCGAAGAGTCTACTTCCCAGTTGTGAAGCTATTCATTGCACAGGGCTGGAGCCCTCTGTGGTTTGCATACGTTAGTTCTTGTTTTTGTCTGTCTTGTTCTTACTTTGTTACTGGATTAGAGCTGCATTTATGTGTGAGCTGGTAATTCATTGTTGGAGGATGGATTGGTGGCGTCCTCCATTTGTTTTGCACTTTTGCGGTATCCTGTCTAGATGCCTGTTTTGTAAACTCAATTAGGCTTGTATTATGATTACATTTAGAATTCGTTGTCACTAAAATCTGGAAGAAAGAAAAAGGTCCGCGTTTTCACATCGCAGAAGGAGAATATCTGTCTCCCCTGTAGTTTAGAGAAGAAAGGGATCTTCACTATTGAATAATTATACCTGAAGCTATTTTGTGGAGGGGAACCTGATATTGGATTGAGGTAGTTCTGGAGAGTGAAGATTCCACTGGAAGTGAAACTATGGTGGATACCATCAGGGAAAGGATTCAAGAAGACAGGGGGAGGATAAATGTTGTGGAGTGGTTGAGACTTCACAACATATATTAACTGAGGCTACTGGTTTCTCTCTCTCTCTCTCTCTGTCTCTCTCTATATACGTAAACATATATATTCCCCTAAAAAAAATTCTCTATATATATAACCCTACTTCAAGTTTGATTCAATCCAACAAGAGACCACTCATGTTCCTACATCCAAATGGAAGCACCACACACATTGGAGACTGGAGATTTGAGTGTGGAAGCCTCACTGGATTTTATCAGTTCAAGCTTAGGGTTGGGAGGTATTAGGGAAGGCACTGGCTCGCAACATCGGCAAAAAAGCATATAGCCCGGTTTATTTGTTACCTGCATGAAAACCTAAAGCACCGACAGACAAGACGGCTGTGATTCAACACGAGGAGGGCAGGCGAGGTAGTCCATTTGCTTACTCGATCTAGTGACACTTGCGCCCGTGTAAGTAGCTTTGTACTGCTTGAAAAACATCGCCGCCGAAGTGGTTCAGTGATTTGGTTGACCACCCTGAGTATACGAGCATGGCCGTTCTGGTTAGGTTTTTTTTATTAAAAAAAAAGAAAAACCATAAATTAACTTAGAGCGAGTAAATACAATCAGTATCAACCAGATCCGGCGCGCAGGACGGCACTGATCCCAACGGCATATCCTCACAATTCTCTTACTAAAAGGCGCAATACTATGGGTCACCTTGTTAGCCGACCGACTAACTTTAAACACTTGAATTTGTGAAATGCATTCTTCGATCTTCAAATCACGCAAAGGTGATCTATCCAACTCTGCAGAAGTGAGATAGCGATGCAACAAGAGACAATTGGTTTCCAGATGTATCAGCATGTGCTGTTCTTTCGCAAGATGGAGCCCTTGTAGACATGCCGTCAGCTCAGCTTCCTCCACACTAATGCAATGGCGTAACAACTTCCAGAATGATGCAAGAACGCCCCCAGTCGAGTCTCTGATAACAACGCCTGTAGTGCCAGAAAAATTAACACAATCAAAGCTTGCGTCAGTATTTATCTTAATCCAGCCCGCCGGAGGGGGTCGCCAGTGCTCTTTATCTTGCCACGGAGGACTCACAGCCCGGCTGTCCAGCATAGCATGCGACGGAACCTTAGCTTTGCCCTTGTGATCAGAAACAGTGACACTGTTACTGTCAGAAAAGCTAAGAATATAGTTTTGCAGAAATTGCACCGATGCGAGAATGGAAGCTTTGCCGTCTCCAAAGATAATATCACTCCGTAGGTGCCAAGCTCGCCTAAAAGAAAGAGCAGCCTACACCGAGTCGTCATGTCTTCATGAATCAGAAGGTTCAAAAACCAATCCGGCCCCGATAGCACAAGCTTATCTTCCCCTGGTAATTCCCAAACACCCAGAGAGCAAAGCGAACAGCATGCGCTAGCTTTTGTACAATTTATCACCGCACGAAATCCATCCTCCTCTTCCATATCACATATATTACATGCCGGCAGCGTGTCAAGATGTCGCTTCCATCTGTCAAATTTTAAACCGCCAGACTATTCGTTGCAAGTTTCCAAGCAAAAACCTTGATCTTTTGTGGAACTGATGACGACCAAACTGCATTCCAAATTTTCCTATCTCCATTAGCAGTACCACTAGCTTGTCCTTCATCAGAACCCAAACCTTTAAGCTGCAACGATAATTTACATGCACTCCACGCAGTAAGCACCCACTCTTCTCAAAATGCCAAGCAATAACATCCTCCTCACCATGTACAGGAAGCCGAATGTGAAGCACATTGTCCGCATCATGTGGGTAGATTATGGCGAATTAAGTTCTCATCTCAACATCGAGATCCCGGGAGCATAAGATGAGAACACCATTTCAGTCTTGAGCTATGTCGTTTACCTGTAATTTTCAAACACGAATTCCTTGGAAGCCAATTATCTCGCCATATGCGAATCTTATCCCCGCAATATACTCTCCAAATAGTCCTTGTTTTAGGAGCTTCAAATCATGCTCAATACCCTGCCAACTAGACGAAGAATTTCGAGGAAAGACTATCCGATAAGTGCCTATTGGGATAATATTTAGCATTCAATAACCGTGCACATAAACTATCAGTGTGTTCTAACAACCACCAAGCCTGCTTTGCCAGAAGAGCTTGATTATTAAAGAGACAGAGATCACGAAAACCAAGTCCTCCCATACCCTCTATAGAGCTGTCCGCGGTGCCCTCCGTTGAAGTGCCGGTCGTCAGAAGCATACACCGCCACGCTCGCCGAGTAGCCATGATGTAGCTCATACATGGCTAGGTGTGCATGTGGCTTGTGCATATGGCCACGGATGCATATGGCCTATGCATATGGCTATGCACGCATACGAGGTTCACGCCCCAGCGAGAAAGGTGGCCAGCAGCTCGGTGCGATCACGATGTCAGCTGGCCGGCGGGCCTCCCGTCCTCAATGTTCTGCACCTCGAGGGGACGCCGTCGCGAAGGTCCGCTCAAGCCAGGGCTTACCACGCCGACATGTGCTTGTGTCGGTTGGCTACCAGTGCCGGTCTTGATCATGAACACGTACTCTACTGCTGCGAGGCGTACTTCTCGCTCATCCCAGTGAAGTTGTCGGATCGTCAAGACATACAAGCCGAGTATAACCACGTTACTCCACTCCAACCACATCTACACCGTTCAGGACAGACGAGGTTAGACGACGATGATGGACGTGGCCGAAGTGGCCGAAGCAAAGGCCCTGCTAGTGACATGGCATGAACCATACATCTATACATCCATAAATTTTACAATTATATAAAGTTAAAAATAATCTGAGATAAACAGAACACACCATTATGTAGACATAGTAAAAAGACACAAATACACAATATGTCATAACTCGTTATATAGATAATCAAAGTGCACAGATAGTTCACTTAAATATAACAAATTAACATCATTACATAGGTATGTTGGTTTGCTTTGCTAGGTGAAGTCAGCCCATGATATATTGGGCTAAAATAATGAATGACCGAGAGTTATTCAGTTACTATCGGAAATACTATCCTGAAACTATCCAGGAACTATCTGAGGTACTATCTGATCAAATTTTAGATAATTTCGAATACAGTTGGATAGTGTCTAAACCATGTTCATATATGTATCCGAAAATCACTATCCAAATCTGAAACCATATTCGAAAATCATTCGATTTTTCTACCGAATACAGTCCAAAGACTATCGGTCGGACGGTCGGTCGGGAAGTGTCCGAACCATTTTCACTTTTAATGGTGTGCCTACCTAGTGACTCGCATCGTGCTCCGCCACCTTTTTAAGCAGCAGAGAGTACTAAGCCTTTTTAGGTAGTAAAAATACTCTAAAGATATCTCTTCAACGTAAACACGACTAATCCCACCACTTTTTAATACCTGCCACTTTCTATCAAATCACATATACCAATGTAGTCACAGAAGATAAAATTCAACACAACTGCCCTTCGATATTATATCACAATCACTAGCAAATGAAGCAACACATGTGTAGCAAGATGTGTAATCTTATCGGGATAGTTGGCGAAATATGTGTTGGAAATTGCAAAAGTAAAGTATTTATGGAATAATTTCAGTAAAAAGTGGTAAGTATGTGAAAATGGGAAGTAACGTCAAACACCGTATCACAAGGAAACATCGTGTGGAAGTTAGATTTCATTTTTTTCTTCAAGACGAAACACTCACATCGAACATCTAAAATGGTTGGCCACATAAACCCTTTCAAGCTTCCCAGTCTAGAACGGTGCCCGACCAAAAAAAGTTGGGCCTCAACCATTAGTTCCGTACATGCTCCGGGATAATACGGTATATCTACGGAACTAAAATTATCATCAATGCTACATCTGCTTCTCTTAATATGACTTCACTTTATTAGTTTATCACATGACCCATGATATATGAACCGAACAAAGATTCAACACTAAGGTTGCCTTCGCTTCTCTTAACACGACTTCACGAGGGCACAGAGCGTACAACATCTTTGCTTCTCTAAGCATGACTTCATTGCGACATCTTTAGTGATATCATGTTGGTATGTGTTAGCTTTGCCATATAAAATTATTGTTTATACATCGGATCTAGCTCAATGAAGCACAGGGCGTCCACTTGACGCTAGGGACTAACAACCGTTATTAACATGAGAAAATATCTGATAAAAGCCACATTACAGTGAAAACTCACATTTAAAAGTTTTTTAAAAATTCTTAAACAAATACAATATTTGGGAGGGTGATATTCTATACACATGCAAAAATTCAAGTTCAAACCCATATTCACTTGAAAGGTATGTAAAAAAAAATCAGCAATGAATAGTTATGAACAATAAAACGTCAATGTTTATGTTAAATTTATTTTTTACATACCTCCTAAATGAATTTAAGTTTGAGCTTTAAATTTTACATTTTTATAGAATATTACTCTCTCCTCATAAATTTTTGTTTAGAATTTCGAAAACTTTTAAACATGATTTTTATACGGTTTCTGATATTCATCGGATACTTTCACCGTTAATATGGAGAACAACTCGAACAGCCTCTGCCAGATGGGCCCTGCGTGCAGCCCAGCTAAACTCCAAGGACAAAAACAGTCTCAATCCACAGGGGTCGCTTCCACTCTTGAGACCTGCACGAATCACGAGACTCGCCGTCTTTTGAATCGATCGCCGCTGTCACCTCCGGCCCGGCCCCACCCGTCAGCCACACCTCGCCTGGCACCAAAACCCTAAAGCACGGCGCGCCCCCACGCTAACCCACCATCGCCGCTCCGAGCCCAAAACCCTAACCCCCCACGCACCTTCGCGTCGCCTCCCCCTATTAAAGCCTCCGTCCCAAGAAACCCGCTGCTTCCACGCGCCCGCATCTCTATCTCCTCCTCCTCCTCCCCTCTCGCGGACGTAGTAGCAGAGGTAGGGTTCGCTTCTTTTCTAGGGTTCCGAGCTCAGATTTGGCCGTTTCTGTGCCAGAAGCCTCGTTTCTTGGCGGAAAGATTGGATTTTTACCGGCTTTTGTTTTTGTTTTTGGTGCAGAGATGGCGGCGGCGGTGGCGGTGCGTGGGACCGAGAGGACAGCTGCCGCGGCGGCCGTGGTGTCCGTCGTTGCTGCTGCCGCCGTGCAGAGATTGCTGGCTCTGCTCGCTCTCGCGGTGAGTGTTGTAGTATTGGTGCCTTCCTTATCCGTTCCTGTGCTGCTTTACTTGTTATTGGTATGTATGACGATTGTTAGATTGGGTGGACATGCTTGTTGTATTGGATAAGCTTGCGATTCTGCTGCGGGTAGAGCTAAAAAATTTGGTAGGCATGGTGTTCCTTGAGGGTTTGACCGAAAAAATCTGAGTAATTTAGTCTGCAGATCTGGAGATATATACGCATGACTTGTGCTGTTTAGACAATTTTGGATTTTTTTACGCGGGGAAACAATGGCCGTTCTGTTTCCTGGGTTAATAGCTGCGAATAGATCTAGACAGATCTGAGTAGTTGAGTTAGGGATGGTTTGGTTGGAAGTATAAAGATAGGGAAGGGCAATGCTAAACAGAGGAGAAATATGACATGGGATTTTGCCAGTTATAGAACATGATTACCTGAAAATTCCAGCACCTGGATGCATTTGTGTCTCATCATGGGGCGCAAATGCTAGTTTCTGAGTGAAATTGGAACACCAGATGCACATTTCTTATTATGGACTGTTTGGTTGCCATGCCTGTTAGAGCAGTAAAATCCTGTGAATACCTACTGCCGTTCTAAAACCAAGTATACAAGGCTCTACTTTCCTTGTCATCACTGTAAGTGGGTGACAGAATGAATACTAGTTATGTTATCTTCTTTACAAATCATTGTACTTGGGTGACCAAACGAATGTTGTATGGAAACACGTGTTAGGTTTTGAGTTCTCAAAATACTTAATTTTGTCCGATCCTATCTTTGTCTGGTAGCGGGTGTTGGGTTTTGAGTTCTCAAAATACTTAATTTTGTCCAATCCTGTCTTTGTCTGGTAGTGGGTATTAGGTTTTGAGTGATGCCTTATTGAGCTCCATAAGAATCATGTCATATGTGAGGAAATTCTAGGTTGGAACTGTCGAGAATCAGCTATTACGGAAGCCCCTCAAAACTAATTTAGCGGAAACTTCTGTATTGCAGCTGTTGAATTAAATGTTGTATCTATGTCAATAATAAATTGTTGTGTAATTGTTCTATCTCTTGCTCCCTACCTGTTATAGTAACGGATTACTTATTGGTCTACGTTACATTAATCCCTGCTTACACTCGACTAAACTTTATATAGACATTTTTATCATTGAATTGTTTGAGATCTTACTGTCTGTTATGTGTAATGTGATGTTTTCCTTATTTGTTATTATTTACCTATTTGCCTTTGCTGATGTGATGGCAATCTTTCTTAGATGGAAGCTGTAAATGGTGGAGCAGATATATTTAATGAAGACCAGCAAGAAATTTTCAAGTAAATTCCTTGTCTCATTTTGTATGGCTTTCCTTGCAATTTCATGTTTCCTGTTCCTGACTGGTTTTTACAATGCAATATTTAAAGGCAACTTGGGAGAATCAAATCTGAAACTGTTCCTGAGAACAAGGATGCCGGCGGATCAGATGACGATGACGACGATGATGAAGACGAGGATGATGAAGGTGGTGATGACGATGATGCTGATGCTGAAGAGGAATTCTCGGGTGAGGAAGGTGGTGAGGATGATGACGAGGATGATGACCCTGAGGCGAATGGTGAAGGAGGGAGTGATGATGAAGATGGTGACGACGATGATGGTGATGATGAAGACGGTGATGAGGATGATGATGAGGACGATGATGATGAGGAGGACGAGGACGATGAGGACCAGCCGCCATCCAAGAAGAAGAAATGATCTGGCTTCCTGCATCTCTTCCTCGGCTTGGTTCAGTCTGTTAGTTGTATTATGGAAACAGGTCTGGGACCTATGTAGCTTGTGGCTTGGTTGTTGGGTCTAGGTTAGGAAAACATTGGATTCTGATGTTATCTTGTGTTTTACCCTTTGTGCATGTAGTCGTAACATTGCTGTGTTCTGTTATTGGAGCTGTGATACTATGTCATGCGTTCAATCTAATTCTTGTTACCCAGGCATAATCGTCAAGTGTGTCACATGTGCTTCAAGATTGGCATTTGGGTTTATTTGTCCAATTGGCATTTGGGTTGATTTCGTCCAAATCCTGATGGTTTATGCCGTTGCCACCTTAAAAAATATCAGAACTGTATCACACTCAAACTATAAAAGTATCAGGATGGCTCTGTATTGAATCCATTTTCTTTGTTGGCCAAAGACGCCATGCTGTGTACAAACTTACATCCCCTACAACAACTTCCGGTAATGGAAAACAGTGACAGGCACTTCCATTCCAAAATCATGTCAGGACGTGGAAGGAAAATTCCCTACAGAAAAGACCTATACAATATATGGCAGAAAATGCGAATGCGCCATGTACATTTACACTAATTTTTTCCTATCAGTCTCTTCCCAGCCACTGAAAATTCTATTGAGTCAGCACCCAGGAGCGGGCGAGCTCCATAGATCTGCTGTTTAGGGTGAGCTAAACTCTGACGATGTTTACTTCTGAATGATCCTTTCTATGAAGCAGGAACCGTGTGTAACTACTAATCACTGTCATGACTCCGAGTCCGACTTCGAAATTCCTGGGGCTCGCTGCTGGCAAATGCTAACCAAACAGCAGTACCAGTTAAGTAAAAGAAGATCGAAGGTGCAAAGAGTGATATCTGCACGTAGAAGACGCAATGGGGAGTTAGAACGAGTCATGAAGAAAATATGGATTACAAAGACGGATTAGATTGTGATATTGGCAGCATACACTCCAAGAATGAGTTGTATCGACAAGATAGCCTGTTAGTGCAACACCAATAATTCCAGGTACAGCGCCTACAGTGTTTGTGATGCCCTGAAACGCAAAGACAACGAGTAAAGAACTACCATTTATGGCAATAAGTATGGAAGATACAAGCACATATTGTTTTCACAATAATCATAAAATATACTCTTCTTTACCAATTCTGGGCTTCTTTTCCACTATTGCCTTCAATAAGAAAAAAAATGTTTGATGAATTCTACGGACTCATTAGAGAGAGGCACTGAGATTACCAGAAAAAAAAACTATGGGGTTGTTTGGATGGGAGTATTTATTTGGAATCTTTTAGGATTTAGTTTGAAATAAATACAAAGGCTTCAAATCCGAATTTCTATCCAAACATGTCCATATAGTAGGCTTCAAATCCGAATTCCTATCCAAACATGTCCATATAGTAACAGTCTAACAGAAACTACAGCTAATATCCAGTATAAACAAAAGGAAAGGATACAAAAAAGGGACTCATGATTGTTTGGCATCAGTTAAACTATCATACAAAGGAATTTTCTGTTTTCCATTCCTTTTTGAGAAGACACATGAAGAAAATTCAAGAAGACAGATAGAAGCTTCATGCCTTACCAGGAGAATGCTTGCATACTCACGAGATATATCTTGATGGGTGCAATAAAGCCCTGTTTGTCAACCACAACATTTAGATTTGAACCTTGGAAAGATGGCAAAAATGGAAGCTTAATGGCAAGTTTAACAACATGACCTGACAATGCGAAGCTGGAGAGTGCCAAGCCACTTGTAAGAAAAGCAACGATTTCCCAAGGAGGCAGTCCAAGATCCACAGAGGAAAGCAACATAAAAGCTGCAGGTGACAGAAATGCAATTGTTTGACATATTTTCCGTACCTACAAAAGAACTTAAGCAACTTAGACTCAGTTTTTTCATTATCCTGCAAAAAATTCCTTATTTTACACAAGAAAATTTTAAAGTTCCTATTATGAAACGACATATATGTGTGCAGTCCTGACAACTGGCAGTGATGACTTTTAAATATTTCAACCTTTACAAATGAACTCTAGGAGGGTCTATATAGGCACCTCCGGAGATCAACTATAATAAGAACAAGCAGAATAGTCATTTGTTTTTTATCTTCAAGGCAACGTTTTACCTTTGTGGTGTCAACTCCACTTGATATCAAGTTGTCTGCAAAAGGTGCTGCAATAGATGTAATGATCATTGAGCCCAAAGGAGGCAGAATTGACACCTACAGCAAATATGTCAATCATAAGCTCTACATAAGACTGGAGTAAAAGTTGTAAATGAAAAACAAGGACAGACCAAGAACAGATAGTGAGGCTTTCTGTAGAAGGGTCTTCCCATAATTCTAAGAAATGAAAGCATGTACATACCCATGCTGCTTCTGTCAAGTTCAAGTTTAGCTCCTCGCTGCGTAAGAATTGAACAGAAATATATTAAAAAGAAACAGAAGTTGTTATAAATATTTGACATAATATGCTGAACAGATAGCAAAAAGATCAGATTCCTCCAAACATTTTGCTAGATTTCTAGAGAATAAAACAAAAACATACTATTAGATTGACGTATCACAACAAATGCAGCTATGCAGACGAGAGCAACTATACAATACAACACATTCTAAATTTATAAAGTCCAATCTCAACTTGACCAGAAGTTTTGGAAAATACAAATGTAAAAAGTTTTGAATCTTCCAATTTTGTTTGATACTATCTTGATTGAAGTCAATCCACTTTCAGAAAACAGAACGATTAGGAAAAGTGTGCACGTGCAATAAAGTCCTTGATATAATGTCAACATGTTGAAAAGATTGTCAATGAAACCCCAAGGACTGAAGTCTCCTTAGTAGTACCAAAAGTTGAATGGTACAAGATAGTGACAGTTAATCTAAAAGTGATCCATTGAGTAAAAAAATGACAAGACAAATATGCAAGGTGCCAAACCTAAAGAATGTTGGCAGCCAAGACAAGCAAGTATAGTGTCCCCAGCTTCCACAAAAGTGGGCATATATCATTGCCCACACTGCCTTGCTTTTGAAAAATTCCCTCCAAGGCACATCCTACAACACAAAGGATGAACTTGCTACATTAGTAACATGTGTAAAGAAAGCAACTACAAGATTTTTATACATAATAATGCATTACACCTACCAACATAGTCACATTGCATATCACATGATTTATTGGGAGTTACAAAGTACATCTACAGCTAGTTGAATTAGGTCACGGCATTTGTGTTGAACTGTTGACTGGCGAGGGAAAGGCCAGCATGTACTGTATATGACTCTGACAATAGAGAGAGCCTCTGCACTTTACTTCTAATATCACATAAGGTAACAAAATCATAGTTCATTGCTATAGTTAGACTGACACAGATTAAAAAAATCCTTATCTGAAAGACACAGGTATTATTTGATAATCGGTCTGAAAGACACAGGTATTATTTAATAATCGGTTATCAGCTTATCGCTTCTACATACTGATATAGTCCAAGTACAGTGGCATCTATCTGCAACCGTACTGAAGTCTACATCAGTGTTTATATGTTGCAGTCTCACGTGATATATGACAATTACAACACAGCAGAACTAGCAGTCTAGCATAACACTATTGGCTAGTCTGAGCATATCAGAAACGAATTAAGAATGCTAGGTAAAGGAAGACATTAATATAAAATTCCATTCAAACAAATCAAATGGCAGAGTCTTGCACAAAACCTACACTAACAATAGTTCAGAATATATTGCACATAACCTAGCAACTTGAGAGGACTCTTGACACTTTTACAATACCAAACAATTGAAACATGAACTCCACAACTTGAAGCACTCTAGCAACATACCAACACATTTCTTGTCAACAGACTGCTTGGTGTATATTACGAACAAAAAGAACTAGATCACATTAGTTGTTGTGTCCTGATTTTGAAATTTTTTCATCAATGTGATAACCTGTAAACACTTTTAACTTGATCCCTCGACATATCTTCTATGTTCTAACAAGTGGTTAAGCGACAGGCCAATAGCTACTTTTTGACTGGTTGAAGCAACCTTTAGTGAATCTGTCATCTCTTCCAGGGATGAGCCTGATGATTTTGAAGACACAGGTGATGAGATAAGGCCATTGGATCCAGCAGAAGTCTGTTCAAAATCTGCAAAGTAGATGAAACTTTTTGGGTGTTTCAATTGATTATTTGAAGTTTTGAACTAATTGCACAGAAACCGTTAGGTCATAATGGACAAATATTTTTAGCCAACAGATACAGCTAAGCTCAAAGAGTACTCAATACCGAGCATAGGATAAATCTAGTGCAAATCACACTGTAGGTGTAATCATGCAAACCATATTGGTTAGTACATCAAATCAACTTGAAGTTACTAACAATTTGAGGAGGCAGTCCTTGATGTACTCTACTGAACAATTGAAATTTCAAATTCAATCTAGGTTTGTGTTGGATTAAATCATAAAAGGCTCATTTTCTGACATAAATTTGTGTTAGCATTCACAGTGATCTCTTTTTGTTCCTTCCAACAAAAATTGAGTTCTAAGTAGAAAGTTTAATAGTTATTACTTATCAGACTACCTGGGTGACTATTTGCTCCTCTGCTCTTTACTACAGAATATTCAAGTTGCTTTGGTGCTCAGACCAAGATGGTTTGCATAATTGCACTAAGCTATGATTTGCACTAGATATGTCATATGTCCCAATGAAGGAAACCAAGTATCCACACATGAATATCATATAAAATAGCATTAAGGCCACACTATGATCCCTTCAGCTAAACCTGCAAGCCATAGTTCATTTTCTGCCATAAACAGATAGAAACTAAAAAAAGGATATGATTAGAAGTATCATTCATTATGAATTCCAGCGGAGAGTTTCTATCATGGTGGTTGAGACTCATAAAGATAGATGTGCACTTACTTATTATGTCTTCACTGTCAGCTGACTGTAGATCTTTTAGAGATTCAAACCCTAGACACCTGTGGAGTGTGGACACAACAGAAAATAAAGCTAAGCCAGAAGAAATAATCTCTTACCTGCTTCTTAGAAATTTTGCTTACCAAATAATTCCAAGAAGACCAAATATGTAAAAGACGGACTCCCAGCCAAGGTTCTGAATAATGGGAGGGGCGAACAGAAGTCTGTAAAACCATACAGTAGACCAGGAATTAACTATCTCGTAACATTATCTCTATTACTTAAGTTGCATAATCATCGTGTCATACAGCCAAAATGCAATGCAATGTTGTTTGAGAAACAAGCAAAAAGTTAGATCAGGTTACTAAGATCCGATGACTATTATGATTTCCGAAAGGATGCAGTTTTCTGCTTAAACCCAAAAACATAGATGGAAAATCCAATTCCTTTTCAACATTTACATGCATCAGCGTATAGACATCAGACCCTCAGCGGATCCCACTATAAATGAAAGTTGCACAAATATGTACATGTTTACCTACAAAAATACCTGAAAACACATACCCTAAGACACTTCCAAAGCTTAAACCACCAAAAACAACAGCAACTGCTCTTGATCTTTCTTGAAGAGGAATGGTCCTGCATGTGCAGCCATAGCAGTTAATTGTGCAATAATAGTCTTTGCGAATGATGCTTCTGAAGTTTAATATGTTTGATCTATTTTCTGCTAGGGAACAACGACAATTCTCAATAGGATTAACATTTCAGCAGGGAGATAAGGTAGTTTTCTACTGGTATTCTGATAAGGTAGTTTTCTACTGGTATTCCTTTCATGCATAACAAGTAATACATAGTTCCTTTTCTTTCATAAACATGTCAACGGAGGAGATACATCATATCCATGCCAATGGCAACTGAACTATGAGAAAGTTATGTAGTATGAACCGTCATAAAAGTCCATAAGAAGATGTACATCATCTTTCATGTATCTTTAATAAAAGAATGTGGGAAAAGAGTATACCACTGCCCTCGATTCTGCAAAGGTAGCTACAAAAAAAAATCCATCTAAGCATTAAAAGAGTAGTCACGGAAACAATGCCAATACACCTGTTGACTACATTGTGGTAGGGTACATAACCACAAGATTCACTATCATCTAGAAAACAAAATTTGATAAACAGTATTTTAAGAAAATTCTAACAAATATGTCCACATGAGAACCGAATTAGCATTAGATGAAAATGGTAGAACTGCTTCTAAGGAAAAGGTATATTTAGTCTTACGTTGCAATTAAATCTGTAGCGGCTGATGGTGAGACACCTTCTCCAATGCCTACCTAGCATAGCAACACAGTTAAAAAAAAATGCAAACATAATAACACTGAAGTCTTACTAGGAACACTCCCATCATACTGACATGAAGATGTGATAACAAACTAGATATTACCATCACATGTGAATGCTCCAAACCAAAGTTTATATATAGGTATTGCAATATTGCATGGGATGTTTTATTTGGTGAGGTGAAGGTGCATCTAGATTTGCACCACGCCACATTTTTATACCTAAATCTGGTACATCTGCCACCTGGAAATTCGCAGAGTTAAATAATATAGCAATCCACATGCTAACAAAATATATTTTTCATACAAAACCCAATTTCTGCTATTGCAGGACCAGGTGCTGCTCAAAATACATAGAAACGTTGAAACAAATAACAACCATCACTCTCGGATCATAGCATGCTTTTATAAGGATATGTGTTCTTAAGACAAACATGAAACTACTGTATGAAGCATGCTATAAAAATTTTAAGCAACATAAGAGCAGAATAATGTACCACATCATCTCTGAACAACAAGTTTCTAGAGACTAATTAGTAGTGAGTAGAGGTGTACCAGAATCCTTGACAGCACAAGTCCTGGCATAAATCCTGCTACAGCAGGAATAATAGCAGTGGACAAAGACCATGCAAGAACACCGACTTTAAGCACTCTCCTACAATTAGCATATGAGATAACAACATTTAATTATTGCAATATGACAATTGAGAAATGGATAATATGCATAGTACGAGTAAAATAAGATGAAAGAACATAGGATCACACAGGAAAGGCCTTTGAGTTATGCAAGAGGCGCTGAAGGTCCTGAAGTTTGAAATTGCTAAACAAGTCTTATATTTTTCTTTGAATCAATCTACTGTTGGCTGTTGCCTTTGAATTCTTGTGGCTAAGAATTCAACTGAAAATTTTAGTTAGAGTGATAACATAAACAATCTGCAGCATGAGAGAGGTAAAAATAAATATGATATGTACAGTCACAAATCACATTATATCATTTGACACTCCATACTGCTCTTTTGCATTTTGTCTACCTACTATACTTAAGTGGATAAGTCTTTCCATGATACGGACGGAGTTAGATATCCCAACAAGATGGACAGCAGAGGAAGAAATAGGGATGATGCCCATCTCAGCAGCACCAGCGCCACCGAGAAGGACCATACCTATAAGACGTGAATTTTTTTGTGTATGCAAAATTGAAGATAACTTGTATATGTACAGGAGGCTTTTGTTACCCCAAACAAACCTTCCGCCAATCAATTTTGCCAGCCATCCCCCAGGTAGTTGACTCAAAGCATAACCCCAAAAGAATGACGATTGAACCAAGCCAGCAGTTGATGAGTTCCAACCGTACTGATGTGACATAGGAATAATTGCAACACTCAAGTTAACCTGAAAAACTAAAGCATTTGCATTTAGAAGAAATTCCTGTAGAAGTAAATAACTAGTTAACTATTATTATGTAAAGAAGTGTATATCAAGACTGATTAACAACTTCAAGCCAATTACATGCTCTACCAGTGAGATAATGGTGTAGAAATGCTTTCGATCTACAATAAAAAATAACTTGGTCTAGGGATGCAGACGAATACCAGAATGGGTCTTGCAGAAGGTAATGCCATGTTTGATATGACATACATCATTAAGCAAGTAACAAGAAGACTGCTCCGACGAGTGAGCTTCAGCTGAAGTATCTCGCACGAAGCTATCTCTGTGTATATGCCAAAGGAAGAGACATGACTCCTAGTGTCTAAATTCGTTTAGCATCCCAGTTTTTTCTTTGATGAAAATTTAGCATCCCAGTGGTGATAGTAATCACTTGCTTTCATCATGAGCAAATCAGTATATACTAACTATAACATGTCACCAAATGCCACGCATACATTTGACATTTCTATTAATTCTTCTAAGCAATAACACCACTTCGGCCTCACTGCAAAAGCGCAATCGGCCAACTGAGAACCCGACTCACAGCCCTGCTCAAATCCATTGCACGGCGCTCTCATCTACTCCAATTACAAACCCCCTTTTCGTTTCTCTGATTTACGAACAAGCCCGGGAATGAAACCCCCAAGAGCGGTAACCGTTACAATTTATAAGACGGTGCCATTTGCTCCGATAATAGCTCATAAATTACCGCACGACAACTCGTACAGAACGACTGAAGCATCAAGCACCAGACAAGACAGGGGGCTAAGTAGTAACCAGGCGCACCTTGTCCATGTTGCAGATGACGAAGGCGAGGGAGGTGGCGCCGATCAGCCTGTACCGCTCAGGCAGCCCCTCCCACGGCGGCCACCTCAGCTCCAGCGCCCCGGCCACATCCTCCACCCCCTCCCTCCCCTCTCCCTTCTCCTCCGCCACCTCCGGGACCGAGCGCTTGTCCACGGCGCCCGCGGATCCTCGCCCGCCACCGCCGTCCCCAGAGGAGAACCTCACGGCCGGGGCCCCGCGGCGGCGCCGGTGGGGGAGGAGGAGCAGAGACGGCGCGCGCGGCGGGAGCATGCGGAGGAGGTGGCGGCGGCGGGGAGCGGCGAGGAGGTAGCGCTCGGGCTGGAGCGCGGAGGAGGCCGCCATGCTTGCTTCGCTCGAGCGAGGCGGAGAGCGAGAGGCGGTGTGGAGTTCGAATTTTGTTGTGGGGTTTCGGAGAGGAGGAGAGGCGCGGGGAGTGACACGAGACGAGGGGTGGAACGAGCGGCCATGAGGAGAGGAGGAAGTGTGCGCGACTGCTGCGCTCTGAAATTTCTCACGCTGCGAGGCAGAGACGGGACGGCGAGAGCGTGTGGCTGGCGTGGCCCGTGAGGCACTGAGGCGTGGGGCCGGGTCCGGGCCCGCGTGTCAGTGAATCTCCAGACGCTGATACGTTAGGCCTTGTCGCCTCCTTGGCGCCATTTGTTCTTTGGCAACTAGCATATGCATTCTGGTTCAATTTGAAAAGTAGAACGTATTACCAGTCAAAATGCTCAGCAAAGTGCTGCAGCAAACGTATGCAAGCTACAAATGTTATTCCACGACAGCTGTGATGACTCAAAAGAATGTTTGTTACTACTTGTCACAGCAAGAACAAGAGATGTGGGTGAAAAATCAAAAGCTCTACATTTCATTTAACTGCAATCATGAACTCGTATTCGCTGTAGCTTCAGAGTGAGTTTTTTAACTCGTATGACAAGGGTGCAAGCCATCTGATTCGTCGGAAGTTTTCTTGATTTCTTATCATAGATCCTGCAGAACATTGCAATTCCTCAAAACTGTGGAAGAGCTGACTCCGTGGGTTGCGCTAGAGATTCCAGCACTGATCATGTATTGGCAACCACCCCTTGCTCAGAAAAAGGCACGGATGGCCTCCAAGTAGTTCCGTCAGGACCGTCCATGAGGGCAATTCCAAGAGCAGCCAATTCTTTTCTTATCTCGTCGGACTTCTCGTACTGTTTCGCCTTCCTTGCCAAAGTCCTTTCTTCGATCTTCTGCAGCACTTTCTCCTCGGTGATGGAAGCTCTTCTCAGCGCCTTTTCCCGTAGCTGTTGCAGAGCCTGAGAAGAGAAGGTCGTTGATAGAGTACTAGCGTTAAGGGAAAAGGATCATTCTTATCTTTATCCCAGTCAAATTATACTGCAAAGCTTGTGAGTGCTTGTGAAAATCTCAACTTAAGTACAGGTTCATGTCCAACTTGGATCAAATGGAATAGTCCAAAATCCAGCCAGAGCTTATTGACAAGTGAGAAAACTACACTTGCACTATCTATTCATGACTGTATTGTGATATACATGACTTAGCTCTCGAAACGGTGATCACTAAGTGTAGTTTATGTCCTTGTTCCCAATTATTTATCAAGGAAACAGAAGTTTTGAAGGGAATTGCTTGTCCTGAGCTAGTCAACTGAGGAACCCTTCCCATCCTCAATCATGAGTACGGCTCAAAGGTGGGCCTCAAGATGCCTTTATTGCATTTTACTTGTACCAGCTCTGCTTACCTAATAGTAGTAGTACTTTACAGAGTTGGATCTATAATGACAGGCATGAATACTACAGTGTAGAACATGATAACTACAAATATATGGGACTGGGAGAGGTTATAACAGTGATCCTCTATAGGAAGAAAGAAAATTTGGTCTTCAGCGGAACAAGCAGTACACTAGCCACCAATGTGTTTCAGACTCAATTGACAGAGTTAATGGAACATCGCACTCACCTCACAATAACTTGAAGGCATCAACCCTAGAACAGAAAGCACTGTTCTTATTTTCTCTTCCAAGGCAGAAAGCGATTCCAATCGTTTTTCCTGCTTCTTTCCCTGATCAAACACCAGAGGAAGGTCAGAACAAGTAGGTAATATTTTACCTTTTGCATAAGAACAGCACAATTCATACACTATCTGAGTAGTGAATACCACTAAAATGTACCTCCACAAGTTTATCATTGACTTTACCTTACGAGTATGCAGTAAATCATTCATAACTTTTAGTGGCTCAGAAATAGCAGCCAGCGCCACTGAAGTATGCAGATCATCACACATTGAAGTCTCAAATTCATCGTGAAGTTTCTCAATGCAATTTGTAGTAGTAGCAGGCAATGAATCTCCACTGTTGCTTTGGTGCTGCTGAGTACTTTCTTCACAATCCCGTAATGTCTGTAAATAGGAAATAATCCACATAAGCCCATTGATTAGAAGTAATCCTGAAGAAATAACAAGAATAGTGAAATGTAACTTTCAGGGCCACCACAAGTCAAAAGTTCTGATTAGTCAGCAGAAGAAGCAACTTCCCAGTCTCAAGCATGAATACAGAGCTATCTGTTGCTGGCTGTAAACAAACTAACTTCGGCCAGACTCTGACAACGAGCAATATAGCCATGTCAGACCAAGTATGCAGCTACTGCTGTACTCCCATGGATTCTAAACCAACACTGTCAAGTGACACCACCAGGAGGAACCAGACCATGGCTAAAATACAACTCCGAATTTTGGGCTGATATATGGGCACTTTTGAACAGCCAGGATAAACAATAAAATCAGTTTAGGCAAAACAGCAGTTCTTCGGATTAAGGCAGACTAGGCCACAAGAAAGTTCAGATCAAAAGTTCTGTCTGGGAAAACAACAAGATACAGCGACAATCTCATAGGCTATCTGGGTTGAGCATTGAGTATCAGTTATTCACACATGTTCTACGGCAGAATTAGCAGTCAATCATGCTACAGTCTGTTGTCAAGATGTGATGTTTGATCTAAATAGACAAAAACATAGAGCATCTAATTAATATGTGACTTCACTAATTTTTCCTCTAGATATGCAAGTACCTTGGCTTAAGAACAACAGTTCACGTATTGTCAGCAAACAAATCAAGTAACGGTACTACTGTCCATGCATGCCAATTTAAGTTCACTTGCATTCCTTTTTCAGTAGCATGGTCACTTTGGAATATCAGAATATGTACACATGCTTGCTATTAGAAAAGCCAAAATATGAAGGCCTGAAAAATATCCTGGGCTCCTACAGCCACAAAGCAATAAAAAAGTTGGGAAATCTTTGACAAACATGTTCATCCTGTGTTTCCTAGTATCAAACAGCCGCCTATGTTTCACAGCAAATTAGTCCAGATTGGCTTAACCCCAACCTCAAGTGAACCACTACTTTGATTTCCAAAAAATATAGCAAAGCAATAGCATATGCACCTGTTACTAAGAAAGAAAGCAGTTCATGTGAACAAAGTAGTAACAAAAGATAGCACTAGAATGAAGCCATGAAAATATAAAGATAGAATATACCTGATAAGTGTAGTACATCTATCTGATGCGACATTAAGCTGTTCTACTGTGTAGTTGATTGGGGACCTGTAGTGTGTACCAAGTAAGAACATCCTCAAAGCAAGCGGGTGGTACTGCTCTATAACCTGAGAAAATTGGCCATCTTGAGAAAGTAGAGATATAGTTATTTGGAAAAGAAAGTAATAAAGTAGTCATATCATTACCTTGCGTATAGTGACAAAGTTACCAAGCGATTTAGACATTTTCTGACTATTTACATGACAAAACCATTGTGTATCCAGTAATTTATGCTGCTGTCACAACATGCTGCACGGCTTTGAGCGATTTCATTCTCATGGTGTGGAAATATCAGGTCCTCACCACCACCATGTATGTCAAAAGAATTGCCCAAGTATTGTGCACTCATGGCACTGCATTCTATATGCCATCCTGGCCTACCCGGGCCCCATGGGCTATCCCACCATGGCTCCCCATCTTTTGCAGCCTGCAGTAACATATAATCAGCTAACTTAATGCTGAACCAGATGTCTAAATCATCTATGCAGAGAGCAAAACACAGAAAAAAAATCTCCATACTGGAAATTGGGATGTCTATTACCTTCCATAGAGCAAAATCAGCTGGGTTTTCTCCGCTCATCAACTGCAACCCTTTCACCAGCTCTATTATCATCTAGTTTTCGACCAGATAACTCACCATATTCGGGAAAATTGTCAACAGAGAAATAAACATCCCCATTTACTACATATGCGCAACCATTATCAGGATCTGTTCCAAGAAAATTAGCATAAAAAAGAAAGTCAGGCTGCATAGCGCATAAAATTATAAATAAATTATGATAATATTTGCACACTGAAATTTTATTATAGGTATACAACTAAAAATGAAGAAAACTGTAAATGTCTGCCATTTATTTTGGATTTGTGCAAGCATATTATATAAGCATCAGAAGTCCAGAACTCATATCAAAAGGGAAAATACTACACATCAATCAACAACAACAACAACAACTAAGCCTTTTGTCCCAAGCAAGTTAGGGTAGGCTAGAGATGAAACCCAATAAAAAAATTCATAAGCCAAAAGATAAAAGAAAATGACTTAAAAAGAAAATTATGGTTCGGGCACGTGGATCGCTAATTTCCACACAGTCCTATTTAGAGACAAATCTTTAGATACATTCTAATCTTTTAAGTCTATTTTTACTGCCTCCTCCCATGTCAACTTTGGTCGCCCCCTGCCCCTCCTAGTATTGTCGATAGATCTTAGAATACCGCTATGCACCGGTGCTTCTGGAGGCCTCCGTTGGATATGTCCAAACCATCTTAGTCGATGTTGGACAAGCTTCTCTTCAATCAGTGCCACCCCTACCCTATCACGTATATTCTCATTCCGAATTCGATCCCTTCTTGTATGCCTACAGATCCACCGTAGCATACGCATCTCTGAGACACTTATTTGCTGGATGTGTTGCCTTTTAGTGGGCCAACATTTGCTCCATACAACATCGCAGGTCTAATCGCCGTCCTATAAAAACTTACATTTTAGCTTCTATGGGACATTTTTGTCACAAAGGATGCCAGATGCTTGTCGCCATTTCATCCACCCTGCTTTGATTCTGTGGCTAACATCCTCATCGATATCACAATTGCTCTGTAGCATTGATCCCAAGTATCGAAAAGTGTCTTTCTTAGGCACTATTTGTCCTTCTAGACTAACATCTCCCTCCTCACACCTAACACCGCTGAAATCGCATCTCATATATTCGGTTTTGGTTCTACTAAATCTAAACTATTTCGATTCTAAAGTTTGTCTCCACAGCTCTAATTTCCTATTGACGCCATCCTACTCTCGTCTACTAGCACCACATCGTCAGCAAAGAGCATACACCAAGGAATATCTTCTTGTATATCCCTCGTGACCTCATCCATCACTAAGGCAAAAAGGTATGGGCTCAAGGCTGACCCTTGATGTAGTCCTATCTTAATTGGGAAGGCATCAGTCTCACTGTCACAAGTTCGAACACTTGTCACAACGTTATCGTACATATCCTTGATAAGGAGGGACTTTATGTTTTTCTAGCACCCATCACATGACTGCCCTTGGTATTTTGTCATACGCCTCCAAGTCAATGAATACCATATGTAAATCCTTCTTCTGCTCACTATATCTCTCTATAAGCTGACGTAGCAAGAAAATCGCCTCCATGGTCGATCTCCCGGGCATAAAACCAAATTGATTTTTTGTGACGTTCGTTAATGTTCTTAATCGATGCTCAATCACTCTCTCCCATAGCTTCATAGTATAACTCATAAGCTTAATTCCTCGGTAGTTAGTACAGTTTTGAATATCTCCCTTATTTTGAAGATAGGTACTAATATACTTTTCCTCCACTCTTTGGGCATCTTGTTTGACCGAAAGATGCGGTTAAATAGCTTAGTTAGCTATACTACTGCCATGTTTTCAAGGCGTCTCCACACCTCAATAGGGATATCATCAGGGCCCAACGCCTTGCCTCCTTTCATCCTTTTTAGGGCCTCCTTAACCTCGGACTCCTGGATCCTCCGCACGAAACGCCTGTTGGTGTCATCAAAGGAGTCGTCTAACTCAAGAATAATGCTATCATTCCCACCGTTGAACAATTCATCAATAGCACAAAGTATTGTTCTTCATGTCCACAGCTGCATATATATATGATATATAATATCACATCCATCATTGCCATATATATGTGGGAAGAAACTTAGTGCAATTTGTGGTTGTTTTTTTTTAGTGAAGAGGACATGAGTACTATACTAAATGGAATGGAAAATTCCCAAGTTCCATGCTAACAACCTACTTTGAAACTGGATGTTCTTTGTACATGAACCTTACTTTTTTATTAAATGGAAAACGGGGAAACGCACAAAAAAAGGAACTGCAAATGCATTGACCAACCACATGGCAGCAACACATTATCATGCTAACAAATGAATGATTTGGATATGAGTATGTCAAAACAAGGGCATTTCACCCAAACGTGAGATCAAATCCACCTAGAGAGGCTATTGCAGAAAGCAGTAGAGAAATAGAAGAAAACAACCGAAAAGAACTGTGTAAAGATAAAATCAAGTACTGCACACAAGACACCACGGAGCCATACTACAAGCACAAGTTACCTGTTTAATCATGTTTACAATCTGATCAATGTGATCTGAAACGCGGGGCTCCACGGATGGTGGTAGACATTGAGATGAGCCATGTCCGACAGGAAATCATCAGAGTACCTTTTGCTTAAGCTAAAAGGATCTTCCCCCAATTGGTTAGCTCTTGCAATTATCTACAGAATTCCAGAAGTGCAACTCAGGTTTCCTGTGCAGATGCAATTGGCGTTTAATTTTTCTTTCAATTTTCCAGGAAAAATAGCTTAATACAATCAATAGCAAATAGAGTGCGACGAATATGAACTTAGCTAATTAAATTCAGGGCTTAGTCTGAAACAAACATGACACCAGCTCATATTGCATGAGCATCCAAATAAAATATCTGCCTTCTCTATTTTGATTCAGGTCAACAACATTTTTATCCACGGTAATGATATAACCTGACAGCTTTTAAATGGAGATGATGTGAGGAAAGCTGTAAATGCAATAGTACCATTCTTTACTAAAATTAGCTAACAAAAACTGAGACCCAGGGTCACTTATTTGCAAACAAATTAAACCTGAAAATCACCTTGTCATCGATGTCAGTAAAGTTTCGAACATAGCATACTTCATAGTCCAAATAATGCAAGTACCTGCCATACGTACATGTCATGAGACCAAAGATACGCATATGAAGTACTTCCTACCAGGAACGAAAGAAGACAAGACTAAATGTTATAAGGTTGGCATTACACCCATACTGTTTTAGAAAACCAGACTATAAATAGGTGCATAAGCCCATAGCCAAATTTTACTAGCATATTCAAGTTTAGTCAAATTTTACTAGCACATTCAAGTTTACGAAATACTAATAACCATAGCCAAACTTTACTAGCATATCCAAGTTTAGTCAAATTTTACTAGCAGATTCAAGTTTACAAAATACAAATAACAAACCCATTATGACACAGTCTACTATAGTGATAATTTTAGAACTTCCCAAACTGAACTGGTTATATCACAAAAGTGTGTGTATATTAACAATCAAATGATAGCTTACTGTTAGGTTTTAATATTGCATCTACAGTTGAAAAATCGTTTCCGGTTTCCGTCATGTTCTCCGCACAAAAATGCGTATGGAATGTGAACCTCTCGTGGACGAACCTGAAGAGGACATCGAAGGCAACGTATGCGCGGGCGTGGCCGATGTGGCTGTCATCGTAGGGCGTGACGCCGCAGACGTACATGCCGACCTCTCCGCCGGGCGTCCGCGGCCGGAACGGCTCCCTCCTCCGCGACTTCGTGTTGTACAGGTGCAGCTCCCGGGCTCTCTCCGCGGCCACGCCATTCGAGGTGACGGCGGAGGAGGAAAGGACTGCGGAGCAGTAGGGCTTGGCGGGATTGGAAGGGAGGCGGTGGGGGCGAAGAAGAGGAATTAGGGTTAGTGCTTGGCTGTGGTGCAGGCGAGCGCGGGACGACGAGGAGAGGAGCAGGGGGAAGAGGCCAGTGGCGGCGCGCCTCGCCACCGCCGCCGCCGCCGCCATCTTGGGTCGTGAAGGCAGCACGCGCGAGGGATAGTGGATAGCGTTTTTCTCTGGTTCGAATTTTGTTTTTTCCTGGTGATTTCGTTTTTTCAGTAATGCGTGGATGACAATGGAGAAAAAATGAAATGTAGAAAGGAAAAGGAAATAAATACATTACGCTGGATTGGTTAAATTAAAAAAAATCTTTGAACTCCTTCGTTCTACTTGTCTACTCGTAGATGTATAAAAGGAGACCCACGGGACTAATAGCCTGTTTGTTTGGACTTTTATTTGGCTTTTAGACTTTGGCTTAAAAGCCAAAAAAGCACCTATTTATGTGCTTTTGGACTTTGGCCTAAGATGGCATTGGAGTACAGGCAACACACTTTTCAAGCACGTGCAGTCGATTGGAAAGGAAAAAAAAGATAATTATACTCTAATTACCAATCAAAGTAACTGAAAAGAATCGGACATAATTATTATTTTCGTGCAGAGCATGTCGTCCTGGTCAACAACCTTCACTATAGCCGTGCGCAGACCATCATCAAGGCCGATACATTGAATATATCACCGGTGTCACATGCACTCCCTAGCTCGCTGCACCAAAATCCCCATCGATGCACTCGGATCTCTGTCACCTTGAGCTCACCAAACATTGCTAATTGCTGAAAATTTTCACGAACACAATCCTCCCCTCCAGATCAGACGGCACTGAATATCGTTCTATTATTGAGAGGGGGTAAAATTAAAGCTGAAATTGACACCTCGCACTTATATAAGTTGCGGCAACAACGAAATTGCATCCCTATCACCTAAATCAAGTGCTAAAATGGATACATCAACTTTTCTTAATTGTTCTAGTTCTATAGCTACTTTTATCCCATTCCTTCACACCACATACATGAGCTAAATAACTTTATTTTAAAAAAATCATATATGTCAAGAGGTAGATAAAAAGCTTAGCAGTGGTTGACTAGTTTAGCGGTGGTGCTAAGTTATCTGACATCTTTCATCATTTAGCACTGGTGCTAAATAATTCTAAGGATGCAGCTGCTCTAATTGTTCAAGAAACCCAATATGTATGTGGAACTAGCCTCACGTTTGGGTTGGAATGAGGGTTGGATGTAACCATCAAGAAATGACTAGAGAGCAGACATGTTTGTCATCTCCATTCTTGGGATTATGTCTCTTTCACCATAAACTGCTGGTTCTATCAAAGCTTTTATGTATACATTATGGACTTGCACTCCCGTGCAACATCTAATACACACCGAGGGCCCTTGCTTCCTTGACTTCATCCTCGAGAAGGATATCAGGCACTATGGGGGTGCGTGATTTTTTTATTGGGAGGGGGGACAGGCCCCTACTACTCTCCTAGGTCCATCGTTGATACTCGTCAATGTTACATGGTCAGTACATGCTCTCATGAAATGGCACCATGGCAAACATCATCCTGAATCCTTATACATTTCCAAACTACTAGACAATGTTGGCAACGGGACAAATCAAAGCTAGAAGCATGTTAATCCACGGCTTTATCCACAGGTGCAACAGAGCTAAAGATGTAAATTGAAAGAATGTAGACTATCTGAAAGAGCATCTAGGCCCCTAGGTGGTTTTAATGGTTAATGGCAACTCAATCTGAAATCTAACATTTACAATAAGTGTAAGCAGGTTAAATAGGTTTCAGGAAGAATGGTCATCAAGGAAATGATGACCACCCAAAAGTTCAAAGGTAGTTTCCAGGACAAAGGAATGGCTGTGCTAGGCAGCTGTGTCACAGCTGTGAAGAAGCCGGTGTTGTGCAAGGAGTTGCAAGCAAGGTGATGGTGGCTTGATGCGTCAAGGGCCGCGAATACAGTTGGTAGCAAGTAAAGACTAGATTTGCTAGTTTCTTTGAGTCCATAGGAAACACCCGTACTATCAAGAGGGATGAAGTAGTAACAATCTGTGGAGGATCCTTTGCTCGAATGCTCAGGGTGTTGGACAGTGGCGCTGATACCTTGAGGTCAGTGGCTCTGTGTCAACAGTTTTGCACAAGTGTAAAACTGGTTTTTTATTAGCATTCTGTTGTGTTAGCAGTAGAAAACCCTAGGGGTTAGAGTCACCGGTGTGACACAGCTGTGTCGCAGGTGGTCTAGCACTCTATGACTCAGGTACATCTCTGTATCAGGGGAGAGCTTGTAAATGCTAAGGGACCTGCACTACGATGGTTTGTCTGCTGAGTCAGAAGACTGTTGGAAGTTCTCTCCTTATTAGGGATCAGAGTAGTTGTATGCTGAGGGCATGTCATGTGACAGGACTGGGCTGAGTAGTGCTGCTACGCAGTTAAGGGTTCACCTGTGTCAGCCTCCAGTGACACAGGTATCGGTCTGCCCGAGCCAGTTATAGGTTGGGCGTAGTATGTAGCTGTGTCACCGGTGGTTCACTTAATCCTACGTGGCATCAGTGTAATAGTCGGGTTCCTGCGAACCCTATATATAGGGGACCAGGGGAGGTCTTTGATCTCAACCAACCAAGACCAGAAAAGCATATTCAACCGTTGTAAGCCTCTTTCACTCAGAACAAAAACAAACCTTCCTAAGAGAGTTAGAGTCCTTGAGCAAAAGAGCATTTGGTTTCTCCAAGATTCGTTGCTGCTGAATATATTACTCTTAGAGTGTCTACTCCTAGACGGGCGTAGGAGTTGCTGGTATCACCCAAACTTGTGTGGATTGAACCAGTAGTTTGTGAAGGTGATCTGAAGTCTACCTGCTGCAAGGCAAAATGACTTCCACAAGCAAAGCAAGGGGCCTGATCGTCAGGTACTCGGAGAACAAGCACGATTCAGTGCTGGCTATCTCTTCGGAGTAGTCTCTCCAACGGAGATGTAACTCTCTGAGAAGAGAAGAGAACTTCGATGAAAAATATCTTGTCTCTGAGTACTTACTTCATTTCTTAGAGCACTTGTTATTCTTGCATGCTTGTGTGATCTTAGATTTATTCTGTTCATCTGTTGTAGATCACCTTTTTACCTGTGCTACCTTAGCCGTGTCTCAGTTGCTATTGATCTTATCTCACACCTGTGTTAGCTACTTGTTACACAGCCAGTTAGGTTGCACATTGTTTTCTAGGTCTTTAGCTCACCTGTGTTAGCCACCTGTGTGACAGCTAAGTGTTAATTCATACATAATTTTGTGCCTGTGCTGCTCACCTGTTACACAGTTAGCTCATCCTGCAATTAGCTAAGACTTAATCTGTTCAACAAAATTAAAAGGAGTAATTTTAATTAGCCTCTTATTCACCCCCTCTCTAGTCGGCACATTCGGTCCTTTCACTATCGATTAGAGGGGATGAATAAAAGATTATTAAAAAATAATACTAAAAGTAAATTATATACATACAACTCTATAGCTATAAGCAAACCGTAGAGCATGCTAGTGATGAAAATATACAATAAAAAATAAATATGGAGAAGTGAAAAGAGGAAGTTACACACGAGATACAAGATTTGTTGTTGAAATTCGAGCTTCTGAGAGGCTGTACGTTTCTGTTGAGGAAGTTTGATCCTAAATCGAAGATGGCACCGAAACTTGATCTTCCCTCAAAGGGATTGCCGATGCGAAGCTTCCTTCACTCTTGGCACCTCTTCACCTTGTGGTAGCGAGATCCGACCTTCACAAACTTCTCTTAGTTTCTTCACACACTTGAAAACTCCCGAGTGACACCTAACCATTTAGAAAACATCAACCTCCAAAAGTAATAGGAACTTGATCCTCATATCATGCTTTGTCTGTCCGTATGTATCTACAGGTATTCACGACCGAGGTTCCACAGTCCACGACCTGATCATACTGAACACGGTGGGGTAGCCAAGCACTAGGCAGTGGCGCTCACGTCGTTGTCAGGCAGCTCTAGCATGCACTTGCTGTGCCATCAGGGGACACCAAGACACTCTCTGCGTCAAGGCCAAGAGGCAATTCTACCGCGATGCCATATCTCGAGAATGCACCGTCGTGGCGACTTCATCTTCAGTGATGCCATGACGGTGTTATGGAAATGTACCATCCTCGCGCCTACTGCTCCTCGGCCAACAAAGCACTGTCGCAGACAGGCCCATTGTGTTTTCTTCCTAGTTCCACGACATCTTTGTAGACGATGATCTCGCCTACAACACCATCGGCGCGACCATGAAGACATACCTCAATCGGTCGCACGCGGTGTACTCCTACGTGGTGTTTATGGAGTGCAACATCTCGAGCATCATGCACCCCAGGGAATGGCTGTCGTGGAACAACAGCACCGCCATCGACGACCTATATTACGATGAGCACAACAATGGTAGCACCAACCCTGATGCTGACGTGAGCGGGCGAGTAAACTGGTGGCTGCCGAGTACAGGAGAAGAGATGTAGCCACATTTTTTATTCTGTTTTGTGCATTCTCTGATTTTGTATTGGTTATATTCCGGGGCAAAGCTTTCTTGGGGCCATTGGCCCCTATATTATGCATTCTCTCTACAGAACAGTGGAATAATGCTTGTATGCTACAAACGGTCACCCCTTGCTTACATAGGTTACCTACCATTTGCTAATGGTGTCAAGCTCTTGATAGGAAAAGAAACAAGATAATTAGAGTCGTGAAAGAAAAGAAAAGAAAAGAAAAGAAAAGAAAAGAAAAGAAGACAAGATAATAATTAGATAAACAATCACTGTTCGTACCTGGATTTTTTTTATACCTGGGCTTGTGAGTGGTGAGACACAAATACCAATCATCTACTGGGCCCTAGCCGGCAAAGACTGAGAGTGCCACGCGTCCGATGTCCACAGGCAGGCCCAGACTATCATATGGGCAACGTGTAACTGAAGGTGGGCCCCACACATGGGCATCGTAATCTTTGTTTCGAGACCAATGGACGAGGTCCATGGAGACAAGGCTACGGTCTGCTCCCTGCCAACCACGTCGCTCCAGCGTCTGACCTGACTTGACTCATCGGCACAGAAAGCACAAGCGCCCCTCCATAACTGCGCTGCACTGCACTGCACGTCTGCACGCCCACCACCACCACCACCACCGCCACCACACCGCGCCGCACCCCACAACACTCTACACTCCCCTCTTCTCGCTTGCGAAATCACTCTCTCCTCGTCCCCGCATCGGTTACCACTACCCACCGCACGCTGCTCTGCGGGCACCACGCGATGGACGGCGCGTGGCCGTCGCGGTGGCCTCCTCCTCCGCCGCCGCCGCCGCCGCCGCCGCAGCAGCAGCAGCAGCAACCCTCGGGTGCGCTCGCGCCGGCGCCGCCACCGCTGCCGGGCCAGGTATGTACGGTCCACTCGCGCGCATTCGGGTTGGTGGGTGGTGGGGTGGGGATTTTGGGTTTTGGATGTCGTTGCGAGCGTAAAACGCAGAACGCGAGGGGTTTATGAAGAGGGGGAGGGATTTGTTCGGTCCCCGAGCGACGAGCACTCCTCCGTCTCGCGAGGGACTGCGAGACGCCGGTTTGGGGGATGGCGATTTCGCGGTAGCTCAAGGACCCGTGGTCTGCGCCATTTCGAAATCGCAGCGCTGCGCGTTGCTGCTTGGTGAGGTAAAGATGCTCAGCTACTCTGTTCACATGGTGTTTTTTACTGTTGGTATGCAGATGGACAGCGTCAACCTGCGCTACCACCTCCGCCCCTTCGCGGCCGCGCAGCTGCAGGAAGCCGCGGCGGCGGATGGCCGGACCGCGGCAATGCCGGAGCAGTTGGTGTCGAACCCCTGGAGCCCGCATTCCGGCCGGGCTGCGAAAGCTGGGCCGAACAACTCGTTGCTCGCTCAAGTGCCTGGGAACTACTACCCCCATGTTAGCCATGTACCGGACCTGAAGTCGTTGCTCGACAAGGCGAACGCGAGCAATGCTGCTGGCGTGGTTGATCATACTCGCGCTTCTCTGCTTGGTGGTGTGGCGCCTCTGCAGCCCAAGTATCCGAGGCATGACTTGTCAGCTAGCAGCAGCGTCGAGCAGGCATCCTTGGGGGCGTTGTTTCTGAACAAAAGTACAAATGCTCAGGGTACTTTACCAAGAGAAGGTTCAGCTAATGATGGTATGGTTTTCTAGAGTTCAAATTAGTTTGATAACAGCGAACTAATGGGCACAATGCTGGTTTGGCTGTAGTGAGCCTGACTATTTGTTGTAATTGCAACATGCAGGAATGTTGCATGGTGCCGTGCAGTTTCAGGACTTGAGTGTGCACACAATGCAGAAGGTGCCATCCAAATCGATTCCTTGCCATCATCCTGCGCTTCTCGGGGATCGTACCCGTGTCTCCTGCCTGAACGTTGGTGGGTTCAACTTGCAACATGATCTGCAACCTTATTTGACTACCAGTGTGTCGTGGGGGAGGTAGTCATTGAATGGCTAGAATGTTACAGTAAGCATTTTTGCCCCTTGTAAACCCTGTACCTGGAACGGCCTCAAATGGAAATCCAGCCATTCAACTGCGTATGATGAGCAGGGCTTGATCAGAATATTTCTGCTTGTTGCTTATAAAGCAAGTGATCATAGCATTACTGCATTGCATTACCTTAAAAAAGGGTGTCCGTTGATGACTAGATAGAGGTTTCCAAAGTGATGGAGCTCTGATGCACTTGCATTTAGGATTAAATACGACTTCCAATTAGCTAATATTTAGAAACTATGTTCCCATCATCAGTATTTGATTAGCAGTAATTTAGTAAAAATGAAAAAACTGGTATTAATTATTAGTTGGATACTTTTGTAAATCTCTTGATCCTGCTGCCTAAAACCATTATGATCACTAAACATGTATGCCTTTTTCACTGAAGTTCTGAAATGCTATTGGCATTTAAACAGGTGGAGAGTTCTTCGTGGATGAAGCTGGGCGTTTTGGAGTTCTTTGCTTGTGTCATCAGTTGAGGATGTCTGTAGCTAAGTTCTGTGAGGTAGTATAGGATTGTTGTCCTAACTGTTATATTTATTATCTATTTACCCTCCTTCATGGAATTTTCCCTATTGATAAAAGTTTGTACTTGCATACATTTATTGATGTAGCATGCAGGAGGGCCTGCAGAAAAAGCTGGTGAAATTGTCTGCATGGAGAATGGCATGAGTATCACACAATGGTTCAAATACTGTGTAGGGGTAAATATTAGATCTCATTGTGGCTCAATCTATTATATTTTAGTTGGTAAATAATTCCCTTTTGGACACCATGAATTAGTTGCAAAACTTTTGAGTCGTGATGTGTCACATGTCATGTGATTCTATGTCCTAATGGCTGCAGAGTAATTAAATCAAACATGCACTTGATATAATTATAGTGATGGAAGTATAAACTTTGATGTGTATTACAAAGTGATTAGTCGCTGATGATTACATTCTAGCAGCCAGAAATAAAGTGTTTTTTTTTGTCATGCATGTACAAACTCAGGCTTGGAATCGATCTTATGGCAAATAAGGTCAATTACATGAAAGTGATTGCTTGTTGTCTGTCATGTATTACCTGCAGCAGTAGCCAAAAACAGTGATGGACATATCTAATAGTATCTTCTGCATTATTTCTAGGCCATGGTAACACTTGAAAAGTATAAAATTTAAATGTCTTCTCTGTTTTAACCAACAACCAAGGCCTTGTATATTTTGGAGTCTCGAATTTTATTTAATTCTTTGTTTTAGCCAACAACTTAGGTCTTGTAAATTCAGAATTTGAAAAATCATGGTAGCTCTCATGCAGCAATAGCCGTAAGGATCCAAAACAAACTGTTCATCGGGAGATAGGTAAATCACAATTACTAATCCTCTCACATGGTATGTTCTTTTGCATAATGAGAAAAATGGCTACACACTAGAGAACGGATTTTTGGCTCCTGAGTTCCAGTGAGCTCCCTTTTTTTTTCAAAAATTTTGAAAGTGAATTTTTAAGTTTCGAAAAAAATCTCAAAAATATTCCCACATGTACATGTGGGGAAGAACTATGAGCCTGCAAAATTTTGTTAAAAAAATATTGTCATGTGTTGCCTATGCAAGAAAAGTAACAAGGAAAAGTGGCTAATAGAGTAAATTGTTGTGCTGCAAATTTCATATTTTTGCATAGCTCTAAAAAATGGGCCTTTTTTGACGACAATCTACAGTTCCACATAATATTGCAATACTTACATGTGTGATTTTTTCAGAATTTTATGCAACACCAAAAATAAAAAAGAATAATCCAGGAGTACTGGAGCTTGAACTCCAAAACGAGTTTCCGCTACAAACTTACCTTTGTTGACTCCCTATTTGCTCCCTTTTGGTAAACTTTTTTCTTTCAGTATCTTCATACACATCATCCTGTCTTGTCCCATCTCGCTATTATTCTATATTTTTTAGTGAATTAAACAAAGTTTACTGAAGTACATTTTCCTCACATATGCAGTCCAGCATGTCCTGATAGTTACGAGCAACCTTTACTTCAAACATGCGTATAGAACTGCCGTAACTGCTTTCCCTTTTTGTTTTCATCTAGGTTGGAGCATCTATTACTGACACTAAGTGGGACTGGCTGGAATGGCCGTGTATGGACTATTCTCCAGAAGGATACAGGCTGAAAGTCTCCTTACAAGAAACAGTAGTATGGAAAAAACAGGGTTATTCAGTGGATATGGAAAATTCACTGGACCTGTAAACGGAACAATTTATTCCAATGATCTGTATAATGATGGTAGATGGTGCACTACTGTTGAGAAGCTTGTGAATAAGCGAGATGAAACATTTTACAAGAAGAGCGCTGATGTACACACAGCTTTTACAAAGAACCCTGCTTTACTGCAGAATTCCGAAATAAATTTAGGGCTTGCTGAAAAACATAATGCAGTGAACCTAAACCCTGTTAGCAGGTCAAGTGGAAGCCCATATTTCACAGCAAACATGGGAGGAAATTACAATGGAAATCATTTGGCACATAATTATGCAGACCTTTTGGAGAAAAACTGCCATGCCTCGTTTCGTAATCCGGCTCCAAGTTCTCCAGGAATTTTGAGCTATGATAGTAGAGCATGCAGTTCTTATTTCCCCAACAAAATAGTCCAAGATAGTGTGGGCAGTGCTTCAAACACTGAGTTGAAGCTTGGGCAATCATCTTATTGTCAATCTATGACTTCCCTATTTCCGTCGGTGCAATCAACAACAATTGATTATCAGAAACCTCAGTCACATCTACCGTTGATAACTCAAAGTGAGTTTGTCTCTTACTATATTCTTGTTTCATTATTTTTTCTGGTCATTGTCATTCAGTGTAGAACGTACCTGCAATTACTACTAATCGGTCATCTGCACTTTTGTGTATGTTTAGCCATTCCAAGACTTTGTAGTAGTAGTGCTGAAGTGCGTAAACAATCGAAAAAACAAGAAAATTAATATTGATATCTGATGAAGGTGAACAGCAATAGAAATTTTCTATGATTTAGAGCACCATAACAGAAACATCCGATTTGATCCTTCCTTGTATGTACACCGCCTGTGAGGGCATTTCGCCCCTGTGATATACATATAATATCATAAACCGTTTGGTGCAGATCCTTATCCAAGGCAAACAACCAAGGACAACAAAAGTATAGAGGAACATACTGAACCACCATTTGGTACAGGAAATAAGAAACAATCAATTGAAGTTGCTAATGGCATCAATAGTTCTGAAGGTGACGAGCTTACAGATGATGCAGCCAAGAATTCATTTATCTCATTATTCCTTTCGCATCTTGAGAGGAATAGTGAAGCCATCGATGATATTCTCAACAGTAATGAGCATAACCTTCCTAAGGCTCTGGATGGTGCATATAGTTCCAATCATTCAAAAATTGCAAGTAGACAAGTTGAGCCAAGGGCTAATGATAATCATTCTAAGTTGGCCTCAATTCATACTAAAAGGAGATCAGATGGCAGATCTCTTTCATTGGCACCCAGCGGATGTGTTTCAAAAGCTGTACCTCTTGCAGATAGTCAGGAGCCTTCAGTCCATAGTGGCTGCCTGACGCATTTGCTGCCTAGTCAATCTAATACTGGAATCTCCAAAGTTTGTGCAGGAGTTTCATGTCCTGCAAATTGCAGGAGTTGCAATCATGTGAGCGATATATCCCATCAGGTTGCACATGCTGAGACTGGGGCTCCCTGTCTATATGATAAAATGGTGAGTTGATCTTGCACTTGTACACTGCATAAGTAAATGGTAACCACCAGCACCACAACCAAGTACCAAAATGGCTGTTTGTCTTTTCAAAAATTTGATGCTCCAAGCATGTTGTGCAGGCTAGGGGACATAGTACTTTTGAGTGTGCAGATGACTTATGCACACACAAAAGTTTGAGAGTTGCCAAAATCATCTGTCAATGTGGAAATTCTTGTTCTTCATCTAGGGAGTTTCTACCTAGTTTTGGCGGAAATGATCAACCAACACTGGGAAAATCAATACATCGATGCTGTTGCAAAGTTCAGGAGGATGTTTCTAAACTTGGTTTTAGAGCTGGTCACTTGTGCCGAACTCATTTTTCTAATATTGGTGCTCCAATCCATACACCTACTGTCGAAGGTGGATTTCTTCATAAAGGATGTTGTGCTGTCATGGATCACCCTTCTTATTTTTTGATTTTTTTCTCTTGAATATTGCCCTGTCTTACTTGAGTGGCATACTTTCTTATTTTTCAGGGCTAGATGAACTTTGCACCAGCTCCACTTTCATACCAAGGTCACCATTATGTTGTAGAGAACATATCTTGCAGTCTTCTTGCCATGCGTGGCCACTTGATGGTTTTCACTACAGAAGGTAATGTTTTGTTTTTTGGAGGAAAAATAAACTGATTTATCTATCCCTTTTCTTTTCTTGAGTTCTGTTCTGACTGGTTGTCAGCATTGCATTATGAACAAATTTCAGTTTCATCATTGTTACCAAGATGTAACATTTATGTCTTCAAATTCTGGCTATTTAGGTTGTAACACACTGTATTTCCTGTTCTTGGTACTAGATCTTTTTCTCCAAGCAAACTTGGATAGGCATTATCCTGATTAATCTGTTTATTGGTTGGCATTCCTTTTTTTCTTGTATATACTACACCCATACTCCCATATATCAAAGCATTTAGGACCAGAACATGCACAGGTGCTGCATCTTCCCTTTTCCCCTTCCGGCTATGATAACATGCATCATTTATCATGTTTTCTCACTTTTCTTCCCTTTTGTTTTTGCATTTTTACAACAAATGATCATATCATTTTTCGTTAATGGAGAATAGGTGTTAACTCAGAAATGCACGTGACTTTTCCATTTGTTTTTAATATAATTTTCTATACAGACATTTACTCTTTCATTTATCTCATGCCTTGTGAGCTGTGATTCTTCCTGCTCTTTTCTGGGTGCAAGGACAGATTTACCGTACCTAGATTCCAGGCAAAGATGGTATCTTTTTGTCGCACTTATTGTCCGTTACTGTCTATATCGTTCTTTGATTACTTGCCTCTTGCTTTTACTCTCACTGCACTTGTTTTTTCCCCTTAGCAGATCAGAACAAATCATGCTTGTTTTGATGTTCTTTTATTTATTGCAGTTCTATGGGACATGCAACCAACAGCTTGACCAAATACCCTCTGCTTGATGCACCTAATAAGAAAGAACCAGGTCCTTGTTGGGATGGTAGATGCTGCTACTCTGTAGTCCCGAAATGTTTGGCAGGTTGTGGCTTTACAAAGCACTGTGATGTGAGAATTGACCAAAGTGGTAGTACTGTACAAAAGCGCAAGCATGATGTGCAACTGCCTGCCGGATGCTGCACATTAGGAGCGAGTGAAAAGTTAAGATGCCAATGCTCAAGCAATGTAATTGCTAGAAGCAGCAATGCTCAAAATTCACTCTGGGAAGATGTCTCTAATAAAATGACAAACCAGCCTTACATTCCTATATCGGAGGGACTGAAGAATGTATCAGAAGAATCAGTGGCCGATGGCAGCTGGGCCCTATGGAGTTATAACAGAGAAAAAGGGCTCCTGTAGAGATTCTGGAATATCTAAAGAACAACTAAAGTCTAGTTTCTCTTCTGGATCCTCCAGCGCTGTGGTGACAAAGTTTTCGGTATCACCTGAATTTAACAATATATCCTCATGTACTGCTAAATATGGTGTTGAACACAAGAAACTTGTGTTTGATGAAGGATCAAGAACTGAGAAATGTTCCTCATCGAGCTATGTGCCCATCAGTACTGGATGTGAAAAGGCCCTAAATAGTTTATCTAGATTTCACTTGGACACATCTAAAGTGACGAGACAATGTAATCAGATTTCTGATCAAAGTACACTGAAGGAAAATGGCAGTGAGGAACAATATTTTGAAATGCGTAAGAAATCAAGAACATTGATGCGCTCTGTAAAACCAGATGATTGTACTAGGAGAATTACTTCCCAGTCATCCCAAAATGGGGACTCTCAACCACAGAATGAGGCTAGTTCATTTTCTTGCAGGGTGTCAAAAACGAAACGAAAATATACTACCATGCAACTGAATAAGCCTGTGAAACGGCTTCACAGCCATCACAAGATTTTGAAAGGTGATGATGAACAATCAGATGAAAAGGGCATTTTGGTTGGAGAATTAAATTCCTCTGATAGAAAAAAGCAAGTGGAGGATATGACCACCCTGGATAGAACAAAACATCCACAAGAAGCAAGTCGGGTGTTTGTTCGCAAACGGCCTAAATATGTGTCTCTGAACTGCATGGTAAATGAAGCTAACAATGAAGATTCTTGTAATGGGAGTGCCAATGTCGATTCTAGTTTTATTGCTACAGGAATAACAAATGATAATCGAAAATTTCCCAAAATTGTTCCACTTAATCTGATTCTTAAGAAGGCTAAGAGATGCCATGCTGTCAAACCCCCCTGCAAGACAGAAACTGTCCACTTTTCTGAGAGAAAGAGCTCACTCCGTTCCGTAGATAAATCTTCCTTTGGTAATGGAAGTTACAATCCACAAGCTGAAGATGGAATGCAGAGTTCTAGAAGGAATAAGTATTCATCTAGTGCCTTGAGGCCACACGTTAAGGCTGACTGCGAAAGTCCCTCCAATGGTATATTTCTGGAAACATTTCAACTAGTACCAACATATAACTCACAGTGATTTCTTTATAAAATTGGAAATATGAAAAGCCTTTCATTCAGATCTTGGAGAAGGTGAGCCTATTGGCCTAACAGATGTGAAGACAAGTCAGCTTTCAGTATCAGTATCAAGAACAGGTAGGAGTCGGATGGCAATAATATATTTGATTGTATATTGCTGAAATGCCCTGTTTGTTTGGGCTTTTTCTGGCTTCTGCACTTTGGCTTCGAAGCCAGAAAAGCACCTATTTAGGTGCTTTTGGCTTTTGGCTTCGAAAAGCCTAAAACAACTTTTAAAATTGTTTCAGGCTTTTCGAAGTCAAAAGCCAAAAGCAGGTAAATAGGTGCTTTTCTGGTTTCGAAGCCAAAATCCAGAAGCCAGAAAAAGCCCAAACAAATAGGGCCTAAATTCCATAAGATCACTGATATTTGTCTATATGACCTGTGTTTAGCATTTTTTAGTATCTATTGGAAGCTATGATGTCATTGATTTGAATGAGGGTCACCATGTGACATTAGAGATTACTATACGCACTTGCAACAATTGGCTTATTTACAGTATCAGCATGCATTAACAAAGTGCACATTTGCTTAAATTCCACATGAGGTGCTAAAGAAATCTTGTTTTACTAACATAATGCACCAACAATATACAGGAGCTAAGAATCGAAGATCAAGTGTATCACTTAATAGGATTGAGAGGTGTGAAGAATTCTCAAATGGATCAGGATGCAGCCCTTGTGGTTATAAAGCCAATGCACTTCAAGCCTGTGAAGTGAATTTTGGAAGGTTGTAGTTCCAGAAGATGCGATTTTTGATTTTCCTAAAGGAATGGATATACTCTGTAGATAATACCCTGTGTTATTAATTTATCTTGCCATGTTACTTCACTGGCTGATCTAACCAAGTTCTGCTTAATATCTTGCACAGATACAAAGAAAGGCTTAGCTCAGATGATTCATGTTGTGTTTGTGGAATCCCAAACCTGGAGCCTTGCAATCATTGATAGAGTGCAGCAAGTGCTATATCAAAGTCTGTCATACTATTTCTTACCTCACCTAGTTCTACTACATATTTACATGCGCCCTGTATCTTGTGTAGGTGCACCAAGCTTGCTATGGTGTTCTAAAAGTTCCAAGAGGACAATGGTTCTGTAGACCCTGCAAGACCAATACCCAGGACACAGTAAGCAAAGTCCTTTTCAAAAAATACTTATTTATGTACGTAGTATCACTTAATAGATTAGTGCATACATCTTTCTTCAGTCTCTCTCCCTCTCAACAGGCAGGACCAGTCTGTCATGGGCTCTGTGTTAAATTCGTTGAGTAGTGTTAGATTATTTCTGTGGCATAAGAAATGATGCTTACCAGTCTCCTCTTATGTTTTTTTCCCAGGTTTGTGTTTTATGTGGTTATGGAGGTGGAGCTATGACAAGGGCATTGAAAGCCCAAAATATTGTGAAAAGTTTGCTCAAAGGTTTGACACTTGCAGCGCGACCAGATAAATATGTTCACTCATCAGGAAATGCAAGCAATTTACATGGGGAAGATGTCAGGCGTGATCCATTTTATGCACCAAGATCAACAAGCTTGGATACTATATCTACATCAGATCTACAGAAGCCAATAGATGGTACACATGAGGAGAACATTATCAACAATTCCTGGACCACTAACCACAATTCCAGTTTACTTGGTCCACGAACAACACAGTGGGTTCATATAGTTTGTGGGTTGTGGACACCTGGTACAAAATGCCCAAATGCTACCACAATGAGTGCTTTTGATATATCGGGTGCTTCACCTGCCAAGAGAAATATTGTGAGTACCAGACATGCATATTCTTATGATGATTTGTTGGAATAATCATTCTGCAAATGGAATTCGAAAGCACCGCCAATGACAAGTCCTGTACTAGGCCATGAAATTCCTCTCATCTTTAGTTATGAAATGATGACTATCTCTAATGAACTTTATCTTGCCCTGAACTGCAATCTTTTGTTGGTCATCAGCATGTTCAATATGTAACAGAACTGGGGGCTCATTTGTGGAGTGCCGAAATATAAATTGTTTAGTGCTCTTTCATCCTTGGTGTGCACATCGGAGGGTAAGATATCTGCACATATATGTTATTTATGGATAGAGATGGGGTGATTCGATCACAAGTATATTGACAGATTCACTATGATGATCACATTTACTATTATGTTGGTGGAACGATTATTTTTGAAGTTCATTGTTGCTTGTGATATCTCATCAGGGTTTGTTGCAAAGTGAGCCAGAAGGTGAGCATAATGAAAACATCGGTTTTTATGGGAGATGCATGGATCATGCTACACTTGATTATACTGATCACGTTAATCCTGAGAAGGAATGCTTGAGGAGCAATGACTGGACATGTGCACGTACAGAGGTAATATTTTGGTTGAACTTTGTTATTGTCCAAAAATCAGAATTGGTATAGCTACTCTTTACTCTTGTGGAACAGGGTTTTAAAGGCCGAAAGGTTGAAGGCTGGTCTGGTTCTAATTACAAGAAACCTCAAGAGAACAGTGGTGAGTGCAGTGTTTCCCAAGAACAGATCAATGCTTGGTTACGCATAAATGGATCAAAGCCTTTCATAAGAGGACAGGTAGCTCCTTTCAGCAATCTTTTTACTACAGTGTTGTTGGTTATCTTCGATATTGTATTTTATCGTGTATGCTATAGGGAGATGTCAGAGTTGCTGCATATTACAGTCAGCTGTTATGACAAACCCCTGTAGTGTTTTATATACGTCCTCATTTTCATGTCCAGAACGAATACATCAATTGCAAGCAGCTAAAAGGATGGAAACATTTGGTAGTGTATAAATCTGGCATACATGGACTTGGCCTCTACACATCAGAGTTTATTCCACGTGGTTCCATGGTAATTCATCAGCTTTGTGTTCCTTTTCCTATATAGTATATTCTGATTTAAGAGTTTAGCAAACAAAAGCATTGTTACATCCCTGCATCAAAATATTTCAGGTTATAGAGTATGTCGGTGAAATTGTTGGGCAGCGTGTTGCTGACAAAAGAGAGATTGAGTACCAACGACAACAGTATAAGACAGCCTGTTATTTCTTCAAGATTGACAAGGAACATATTATTGATGCCACCCGCAAGGGTGGGATTGCAAGATTCATCAACCATTCATGCCTGGTAGTAAGTTATGCTTGTCCATGTCTTCTAGTCTGGTTACAGCTGAGTATTTCTGACACATTCTATATTCTTTTGATCTTTGTTGGATCAGCCAAACTGTGTTGCGAAAATAATCTCAGTCAGGAATGAGAAGAAGGTGCTCTTTTTTCCTATATGCATTTCTTTTTCTTGCGAAAGCTATCTTTTTGTGTTGTAGATTCTAGAACAAATTAAGGCCATGCCTCAGCTCAGTTTTAACTAAGCTAAAGATGTCCTATAGCACTGCCGAAAGCAAAATAAAAATAGAAAATACTGGGCATAGCAGTTTTGTTAGGCAAGCAACGGTGTCAATTACTCTCCTCCTACAGTGCCACCTAAAACGTTAGGGCAAACATAACAATATATCCAAAACAAACCATAGCCACAAGCTAGAGAAGACTTTTCTGTTGCAAAGTATGAACTTTGTTAAAAATAAGCTGTGCATTACGAGCTACAGATTCTTGCAATTTCCACTTGTGATGAACTCGAAACATGACTGTCTGGTTACTGATCTAATGTGTTTTTACTGCCAACCAGGTAGTGTTCTATGCAGAACGCCATCTAAACCCAGGGGAGGAAATTACGTACGATTATCACTTCAACCAAGAAGATGAGGCCAAAGGATCCCTTGCTTTTGTAGATCAAGAAGCTGCAGGCGGTATCTCAACTAGTTAGCGGTTCTGTCATCTGATAGCGTTACTGTCTCTAAGATTTTTATTTAGCATAAGCTTGTAGGACTTGCATTTGGCACTGGGAATTTCGGCAAACTTAAATTCCACGAACATTCAATCATGTGCGCCCACTGCTGCAACCCGTGAGACCTGTTTCGTATGGATGAATACAAATTTTAATCAATACAGTTGCTTACATCTTAAAAAACAACCCAGGTCCAATATAACAATTGAACCTAGTAACCTAGTAACCAGAAGATACACGAGATGGTACTTTCTAATGCAAAAATCCCCAGTTACATACACGCGTATGATTGTATCAGTTGTAACTTTGGTTCCAAAAGGGGTTCTTCTCATGATAGAAAGGGTTAGTGAAATGTTCACTGCCAAGGCTCTCGTGAACTTTCTTCCCCTCAGCAGCTGACTGATGCTGAGAGAAGGCCCTGGGGGTTGAAGTTGTCCTCATGGCTGTGCCCGAAAGCAGCCGTCCAGTCCTCCTCGCCACCCGCGACGTCCCTCTGCTTCTCCATCTCCTCGACGTGCTCCTTGAACTCCTTCTGCGCGGCATCGATCACGCCGTCTCCGTGCTGGTCACACCATGCCCTGCAAGCAAAACCAGCATCGTCGTCTCAGAATCGTGGAAACGCGATGTTCAACCTGAATGAGTATGTCATGTTTGATTGTTTTCTGTACTTCGGGAAGAATGTCTTGAGGTCGGACTTGTCCACTGGAAGCCTTGTTGAGATGGCCTCAATCTGCTGATCCCTGCAAAAGCCAAGAACACTCATTTCAACACTTCAAACAGGACGTAAAATTACCTTCCAAGAGAGTTTTAGAGATTTACGAGAAGTTCAAGTTTCGATTCGTAGATGATAGCTCAGCCTGGATCCTTGAAAGCTCCTTCTTTGTCTCCTCCACCAAAACCTAAAGTAAAAAAGTTTAAAAAAACGCTCAATTCTGTTATTGACAGTCACAAATCTCCTGAGTCCTACACCAATGTTACTAATTTGATCAATGTCAATGCTGTACTAACTAAACACAATTTGGTTAACTGTACCTTATCATTCACCAAATCGGAAGCAGAGCCATCGCCGCCGGTAGCGGTATGAAGCTTCTTCTTCTTGGCCCTCTTTGCATCCAGGCTGGCGGCGATGGCGGGGCTCGCCTCAAGCCGGCAGTCACTGTGCGAAGACCGCGGCGGAGCGCCCTCGGAGCGCTCACCGCCGGTTGTGGCCTCCTCATTGCCACCACCACCTGCCTTCTTCCACTTCTTGAGCCCATCAAAGCCCCAAGAACTCTTCTTCCTGCCCTTCACGGCCCCTTTCTCCTCGGCGCCTTCCTCCACCGCAGGCTCCTTGTTCTCGCCGCCGCTGTGGAACATCGCCGTCAGGTGCCTCCTCTTCCCCTTCTCGGCCTTTCCGGAGGGCGTCGCCTCCGATGGCGTGCTCTCGGCCATGAGGAGCGACGCGTTCTTGCCGTCGTTTTGGTCCACCTGGGCCAACGGCGGCCTCGACGACGGGAGGTTCGCGTCCTGCTCCTTCTTGCCTCTGCTCTTCCACGGCGAGATGAAGGCCTTGTGCTTGGGCTTGTCGGAGGCCGTGCCCGCGGCGGGCGGCGGCGGGTCCCGGAGGTCGATCTCCGACCACTCCTCCGCCGACGACGAGGCCGGGGTCGCCGCCGCCACGTCGCCGCCGGCGTCCTCATCGGGGCAGTCGATCACGACACCGAGCGCCGCGAGGCGTTGCACGAGGGGCCTCTTGACGGAGTTGTACTCCGCCGGCGAGATGCACTTGGCGTATAAGAGCTCCTGCGAATCCCACGAACGAAATGGAGCATCGACGATTCAATATCCAGCCACGAATCACTACTTGGTTGTAGAAGACTCGAAGGAAAGACCGGAGCGCGCGAGTACCTGGAGGAAGAGGAGCTTGTCGCGGAGGATGGGCGGGTGGTCGGGGTGCTGCTGCGAGGTCGGGGCGGCGGCGAGGGCGGCGAGCACGGAGGCCCGGAAGGCGTCGACGTCGGAGGCCGGGACGATGCCCTCGCGGTGGAGCGCGGAGAGGTGGAGGATGCGGTGGAAGGACTCCTGCTGCCACTTGAGCGCCTCGGCGTGGCGCCGCGCAGCCGCCTGGTCGGCGGTGAGGCGGCGCCCGGCGCCGGGGCGGAAGATGGACTTGCATAGCGTAGCGAGCGTGTCCTGCAGGCCCGAGTAGTACGTCGGCGTGTACGTGTACCCCATCGATCTCGCTCGCTCGCCGCCGCCGCCGCACGCGCCTTCCTCTCGGCGAGCTCTCGTGTTGGGTGCGGTGCGGTGAGGTGGGGAGCGTGAGAGAGAGACAGAGTGAGTGAGTGAGTGAGTGAGTGAGGGGAAGAAGAGGAGGATGTGGTGGGAAGAGGGGAAGAAGAAGGGGGGTTTTGTTTGGTGATGGCCCAACGGTTGGGTTGGGTGGAACTAGCCGTTGAGGAGTGGTGGATTGAATCTGGCTGCAGGTGGTCCCCCTTGGCAGCGAGGTCAACTCTACTTGCCATGTTTCTTGCGTTTCAATTTGCTGCAGCTCTTATGGTTTTATGAAAAAAAAAGAATTTGCCGCTCCATTCGTTTGCATTTTAATGTGACTCCCGGTGTGCCCTTAGAACCGGTAATGGATGTCAAAGGGACGAATTACCCTCGAACGGATACCAATAAAATAGTATTTGGAACCGGTAACGAACACTAAAGGGAGGGGTATCTGAAACCGGTAACGAACATTGGAGGGAGGGGTACTAAGAAGTTCTTGTCGGTGACGACACCAAACACCCCCGGTTCCATGTTGAGGGAGGCAAGGAGAGGGAGTGGAGCGAGAGGAAAAGACGCGATGTTTTATTTAGCCGTAGATCCGACTTAGATAGAGAAGAGCTAGAACCTATATAGGACAGAGGAGTTCTATATAAATTCCACAAAAAACAGTACAATTATTGTAAGAGCATAAAAAGAAATGGTGCATTATCGCTTATTACATTTCATGGCGACTGCGACCTACATGTTAGAAATTTTCACTTAATCCAATGGTTGGGAAGCCTTCCCTCCCTGACATTAGGCTATCAGAGGGGCAGATACTCCAGCACCTATATAGTCCAGTAAATCACCAGACACATCACAAATACGAGTGCAACAATAGCAAAAACTAGTTCCTTAGTATTTTCCAGCCATTTTTAGGATTTATTGGTTACTAAGCAGTTTTCTAAACTACTAAAACTTAGAACAATAAACATGGCAAGCAATGCTAGAAAAATATACCATAAATTCATGCTTTGAAATACATAAATCCTAGAATTCAGTTTTCTAGGATTTGCATGTAATCTATTGGTGTGGTGGAGGTGGTCCAACGGGCAGTGGTGGTACGATGCGGAGGAGGTGACGACAACGCTCTCGTGTGCAGAGGTGGCGCGGCAGTGCGATTGGAGCTGCCGCTCCGATGAGGGAGTGGCGGCGACAATGGCCCGGCGTGGTGGGAGTGGCATACGATGCCTGCATAGATATACATAGGTGGCAATGTGACATCGGTGGGGCGGCGACGTTGTGCTCCTCATGCGAGAGCACACATGTGCACTTATCGATGAAAGGCGCTAGTGCAGGGTGCCGGTGTTGGAGATGGGCATGATGACATGGTCACATGCACAGTATGGAGTAACAACATGTGGTGCCGACGCGGTGGCAATATGTGTCGCACCCCGATTTTCTAAAACCCGAAAATTAGGGCTAACAAAAACTTTTTCGTTAATAATGTCAGCTAAAAATACGCTTAATTAAAACTTTAGTCCAAATCATGATGAAGATAAATACCGAACGCGAAAACCCTTGTCCTTATCTCTATCGATCTCCATTTTGTCAAAACCCTAATTCCCCGAAACCTCGTCCGACAACGCGGACCATCCCGTTCAACACTTGAATCCCATATGTGGTCACTTACTCTTGCATTCCCGCCACCAATGCACCTCCGGCATCCATCCCCTTTCCTCCCTAGACCGACAACCGTAGCTGAATATCCAAACGATACTATTGCAAAAATTGAAGCATATACACCCCATGAATCTTCTCCGAATGACATGATCTTCTGCCACCCACTTCGCCAAGTCATATCGTGAACGTGTGCAAATATATACTGCCCTTGGATACATGCACGCATGCTAAACCCTAACGCAAGAATAGAGAGGCATCCGTGCTATATGTGCCGATACATCCGCGGCACCCTGCAGCAACTTAACCCAAGCCGAGGCAGGGTAGTTCCGAGAGTCCCCCTAACCTCTCCATGCCCTGCCACACTCCGGAACTCCGTTGCCACGCACCGATTCCCATCTACCGATTTAACCCCAACCTCCTCCTTAAACCCTAGCGCGACAAAACCATGCAACGGGATACCTGCAACCGCGGCACCTTGTCGTCAAATGGTCTCGGGTTGAGATGAAAGAATGTCCAAGAGATCCATGTTCCCCTCCCACCTTGCCGCACCCCGAAGCCCTAATTCCAACCCCGATCCCTTCTCCCTACTTAAATACAGTTCCTTTTAAAACCCTAATCTCGAGATTCATCACTCTTCCGACCTTCTCAAAAATTCTGAGATAATTTGTGGGACACCCTAGTAATAATCCTAAACCAATTATAGCATAAAATCACAGTGGCCAGTACAGAATAGTTACAAACCAGAATTAATAAAACACCGAGAATAAAAGGAGCGTTACACAGTAACCCATAGAAATACATTTCCAAAAATCCTAACAAAATTACACGATGATCTCCACACCTCAGGAAGCCCGGATACGTAAAAACATGGGTGAGTTGTATTCAAGAATCTGGAGTGGTTCCTACCGAATACCTACGCCGGAAATCTTCCGTCGCATAAAATTACGAGAAAACCTTAATCAAATTTAACCAGACAACTAGTAAAACTCTTTCTCAGTTTGCTCAACTTCCCTGCACTCTTGAACCACCCCTGGCAGCTCAAGTCACACCATCACTAGTTATAAACCAAGTCCCGTCAAGTCCTGGCATTTCTACGATCTGACCATTCCAAATTAAACCCTAGCCTTGACACGACAATTCTTGCAGTTAATTTTTACCCTGTGCTCGTTGCCATATTCGGTGCCTAATTTCTACTGCATATCTGAGCCGTAGCAGCACACGCAATATTGCCCCTCCTGTGCACCTTGCCACCTGCTCTCTCGCTACAGCAAACGGAGTCAAAACTTCTCTGTCATTTCTTGTCCAGCTATAGCAGTCGTACCCTATTTCTCTTGCCACGCATTGCACTAATCCCTGCCACTGCAGCATGCGGCATTTATTCCTTGACTCACCCCCTACTCTCCCTGCCATCACACACGCTGAGCAGTGCCTAATTCCACTGTGCGACGCAACCGTTCACCGACCGAGCCCCCCCGGTAAATTTCTCCCCAGCCAAGCAGCTCATCCCCATGTGCTCCTTGGCCAAGCTGCCCTCTCCATTTTCCTTCTTCACCCCTTCAATCCCGAGCAAACAACCAATCTCCCCTTCTTCTCTAGCCCACAGAATCGAGCTGCTCCACTTCCCATCACCCCAAGTTTCTTTACCCGAGCTCCACAAGAGCAACCCAAGCTCTTTTGTTTCCATCACCCAGTCCTTGCCGTCCTCACCCGAACGCCGCTGGTAAGCCATCCGAGCTATCTCCTCTGTTCCCCACCTCTAGCATCCACCGCCGAGTGCTCCCGCCGCCCGAGATCCACCTCCTCCCCTGCTCTGCCCGCCTCAGCGCCAACAGCACCGGTGAGCCCAGATCCGCCGTCGCCTCCAAGCCGCTCGGTAGCCGCCTGCCCCAGCGCCTCCCCGGAGCACCTCGCTGGCCGCCGTCGCCCCCGAACCACCCGAGCCGGCCGCTCCGCTCCAACCGAACCGCCGCCCCGCCTGGGCCTCGCCGCCGGTAAGAGCGACCGCCGCCGCAGCTATTTCGGCCGCCCTGGCCCCAACTCCGGTCGCATCTCCCCGCCGCTTTAATCCTGCCGCTAGCTCCTCTGTTGGCCCCGCTGTTGAGCTCCGAGCCCTTCTTCCAGAGCCGCCTCAAGCTCCACATCTCATCCCCGCCGCTCCGCCCAGGTGCCCCGAGCATCTGTCGCCACCGGCAAGCCCCGGCCCCCGATGCCCGAGTTCCCCTCCCCACCGCGCCACCATGGGAGCCCCTGCGGTAGTCTCCCCGACCGTCGGTTGAACCTGGCCGCTCCCCGCCACCTGCCGCCGGTAAAGCTCCTGAGCCGCCGCCGTTGCCTCTCTGCCCTCCTTTCTCCCCTTTCTTTTTCCCCATCACGCATGAGCGGAAGAGGCCAAAGCAGCAACCAGCAAGCCATATGAGCGCTAACCGGGTGGTTAATTAGCTAGTCAGTTAGTGCGCTAATTAGTTAATTAGTTGATTAGTTAATTAGTTGGTCAATTAGCTAGTCAGTTAGTGTGCTAATTAGTTAATTAGTTAAATTAGTTAGTTAGTTAGTTAGTTAGCTAGTTCGTTAATTTGTTAATTAGTTAGTTAGTTAGTTAATTAGCTGCAGTGATAAAAACCAACGTAGCTGTTGAGCTTAACGGTTTAATTAAAGAATCATGCTCAGTGCAACGTTAGTGAAAACATTGCCCAATGATCGGCTAACCACTTTGAACTAACTACTGCGCGTGGTATTAACCAACTTTAATGCCCGCTGTTAATTTCTGTCAGGACATACTTTCACAATTAACTCTTGAATCACAGCGGTTAGTTATATGCTAGACACGGTAGAATCAGAGCTAGGAGAGCCTAATCCAACCTTAACCTAATATGCTCGTGAATATGCTGTTCTAATGGCAAAGAATACTACTCATTGGATTAACCAATGCATTGACCTAACAACCGGTTAGACGTCACCGCTGTGCATACTCATAAGTCCGATTAATATCTCTCGGATCACCTGTTAGCACTGTTAGCTTAATCGACCGGTTTCCAAACCTTGCGAAGAATCCTTAGGTTCCCTTATGAGTGTGATCCATCAATTCGTGTGAACCAAGATTTAACTAAATACCTAGACGATGACCAATGATTTATAAGTAGGGATCCCGACGTTTCTGTTAGGAACTAAAGACCTCGAGGGACTCGTGAGCTAAGCTGAATAAACCTAAAACCATTTAAGCTATTATTATTTCATGCTAGGAGACAATTACTTAGGGTTCCACCTTTCTTCCCAAAACCGAAACCCTAGTCGTATCCTTACGAACCATAACTAATAATTAAGCTAAGTTATCCAGAACCCCCAGGGTTATTGCAAGCATAAAACCCCGGACGACCTTAAAACCCTAACGGCAAATACAAACATATAATCTCCGAGAACCCCAAAACCCTGAACCCTAACGCAATAAAAACTTAAGGTAGATGTGATGACAGGATAACCTGAAGCACCTGATTCTATTATCCTAAAAAGCCCCTGCCGCCACGGCAGCTATTTCTTCTATCGCGGCAAGCTACTGTCGCAGCTCCCTTGCCCTGCCGTGGCAACCTCCTTCTCCACCGCGGCAGAACCGCAGCAGCCCTTTTGTCCACCGCGGCAGCACCGCGGCAAGCCATTCTCTGCCGCGACAAGCCAGTTTCCCGCTGCGGCAAAGCTATGCCCCTACCGTGGCAGCGCCGCGACAGCCTCTCTCCCGCCGTGACAACTGCCGTTGTCATTTCCCTCTGCCGTGTCAAGCCATCGTCGCCGCCACCTTGCTCCTGCCGCGGCAGCAAGCCATCTCCGCACCCCTTTTTATTTCCTGTAGCTCCTTAGAATCGAATAGTTGGTCAAGCGCGTTATGATTTCATATGTTGAAGTTTCTGATTCAATGTTATTTAGCTCTTCCTCGCAACGTTGATTTATTCATCGTTCTCTCGACGTGTAGATATCGACGTTAGGAGTACCGCGCAAAGGATTTGAACGATTGTCGTACCAGGTTCAAGAACAAGACTCGGATAATATTGCCAGGCAAGCTCTTCTTCTTTGATCATGTTGAATCCCATGATTGCGAACTATTTATTTTGTTTGCAAAACATGCATGCTATGTGATAGAAACCGATATTTTATGTAGCATTAGTTACATCCGAAATGGTAGAAGCCCTAGACCGATCCCGTACCTTGTTGCCTTAAGGAATACATACGTTTCGAAAGAAATATCGGAAACCTAGGTGTAGTATATATATATATATACATTGCTTAGCCCCGCAGTAGAAAATCTAGGTTTTCACAAAAGTAAACTAATCCCGAAAATCTCGTATGAGATAAACTTGGGATGGATCGCTGTGACCGATGGAGGAGAGGTCACGGTATAATCCACGGGTTGGACGTTCGAAGGGTAGTTTTTGTAGGGCAAAAACAAAATGGAGATGCTTTGGATCCGGGTTAGAAATGAAGGGCGTGAGCAGGAAGGAATAAAAGCGAGCTAAGACCCAGTGGGGCACTCGCGGTCCGTGCGACGGACAAGGTGTGGAGTCTTTCTCGGATCACTTAAGGACCGAGCCTACCGTGCCGCTAAACCAGGTTCACCCCGTACGTCCACATGTCCTTTATGGGAAGGACTTGACCTTTACCCCGTCGAGTGCTAGTATCTGGACCCGCGGGCAGTAGGAAGTAAGTGACAAGGCAATTTAAGACCTAGAGAGCCTATCCCGCAAGGTAGGGAGTTGCTCGACACAAAGATGAGAATAGTCCCACTTCAGGATTTGCGATGCAAAAGGGTAAAGATGGGTAAAACATCTAGTGGGTCCAGCTCTAGTATGAAACGGGTGAAACGTCTCGTTGTACAAGCCCTGGACACATGCGACGCGTAGCATGCCCAGGGGGAACTACATCTTGTGGGTAAAGCCGTACAACCTCTGCAGAGTGTTAAAATCTATTTGAATAGCCGCGTCCTCGGTCATGGACACAATCTGGTAAGGCCACACAACCGATTAGACTATATGATGACATGTGGGTCATGGGTTTAAGGACGCATTGCCTGATGGGCATGCAGAGTGAGTTAGGAGAGCCTCGTGTAATGCGATTACATGGGAGGCGTGGTAATGAGTGGGACGCTGTTCTACCGGAGTGTAGAAACAGCTATCTGAGGAGAAATGAGGTGATGTCGGACGTCGTTCTACCTGAGGGTAGGAACGGCTATCTAATGCAGATGAATGGCCGATCCCGTAGCGGACGGCCGAATTGCAGGTATGCTATGGTGACTGATTGATATGACTCGGCATGGCCGAGGTTGTTTTCGAAAAATGAGCTTTTATCATCTATTTAATTATTTCAAATGAAAACTTACATTTCCGCACAATTACGAAACATAGGTTATAGCCTCTTTATTGATTTCCCCTGTGCATGCATATATCTGTGATATTCCCCCTGAAGGGAGCTTGCGAGTACATTCAATGTTGTCGGCGTAGAGACGCCTCTAGCGGTGGTCCGGTTGGACCCCCTTTGGGATTCGGCCGGGGGCGTAATAGAGTTCTTCTTGTGAGTCGGTGACGGGTCGTGGAAAAGGTGGGTTTGATGCAGGAGACACAGAGATTTACCCAGGTTCAGGCCACCCGGAGGTGTAATACCCTACGTCCTGCTGTTGGTGATGTGTTTGTATTGATTCTCTCCGGATTACGGAGGTGTTCTTCCTTACAAAAAGCCGGCTATTCTTCTAGCATAAAATGTCTAGAGTTCAAAAGAGTCTAACCTAAAAAACTTCAACCAAAGATCCGAACCCCTTGCATGGCCTTGGAACTCCCCTTATATAGCCGGGGGTTTACCACAGTGGCCAAGGGGTACTGCAGACGATGTCGTGGGCGCCAAGAAGCCGCCCACCCCTACATTTAATGCGCAGTGCCGACTTTCATGCCGGACATCTCCCCGCCATGCTTCCGAACAGGGGCTCCGACCGCTTTATACCCGGTGGGTCCCTCGAATGTTGACTTACCGGGCTCCTTCTGACAGAGTGGGTGAAACATCCGCTCCTGGGCCCCGGGTGTCAGCGACCGACCACGCCGCGGGACGTGCGGTGATTTGACCCAAAGCGGGCAAAAAAGGTCGACAACGACACGGGTACGCGGGGCGGCGCACCCGGTCGGTCAACAACCCTGTCAGACGGACCCATCCCGTGGCAAGGGACATGGCAAAAAGGGATTTGCCCTGCGCGGATGGGACCCGGCCTGACCGATATTACGCCCGCACAGGGCTTAGCATTTAATGCCCGAATGACAGGCATTAAACGCCCCTGCTGGGGCTGAGGCTTGCGGGAGAAGCCAAACACTGCAGCGGCGCGCCCGGAGGAGGGCCCCACAGGGGGACCCCACGACCCCCGGGCGCTCCGATCCCGAGCGCTCCGATCCCGAGCGGCCCCTTCGGCTCCCGAGGGGCGCCAGCTGCCCCGGGCGGTCCCAGGGCGACCCCGAGCACTCGGGGGAGCACTCGCCGGAGGGTCGCTCGGGGCCCCTTATGGGGGAAGCACCAAGGGGTCCGCTCGGGGGCTCGACCGAGTACTCCCCTGGGCCCCACGCCTCGCGGGACGCCGGGCGCTCGGGAAAGAAGTCCCGAGCGCTTCCTCGATTCTTGAGCCAAGGACCGTAAGGAGCCCAAGGCCCTTTCTAGATTGCTCGCTAAGACACGGTGCTCGGGAAAAGCCCCCGAGCACCTAGGTTGGACCGCCAGGCCCACTTACTGCTGCGGCGGGGTCCTCAACGACCCGGCCGCCACGTGTCTCGTCCTACGGCCTCTGATTGGCCTCCGCCGACAGTTCGGAGGACCCTGGGCCCCATTCCGCCGACAAATGTACTCACCTGGCTTGTTGATTTGGCCAGATAAGAAGAAGATATGTTTCCGAAAGAACCGACGTCAAATACGAAGGCTAGGGCGTTACCCCAGTCAGTTGTCTGTCGGGTATGGCATACTGATGGGCCACCTCTCTGTTGAATTCCGCTGCAGATTTATAGCCATTGGGCTACAGGTATCAGAGTATCGACCTTATCGGTCTATTTAATTGTTTACACATGTATGACAATGATATACAGGTTAACTCGTGTGTATCGGCTACTGATCCAGGGACCGATACAGTAATCACGAGGGAGTATCCGGCCTTAAAACCGGGTACGCCACAATATGGTTGCTGCCTAGGAAGCCGTGGCCCATGGCATGGTGCAGATGCGTCGATTCGGTGGCCAGGGCAACCTGCGTGCGGACATGACGGCATGCTAATGCGTAATCGTGGTAGACGCCCCACCGTCCTAGGCGTCGCGGCGATGCCGACGGTGCCGCCGGCGATGCGCACCGAATTTGTCGTTTCTTTTCCATCAACTTTCATGGCACAATCGTCAAGTTCTTGTTGCATCTAGCTATCCGCTCTCTTCTTTTTGACCTTTTCAACTTGGTGCCGGAGGTCAGCGGGATGTAACTCGACCTGGTGGCAATCAAGCCTGGTAGTAGTTCGTCGAGGCGCGTGGTTGCACTGGGCACGCCTGAAGGTGATCTTGCTCCGCAGATCACGTGGATCAGAAGCATAAGGGTTGAAACTCGAGCGGCCGCGTGGAGTAGACACTACTCGCAGGGCCGCAGGGTGAGTTGGCGACGTGAGGCGTTGCTGAAGTCGACGAGCCACTGCGTGACGAGGAGTGTCGGTGTAGCTATTGCAAGTTCCGGATAAGACATCGTAGAAATCCGTGTTGTTGAGGCCGATGTACGCCATCTCATCGGTAAATGTCATCGGAGTAGATCCAAACTGACGTAAGGACCCCACGGTGGGCGCCAACTGTCGATGTATGGTATACGGGGGTACTCGTACAGCATGTATTTGTACGGTAGCGGGGCGGAGACTCAGGTCAGCTTAACTTTTCGACACAGATTTACCCAGGTTCAGGCCCCCGAGTTGGGTAATAGCCCTACGCCCTGCTTTGATTGGATTGATATCCGGTATGGAATACCGAGGATTACAAGGGGAACTCGGCGAGTTGGGAACTCGACGAGGTTGGCTTACAAAGGGAAATCGACGGGTAAGGAACCCGGCGATATCGGTTTCGAGGCTAAAGGATTTCGGAGATGACTAGTCGACTAGGGCTCGTAGATCTGATTGAACTTGTCCCTTCCTCGAGGGGTGTGTGCTCTTTATATAGGCGGAATAAGACGAGTCCTTGTAGTACACGAGTCGGACTCCTTCTTAATACCATATCTTGAGTCCTCGTAGTACACGAGTTGGACTCCTTCCAAAAGGCGTGTCGAGAGTTGTTCTCCGATTCTGGTTAGGACATACCAACTTGGACACGAATACATGGTAGTAGAACTACCCATCATCAAGCCCCCCATCAGTATGCATGATAAAGCTGAAATTCAAACTAGGTAAACCCTGATTTGAGGTGACGCCAAGCCGGGCTGCAGAACTAGATGGGCCTAACCCCTTTATCACGGTCTGAACCCGTTCGGCGAGATTCATGGATGGTGATGTCATGATTACTTTTTTGCGTCATAATGGTTTTATTCGTGCCTCGGGACGGTTGCGTTTCCCCAGGCGTAGTGCGCTGATGCGTCGAGGCGGTTTGCGATTCCTTGGGTATAGTGCGCTTTTGTCTTTGTGTGTTTGATGTGACAAATTCCTTTGTTCTTTTGCGTATCCGTATTGCCATAGGATCGCGTAATGTGTTATATGCCTCCGAGCCCCCGACTGTCAGTGCGAGTTGGTAGGAACTCGGATGGACAGTCTGAAAAAACTTTGCTGTGGTACCTCGACTGTTTGTGCGAGTTAGCAGGAACTCAGATAAACCGTTTGAAAAAACTTCGCTGTGGTAGCCCTCGACTGTTTGTGCGAGTTAGCAGGAACTCGGATGAACAGTCAGAAAAAACTTCGCTGTGGTAGCCCTCGACTGTTTGTGCGAGTTAGCAGGAACTCGGATGAGCAGTCTGAAAAAACTTCGTTGTGGTAGCCCTCGACTGTTTGTGCGAGTTAGCAGGACCTCGGATGAACAGTCGGAAAAAACTTCGCTGTAGTAGCCCTCGATTGTTTGTGCGAGTTAGCAGGAACTCAGATGAACAATTTGAAAAAACTTCGCTGTAGTAGCCCTCGACTGTTTATGCGAGTTGGCAGGAACTCGGATAAACAATCTGAAAAAACTTCACTGTGAGAAGCTCTGTACTCGTGCCTCGGGGTAGGTACCGTAGTCGGGGAGGCGAAACGAATTGAGGAACTCATGCCATGCTTGGCCCCGCGCAGATGTGAGACAGCTGTCCGCCGTTGCGTAGAAGTGGCGAACCGAGTTAAGAAACGTCGGTTTACTCGCTCGTTCTTTGCAAGGCACTGGTGCCACCGGACCCGGCGTAGAGGATTTGAGTTGAGGAACTCGTGCTCTTATTTAGCCCCCGGGCGGATTTTGGGCGTGAGGCCTGTGTGCCGATGTCGGGGGAACAACGTAAAGTTGAGGAACCCAAAGGGAAACTTGTCCCAGAATGTTGCGGCGAGGCTTATGGACAGCTGACATGACTCGGGGTGGCGAAACGGGCCGCGAACCAGTGTACGTGCCAGCCCCCAAGCGCATACGAGGCGGTTATACGGCGACCAAACTCGAGGAGGCGGAACGAGGCGCGAACTCGTGTTCGTGCCTAGCCTCAAGCTGTCAGATGCTTGTGTCCTATGGACTGGGAGGGCGAATCGAGGTATAGACTCGTGTACATGCCGATCTCCGAGTCTTAGCGAAGCATGTTAGAGGCGTTTTGAGAATTTGCTTGATGGAGGCCGAAGAATTTGGTACTAGTACGGTATAGATGTCCATGGAAGCACGGGTTATCAGTAAGGAAGTCATCTGGAGTGAAGCCCCCGGGAAGCTATAATATTTGGAAAGTTGATCAATGTTCCACGTGTTGGGTAGCGCGGAGCCGTGGTCGGCGAGTCTGAAAGCGCCGGGTCGCGGGTTGGCGACGATGGTGTAGGGTCCTTCCCACTAGGGAGATAATTTGTTATTGTTGGTGCAGTGAAGACGACGTCAGCCCCCGGACCTGTGAAGGTAATTTATCTATATCTAAATAGAAAGTCTAGATCTTACTTGTTTAGTCGTTATCCGTATCATCGAAACGATCAGGTGGCATTTGCTTGATCCGGGCGGCCAGGGTCCGCGAGTGGCGGCTTTCTTCCCGGTTTTTGCGGCGGTGACGTCGTGTAGTGGGGCGGAGACGCTTCCTGTTCAGATGGTGCCTGAGGTTGGCTGGATGCAACTCGATCTGATGGTGACCGAGTTCGGTAGCAGCTTGTTGGGGCGCGATCTGGCGCCGGGTGAGCCTGGAGACAATTGTGCTTCGTAGATCCCGTGGATCAGAAGCGTATGGGTTGGAGCTTGTTCGGCCACGTGGAGTGGCAACTACACGTAGAGCGGTAGGAAGAGGTTGACTACTCGCCATAGCGGGATGACGCTGAAGGTGGCGAGCTTCTGCTTGATCAGGAGGGTTGGTGCAGCTGTTGCGGGATCCGGATGAGACATCGTAGAAGTTTTTATCGTCGAATCTCGTGTACACCATCTTGTCGGTGAGAGTTGTCGGAGTAGATTCAAGCTGACGTAAGGTCCCCCACGGACGGCGCCAGCTGTCGATGTATGGTATACGGGGGTACTCGTACAGCATGTATTTGTATGGTAGCGGGGTGGAGACTCAGGTCAGCTTGACTTTCCGACACAGATTTATCCAGGTTCAAGCCCCGAGTTGGGTAATAGCTCTACGTCCTGCTTTGATTGGATTGATATGCGGTATAGAATACCGATGATTACAGGGGGAACTCGGCGAGTTGGGAACTCGACGAGCTTGGCTTACAAGGGGAACTCGACGGGTAAGGAACCCGGCGAGATCGGTTTCGAGGCTAAAGGATTTCGGAGATGACTAGTCAACTAGGGCTCGTAGATCTGATTGAACTTGTCCCTTCCTCGAGGGGTGTGTGCTCCTTATATAGGCGGAATAAGGCGAGCCCTCGTAGTACACGAGTCAGACTCCTTCTTAATATCATATCTTAGAGTCCTCGTAGTACATGAGTTGGACTCCTTCCAAAAGGCGTGTCGAGAGTTGTTCTCCGATTCTGGTTAGGACACACCAACTTGGGCACAAATACATGGTAGTAGGACTACCCATCATCAGGTTGTGGTCTTGTTTGAACTTGAGGCCGCTTCTCTTGTTGCTTCTCACTTAAGTGCTTCTCCTTCAAATGACATGATTCTCACATGGTGTTCCTCCTTCTTGCACTTGAAGCAAGTGATAGGTGCCAGGTTAGTTGCTTGACCTTGACCCTTCTTCTTAGTGTTTATGGACTTCTTGTAGTTGGAGTAGAATCCGTTCATGTCATGAGGGTGACTTGGGTCACTAAGCGTCTCATCAAGGGTTGTCTTCCCTTTGAAACACTTGTCCAAGTCTTTTTTTCAGTGAAGTGACATGGTTAATATCAATACAAGTACTAGAGGTAGTCGAAGCAATATTGTTAGAGCAACAAGATGTTGAAAGCAATTCATCACTTGAGGTAATATCGTAATGGTTAAATGAATCCAAGGACTAGCAAATGACAATATAACATTGAGTAGAAATTGTGCGAGTGTCCACATGAGGCTTATTTGATGTTATCATGGTAAGTATGACCTCATGAGCTAACTTTAGCTCATCATGGGAGATTACAAGATTTTATGTAAACTCAAAAGTTTTTCATGATTTTTTTGTAATTTCCCATGATTGCTTATTAGATTCTCAAGTTCAGTTTTTATCTTAACATTTTCCTCCAAGATAGATGCTTCACAGGAAATAAAGTTAGTAGCACAAACATCATCAATAGAAGAAATAGTAGATTGATCCTTAGATAAAAGATTACACTTAGGACATGGCATTTCTAAATCCACTAGAGACATGTCATTATTCTTTTTGAGCAAAGATACATGATCAATTTTAAGTTCACTAAGGGTGTGTTTGGTAGCCTGCATGACTCTGGCATAGCTGTTCCCCTCTGAGACATGCTGAGTGTAGACATGCTAAGTACATACAACTGCAGTTGTTTGGTAGCCTGTATGTGCTGAGACATGCTGAGCTGAGACTTTGTTTGGTAGTCTGTATGTGCTGAGACATGCTGAGTTAAGAGTTTGTTTGGTTGTCTGTATGTGTTGAGACATGTTGTGCTGAGGGGCGGCGGCGACCTGGCGTGGCGGCGAGCGGGGGCGGAGGCGACGCGGGCTGCTCCGTTCGGGAGAGGAGGCCGGGGCTGACGGCTTGCGCTCGGGAGAGTGGGGTTGGGGAGAGAGAGGGCAAGGCGTCGGGGTGGGTTGAGCGGGGAACGGGTGGGTCGAGCGGAGATTGATTTTCGGGTTGCACTCAGCTATGCTGAGCAGCGAACCGGTGCTCCCAGGTTCCCTCGCGGGCATGGCTACGGGCCTTCACAGGTATAAGGTGGGCATGGCTGAGCTAATACAGTGTACCAAACAAATAGCAAAATCTGGGTTAAGGAAGGAATAATCTGAGGTCATGCAGGCTACCAAACACACCCTAAGAGCAATTATAAATCTATCATGAGACTTTCCCAAGTTTTCATGCACAACATTTAAAGCTCTTAGCTCTTTAATTTTATCTAGCATGTCTTCGTTCATACATGTCAATTTGTATATGCATGATTTTAATCGGTCTTTGTTAGCATCAGGGATAGTCCATTGACAACAAGAACCATCTAAATGAAGCCGAACTCAAGCGCATTCGAGAGATTTTTGCTTCTTCATCAACACCCAGATCATAAACCCCAAAGGCGAGTTTTACAGTGGAGGCGTAGGAGAATAATTCAATAGAAAAACAATTGTGTTTCAAACTTTCTATTTATGATTGAAATCTGTCATTTTGTTCATGTTGATACGCGATAGACCTTACGCTGTTCAGCTACGCGATAATTCACGGAGCCCATGTCCTCCTGCCCCTCAATACGTATCATTTTAAACTTGTAAACACCAAAACCAGCTTTCCCGCTTGGTCTTAAACTGCACGGATTACAGTACGCTCGATAACATAGGCCATGCTGCGCTCAAGATAGATTATCGCCATCGTCAACGCGATGATTGTGCTGGTTGGAGTCGCGGTCACCAAGGCCAGTGTACACCAGTATATCACCACGGCCATCATCATCTTCATATACACCAGTGTACATGTGGCTATAAATCTACCCTGAGGCTGAGAAGTAGACATGAGAGGCCTAGCACGTAGAGCTTCATGTGAAAGAGGATGTCGTCCCCTGCCCGACGCGGCGGTCGCAGTTGAGCACTTGAGCCACAGGTCTCTAGCGCCGCGGCCCGCATTAGTTGTTGAACCAATACCAGGATCACACACACATAATTTCTCATGGCCACACACCTACACATGCAGGGGGAAGATGAACAACAAAGGACACAAGAATTTTCTCCGAAGCGCAACTCGTTTTCTCTCGTTTCTCTGTTATTCCATCTCGACTCTGTATACAAAGTGATTAAACGGGCTTAAGTAACACACGCACACACACAATCAAGCCGTTTGCTTGATCCTATTTTCATGGCACGACTAACAACTACTCCTAACTAGTACATACTACGTGCCTTATCTCCATGCATGCATGCATGTGATCCACACCTCAACACAAGCACACGACGACACGACTCAACACCTGAAAGGAGCTAATTAAATTCCATGCGTGTCACAACTGACATACGCATGCTCACGTACGTAGGTCCACTAACTACGGCTAATCAGCAAATTAATGTGCATCTGCTAAAACAACAACTCAAAAAACTCAACACAAATAACAAGATAAGTTTCGTACTCCTTCAGCAGCTAGCAGCCCACGGAGCAACTCGAAGGTGATGCACGTACACCCGGCGCACGTAAATCTGATTCCGCACGCCCAGCGAGGACGCCAGCAGCACCAACTCTGACGACCGCGGCCCTCGCTTCTTCGCCGGGGACCCCGATACGGGCTGTTGGCTGCACCACCGCCGGCACCGCGGCCTCAGGCATCGGCGCCCCGGCCCCCACGGACAACAGGTAGAGCTTCCCGACCCGGCAGTACTCGGCGAAGAGCTCGTCCTCGTTCGGGGTTCTGCGTCATCACCGTCGGCGAAGAAAGGTCAGGCGTCGCGGCGCCGCCGCAGCCGCAACCGCTGCCTGCGGCGACAGCGGGCCGTGCTCCGGGGAAGCCAGTTCCGACTTGGGCTCCCTCTTCAGGGACGGCATGGAGTTTTGGTGGATATTGTGACAGAACTGAAAAATCTTCAAATTTCAAAATCCTGAAATCATTCTCTAGGCTTCAATTCTTTCCTCAGCCCAACCCACTACTCTTTCTTCGGCCCACCTGGCCCATCATCTTCATCCCCTTCCTCCCGTCGTCTCCGTTCCGTCGCCACCGCTCGTAGCCACCGCCTGTCGCGCTGCCCTCGGTCAACGCCGGTAACGGGTGGACCCCACCTCACCGCTCTGCTCTGCCTCGCCCCGATGTTGCCTTTCCACGCGTCAGCCCCTTCCTTCCCCGCACTACCTCGCCGCTTTTCCCTCTCTCTCTGCGCTGTCTGCCACCTCTGCAGAGCTCGTCGCTCGAGCTCGATCGCCTGAGCAGCGCGAAGCCCGAGCTCAGCAAGAGCCTCCCCGACGAGCTTATCGCCTCGGCCTTCTCCCCGGTGTGTCAGGCGTCGAGAAATCAACATCGGCTATAAACACCGAGATTCCCCGAGCTCCCTTCCTCTCTCCCGAACCCAACTCCCTCTCCCGAGCTCCTCTCTTTCTCTTGCGCGAGCTCCCGAGCACCCTCACCTCCTCATCAACTCACCGCTCAGCTTCCTCTCGCTCCCGAGCTCCGGCGACCCCGCCACCATCTTCCCCCATTCCGGCGAGGTAATCCCGAGCCGCCCCTCTCCGGTGCCACACCAAATTCCCATGGAACCCGCCCCCTTTCTCCACGAAAATGGATTCCTCAGCCTCCGTAGCATCTCCCCGAGCCTCCAATTTCTTTCGGCGAGCTTCGCCGACGACTAATTTTCTTCCCCGTCGCCGGCGGCCGCCCCTCCCCTGTCTCCTCTGCCTCCCTTTCTTCCCCACCAGGCCGCCACCTTCCGCATCCGAGCAGGCCGGCCTAGCTTCCCTCCTGGGCCAGTGCCGAGCACAGCAGGCCGCCACCACTCCCTCAACCATAGCAGGCCAGCCCAGCTCCTCCTCTGGGCCGGTTCCGAGCACCACAGGTCGGCCCAGTTCCTTTTTCTTTTTTCCTGTTTCTTTACTTAACACGCCGCAGCCCAGTAGCAGCCCACTACCCGAACCAATTGAGCTCATTTATTTAGAAATTCATTTTCTTTTTTCTTTTTCTTTTTCTCTGTTAAGCCCAAGCCCAAAACCCAAACCCTAGCCCATATCTAGCCCTACCCTAACTCATATCTAGCCCAACCCGAGGGCCCTAATGGGCCCAATATTATTTTGCGGGCCGAGTCCGACCCGTCGAGCCCGAAACCCTAAAAACACTATCATATACCGTTTCGATCGTCTCGACGCCACGGTTCCAATTCCACACACCGTTGATCCAAATTCTTACTTTTTAACACTTGACACCCACAAAACCCTCTCACATCCTATATATTCTGATTTCTCTCTAAAACCCTAATCCGCATCCTATATCTTGTTTTGTCCTTTCAACACTTCGATTCCGACCTCACACCCCACTTCCTATTTTTTGTATTATTTTTAAATTAATTTACATTTTGCTCCCAGCTCGCATTCGTCGAGCCCGGACTTATATATGTTTGTGCGCTTGGATCTTTTTGCAACTAGGAAACGATAGTGACGATCCGACGCTGGGTAAGAACCCGACGGCGAAGGAATCCCCGAAGACTTCGATCCAACAGACACCGGTGCAGTAGGCAAGTCACACTTCTTGTTCATGTTGAACCCACATGCCATGCTATTAACTGTACTACTAGTCTAGTTATTATTTTTCGCATGTTAATTTCATATGTGCTATCTTTAAATGACATGATTGTGTAGTTATCACCTACTACCCCACGGCCCAGTTAATTTTTGTAGGCCATATTCACATTGATAAACCTAGGATAAAAATGAATCGTATCAGTATCCTTCACCGGCATTAGAGGTTACAATATTCAGGAATATTGGTAACCCTAGTTCAAAACCTGGAGCATGTGTTTTTAAAAGAGAAATTGCCGACAGTTGGGGACAGAGAAGATGGGGCCCTTCATGTATTGATTGTGCAGCCATACCTTTCCCGTGGAGTAAGGGTAATCGAGTGGATTGTCTTACTCGGGGCAGTTAAGGATAAGACCCTTGTGCTTAGTGATGAACATAGAATCGCTCAACCACATGTTTGACTTGTCAAACTTGGCCTAGTAAATCTGCTCTACCTGCTGAACAACAACATACTAGCTTGCCGTTCCACTTCTCTGGAAGGCCCGCAGAAGCGAATGAGGTGATAGGCAATTTATTGGAAAATCATAACTGGAACTCACCCGACTCCCGGATCGTGAAGTTGACACTGGCCCGTTAGCTTCCGGGAGAGCGAGTGATGTAGTGTTCGTGGGTAGAAACTTCAAAAGATAAAGCAGATAAAAAGCCTTAATAACCTACCTCTTTCAACACACCGATAGGCGTGTGTATAACTGTAGTGACACCAAGAGGTATGGGTATCATGTGGATAAAGCTGAGCCACTCTGCAGAGTTAAACAAAATAGTATTTGAATACGCCGTGCTTCCGGTTAATGAGGCTATGTTGAGAGGTGATTCTCGGTACAAGGCACAAGTAGAAATTTATGATGTTTAGTTGAAGCTGACGTTGACCCGGTAGGGTTGCTAAAACACAATGATTTGTAGATGAAACGTTTTAATGAAGAGATTTCCATCACTAAGGCGGAGATTAGAACTATGCATCCACCAAATGCTAACCCATACATCCCTCCGTTGAAATCCAGAACATGTAGCTAAGTAGCACACTCTCCCAATGCGGCTTGCTGAGTACGTCATGTACTCATTACTGCACCAATTATCACAGTGACACAGGAAAACGACGAAGGAGCGTTCGATGAAGAATACTTCGACGGAGACGAGTGTGAATTTTAGGTCTTATCCGCGCTCGAGGTGCCTGTGGTGTAGGTTCCTTTTGTTTGTAAGATAAACTTTGGGTTCGGATGCCCCTATCCGCTGTGTAATAAACTGTTGTTAAGCATAATTTCCAATTCTGTAATATAAGCTTGAATGTTTGAATGCTGTGTTGGTGATGTAACTACTCTACGTCCGTAATTGAAAAACGTTTGGATAATTGCGGGTATTATCTGGCGGTTCCAAAAATCGGGGTCGTGACAGATATGGAGTCAGACGATGGAGACGACGACAGCGAGTGTGTTAGCAGAATATCCTCTACCGTATACATATAGGATCCATTGTATAGTTCGTCCCAACCGCATCATATCCCGTGGTTGTAGGAATTCACGTGTAAACCGAATGTATGCATATACTATATGAGGCCACGCTGGACGACTACGATGCCAGGTTATCAAGGATCACGTCAGCAAAACACGTACGCTAAATCGTACGAGGACCGTAGATGGACTCTTCAACGAGATTAGTGATTTAAAAGGGCATTTTCTGAGTTTAAGGATTAAATTGAGCCCCGCGAGCTACTTTTAAGTGTTGCGAGTGAATTTTACTCTTTCTAGAAAGCAGCGCAACAGCGAGGTGAAAAAAAAAGACATCAATTTAACGTGAGAACCTCGGGAAAAAAAAATCCACAGGTGCACAATGTGGAGAATCACTACGTGAAGAGGGTTACAAGTAGTTGTGCTGGTTGTTGACATGAGCTACCGCAAGTATACGCGTAAGGCTACGTACGTGTATATGTGCTTGTGCTTCTACGTGTTGTATTATGTATTTCTTTAAAAAAAAATCTTGTTCTGACACGATAACAAGATAGTGGAACCCCTCAAGGTGCGAGCCTGAAGGCTCTTCAACATCGTGACAAGGAAAATAGGATCGTGTAGAGAGAGTTGCAGAACGAGAGATGGGTACGGTCTGTGGTACGTCTCAACGATCCCTCACTTCTTGTGAAGTTTGTCGATCTTTGGACGCTGCTACAGGAATCTGAGGTTCAACCTAACCAACTAGACTCCATCCGGTGGAAATGAACAGTTTCGGGTGAATACTCAACGAGTTCAGCTTATGCGATCTAATTCCACGGATGCGATTCTTGGTTCTAGCCGTCAAAGATCTGAAAGGCACATGCAGAGCCAAGGTGCAGACTCTTTTCCTGGCTCGTGCTCTATGGCCGCATCCTAACGGTTGACAATCTTACGATCCGGGGGTGGTCGCATAACCCCATCTATTTTCTCTACCTCTGTGAAGCGGAGACAGTTGCCCACTTATGTAAGAACTGTCCTTTCACTATGGCGGCATGGAACCTCGTCAACCACTGGCTTGGGATGCAGGCCCCACAACCGCCTGTTGCCTCCCCCTCGGTGGAGGATTGGTGGAACGCGATTCTTGACAACTCGCCTCAAGACATCCACCAAACCCGCAACGGCCAAGTGATTTACGTGATCTGGAATGTTTAGAATGAGAGGAACCAATGATTTTTCAGCACATCTAGGCTAACCTACCACGGGGTGGCATCCATTGCCCTAGAGGACATAAACCAACATATCTCGAGTAGAATATCTGTTTGGGAGTAGTCCCCATGTGGAAATCGGAGGGGAGAGGGGGTTTGTTAAGGCCTTGTTCCCTGCAAGACAAGTTTTGTAACTTAAACTTTATTTCTTCTTAATCGAAAGGCAATGCTCCTGCTAGTTTCTCGAAAAAAGAAGAAAAAAACTAACAAAATACTCACACGATCTAACTAGAGTATGTGCCAATACATTCAAAACACGACTAACATAACAAAACACTACACGGGGCGACTCTAGCAGCACATGGCGCTTTGTTCTTGGGTAAAAATTGCTCGAGGCCTCTGAAACGCCTCTCGTGGATAAGCCTTTTCCAGGATTGGAAGGATAACTCATAGCAATTCAGAACGAGCAGATTTATTTAGCAAAGAAGCAAACAGGCAGGCTTTCAATGGAGCAACCATTCAGAATAGTCTGCACTCCACAATGAAATGAATCTATAATCAGATGGGAACAACAGTTTCTACGAGCACAGACCCCACTGGTCAAACTGAAACCAGCTTCTTCAGAAACAAGAAGAAATACAGTCAAACAGCGCCATAAGGAGGGAGATGAATAATTCACAAGGCGTTCAGGAGCTAGCATCTCTTGCTGGAACCTATCTATTCTCAGTTCTGGGGACAAAATGACCTAAAATCGACCGTGTTTATATCGGTGGACTGCCCCTGCAAATGCAAAGAGTGGTTCACAAATTTAGAGGTAAGATGAAAAGAGAGGTTCACAAATTTAGAGGTACGATGAAAAAGATGAATAAGAAATTTCTTTAAAGAAGATGAATAATGATTGCTTTTCTTTCTTTCTTTTTGCGACAAGTGGGTTCAGGCATTGCTTGTCCTATGAATAACACTGATTGTTAGTACGCAATAGCTGATTAAAAATGGGGACAAGGTGACCAGGCACATAATCGTACCCAATTTATCATTCCAGTGATGAAAATGTTCAACAAGGAGGTAACACTGAGATATGATGTGGTTAACCTGTCCTATTGGCTTTACAGGAAATTAACCACGGTTACCTGGGAACCATAACATTACATAGATAAGCCATAAGTAAAAGGTGGATAAAATTCGATGGTCTTGTAAAACTGCACATACACCATTTCAGAAACTAAACAATCTACACTAGAGGTTGAATCCAAAACGAAAACTGAACTTGAATTTGGAGTCAAGAGCTGAATAGTAGTATCAACAAGAATAAAAGTATCAATAGTTGTATCAACACGAATAAAAGTATCAGCTTTCCCCTTTTAGCTCTTTTAGGTCCTATGACTCACAGAATGGGGAGACAAAGCGAAATGTTCAGAGTCTCAAAATATGAATTTTTTTGGTTCAAAAAATATTAACATTGTGACATTTTCTTCAGATTAATAAAGCTCATGCATTGAGAAGACCCATTAGACACGAAGGATCTGGTGTCGGCCAAAGAGCTGTTAGCTTGACTAACTTCACTTATCTCCACATTTGAGTTGGGAACCTCTATCATAGACACATGAGGCGAGGCTACATCAATTTTCAAAATTCCTAGATAGTGGATGGATCATAGTCATTGCTTGTCGAGTTTTATCTGAATCACAGTTGTTTTAAGACTGAAAACACTATCTTCGTGTGTCTTTCATATAATAACTCCGAAGATATGTATGACCATTTCACCTGCTAACATGCCTGCAACTCCTTAGCTTACTTCTCGACGAACGATTCGACTGTCTTCAACCACCGCAGCAGCTCCATCTTTTCCTTGTTCGCCACGTACTCGTGCAAGAACTCCGCGAGATCGCTGTCCACCTCCCTCTCCTGCAAGAACTTCCTCACGGCCTCCCTCTCCGCAGGCCCCAGCTTCCTGCGCCTCGAGGTCCAGCACACAAAATTCACAAACCACAAAGAGTAAATTACAAAGCCACAGGGCACTGACCAATTAATACGTACGTGAAGTCGCGTCCACCGCGGTCGCTGCCGCCGCCGCCGGGGCCACCGAGAGTGAGCACGTGGCGGACGGTGAGGTCGTCGGGCCAGGCGGAGCAGATGAATCCGAGGACGCGGTCGGCCCGGGAGACCTCGACGATGAGGCTGAGGTGGAGGCGCGGCCCTTGCTCGAGCGACTCGACCCGGCGGAAGAGGGACGCGTCGGGGGGCGGTTCCGCGGCACCGTCGAACATGGTGGCGTCGATCTTGATGGCCTCCTCCTCCTTGGAGGCGGCCCCGCGGTGGGTGGCGCGGAGGCGCACCCACTGCTCCCCTGGGCGGTCCTCCACGGCGAACGACTTGAAGCTCACCGGCGGCTGCAAGAGAGGGACGCGAGGGGCAAAAGGCGGCGTGAGGCTTATGCAGCGAACGAGGGGGATCATGGAATCATATAGAGGTGGAGCGAGGCGCGGTAGGGTACCCGGTAGGGAGGGCGGTGGTCGGAGATGTAGGAGATCTCGGAGCGCAGGAGGCGGAGGAGGCGTTCGTCGAGCGGGGAGCGCAGCGGCGCGACGGTGGTAGCGGAGGAAGAGAAGGATGGTGGAAGCCTGGGCGCCGCGGCGGAGGATGAGAGGGAGAGCGCACGGCGGAAGAGGGCGCGCGCCATGTCTGGGAGGGAGCCCGTGGAGGCGTGGACGAGCGAGCGGGAAGGAGATCGGTGGAGCCGGCGGGGGAGGGGGAGGGGGCTGTGCCGCGTCGGCGTCACGGTGCAGCAGCGGCAGGCGAGTCGACTGCGGAGTGGGCCGGTGGCCGGCGGTGGAGCGATCGGCTGGGTCGGCACTACGAAGCGGGCTGGGGCCTTCCCCAGATTACTGCGGCCCAATTGTGGCTGTCCAAATACAAACCTTTTTCTTTAGAGAGAAAAAGCAAAATGGGACCAAGATATTACTGTTAGTAAACTTGCTAGGGTTGCCAGTTTACAACACAAGCCTAAATCATGGGCAACCTTTTTTAAAAAAGAGCGAAAACGAGAACTCCTCAACTAATTAACCTAGCACATGCAACATCAAAACAAGATATGGGGCATACGCTTGCTCCTCTACTCGCTTAATCCTGAGGATATGGTCTCATGTAGCCATTTTTCGCGCCAAGTCAATGCTCTGCATCTTATTGCGGATCACGTGAAGAACATTCATGCTCAATAATGCGCAGATCACAAAAACTTTTTAATAATAAAAGAGCTTTATTATTTCTTAGCCTCTACATTAACTTAGTCTAAAGACTACCCAAGAAAAAAAATATGACAAGGGCTTACCATGTAAGACTAACCTATATCTATGAAGCCTCACCACCAGAACTTCTGGGGACGTCAACAACAGAGACAAAATGCCAAAGCGAAGAAAGACAATTTTCCAAAACTACGTTTCAAGAAGCATACGATTCACATCGTCGTCGCAGGGTGTTTTCACTATAGGGAAGCAACACCGATGTTCCATAACAGACCACACAAGTACATAACACATTACAACGAGGAGCAGCTAACCCTCTCTACAAGTCTCTCAAACGCCCTTTCTTTTTTAATTCGCATATAATAAGTACGTCCCGATGTCTTGCAGTTTCGTCAGTTGACAAGGGACAGTGCAAGGAGAGATCCTATGGCTGCAGCAGCTGCTGCTCCGGCGACGGCGACGAGCCACGCCCACCCAAGTACCGTGCGCGGGCGTTTGGAGGGCGGGTCACGGTAAGCGTGGCAACTCTGATCTGTATAATGCTCTCACCGAGGAAGAAGCTGACGGTGATCACCGCAACGGACGCGTCCCCGGCCAGGATGCTACCGTCCGGGGACGGCGGTGAGTGTTCGGTCACGAGCTTAATGACAGCTTCAATCCAGAGAGATTGGCCAAATGCAAGATTGGCCAGGGTAATGGCGAAATGGATGTGCACATCCATGGGGCAAACGCTTGGAAGGAAATTAAGATCTCTAGGAGGTCCAACAGTGGACGCAGAAGGTCGCGGAGAAAAAGTGGGCATGTGAGAGTTACATATATAGTGCGGACGCGTAACGGCATAAGGTCGCAGGGTTTTGCAATTACGTGCGCTTGTTTGTTGTCAAGGAAGAAAAGAACAAACTGCTTATCCTATGTTTTTAGGGAGCTTGGAAACTCCGGGCAGCGAGGAAGACGAGGACTTAGCCTGCCACTTTGCAACAAGATGTAATTATCAGATCAATGTTCTGCGAAGCCGGTCTTTGTTAAAGATTTTTGTTGAGTTAAAAAAAATTGCTACTCTCCACTGTATAATATGTTTTCATTTCATTATGTGAGCATTAACTCTTAAAGATAATAATAAACTGTTATATAACTTTTATTGTCATCTTTAAATGACATAAAGGGTACAAAAAAAAGATACCTTCTCAATTGTTGGAGATGTCCTCAGACCTCCAAAGACTATATATAGTAGCTTTTTTGGATTTTCTAATTCATAGTTGCCTGAATTTTAAAAATTCAAAGTCACACTTTTAAGCCTTTAGATTAGATCAATATTTAACCATACACATCCTCATCTCACTCTGTATATAATATAGACTAGAAATTGCAGTAATATTTCATAAAGTTACACACTTTTAAGACTAATTTTAGACTTAGTAATATATTAAAATTATAGGGATAAATGAGAATTAGCAAAACTGAACTCTCTATTATTAAACCGGTTCGGTCTCTCCCATGGTGCGTGGGGTTTCTTTTGTACCGATCGCGTACACTCCCAGACACAATTTGCCTTGTTTCTGTCGTAACAAAGCACCCATGAAACAAGAAAAAACATCAGCATCCATCGGCAACTCTGTTACCTGGCTTTTTTCAGCAAGCCTGGCTACATGTTCACCGGTTTCATCGCCTAATAGAATCAATCAACTACTTTTCAGCGAAGGAATTTAGTAGACCTGGGTAAGTAACACAAATATCTGTTCCCGCAACAAAAGAAAAAAGATAGGTGGAGAGTGGATTTTTAATACTCCGAAAATACTTACCATGGTATTGGAAATACTACAGTTTAAAAAACTGTAGTATTATTTATTGGTATTTAAAACTATAGTCTTTTCAAAAATCATGATATTTAGATAATACTCTAAAAATACTTTACATCGAAATGGGCCTAAATAATGTGTTTTGCTATAGAAAAGGTTACGGATTTTTAAGCGAGAAATTACACGGTGGAGATTAACTCATAATGGATGCTTGTCAAAAGGGCAAGTTTGTCTGAATCCCTTGATCACAAGCCGGATGTGCGGTTCAGGAAATATGGCTGTCGGAAGTTTGTCAATCAAATCTTGAGGCACTACATGCAGCCAACCAATGATTGCCACATCAGCAAGAACATTGGCAGGATGCCTGGGCGAGTGATTTGTGCGCCCACGGTTTGCACAGGAAATTGCTACCAACAAAAAATTGGAGTCAAACAAATCAATGACAGGCATTTTTCTTCCCCTTTGTTGCACAACTGAACCCCAATGCACACCGACAGGCATCTTCTTCTCACGGCCGCCACTATGTCATGCTTTTCTTCCCCATTCTCTCACCGTCCCGACCCCTGACCCCAATTGGCAATTGCCACCTGCCCAGTTCTCCAGAAACCCTTCTACTCCTCCTTGTGGAGGCAATGCACGAGAAGAAGATGAGAAGGAAAGGGCGCCCCGGTGGAGCATCGTCGTGACATGAATCGGCTGTGGCGGCAGCTCGAGCACGGCCCGAGGGGCGAGTCTATTGCGTAGCGTCGCTGAGACGTGAGCCGCCTCCCTCTCCTCTGCCTCCTCCCCTGTATATGCGGCCTCCACAGGGACAGCCGCGCGCGGCGTCCGTGCGCTCCGACGCAACATCGCCCACATCAAGAAGAAGGCCGTGCTGGCCAACGGCAAGATCGCCAAGGAGACCTTGCAAAACTGCGTCTCCACGTTCATCTCCTTCGTCACCAACGAGGGAGTTGACTCTGTTCCGTAGCCTTTGGCATTCTAGCCTCGATCAAGTTCTTTTTGGGTTTGATCTATATGTATGGACCAAAACGGTGTGACCATTTGCAGATTGTGTCAAAGAAATGACTTAGGAGAAAGACAAGCAGGCGCATGATCAGTTCAGCCAAACCAGGAAATGCTGATAAATAACTAGAGCTTGGGATGAACTGTTCATAGTTAAGTTGTGTTTCTTTGGCTACGGAAGTAAATTCTTCGGGGCATAACACCTTATTTAATTAGTTCTTCTTAGCCTCCTGCAATTTATATAGTAGAAAAAAGTAACTTTGTTTAGGAAAGAAACCGGACCAAAAATCCTATAAAACACGGTTAGAGAAAAATTAGGAGAAAACCTTCACAGCGAGTCAGCTACCTAGCTAAATTAGATTTAGAGTACCGCCAAATGAAAATGGACATGTCAGCAATAACCGACTAAAGTCGTGTTATCATCATCACCCATCGCACCCACGACTTGATAGTAGCAAAACCCCTACGGAGCACATCTCCGCCCATCATACTAGAATCAGAGTCCACTATGACCATGTTTGTCGTCACTATCGATGTCGGAGAGAGAAGATAGGTCTGAAGGGAAGCGGATCTAGGCCTTTCTAGCCCTAATAGGACGATGAACACACAACCCAAAGGCACAACTGTTGGCCTCCTGCAAACCTCGCCGCCATCGGCCTCGTGCACACACCAGTAGGTGAGGGCCATGGTATTCAAGGTGATGCCTACGAGGAGGAAGTGATGTTGAGCACACCGTTGTCGCCCGAACCAACAAGTTAGATCTAGGGCTTTCACCCGGAGAACATAATGCTCTAGGACAAGAAGTGAATGGGGCTCTTTGATGACGCCTGCAAAGAGGGGAACGATGCCCGAGGGTTGCATGTCTAGGCTTCTGCAAAGTACAATTCATTAGTACTATGTTTTATAGCTTTTAGCTTCTATTCTTCTTCTTTTCATGTTCCCTCTATGTCTTTTTTTTTCTTTTGGTAAATAGCCTTCTCTCTTTTTGTACTTTGGGCCATAGGGCTTCTACCTACTTGTAACCCCAGGCCCAAATTGGCCTAGACCTATTGGCATACTGGGTTGGCCACACATTCGCACCAACCCATTTATGCTTTCGTCACCACTTCACATAAAAGGTTACCCCAGGGTTGAAATGCATTTGACACTTGGGTTTATATGTTAGTTTAACTCCTCCTCAATTAATAAGGTGTAACTAAATCTAAACATGCACCATTGCCCTCCATGAGCTTTACTTGGGTTGTCTTTTTTCCTTAGGCTTGGATCCCACAATTCTCATTTCAATAAAAAGGGTAAAGTGCATCTGAAACATCAGGTAAGTCCTGCACGGTATGAAAATGCGCATTTAAATCTTAAATGTGTATTAAGTGAGTCGCTAGAGTTCCTTATCAATCCAGGGTGTACATGTACGCTAACGTGGGACTGGCATCGGACTCGTGGGTCCTTCCTAAAGAAGACGCTTGGCAATGCTCCACTGCGTCCTCATCCCCACCCTCTCCGTCCTCTCCCTTTCGCGCCTCACCATCGATCCCTCTCCCACCGTGCTCTCTCATCAAGACGCGCGCAAGCTCCTCCACAAGGTCGTCGGATGGAGGCTCCTCTTTCCCCAGGACTAGGATGACTCGATGATGAAGCTGCGGTGCCTGTGGATTGTCAGGGACCAGGAATTGAATGATTCACTCCTCTCGTCGCTGCTTGGTTGCATCTGCTACAGGTGGTTTGAGCGTGAATGACTTCATCACCACTGCCAGGAGCCCAGGATAGATCAAGTCAAGGCACAAGATCTCTTCTTTTCTGAGAAGAGAAGGAGAATCCTTTCTTGCAGATCCACCACAACACACCTTGTACTACTATTTGTCTATTTGATACCATCATCATTGAACAAATCAAATGATTTCCCAGTTCTTGCACTGCGAGTCTGCGACTACCTCGTTTTCAGGTATTACATCACTCGATGAGGTTGGTGATAGCTATTTATAGCGATCGAGTGCAGATACTAGTATACTTCCTGAAGCAATAATCACATCACTTGATGAGATTGGTGAGAGTGGCGGCCATGATGCGATGTGGATGGAGTCGACGGTACGCCGGCGACAACAGCGTCACGTCGGCCGTCGTGAATGCGGCATTGTATTGCTGCGTCAGAGAGAGGGCCTCATCAAGCCTCTGCTTCCCAGAGGCGTAAGCTTCCCAGAGGCGTAGGCGCGCTTGTTGATCTCGTCATGTGCGTTGGCGAAGGCAAGGCCGACACTGTTGTAGAGTGTGGTGCACTGGGCAAACGCCTGCGCCTGCGCCTGCTGTGGTGCCGGGCCAGATCTGAAGCGGGGGGATAGCTTGGGGAAGGGAGAGGAAGAGAGGGAAAGAGTGTGTGCGTGTGTGTATGGAGAGGAAGAAAACGGATATCACATTCGGGCTCATCAGGATTTAGGTCAAGGAGAGTGAGGTAGCTGCACTCATACTAGGTCAACTGTCTACTTGTGCAGATTTGAGCTGAGCTGGTCGGTCTAGGACCTCCGATGACTCATTTAATACACTTTTGTGATCCAAATGTGCACTTTTAAACTATGGAGATCTATCTGACATCCTCATGATACTTTGAGGAGATATAGTGCACTTTACTCCCCAAAAATTCCAACAGATTTGGTTTGTGGCCGCAAGGTGTTGTTGTAGCTGAAGCCTAAAATAGTTTGGTTGCCTTCGTCATGATGCGGTCAATCTTTATAAATATTGAATCCGTTCAGAAATAGATGATATTCTACGATGTCATGGCATGATTAATCTTTATAAATACTGTATTCGTTCAGAAATAGATGGCATTCCGTACTTCTCTATCTTTATAAATACTGAATCCGTTCAGAAATAGATGATATTCTACGATGTCATGGCATGATTAATCTTTATAAATACTATATCCGTTCAGAAATAGATGTCATTTTGTACTTCTCTAACTTTGAAATAGATAGAAATTAGTTCTATCTGTCAAATGAAAAATAGTATTATTATATTTATCAGTAAAATTATTTTCATAATATCGTATTTATATATTTTTTTACTAACATATTTATATGAAAAGTAACGATCAAAGTTGCATAATATGGAGACCGAGAATGACATGTATCATTGAACATAGAGTAGATTTTTGTGAGAAAGTAAACGACGTACCCGCTGAAGGATCCTGCTAGCTCCGCCATCGACGAGCCTTCCATCTACAACCAACGAACGCGAATTAACACCGCCGCTTGAACCTCGTATGCCGAGTCCTCAGGCTCCAGCTAATTCCTCCAGCGTGTCACGCCGCAGAAGTGCAGCTGCAGCCTCCGCAGGAACACGTCACCAAACTTCCGCAGAAGTTCTTGGAGAAACCTGCACGACATTTAGGATCTTGTGATCAAGTACACCCGCAGATGGAGCCCCCTATATCCAACTACACAATCAACTCTGCTGGACGACTGTATACGCCTGCTGGAGAAGACGACGGGAGACTTACGCAGGATTGCATGGCGATGATGGTGACAGACGAAGAAAGAAGTCAGTTTCTGCTAACCAATACCAACCGGTACAAGATGGGGCCTGACGAGAACTGAGTAGTTTTGCTCCTTTTTCAATCTTGTATGGTAGATATGTTCTGAATGCTGGTTGGCTCTTTGTATTGGGGATGGACTCACTATTCCCCCGTTTGACAAACTATATTGTTACTATTCTTGGTTTCATGCTTGCAATGGAACCGGGGGCAATGCTCATATTCATCTAAAGAAGAAGTTGACAAATTGCCAACTAATGTCACTAGTACAGTACTAGCATTCTATACTAGATTTTGAGCTTGAGGTAGAAGAGTTTAACCTGGAGCAGAGCCTAGAGCATGGCCGCCGCCCGCACCGCAATCCATGGTATTCCTCCTCCATGCATTCATTCAGACAGTTGCGGCGACTGCCAGGTGAACAAGCCTTTGCGTTGTTGGTGGATTTCTTAACTCTGACACCGTGACATGATGTCACCGCCATACACGCACCTGAGCAGCTGAGCTGAACAACGTTTGCCTCCTCCGCAGCTGACATGTTTTCTCTGAACCCAGCAGGAAGTTCCGCAGCTTTAGGTCGCAATGAACCACGGCGAGCTCCTTCGCAATCTACAGTGCCTGATATGATGTGATCTGCGTCGATATCCATAGAGAATTTTGTTAGGCGCTGATATGTCATTATTTGACATTGGGCATATTACTGATGGGGGATTTTTTATAAAGTTTTCCCTCCGAAATAAGTCAGATGGGTTCAAATGGGTGTTAGTGGTGGTATACGGCGTGGCTCAACCTCAATTTAAAGAAAGTTTTTTGACTGAGCTTGTTCATGCATGCCGAGTCGAAACCGATCCTATTTTGATAGGTGGTGATTTTAATATCATTCGTAATGCTGACGAAAAAAATAATTATCACTATGACCCGAGGTGGGCATTCCTCTTTAATGCGGTCATTGACGGTCTAGATCTTCGGAAAATAGCTCTAACTGGGAGACTTTACTTGGGTGGGTTCGGGTGATAATCCCACCCTTGAGAAGCTCGATAGAGTACTTTCCTGCACAGATTGGGAAGATAAATACCCTTTGGTCTCGGTCCAGACACTTGGGAGGTTTCGATATCATACTCCTTTGTTGCTCGATACGGGTACTGCAGCACATATAAGTAATCAGCCCCTGTTCAAATTTGAACTTGGTTAGTTAACAAGGGATAGTTTCCAGGACATGGTCTGGAATGATCAACCAATAGGGGATTAACCTATGTCACATTGGCAATCCAAAATTCGTTGTTTACGACAACACCTACGGGAATGGGCGAAACATATTAATGGCATTTATAAAAAAAGAGAAGAAAAGATTATTAGCAATCATTGATAGTCTTGATATTAAATCAGAAATTGTGAGCCTTTCGGTATAAGAGATTTCTGACAAGCATGACGCTTCTGAAAGTCTCGCTCGCCTCCTAAGGGAGGAGGAAATAAAGTGGTATCAAAGGGCGAAAGTAAAACATATTGCTGAAGGAGATAATTACACAAAGTACTTCCATTTGGTTGCTAATGGCAAGCACCGGAAACTACATATTTTTCGTCTTGAACAAGATGAGGGCGAGATAACGGGGACGGAGAATTTAAAATCCTACATTACCGGTTATTATAAAAACCTTCTTGGCTCCCCTGATGAAAACACCATTTCAATGGTGGAGGGGCAGACAGAGGATATACCACAAGTGTCGGTTGAGGAAAATGAATTTTTAACTGCCCTTTTTACCGAGGAAGAGGTACGGACCGCCATCTTTCAAATGAAACATAACAAAGCGCTAGGTCCTGATGGCTTCCCTGTTGAGTTTTATCAAGTTTTCTGAGAAGTCATTAAGTATGATCTAATGGCGATGTTCCATGACCTTCACAGTGGGAATTTACCGTTACATAGCCTAAATTTTGGCATGGTTACTTTACTTTCAAAGATCAAAGAGGAGGCTAATTGTATCCAACAGTACAGACCCATTTGCCTTCTCAATGTGAGCTTCAAAATCTTCACAAAAGTAGGTACAAAAAGAGTAAGTTCAATAGCGAATAAAGTAATTCGGCCAACTCAATCGACTTTCATGCCAGGGCGAAACATTTTAGATGGGGTAGTTCTCCTACACGAAACAGTTCACAAGCTTCACAAAAAGAAACTCGATGGAGTCATTCTCAAAATCGACTTCGAAAAATCATATGACAAAGTAAAATGGCAATTCCTCCAACAAACCTTACGAATGAAAGGGTTCTCTCCGCAATGGTGTAAATGGATTGAGACATTCGTTCAGGGTGGCACTGTGAGTGTGAGAATTAATAATGATACATGCCCCTATTTCCAATCAAGAAAGGGCTCACGCCAAGGGGGCCCTCTCTCACCTATCCTATTTAATTTGTTAGTTGACATGCTCGCCATAATTATAGAACGTGCCAAACTTGATGGCCAGATCTTAGGGGTTGTTCCCCACCTGGTGGATGAGGGGCTATCAATCTTGCAATATGCAGATGATACTGTTCTATTCATTAATCATGATTTGGATCAAGCAGTTAATTTAAAACTCCTCCTCTGTGCATTCGAGCAAATGTCTGGACTTAAAATAAACTTTCATAAGAGCGAGATATTCTGTTTTGGTGCAGCTTGCAATTTTCAAGCAAAATATACACGCCTGTTCGGCTGTAAGATGGGGACCTTCCCATTTCGCTACGTAGGAGTTCCCATCCACTTTCGCAAACGCAGAAACGCGAAGTGGAAGGAGGTCGAGACTCGCTTTGAAAAGCACCTGAGTAGATGGAAAGGGAAACATTTGTCCCAAGGTGGCCGACTGATTCTCATTAACTCGGTACTAACTAGCCTCCCTATGTACATGCTATCATTCTTTGAGATACCATGTGGGGTTTTTAAAAAGCTAGATTATTACCGTTCACGCTTCTTCTGGCAAAGTGACGGTGAGAGAAAGAAATATTGACTATCCAAATGGGACATTATATGTCGACCCTGAGATCAAGGAGGCCTTGGCATTCAGGACCTCAAAATCAAAAACATTAGTTTACTTTCTAAATGGCTTTTTAAGCTTCTCAATGAAGCGGGTGGTCGGCAGAATTTACTCCACAGAAAAATCTACGGGGTAAGACTTTAAGTCAAGTTGAAGGAAAATCGGGCATTTCTCATTTTTGGGTCGGCTTAATGAGAGTAAAGGTACGTTTCTCAGTCATGGTTCATTCCAAATTAATGACGGCTCCTAAGTAAGATTTTGGGAGGACACCTGGTTAGGTCAAACGACATTAGCAGCACAGTACCCCATCTTTACAATATTTTACACCACAACAGGCTACTGTTGCGAACGTGTTACAGACTAACCCATTAAACCTCTCTTTTCATCGAGGAATAGTTGGGCAAAATCTAAATGACCTATTTATACTCTCACAATGAGTGGCCCAAATAACTCTTAGTGATCAACGAGACACCTTTCGATGGAATTTGCTTCAGCTAGGAATATTCTCGGTCAACTCGCTATATACTTGTCTCTCCAACCAAGGGGTGCCGATCACTGATAGGCAAATATGGAGGCTCAAAGTTCCTCTAAAGATCAAAATATTTATTTGGTACCTACTTAAAGGAGTAGTTCTCACTAAAGACAATTTATGTAGATGACATTGGGAAGGCAGTACCAAATGTAGTTTTTGTGATTACGAGGAATCCATACAACACTTATTTATTAATTGTCCAATTGCATGTTTCGTTTGGCTTACGATCCAATTGGCCATGGTTGTCCGCCCACCGACTTATGTAGAGGACTTGTTTGGTCCATGGTTACTTCAGCTTGGCAAAAATATGCGAGTTGTTGCTCTTGGAGGGGCAGTTGCTGCTTTTTGATCTATTTGGCTAAGTCGAAATGATGTGATATTTAACAAGAACAAGCTTTATACTCTGCAAGTTATTTACAGGTGCTCGAACTCGTTGCGATCTTGGTCTATCTTACACCGCCTGGAGAACCGGAAATTGGTCCTTACAGCCTACCGATCTTTTGAGCTAGTATTGCGGGAGTTGTTCTCCACCCATGGGTGGGGGTTTAGTCACAGATTGAGCGCTCCTTAGTTTGTCGCTTTATGTCTTAGATTTATATATTATCAGTGTTTTGCGGTGTATGGATCTTTGGCTGTGTGCAACTGTTGCGGAGGCCGGAAATTACTCTGTTTGTTATATCAACTCGTTGTTTTGAACTGAGTAATGATATTTTCCTTTATCTAAAAATCTATAGAGAATTTGATCGAGCCATGCATCAAGATATAATGCAGCTAGCAATCTTTAACGAAGCCTTACTTATTAAGTATCTTCACAAATTCTTTAATAAATGTGACATTCCCTGGGTGAATTTAATTTGGAATTCTCTGGGCAATGGTGCAACTAACATCCCTAACCCTGCTCAATGCTCCTTCTGGTGGCGAGACATCTCAAACTCTCTGATAAGTATAAAATTATCGTCTCTTGTCAATGATGGTAGCTCTATTGAATTATGGAAAGATAAATCGAGTGGATCTCGGCTTTATCTTCAGTATCCTAGGATTTTCTCCTTTGCCAAAAACAAGAACATCCTCTTTCGTGATTTGGCCTATTCCTCAGATCTCTATAGCTCCTTTCATTTGCCACTTTCTGGTATTGCTCTTGCTAAGCTCCAGGAGATTCAAACTCTTATCCAAAACAGCGATCATCACCAGGATGAGAATGACATATGGATATACAACTGGGGTGGTGACAATTACTCCTCTTAGAAGTTTTATCAACTCCAATTTGCCAACACTCCCAACATAAGGCATCTTCATTGGATCTGGAAGTGTAAATGTGTCCTGAAGCTCAAAATCTTTGCTTGGCTCCTACTTCTCGACAGATTAAATAAAAGAGACATGATGACTAGAAGGAATTGCAACAGAAGCCAACTTACCTCTTGTGTCCTATGCTCTCAAGAATTCATGAAACAAGAGATCATCTCTTCTTCTCTTGTCACTTTAGCTCTCTCTATTGGAACAAAATTGGTCTCTCCTAGAACCCTAGTCTTGGCATCGCTGACAGATTAGTTAACACAGAGCTTCGTTCGACAAGCCCTTTTTTGTGGACATCTTCATTACTACCTCTTGGCACATTTGGAAGCAACGAGATAAACTTACTTTTGAAGGAGTTGCCCCAGCAGTCCAAGTTTGGCTTCGAAACTTCAAGCATGAGCTATGTGCCCAGAGTATTAGATTTAGTGAGGCTGATAAGGCTATTCTTTTAGCTTGGACATCATCCCTTGGTGATGACTCCTGATTTTCTCCTTCCCCCTTTGCTGCCCCCTGTACAGTCTTTTGTAATTACCCTTGTACATATCTTCTATATCAAAAAAGTTTTTCACTGTTGGAGCCTCTCCCACAGTTTTATTTCAAAAAATGCAGCTAGCAATCAATCAATCCAACAGGTTCAGTTAAAAAAACGTCCCCTAGGGTTTAGACCTAGGGTTTCGGGTGTCCTCCGGCGGCTGCCGCTGTGAGTTTCTCTTGTAACCATCAGGCGATGGCGATCCCCCCGGATCACATTGGGGAGAACGCGTGGGAGAAAGATGACCAGAGTGCTTTGCTCAGACGATTGCATCTGGAGGATGAGGAAGTGGATGATCTGATCTGGGAAGAGGAAGTGGAGGAGTCAATAGAGCAGCCGAAGTGGCTCGCTTTAGCGCGACTCTTGACAGGCAAACGCTACAATCAGAGTGCTCTGATCGCTGATATGAAAGCTGCTTGGAACCCGGCACGGGAGGTAACTTGGAGGCGGATTGATTCCAATCTGTTCTCGGTGCAGTTCAATTGTTTAGCGGATTGGAATAAAGCCCTCCACCAAGGGCCCTGGGATTTTCGTGGCTTCGCGTTGATCATGGTTGATTACGACGGTTTTGCAAACCCGACGTCGATCAGGCTGGATAAAATTGAAACGTGGAGTCAGATCCACAAGTTACCAGATGGGATCCTGAAGAACGAGGGCTTTGTAGCAAATCTGGCTCGTCGGATTGGAGAAGTCCAAGAGGTGCAGATCAAACTTCCGAGTGGATTCATTGGCGAATTCATCCGGGTTCGGGTGAAGCTTGATGTGAACAAAAAGTTGACGAGATTTGTGAGTTTCACAAAAGGGGGGAAGACGGAGTTCTATCAAGTGAAGTACGAGAAATTGACAACTTTCTGTCATGCGTGTGGAAGGATGGGGCATTGGCACGAAGAGTGTGGCACCGGGGAGTATGAAAATTCGAACCTCGAGTGGGGTCCGTTTATTCTGGCTACTCGAAGAGGCAGAGGCGGAGGTCGTGGGAATGGAGGAAGGGGTTATGCTGGCCGGGAGCAGCACCGGTGGTGGAGCCGGTGGGATGAGGAGGAAGAGATGGAGCAGGACGATGGAGGAGGCAAAGGGTATGATAATTCGGAGGCTGCTTGGCGGGAGACTGGCGAGGACACGGGAGGAACCTCAAGTTTATTGGGGAAACGCTTGGCGGTAGTGCATGGCTCACCACCGAAAAATGATTTACCTGGAGTCGATGGCATTGGTGTAGGTGCTACACGGGGTGTGGCGGCGATGGTGCATCAGATTGAAGATGGGTCGGTCGATGCTGGAGGGGAACGGCAGCGAGGTTACTCCACAGAAATCGAAAAACAAGAAGAAGGCTAAGAGGAGTATTGGTACAGCAGCAGTGAGATCGATAATGAACAGATCGGCAGCTTCCGAAACGGAAGCTGACCGGGCGCAATGAAACTCTTGAGCTGGAACTGCCAAGGGCTGAATAAGCCGGCGGCAGTAAGGGCGCTCCTGGTCCTCCAGGGGCGTGTAAAAGCGGATGCGTTGTTTCTGTCTGAGACGCACCTCACGAGAGCTAAGGCAGAGAAGTTGAAGCTGCGGTTGGGTTTTGCTAACATGGCTGTCTCGGAGAGTGATGGCCGGAGCGGAGGGCTCCTGATGTTCTGGAGGGATGGCATATGTGTTTCTTCGGAAGTGGTGCATAAGAACTACATTGACATAAGGGTTGAGGAGAGTAGTGTGACGGGGTGGCGTTTCACTGGGATTTATGGTGAGCCCAGTGGGGAGCGGAAGCATCTGACATGGGAGTATGTCAGAGACCTTCATGCTATGGTTGATTTGCCGTGGATAGTGACCGGTGATTTCAACGAGATTCTATTTGGTCATGAGAAGGAGGGAGGTAATGCTAGACCTCTGCGCTGTATGGAACTGTTCCGGGAGTGTCTTGCTGTGTGTGATTTGAACGATATGGGCTATTCGGGAGACACATTCACGTGGAGAAGGGGACGTATTCGTGAACGTCTGGACAGGAGTGTGTGCAATGAGAAGTGGAGTCTGATGTTCCCTTTATCTGAGGTGGTTCATCAGGATTTTTCAAAGTCTGATCATCGGCCGGTGCTTGTTAACACTGAGCTCAATGTTGGTCTTCAACGCTGTTTTGCTCACGGCCAAAAGCGTTTTGAAGCGAAGTGGTTGTGTGAACAGGAGGTCGAAGAGGTGGTTAAGAAGGCGTGGCTTTGTAGCGAAGCAGAGCGGCCCGTGTGCGTTTATGCAGAATACTGCTAGTGTTCACGCTGCGCTCCATCGTTGGGATCGGGAGGTGTTGAAGGGCCTCGGCGGAATGTGCAGGTTTTGCTACAGGAACTCAACAGGGTGATGTCTGGTCCTCTGACGGATGATGCTGCGGCCAAACAGAAGGAGCTTCGATTGCGTATTGAACATCTTTGTGACCAGGAGGAATTGTATTGGATCCAAAGGGGTCGTGTGAATTGGTTGCGTCAGGGTGATCAAAATACTGTTTTTTTCACCGTTCTGCTACAGCGCGTAAAAAGAGAAATTTTGTGAAAAAGTTGAGGAACGAAGTTGGGGACTGGGTGGAGGATGAGGACCAATTACTTGAGATGGCCTCTGGTTACTTCAAGAATTTGTTTAGCTCGGAGGTTGCAGGGCCTGATCATGAAGTCATTAATATGATAGCCCCCAGAGTGACTCAGGATATGAACGATGCACTGTTAGCACCTTATACAAGGGAGGAGGTTAAGGCTGCCCTGTTCAATATTGGTGACCTGAAAGCCCCTGGGCCGGACGGTCTTCACGCGGTCTTCTACAAGCGCTTCTGGAATTTTGTTGGTGAAGATTTAGTGAATGAGGTCCTGCATGCTGTGAATACCAGAACTATCCCGAGCGATTGGAATAACACGATGATCGTCCTTATACCAAAGGTTGCTGAGCCTGAGATGTTGAATCAATTCCGGCCGATTTCTTTATGCAACGTGGTTTATAAAGTGATCTCCAAGATTCTTGCTGCTCGACTGAAAGTGCTACTTCCGGACATCATCTCACCAACTCAAAGTGCGTTCGTCCCTGGGTGGTTGATTACTGATAATGTATTAGTTGCTTACGAGTGCTTTCATGCCATTAAGAAGAAAAGACAAGGTAGAAGTGGTCTGTGCGCTGTTAAGCTAGACATGCATAAGGCGTATGACCGGGTTGAGTGGTGTTTCCTTCGAGGCGCTCTCCTCCAGATGGGGTTTCATCGGGACTGGGTGGAAATGGTGTTGTCCTGTGTATCTTCGGTGTCGTACCAGGTTCGGTTAAATTCGCAAGAATAGCAGAGGTTTTATCCGACTCGGGGACTTCGGCAAGGGGATCCCTTATCCCCTTATTTGTTTCTGCTGTGCGCTGAGGGCTTGACTGGTGTGCTCAGGCATGAAGAGGAGAATGGGAATCTGATTGGGGTTAAGGTGTGCAGAACTGCTCCCTCTGTTTCAAACCTGTTGTTTGCTGATGATTCCCTATTCTGATGCAAGCGGACATGAGCAATGCTTCCAGTCTTCGGCGGGCGTTGAATGCTTATTGTCGGGCCTCTGGCCAGTTGGTAAGTGAAGCAAAATCTAGCATTTTCTTCAGCCCAAACACATCTGTGGAAATGAGAGCTGATGTTTGCAGTGTGCTGAATATTCTCACAGAATCAATATCTGATAAATACTTGGGGCTGCCGACTCAGGTAGGAGTTGATCGTTCGGATTGCTTCAGACATTTGATTGACAGAGTTAATGGCGCTATTTCTGGTTGGAAGGTGAAGAAGCTCTTTGTTGGGGGGAAGGAGGTCCTGTTGAAAGCGGTTGCTCAAGCGATACCAACGTATGCAATGTCCGTGTTCAGGCTGCCCACTCGAGTGTGTAAAGGGATTAACTCGGCTATGTCCCGATACTGGTGGGGAGATGAAGATCAACAGAAGCATCTGCATTGGTTCGCTTGGTGGAAACTTTGTGTCCTGAAGAACTGTGGTGGTATGGGCTTCAGGGATTTACAATGCTTTAATCGGGCGTTGTTGGCGCGTCAGTGCTGGCGTCTTTTGTGTGATCCCGAGTCATTGTGTGCATCTGTGCTGAGAGCGAAGTATTTCCCGTCAGGTGATTTGTTGAGTGCTGTTCTTAAGAAAGGAAGCTCGTACACGTGGCAGAGCATTTGGGAAGGCGTTCAATGTTTCAAGAAAGGGTACATCTGGCGGGTTGGTGATGGTTCAAGGATTAATATCTGGAGTGATCCATGGATTCCACGGAGTTCATCCAGGAAGGTTGTTACGAGGCGAGGTTCAGTTATTCTTACCAAGGTTAGCGAGCTTATTGATCCGGCAACTAGATCGTGGGATGCCGAATTAGTGCGTGACATCTTTTGGCCCATCGATGCTCGGCGTATTCTGAATATCCCGTTGGCTGTGGGGATGATGGAGGATTTTATCTCGTGGGGATGTACAAAGTCGGGATCATTTTCAGTGAAGTCTGCATACTTCTGTGAGTGGAATGAGAGGTATGGTGGCATTTCTGAAGGAACTTCTGCGCCGCACAACTTGTGGAAGAAAGTGTGGTCAGTCCAGGTGCCGGCAAAGGTAAAGATTTTTGTTTGGCGGGTGATCAAAGGTGCTATTCCGTGTAAAGGGGTGTTGGCGAATAGGCATTTGGTGTCAAGTGGCCAATGTCCTCTCTGCTCTATTAATTATGAGAGCATTGATCATGCTTTGTTCCTTTGCCCGCGAGCGCGTGAAGTCTGGGAGTACCTGGGGGTTTGGCCGGTGATCGCTGCTGTTTGCTCGTGTAATCATGGGGGTTCTTCTCTGTTGGATATACTTTTGCACAATCGGCCGGAGGGAGCACTGGTTCCTGATGGTTCTGCTTGGGAGGAACTCATTTCAGTTGCTGCGTGGTATATTTGGTGGGAACGCAGGCAAGTGGTACATGATGAAAAGGTTCAATCTTCAGCCAATTCAGCGCAAGCTATTCTTGCTCTTTGCATCAACTATTCAAGTGCCAAGAAGAAGCGATCGGGGTGCGGCCGAGGTGGATGGTTGAAGCCACCGGAGAATTTTGTGAAGTTGAATGTTGATGCAGCGTTTTACCAGACGGAGGAGAGGGGTGGTACAGGTGCGATCCTGAGAGATGAAAGGGGCACTTTTATTGCTGCCTGTAAGTGTGCCATTGAACATGTTGATTCGGCGGCAATGGCTGAGGCGCTCGCTTTGCGAGATGGTCTTCTATTGGCAGGGACGATGGGATGCAACCGATTGGTGGTGAACTCCGACTGCATGGAGGTGGTGGAAACGATGAAGAATGAAGGCAATTCAATTGGAGAGGCTGCGGCAATATATGAAGAATGCTTTTTCTTGTGTAGGGGGTTTGCTGTGGTTAAATTTGAGCATTGTCCGAGGGAGTTAAATCAGGTGGCGCACTTGTTGGCTGCCCATCCTGGCGAGCAGAGCTTTGTGTGGCGGCAGGACCCCCCGGATGTAATTAGAGTACAATTAGCTACTGATGTAAGTCTCTTGCCAATGGAATAATAAAATGACGCCTTGGGTTTCATCCAACAGGTTCAGTTTTGCGGCTTTTAGGTGTTGTCGTAGACTTGTAGCTGGAGCTGGCCATGATGTATATTTTATAAACTGTTTTTTGATTTGCCATCGTCCAAATCTCTTGGTCATTGGATCAAGATCCAACGGCCCATTCCCTCCACCTATCTATTCCTTACAGCTCTTTCATCCCGACCACTCACTCCTTCCTCATGCCACCGCTGTCCATGCCTGGAAACAAATCCTATACGACCCGGGTCGTATAGGACGATCGGGAGACCACCTCTCCGTGCGTCCACGTGTCCCCTCTGCCCCGTCCCGAGCGCCCCTCTGCCAGCTCGCCCCCGCCGCCGGCCGCCCGAGCTGCCCCGTCCCGAGCGCCCGCCGCCTCCTCCACCTCCTTCGCTGCCTCGCCTGAGCTCCTCGCCATCCTCCCCGTCGCCGCCGCCTCCGCGTCGTCGCCGCCCGTCGCCTCCCCCGCCTCGCCTCGTCGTCTCGGCCCCCGCCTCCGCCTCGCCGCCGCTCCACCTCTCCGCCGCCGCTTCCCCGCGCCGCCTCGCCTCCGCCCCTCCCGGTAAGCCCCGCCGTCGTCGGTGCCGCGCCGGGGACTTGTGCGCGACAACGGCGGGGGAGCTCGGCGGGCGGCGAGCGGCGGCGAGCTAGCCGAGCGGGAGGGGGGCAGCTCGGGGGCGGCGAGCTTGCAGAGCGGCGCGTCGGGGAGCTCGGGCGGCCGGCGAGCTGGCAGAGGGGCGCTCGGGACGGGGCAGAGGGACACGTGGACGCACGGAGAGGTGGTCTCCCGATCGTCCTATACGACCCGGGTCGTATAGGATTTGTTTCCCCTAACCAGCTGCTGCTCTTAGGAAGCACCGGTTCATCTCTCACTCCGACGACCCTCGCACCCCGAAACTTAACATCAAACCTCTTATCCTTAACCCTAACATCTCCGGTGAGGTCGGCATTGCTCTGCTCTATCTGCACTTCGTGTTGATGGTGGCTCTGCTTCGCCACTTCCTGAGGCGGGAGAAGGTGTAGGAAGGAGAAAGACGATCACATAGTCTTTACAATTAGAAAATCTAACACGCGGCCCGAAAGCGGTGGCGAGGAGGCCTAGACCGTTGAGCGGCGGTTCGTGAGGATGCGCCGATGCGCACATGTTGACTGTTCGATCGGGCCACTGCCGTGATCAAGCCAATAAATCAACGCCACGTGGACTGGAGCACAATAACGGAGCAGGCAAGCCGTGTCCATAGATTTTTGCACAGAAAGTAAATGACGTACCCGCTGAAGGATCCTGCTGGTCCGTCCTCGACAACTCTTGCACGTACAACCGAGGAACGCGAATTAATGCCGCCGCCTGAACCTCTGTCACCCCGCAGAGGTGCAGCTGCAGCCTCCGCAGGAACACGTTACCACGAACGCCGCCTCCGCGAGACCGCTCGCCCAGGTCGGCTTCTGCCAACCTCTCGCAGCGCTCGTCGCCGGATCGAGACGGTGGATCGGGAGGTCGGTGTGAGGCGCGAGTCCGCGGTGCAGCTGCAGCCTCCGCGAGACCGCGCGCTCCCTCCACTGCTCTGCCAAGTCCGACGCGCAGCCTGTATGTTTGCAACAAGAATGGAGGCCCTTGAGGGAGAGGGGAGAGCCAGGGGAAGCAGAAAAGCCACGGGTGGTGCTTAGTTTACTCCGTCCATGGTTCATTGTTGGATGGAAACAACAAGGCGCGCAATGGCATCGAAAGGTCCGAGAGACATCGTGCAGAGTAGCTTTGTCGCATCTCTGGTGTTCATCGTCGATGTAAGAGATGTTTGATGATAGAAGAGGTGGTAATTACATGGTGCACACGGCAAAGGAAAAAAACGTGGTCGGCAGGATTCGAACGTGGTCCCTGCCTACCCGTTCTGCCCCTGGGACGGCATCAAGCTCCGCGCGTGCGCCGGCGTGCTCGGCGTCGTGGGCGCGGAGGCCGGCGCGCAGCTCGGGAGCAAGTGCTGCGAGCTCGTGGGCGGGCTCGCCGCGTGCCTCTGCATCACGGCCAAGGAGACCGTGCTCGGCATCTCCACGGAGTGGACCGTCGGCGTCCGTCTCCTCGCCAGCACCTGCAAGAAGGAGCTCCCCGACGGGTTCAAGTGCGTGTAGTCGATCGCTGTAAAAGCGCATGCAGCGGCTGTCTGTCGAAGTGAAAATTTTATTCTCTTTGCTTTGTGAACATTGCATTGTCCTTTGCTTCCCAGAAGTGTTTGCATGAACTATATGTATTAATTCACGTTAATTTAGTGGTTTTGCTTAGATTATCACTTACTGTAAACTATGCTTAGAATCTGGAAAACAATTGTAAATATTTGAGGATAGCGAGATGCCGAGACTAGAATGGAGAGTTTGTTATAGAGATCTGAAGGTAGCTGGTTCTGGCACCACTCAGCTGGAATCACGAGGGGAGCGACGTCCCGTCGCGCTTAACTGGCACAGATTTCGTCCTGATCAATAAAACTACGTCCTCGTCACGTACATGATGACTTCTTTTTTGAAAAAGGAGACATGATTTCTGATGAGGTGCAGATAGATCGAGATTTCGTGTGCTGGTTTCGCGCGTTAGTATGAGGGTACGTATGACTAGACCCGGATGGAACATTTAGCAGAGCCCGATCGATAAAAAAGATGTTGGTACGTGATTGCGCTAGGTCAACCCCAACAAGATCTGGCTTGCTCAGTCGCTCACATGCAATCAGCAAGCCGGTCTAAGGCGCTAAGACGAATGAGCAGGGGCCTTCAAAGTGACACTAGCTTTTAATCACACACGAAGTGCCTGGCATGATTGCACATACTGAAAAGTGACATTAGCCTTTGATAAATCGCCACACCCGATTATCGTCCAACCAAAATTTGTGTGCATAACAATTGCCAGTTTGTCCGTTATATTGTTCAAATTGCCCAGGCGAGGTGCTTGGTACTCATTTTAATTGGAAATGGCAATTTAGAGTAAGGGTATATTTCGAACTCCGGAATTTCACTAGAATATCACAGAAAATAGTTCAAATCCCGTGGAATTGTTTTGGATCCAGACGGTACCTTTTAAGGTCGGAAGCAGTTGAGACATTCACAGGTTCCCAGCAGACCCTCAGAAGTCAGAACTTCTTTTTTCTTGAGAAACATTATTACGACTAGCACTTTTTTGCTTCTCGATTGCATCAGCTAGAGAGATGGTAGGAGCATCGAACAGCTCTAAACATAATGCTGAACTCATACAGGTTTTCTGAAGCCGAGACATGGGCACCCAAGTACCCAACTGGCCAACTGTGGATGTATAGAACTCTGAACTGAAGAGCAAGGCATTATCACTGATAACTCTGAACAGAATGCATAGACTACACAGACAAGAAAAAAAAAGGATCAGAATTCAGAAGTATCAATCCTCGCAAAAAAAAATTCAGAAGGATGAATGAAAGAAACTATCCATAACCCCAAAATTCCATTCGAATGAAATCAGAAACTTAACCCTTCCTTTCTGAACCAGTCATCTGCATTAATTGCCTTTCCGGAAAGGGCAGGTTGAAGTTGGACCCAGCGACGAAGACGAACACCGACACATGTACATTACCACCTAGCTCTAACTCTTAAGCCAAGGAAGAAAGAAAGGAACTAGGGAGGAAGTGGTGCCGTTGCAAGCTTGCAATCATGCGCACAGGTGGACGCAAACAAGCGTGCGTCACACACCACTGCGCCTATTTTGGCAGCTTGGCACGAGCCAAGGCGCCCAGCTCTGGCACTTCCCCACTGGCTTAGTGCCTTCATGTGACCGGTCCATTCCGCATGCCATCGCACCAATGGCGCGCCCAATAATGTCCCAGCCCCATGCTCCCATGCATCTTGCCTATAAAAATGAGCTTGAACACCTCCCACCACAGCATGTACTGGTAGCTAGCCTTCACTCACTCGCTAGCTAACTCGCAGCAATGGAGTCCGTGAAGCGCTCCCTCCGCGCTGCTGGTCCTCGCCATGCTCGCGCTCTCCTCGTCCCCTCTCGCACTCGCGTGCACCTCTTGCGGTTCCGGCACACCCTCGATTGGCGGCGCTCCCGCCGTCATGCTCCCCACCTTGCCTCACATCAGGCTGCCCAAGCTGCCCATCGGCATCCCCCCCGTCACCGGTGACTATGCCTCCGGTTCTCAGAGGTGCTCCACCAGTCCTCAGAGCCGTCCCTTCGGTCCTTGGAGTTGTTCCTCTGGTCCTCAAAGGAGGCAGCCTGGTGACCATGCCGCCGGTCACCGTCCCACCGGTCCACGGAGGTGGCAGCCCGGGCACCCTCCCGCCGATACCACTTTGAACTAGGTATTATGATGATGGGCAGATAATGTATTGGAGAGTTTATTAGCAACTTTATTCCACTTTGAACTAGGTATCTATGCACTTGTGACAGGTTGCACCAGGTGGTGCAACCTGTCACAAGTGCACAAATATCTGTTCAAAGTGGAATAAACTCTTTTTTAGCTAAGCCCCAGCAGGAGGGCCCATTAAATGCATACATCAGCTTGTAGGCCTGGAACGTGGGCCACTTAAACGAATGGATAGCTAACACTCCACTTTGAAGGCTGCATGGCGTATAAGCGCTGACTCTAAGGGGTTGTTTTTTTAGAAAAACCGATTTTAAACAGATATTAAGGAAAATAGGTTTTAGTAGTTTTTCTATTAAGAATGGGTTAGTAAAAAACCACGTTTGGATTAGGATAATCTGATCCAAAAGGTTGTTGTGGTCGACTATGAGGGAAACTCGTTTCCAAAAAACCGTGGGATACTAGTTTTTCTCAAAACATGCTTTTTGAGATTTTATAAAATCAAGTTTTATATATCCACGAGTTTGTTACACAATCCAAACAAGATTTTAGGTTGTTAGGCTGTTAAACATGATCATCATAATATGGTTTTGCAAAAACCTCCTTACCAAACAACCCAAGAATTCGGCCACTATGGGATAGCTCTGCGAGATGGGTTGATTGATTCTATCGGTTGACGACAGACCATAATAAACTAACTCGACATCACCAAGTTGCCCTTGCTCCCGGAGGAGGTAAGAAATCCACAGCTGAACTTTCGACATTTTTGTCCAAAAAATATTAACATTTTGACATTTTCTTCAGATTAATAAAGCTCATGCATTGAGAAAAGTCATTTGAGACAAAGGATCTGGTGTCTGCCAAACAGCTATTAGCTTGACTAACTTCACTTTTCTCCACATTTAGACTACTTGGGAGTTGGGAACCTTTATCATAGACACCATGAGGCTAGACTACATCAATTTTGAAAATTCCTAGCTAGTGGATAGATTGTTGCTTCTTTTGCTCACCAAATATTCAGGGTTTATTTCTTACCGCTACTCACGGATAATTATACTTCATGATCTTGCTTTCCTACTACGAGAAAGTAGGTTCACTCATTGCCTGTACGAGTTTTATTTGAAGCTCAGTTTGTTTGAAGACTGCCAACACTATCTTGTGCCATTCATCACATAACTCTGAACATATGTATAAGTATGACCATCTCACCTGATTATATGCCTGCAACTCCTTATCTTACTTCTCAACGATTGATTCGACCGTCTTCAACCACCGGAGCAGCTCCATCTTTTCCTTGTTCGCCACGTACTCGTGCAGAAACTCTACTAGCTCGCCGTCCACCTCCCTCTCCACAGGCTCCAGCTTCCTGCGCCTCGAGGCCACAGCACACAAAATTCACAAACTACATAAACCAAATTTACAAAGCCACAAGGCACTGAACAATTAGTCCGTACGTGAAGTCGCGTCCACCGCGGTCGCTGCCGGCGCCGCCGCCGGGGCCACTGAGAGTGAGCACGTGGCGGACGGTGAGGTCGTCGGGCTAGGCGGAGCAGATGAATCCGAGGATGCGGTCGGCCCGGGAGACCTCGACAATGAGGCTGAGGTGGAGGCGCGGCCCTTGCTCGACCCGGCGGAAGAGGGACGCGTCGGGGGGCGATTCCGCGGCGCCGTCGAACATGATGGCGTCGATCTTGATGGCCTGCTCAGCGGCGGCTCCGAGGTGGGCGGCGCGGAGGCGCACCCACTGCTCCCCCGGGCGGTCCTCCTCGGCGAATGACTTGAAGCTCCTCGGCGGCGGTAGGGACGGCGGTGGTCGGAGATGTAGGAGATCTCGGAGCGCAGGAAGCGGAGGAGGCGGTCGACGAGCGGGGACCGCAGCAGAGGGACGGCAGTAGAGGCGGAGGAGAAGGCCGGGAGCCTGGGCGGCGCTGTGGAGGCCGGAGCGGCGGCGGAGGAGGAGAGGGAGAGCGTGCGGCGGAGGGCGGCGAGCGCCAGGTGTTCGAGATTTTGTGGCCCCTGCAGTGGGTGCGGGCGCGGTGGGCTAACCCGGCGCCGGTCGCTGCTCGGTCGCGGCGCCCGTGCGTCGGCATGGGACGTTGGGCTTGTGACGAAGGTACATTTGGGCTGTTGGCTGAACGCTGGGTGATGGACTTACATATATGCCATCACGGCCTGTATGTAGCGCGCCATGAGATGGCGCATCAATCTTTTGCAGAGAAACATACAAGTTTGTATATATCAAGAATCGGCACCCAATTTTATGTTCACAAATAATGTACACATTTAAGTATTAAGTTTCTGAGGAATAGAAAGAGCACATATAGACTATATATCTACAGCTCTAAAAATAGATTTTTTTCGTGTGTGTATATATATATATAGACACATGCCTTAGCGTTAAGGCGTGTACAATATAAACGAGTAATTCATCGCTTGACTTACTTAGCACGCTCACGCGCATTATACGAAGAGCGAGGCGATGACAGCGATTGCCGCGGCGACGACGATGAGCTCCTCCAGTGTAGCGGCACCGCGGCGAGGAGGCGGAGGAGCGGCCATGTCGATCGCCGCGGCCCTCCTTTGGATCGCATGGATGGCCACGAAGAATGTGATGAGCGTGGGCATGAGAGAAGTCGCCAGCGCGGCGCCGCCCAGCTCCGGCGGCGGCGGGGATGATGGTTTGGCGAGAGAGTTGATGAGCGCGGAGGAGGCGAGCAAGCGCGCGTTCAAGTTCCTCGTCCATACTGTGCTCCGCGTACGGGCTAGCTGCGCGCGGTTTGGACGAGGAGTCAGTGAGACATGTTAGTGGGACGGTCTCACTGCACGGGCACGAAGAGGATATATATATACGGCAGGTACGATCAATAAGCCAATGCACGCTACATGCATGCGCCGTACGTGTTGGCCCGTTCTGTCGTTTGTTCCGGCGCATCTAGCTCTCTCTTTTTTTACATGCCCCAACACCAAAAACTAAACAAGGAATAAGTCCATTAGATTATGAACTTACAAGCTAGCTCCAGCTATCTGCACTAAACTGAACTTTGAACGTCGACTTCCCAACCTTTTTGCTCTCGAATTGGCGTTCTCAAAATTTTCAACTCGAGATTTTGCACTCCCGGAATTTTCCTTTCCCTTTTGGCCGGGTGTTCATAAACTATTCGGTTTTCCTATATATCTGTATGAATGAGCATAGCTCCCACCGTTTCCGTCAACAAATGAACTTTTTTGTTGAACTCTCTCATGTCTGAATTTCAAACTTTGAACTCGAAAATTTCAAACCTTATACTTGGATTCTAGAAAATAAAACTCGGGATGTCCAAGTTTTAACCCAAAATTTGAAACTTCCACCTTTAAGTTGTCTTTTTTTTCATTACAAGTTAGCAGGAGACACATAGGCTAAAGCGTCCTAACATGTACGCACATGATTTGAACTTTCATGGACAGAGTCATGTTCCCGCAACTACACTGCCTCACCAAAAACGGTTCTCCATTTATTTGAAATCGTATTCGAATACAATCTAACATGGTAAATGGTGGGCTCCACCCCCCTAACATGCTGATTCACTGCTTTAAGGCATGTAGAGTGGGTGGCTTGAGCACCTACTAACATGGTAATGGTGCATGTCCCAAGTCACGCTAAATTAAGACGTTTTTACTTCACTGCAGATTAAGAAGCTCATTACGAGAGGTTATAATACGTTCTTTAGGAAGCATATTTCGTTTAATTAGCTTAATACCTTTGGCTTAGGGCATCCAAATTCTTCGAATACCACGTCAAGGTGGCCGGCGGGTTTCTCTGTTTCCAAGATCTAGAGCTTTGTACTTTACATGGTAATATACTACCATTTTCTTCGTCCTCCATCGGTGTGATCGATCCGCTGGTCAACCACGCCGGCCGCATATCTGGTTCACGACGAAACCTTTCTGGAACTAGCGAATCTTGGCGTCCGGTCCTAAATCTGTGCCGCCCGCGCCCAGATCTCCTGGGTCGTCCTTGTAGTTGAGGAGGCCGACCCTGCAGCCACCATAGCAGTCCATGTTGATGTCATCATACGAGCAGCACATGCTGCACGCGGTGGGGAAGCAGAGGCTATTGGCCAACCCGTCCATGAACTAGGCCGTGCTGTTCAGCCAGCCGGCTTGGCCCGCCGGTGCCTTCGACCAGGTGCTCAACAGGCTCGCTCCGAGTACTCCGCCAACGCCGCCATGCTCAAGATGGTTTTCCACGCGCTAGGCCGCGAGGGCCAGCATGATGCGGTTTGCGACCTGCTCAATGAAATATCGCTCCCGCTGTTTGTGGTGTCTGGGTAGTGGGGATGGCGGAGATCCACGGAGGAGGAGAGGAGGAGGGGAGGCGCCGGTGAGTGGGTTGACCATGGTGAGCTTGCCTGTGTCAGGCGCGCGGTAGAGCACAAAGTTCCCTGCCATAGTCGTCTCGTGCAGCTCCGGCATGGCCGCCGCCGTCGTCTCTCCCAGCTCCACCCCAGCGTCATCGTCCTGAATTTGGAAGCTTGGAGCAATGATTACAAGAGTAGGGAGCTCGGATAAATGACTTCGACCGATCTGGGAACAATTGTTTTGAAGGATGGGAAAAATCGCGTCGGCTTGTGATGGCATCTGAGAAATTGGGATCATCGATCCATTCTTTGTTCGCCGTTGCCGCGGCACAGAGCGCGTGAAGCGAGTCCGGCCGCCTCCTATGGTCGCATGACTCTCTGCCCATCACTTTGATAGTTTTCGCAGATTGGAGTCATGTTCTTCCTTTCTTTCTTGTTTTTGGAATTTGGATCCATGTGTATGTGGGCATCATGCACTCGCCACGAACTAAATAAATCATCTCAAGTTGCTTGTTCATGTAGAAATCGAAAAAACTTGATCTCTCTTAACTCGATCGGTGTGTATGAATCAATCTTTCTCTTTACACTAATATTCCCGCTATGCATTACGTACGTAATATTAGTCATGCATGCATATGTGGGTATGTTGTGGCGAGCAAGCAATGTCGGAGACCACAAAAATATAATTTAATATAATCATCACACTTTCAAGTTTTTTGAAGTTGTGGAAGTATATAGACAGCTAAAAAGACAACGTAGTGTAGAAATGTCTATAAAGGACTATAAACAGCTGCTGTCTAGATTATTGTACGTGTCCTAATCCTAATTAAATTGGGTTACCTGTAACTTGGTTCCACCAGATATTGGTTATATATTTTCCTTTTATTCCTAATAACGTGGGAATTTCTTCGTAGCCTATATTAACAATTAATACATGAAGGTATATACATAGATGTAGGTTACATAGTTAACTATGTATCTTTTGGTCGTACTTAAATTTCTCTGGACCATTTGATCGTCATCCACCGGTTCAGTTTCCCCGGTCTCTATCTCTCTCTTGATGCCTTATCCCTACTAACAAATGTACACGTGCAACGCACGTCTTAACAAATACAAACTACAATCATAAAATATTATAAACTATATTAGTTATAGTACAATATATATCACCATAATTAAAAAAATCAAGTACACGCAAGTCCATGGACCCAAGTCCAATCATCTGACACGCGACTGCAACCTCTTGAAGAACCTGAACAAACCCTACGCCCCCAACAAGGGCAAGAAGGAACTCCCTCAGGACGAGGGTGATGAGTTCCCGAAAGAAACCGCTTGCTTGATGATTTTCGGTGGCCCTAACGGCTACGAGTCCAAACGTCGCCAGAAGATCATCGACCGAGAGGTCAACGCAGCGGAACCGGCCGTGCCCCAGTACCTGCGATGGTCCGAGTCCGTGATCTCATTCGGACGCGCGGATCACCCCGACTACATACCCCAGCCGGGGCGTTTCCCCTTGGTGGTGGACCCGATCGTCTCCGGCGTCCGCCTCACCAAGGTCCTCATGGACGGCGGGAGTGGTCTCAATATCCTCTACGTCAAGACCCTCGACGATATGAAGATTTCTCGATCCGAGATCAAGCCGACTGGTGCCCCCTTCCACGGGGTGGTGCCCGGCAAGATGGCGAGTCCACTCGGGCAGGTCAGCCTGCCCGTTACCTTTGGTACTCCCGACAACTTCCGGACCGAAACTCTCACCTTCGAGGTCGTCGACTTCCCAGGATCATACCATGCCATCCTGGGTCGTCCCTGCTACGCCAAATTTATGGCTGTCCCCAGCTACATCTACTTGAAGCTCAAGATGCCGGGCCCCCACGGGGTGATCACAGTGCAAAGCAGCTTCCAGCACGCTTACACTTGTGATCTGGAAAACTGCAACCTCGCCGCGGCCCAGATTTCCGAGGCCATACTCTCCAACCTCAAGTCGGCCGTGGTCGAGGAAGCACCGCCATCTAAGAAGGCTTCAACGTCGACGTCTTCCAGTCGGTTCGGGACACCAAGTCGATCTAACTCGACCCCGAAGACTCCTCAAAGACGACGCAGATCGGGACTGCGCTCAGCGATAAATAGGAAAGCGCGCTCGTCAGCTTCCTCCAGGACAACCGGGACATATTTGCATGGACATCCTCCGACATGCCCGGAGTCCCAAGGGAGGCTGCCGAGCACTCTCTCAACGTTCGGCCGGATGCCAAGCCGGTCAAACAGCGCTTGCGCCGATTCGCTGAGGATAGACGTCAGGCCATAGGAGAAGAAATAGCCAAGCTTCTAGCAGCTGGTTTTATTAAAGAAGTGTATCATCCCGACTGGTTAGCGAACCCAGTTCTTGTTCGCAAAAAGAATGGAAAGTGGAGGATGTGTGTTGATTATACTAGCCTTAACAAGACGTGTCCCAAAGATCCTTTCACTCTTCCTCGCATCGACCAAGTGGTTGATTCCACGGTCGGGTGCGAAATTTTGTGCTTTCTCGACGCCTACTCGGGCTATCACCAGATCAAGATGAAGGAGGATGACGAGATCAAGACATCTTTCATCACTCCGTTCGGCGCCTTCTGCTACGTCTCCATGCCCTTCGGATTCAAGAATGCTGGCGCTACGTACCAACGGTGCATACAGCGCTGCCTTTAGTCCCAGATCGGCCGGAACGTGCAAGCCTACGTCGACGATGTGGTGATCAAATCCCAAAAGAAAGAAGACCTCCTAAGTGACTTGGGAGAGACCTTCGCCAACCTTCAAAGATTCAGCATGAAGCTTAACCCCGAGAAGTGTGTTTTCGGGTCCCTTCGGGCAAGCTACTCGGCTTCCTTGTTTCCGAACAAGGGATCGAGGTCAACCCGGAGAAGATCGATGCCATCCTCAAGATGGCCCCACCAAAGAATCTCAAAGACGTCCAAAGGCTTACCGGGTGCATGGCAGCTCTCAGTCGATTTATTTCCCGACTTGGCGAGAAGGCTATGCCCCTCTACAGCTCATGAAGAAGTCGGAGACCTTCACCTGGACACCAGAAGCCCAGGATGCCTTGGACGGCTTGAAGAAATTCCTGACTACCCCCCCGGTGCTGGCGTCCCCCATGCCCAATGAACCACTGCTTCTCTACGTCGCAGCGACCACTCAGGTGGTCAGTACGGTCTTGGTCGTGGAACGCCCCGAGCCCGGTCATATTCAAAAGGTGCAGCGCCCGGTCTACTTCATCAGTGAAGTCCTCTCCGAGTCCAAGGCGCGGTACCCCCAGATCCAGAAGATAGCATATGCAGTCTTCATCACATCACGGAAGCTCGTCCACTACTTCCAGGGCCACCCCATTACGGTGGTCAGCTCCTTCCCGATTTCCGACGTCATCAACAACCGCGACGCCACGGGTCGGATCGCCAAGTGGGCCATGGAGCTTATAGCTTTCAGCATAGTCTACGCTCCCCGCACGGCCATCAAGTCCCAGGCTCTCGCCGACTTCATGGCCGAGTGGACAGAAGTCCAGTCCCCGCCCTCCGTCGTCGACCTCGAGCACTGGATACTCTATTTCGACGGCTCGCTGATGCTCCAGGGCGCAGGGGCTGGAGTTCTGCTCATCTCTCCCAAGGGTGAGCGCTTCAAATACGTGTTGCAGATCCACTTCCCGGCATCCAACAACGTTGCCGAGTACGAGGCTCTGCTACACGGTCTTCGTCTTGCGGTTTCACTCGGAATTCGCCGCCTCCTCGCACGCGGCGACTCGGAACTAGTAGTCCGGCAAGTCATGAAGGACTGGTCGTGCCGAGACCCCTCCATGGGAAGCCTACTGCCAAGAGGTCCGCAAGCTCGAAGCCAAGTTCGACGGTCTAGAAATCACACATGTTTTACGCCGAGACAACGAGGATGCAGATGCACTCGCCAAACTGGGGTCCAGTCGGGACATCATTCCGACTGGAGTTTTTCTCCAAGAACTGCACACTCCCTCCATCAAGGCGGACAAGACACCCGAGACCGAAGAAAAACAAGTCCCGGAGAGTGACACCACCCAGCAACCTCCTGCGGAGGTCCTTGCGGTCACCTCCGACTGGACTACACCCTTTCTCGACTATCTCTTGCGGGACACCCTCCCGCCGGACAAGACCGAGGCACGCCGCATCGCCCGACGCGCCAAGTCCCTGGTCGTCATCGATGACGAGCTCTACAAGAAAAGCACCTCCGGGATCCTCCAACGGTGCATACCTGAGGATCAGGGAAAGCAACTGCTGCGTGACATCCACTCGGGAGTATGCGGACACCATGCGGCGCCCGCAACCTTAGTCGGGAAAGCATTCCGGCAGGGTTTCTACTGGCCGACCGCCGTGTCCGACGCGGAACACATCGTCCGCACCTGCGAGGGGTGCCAGTACTTCGCCAGGCAGACACACTTGCCGGCTCAGGCCCTCCAAACCATACCGCTCACCTGGCCCTTCGCAGTCTGGGGACTGGATATGGTCGGCCCGTTCAAGAAAGCACCCGGGGGCTACACGCACCTCTTCGTTGCAGTGGATAAGTTCACCAAGTGGATTGAAGCCAAGCCGGTCGCCGTGATAACTGCTGAAAAGGCCGTCGAGTTCGTCCGGGACATTGTGTGCCGATTCGGCGTGCCAAATAGCATCATCACTGACAACGGCACTCAGTTCACCGGTCGAGCCTTCCTCCAATTCTGCGACGACTACAACATCAGCCTTGACTTCGCCGCCGTGGCACACCCACGCGTCAACGGGCAAGTCGAACGGTCCAACGGGTTAATACTTCAAGGCCTCAAGCCTCGAATTTTTCAGCGACTGAACAAATTCGCAGGCAAGTGGGCAGCCGAGCTACCATCTGTACTTTGGAGCCTCCGGACAACGCCTAACCGGTCCACCGGTTATACACCCTTCTTCATGGTCTTCGGTGCCGAGGCCGTCCTCCCGACTGATCTGGAGTACGGGTCACCGCGTGTCCGAGCCTTCAACGAGGCCGAAGCAGAAGAAGCTCGGCATGACGCCCTCGACCAGCTCGAAGAAGCCCGCGAAGTTGCCCTCCTTCGGTCGGCTAAGTACCAACAGGCCCTGCGACGTTACCACAGTCGGCACGTACGCGGCCGCTCCTTCAATGTCGGCGACTTGGTTTTGCGCCGAGTTCAATCTAACAAGGAGCAACATAAGCTTTCGCCGCCATGGGAAGGCCCGTACATAATCGCTGAAGTGCTACGCCCGGGGGCTTACCGACTGAAGGACAGCGACGGTAACGTCTTCACCAACGCATGGAACATAGAACAGCTACGTCGTTTCTATGCTTGAACCCTTTTTCTAAGAATATCGGACATATCAATAAAGAGTTTGCTTTTGTTTCTCTCGAAAGTATCTCTTTCCCGACTGCCTCGCTGCGCCCGTTCGTTGCAGGCACTCGGCGGATAGCTATCCGGGTCATCATCAGCGCAAATTGCTTAAGTATTGTGTATAAAAGTCTAACGTTAACTCCTTGACTCCGATCGCCGGTCTACGCCACACCCTTACGCTACACGGGACACACGCCCACGGCTAATCCCTACGCTGAGGAGGCTACGACAGGTCGGCAAGAGCACAAACGCACAAGCTTACATACACAAGAAGACAAGTCTTTTCTGATGGGGCCAAATTTACTTGTTAAACATTATAATGTTAACATAAGTCACTCGGGCATCCCGAGTGCACATAAAAACAACTCGGCACCCCCGAGTCCTTTACAAAATTTACCCGGCTATTCCGAGCAGTTTACGTCTACTCCTATTATCTACAGGCCGGAGCGACTCAGCAGCGACTCGACGGTGGGTTCGACGGACTCCACCATCCCCGGGATTTCTTCGTCGGGGACGTCCGCGGCGTACCCCTCCCCGATGGCCTCCATGTCCAGCGTCGGGTAGTGGGACCGCGCCACCGCCAAGACGAGGCTGCCTCCCGTCCTCGTGCCCTCCTCCTCGATGAAGGTCACTCGGCTGGGCACTTCGCCTAGCCGCTCGATGACCGCCGCGACGGAGGTCGGAGCCGCCTCGTCCGGCCAGACGGCGCTGCACGCCGCCTGCCCCGCCTTCATCAGCGACCCGATCATCCCGCGAGACTTCTCGAGGACCGCCTTCGATTCTGCACAAACAACAGAGCGCTTCAGCAAACAGACGACAAGTCAGCCGGGCCAAAGCCAAGGAAGGGCACTTACCGGACTCCGCCGCCGCAAGGGCTTTCTTCGCGGCATCGGCGGTCGCCTCCGCATCCGTGGCCCTCTTGGCCGCCGACTCGGCATCGCGCCCGAGCTGCGCCTCCATCTTCTCCGCCAACTCCGCGCGGGCTTTCTCCGCGGCGCGCGCTGTCTCCGCGTCGGCCGCCTTCTTGGTCGCAGCCTCGACCTCGCGTCCGAGCTGCTCCACGCGGACCTTCTCCGCGGACAGCGCCTCCTCCAGCTCCGCCGCCCGTTTCTTGGCGGCATCAAGGTCGCGGGCTCGGGCCGTCATTGCCTCGAGCTCTGACCTCAGCCGGGCGATCTCCTCTTCGGCTGCTGCAAGAGACACCCTGTCAAGCCAACGAAAAACAACGCGGGAAAGGCACAAAGGTCACTCGGCCGACTTACCTTGGGACTTGGCCATTTCCTGCGAAAGGCCGGCCTTCAGCCCGGTGATCTCTACCCCGCGCTTGCGGGCCACGTCCTCCGCCGACTGCCGTTCTGCGGTTATCTTGTCCCATTCGGACTTCCGCAGCTCTAGGCGCTCGATGACCGGCAGTCGGTCTTGGAGAAAGGCGGTCTTCTCCTCCGACCGCCGATACAGTTTCTGTACAAAACAAAAGTCAGAAGATGAAGTCACCCAGGAAGATCAGTTTAAACCCTCCACTCGGTCCCCAGGACCAAGTGGAGGCTCGGGGGCTACACCCTCTGGGTGCACTGTTCGTGCACCCCGAGTCCGACTGACAAAAGGAAAGGAAGACACCTATACCCTCCGCCCGACTATTCTAGTCGACCGCAGGCTCGGGGGCTACACCCTCTGGGTGCACTGTTCGTGCACCCAGAGAGAAGTCTACAAGGAAAAAGCAAAGGGCCCTCCGCCCGACTAACCTAATCGGGCAGAGGCCCGGGGGCTACTCCCTAAGGGATCTACTCCTACAAAAGAGAAATTCACTCACCTCCATCAGGGGAAGCACCCTGCCGTTCAGCAGGTTGGCGCCCTCCTTCGCCGCCTTCATCAGGGCAGGGAGGATCTCCCCGATCTGCTCAGCGGCGGCCGCCGCGTCTCGCCACTCCTTCTCCTCCTCGACGTCGTCGATCGTCGACTTTGGATCCCCCTGCTCCGCTCCTCGGACCCGGAGGGGCCGGCGCGCCAGCTCGGAGCAGGGCTGTGGAGGCGGAGCTGCGGAGAACTCCTGCATCGGCGAAGGCGCACGGGGGCTCGGGTTCTCAACCGTCGCCGCCTTCTCGCTAGCGCCCGCGGGCTCCTCCGGCGCCGGAGCGACCGGCAAGACTGGCTGCGCGTCGGGCTGCTCGGCGGACGGCTGGGAAGCGTCCGCGGGCGGAGGCGACTGCGGCCGGGGCGGCGAGGGATCCGCCGCAGCCGGAGGCGAGGAGCCCCGGATGTCCGAAGTGGCAGGGTCTTCACCCTGGCCGGACCCGGGGACGTTTGGGGTCGCCTTCGGGATATCTCCCGTCCTTCGCGTCCTGCGGAGGCCATACTGATTGCGTCAGCGCGCGAGGAAAAACAAACCTAAAACTACAAAAGCACTCGGCGAGAGGCTTACTTTGAAGACCGAGGAGCGGCGAAGCGCTTCTTGGCCCCCGCGACTCTCGGCCCGGCTGCAGCGGCAGTCGGGGCCGACGGGGTCTCCGACCCGCCGGCTGCCCCGAAGGCAGCATCGGCGTCTCTCTTCTCCCTCCGGCTGGGGGGTGCGTCATCACCAGCCGCCGCTGGGTCAGCTCCGGCGGCAGAGCCTTCCGGCTCCGTCGACGCGGCCTCCGCGTCGGCCGGTGCCGCCGGGTTGGCACCGGCGGCGGAGGCCTCTGCTCCAGCTGGCGCGGCATCAGCCGGCGCCGCCGGGTCCGCGCCTGCGGCGGGGTCCTCCTGCTCCGCCGGAGCATCCGCCATGGCAACCGGCGCGTCCCGGCCCGCCCCAGCGACGGGGTTACCCGACCTTGTCGGTGTGACCCTCGCGGCGGGCGCCGCCGCCGGGCGGGCGCGGGAAGCCGGGGCGCCTTGTCTGGCCGGGGCGCCGCCCTTCGCCGCGACCGATCCGCCTCGCGTCTTCGGGCCGGTGCCCGCCGGTTTCCTCCTCTTCGTCATCCGGAAGGCGCTGCCGTCATCCGATGACTCTTCCTCCTCGTCCTGGGCGGCCGTGCTCGGCGGAGGGGGCTTTACAATTGCCGGACCCTTCCCCTTGGAGGGCCTGGTACCCTTACAAGACCCGGCCCCTGTCGGGGGACCGGCACCAGAAGAAGGCGTCCCCGCCTGCGGCGCTCCGCCCGCCGGGACGTCTGCGTACTGCGGCTGGTTCCAGATCTCGTCCTCCGGGAGGGGAGCGCTGGAATAGAAGCCAAACAGATCCTGCAAAGACATAAAAGCGACGTCCGAGTCAGGCCCGGCCGAAGGCTAAATCAAAGAGATGCGGCCTCGAAGACTTACGTCGCTCGGCGCGTTTGCTCGGCAGAAAGGAGCCGGACGGTCGGGGAAGTCCAGGCTCGTTCCCTGGGCCAGGAGCTTCTCCAGCCGGCTCTGCACTTCGCCCTCCGACAGCTCGTCGGCGGCCTCCCGAGTCGGGTCCTCCGGCCCGGTGTACTCGAACATGGGGTGCGCCCGGAGCTTCGCCGGCTGCACCCGCCACCGGACGAAGGTCGCAACGACGACCGCCCCGGTGAGCCCGGCGTTCATCACCTGGCTGAACCGCCCCATCAGCACGGCGACGCTGCCTTCTTCCCGCTCCAGAGGCAGATCCGACCAGCTCGGCAGCACCACCGGTGCCTGGCCCGAGAAGGCCGGAAGCGCCGGGGCGGGGTTGGTGCAGTAGAACCATTGGGCGTGCCACCCCTTGAGGGATGACGACATCGGTGGAGCCGGGTAACTCTTCGCCGTGCCGGATCTCAGCTGGAACCCGGCGCCTCCGACTACGGCCGGGTGATCGCTGCTCGGCTGCGGCTTCACCATGAAAAGGTGCTTCCACAGCGCGAAGTGTGGGCGGATGCCGAGGAAGCATTCGCAGAGCGTGATGAAGCTGGAGACGTGCAGAATGCTATTGGGGTTGAGGTTGTGCAGTTCCAGCCCGTAGTAGTAAAGGAGCCCGCGCAGGAATGGGTGGACTGGCACCGAGAGCCCCCGCTCGAAGAACAGGCTGTTGGCCACCAGCTCGCCGGTGTTCGGAGTGGGGATGTCCTCTCCCACGGCGGCGCGCCACTCGACTAGTTCTTTGGGCGGCAGGACCCCCATCCGGACGAGGGCCTCCAGCCTCGCCTCCGTCGCCGTCGATTTCTGCCAAGAAGCCATGGAATCGACGGGTGCTTCTCCTTCTTCTTCTCCGGTCAGCAGCTTCCAGACCAAGGCGTCCTCCTCGGCTTCGTTAGGATCGGCTTCCCAGTCCGGGGCTTGCATCCGTAGGAGCCGGGGCGGGGATTAGGGTTTTGGAGCGCTCGGAGCGATTGGGGGCAAGGGGAAGACGAAGCGGCAAGCGTTGGGTGAATGCGGAAATGTTTGAGAGCGTGGGCCCCTCCCGCAGCCTCTGCCGAATATAAAGGGAGCGACCGGGCGGTTCGGATTCCCCACGATCGCACGTTCCGGATTCACCGCGGCCACGTCCGCGCCGTTTCGGATTTCGCCGCGCGTTTCGGGCAGGCCACGTCGCGGGAATCCCGCACCCACGACTTGATGGCGCCACGATTCGTGCGGTCCAATAAAGGGGATCCGACGGTTAGCCTTTCAGGCTATTTAACCCGTCGGAATACGTCTCCGCTACATGATGGCTAAGGCGTATTCTCTGAGAATCACTAGCCGGCTGCCGAATGGGACTCGGTGCCGGACGCTTTGGCCACAGAGGGTATCAGAGGCTGGCCTCAAGCGAGGAACGCAGTCGGCTGATTACACCCGAGTGAGGGACAGTGACGGCGTGCCTCCCGAAGGCCACGAGTCGGATGCTGAGCAACACGGAGCTGTCGGATTCTTCACCCAGACTCATCGAGCATTTAAGCCTCGAGGCTCTGGTATCTGGGACCCCCAGACTCAGTGGAATGACCCGGCGTAAGGCTTCGGACTCAGGAACCTATGTGCCGTCTGTTATCTCTGGTTCGGACTTGGAGTTTCAGAGGCATTCCTTCAGGGGACACTAGCCGGCCTTGACCTACTCGGGAAGGCCGGGTGCTACTCGGGAACTCAGTCGGGATGGATGGCATGCCCCACGCTGGGTTATCAGCCGGTCCCTGTCCCCAGGGATGGACCGGATGCCACCAGAGATTACCCGTTAATAGCTCACCCGCCTTTAACGTTCCTGCCTTACGGGTGAATGTTACTTGGCTTTAATTGTCTTTTCCACAGGAGTCCAGTCAGCCCTTCGCGATCTCCTAGCACGCCAAAGCCAGTCGGAAGACCTAACCAGGAAGGAGCAGGCAGCGGAGAGACCACGAAGGACTCGGGGGCTACTGACGGTGATATGCCACCCGGGTATCACCAAGGAGGACGAATCCGGCCTCCCGGCCACGGGGTGGGCCGGGCCGACTACTCGGAGTCCGACTACAACACGGGGGCGACTCACCGGCGTGGAGTACAAGACAAGGACTAATACCTGTCCGGCTTACCCGGAATCAGTTGTAACCGAATAGGAAACACATCTACTAACCCGATCCGGACTCTGTAACCCTACCCCAGCCGACTATATAAGGCCCGGTAGGGGACCTCCGATCGGCAGAATCTCTCATCCAATCAACTCGCCATTGTTTCATAGCTCAGGCCCCTTCGAGATCGATTCTCTAGGGCCTGCGGCACTCGGGATACAGCAATACCAGCCACCAAACACAGGACGTAGGGTATTACCTCTCCGAGAGGGCCTGAACCTGTCTAAATCTTGTCTCCCGTGTGCAGCCATCCTGATTTGCTGTGCTCACGCCGCCCCATAATTAGTATTGCCGGAATAATACTCCGACAACAGTCGTATTGCCCAATATATATCACACCAAATATGAGCTCTTTTCTAAATTCTGAAGTTATATCTACTCTAATATAATTCCAATTAATTTTAAAATTATTGTCTCAGACGAATATATTTGTTTGAAAAAAATGCTTAGACAAATATATCCAGCCACTATTGAAATAAAGCTCACATAATTCGATGTTTTCCTTAATCGTTTCCAATTATTTTAAGTCCAACCAGAGTAGACAGCAGCATTTTTCAAATTTGTTTTGAGTCCTTTACACATAACACTCAAAAAACCTATAGTGTTCCCTAGTTTCTATAAACCCCACAAAGAAGCACCACATGTTAAATCTCAACTACATATTATTTGCTGTTTAGCTATCACCGGTCTTTTGATTTAATGTCACAACCTATCTATTTCACAAACTTATCAGGACCTCATGGATGTTCGTAGGCACTATGCACTAAAAAATACTAAGTGATAGACATCTTCTTTACCACACGTGTAGAATGAATCAAATGTTTAAATAGATCATAAGAGGTTTTAATACATAAAGCAATTGAAGAAGAGATTTATCAGTCTTTTATTCCCGTGTGTTAAAACAACCAGTGTACGTATTCCAAACTTGAATTTGCCATCTCTCTCAGCCATGATATCACCTGGACAAGGAAAGCGTAGACAATGGAACAACTGTCAAAAGTCTAGACTAATCAGACCTGGTTCAGAGTACAAATGTTTAACCCACAACTTGTTTTGAGATTGAAAATCTCAAGAAATCACAGGTCTTTCATCTGCCAAATCTTAAAACTACAGAGAACAAGAGGGTAACTGCCATTACCTTAACACTATAAAGGAATGAAACTAGTAATTCTGAAAGAGATTATACTACTGCCTGATGGAGTTCAATTTTCCTGAGCAACCAAAAGGGATAACAAATAAATGCAATTAACAAATATTGTACCTTCTCTTTTTCTCTTTTGACAATTCTCTCTCAAAGAAGGCGCAATCTTTCCAATTCAACCTACCACGGAAGGGGAAAATAATGTTAGCACAAATGCACATTTCACCCTAAGGAGTTCATAAATTTTGAGAAAGGGAAATGTGTCTCTTTTACTCTACATGTCTTATACTGGTGATATTTGCAGTCCCTTACACCACTCATTAAAAAAATCACTTGATGTCGTATATGGTATTCATCTCAGGTCTAAGTAACAGAAACCGGCCGGTACTACCAAAAATACCAAAGTATATATTGGGCATGCCATATTTATTGTCGTACTGGCCTTTTAACACATAAGGAAAAGCTTAGTAGGTCAGGTTTCCTCAGGTTTCCAATATTACCTGCTTGTGTAACCTTGATCTCCTTGCACACTCCCTGTTAGATTGTTTCCGCCTTTCCCTCTTCAATTCACACTCATCCTACAAAAAGAAGAACATTTAGAGCAGTAGATCTAGATGAGTAAGGCACAAACATGGTCTTTAACGATGCATAATAAGACAAAATTCATGTGTCATGACTCTTGAGGCATTCTAAAACGGGTAACTGCACAAGGGAAAATCACTTTCAGCATGCTGTCATAAGCATTAGCGAGAGTAGTCCATACCATTTGATCAACGCCATCACATCGGGCAAGCGCCAACCCAGGATTCGCTTCCCCCTGCCCTGGGGGCACAATTAAGGCTGGAGAAGCGCTCCAAAGATCAATCCCTATGTTCAGGTTCGGTGTGGCATTGGGAAGCGCAGCCCGCTCAGGCGCAAAAACTGGAACCTTTGAGGAAGACCTCCCCTTCAACTGATACGGTGACTCGACAGCAGCATATGGCACAACAACAGCTTGAGACGGCTCGCCTGGCAAAGACCAATCTTTAATCATTCAAACCTTCCCAAAGGAATAACTAAGCCAAACCCTGATAGTTAAGCATTCCGATGACTCACCTTTCACAAATGTATTACCAGATTTCCTCTTCTTAGCAATGATGATATATGCTATTTCCATAATCAAGAAGTATGGTATGGTATACTTTGCATTCACCTTACATATAACACTGGGACAAGTATAAACCCGATACTACCTCCAAGTTGAATGTTAGAGCATTACCCAGTGAGATGCTCATATCATTGTAAGCACATGACCATAACAGGACTTGGCAAGCTGAAATGAAGACCATAGAGATAGACTAGATAGGCACCTTTTCCATGACAAAGCAGAGGAGGTAAGGATGAAGCCTTTTGTGCAGCCTCCTGTGAGCTCTCAATCTTGTTCTTCAGTGACCTGGGGTGACCACACAGCACGAAGTGCATCAGCCACAAGGCAGAAGTTTCAGTGAAAGTTATACACATCAACATATAAGGAGTCTACGACATACCTGGCACATGGGAGCCAGCCACTCAAACCAACAGCCATACTTAGGTTCACAGGACATGGATTGCATTCCATATTTTCAATGAGCAAAACAAGTTCCGGAGTATAGGGCAGTTGCAGCACCCATACTAAAGCCACCAACACCAAGCTTGACTGCATGATTGATATGACAGGGGCAATAGTTAAAGTGATGAATACGATACTCACGCAAAACACCCAGTAGGGTTCTTTCCATTGAATTATTAACATATAGGAATAAATTAGGCTTTGTTTCTGGGAGAACATGCATGAGCTTTACAAGCATGCAGTAATTTAATAAGAATGCCCATAACACAAGAGAGGAACAGGCGAATATGCAATAAAGGAAATATATGTATTGTCATATCTGGTGTTTGCTTGGTAAAATGGGTTCAAATAAAGAATAAATGATAGGTTATGCCATCAACAAGCCAATAAATGGAAAATAACTCGCGAACCGTACTGTCAGTTGACAACAAATTTGCAATATGTGCAGCTAAGGCATCCAGCCCCTCGACATCATCAGGAGCATCTTCTAAAAGATCAGCAACGTCAAACCCTGTAAATCCAGAATAAGACAAAGTTATGTTGGAGATAGCATTGGGCGTATATGCTTGAGATACATATTATACATACTGCAGTGTGCACACCTATAAAACAAAAAGCTATTACAAAAGGAGCAGGTACATGTATATCCAAGAGAAAAGTAGGAAAATACACCTTGGAGAACTTACATGCCGTAGAAGGGAACCCGCCAAACACTGACACACGGGCCTCCTAGGCGCAGTTGGGCAAATCCATTTTATCTGCAGCCGTAGCATACCAGAAAATCTCAAGGACTTGGAACAGGTTACATACTTGAAATTAACTCCTAACTTACATTGGGAAGGGGCCGGCAGAGTTTCCAATAGTTGAGACAAGCTGCAAATATAACATAAAATCCATCATTTCTATCGGTTAAACTGCACTTTATACTAAACTCTATCTCTCTCTAAATACCTCCTTGAAAACGATGAAATAAGCTGTGCTCGCTCAAATCCATACCTTTCTCAAGAAGAGCTCTTTATTTTCTTTCTTTTTTTTTGAAGAAAAAGGGCAGGAGCACTGCCTTTCTTATAGAAGAATGAGGTCAAAATACAAATAAAGGTGTGTTGTACAAAGAGCGTCGGCCAACGGCCTCCGGGATGAGTCAGAGCTAGTAATCCGGATTACTCAATTAGATTTGATTCGCCCAAAACACCATCACTCCTTTGAAAAGCTAACCGCCTGGATTTGATATCCTCTAGCGTTCTAAACGCGACCCTGTCTATCGATCTGAATTGGTGCTCGAAAACGCGAGCATTCCGCTCTTTCCACAGATTCCAGAGTCCGTATACTAGTATGCCATAGAGCTTTGGTCTTTTATTGCGTTCCAGATTTGGGCAGCGGGAGTGCCATTAGGTCTGTATATAGGTCCGCATTTGTGCCACAGATGAATTCTAGAGCTTCGAAGCCATTCATAGATGCAAGTCTGCGCCAAATCTGTCTAGCGAAGGAACACCTCAAAGAAAGATGTGCTGATGTTTCTTCTTGAGTGCCACAAAGGGTGCATATTGTTCCATTAGGCCATCCTCTGTCTTGCAGTCTGTCGGCCGTGAGAATCCTGTTTTGTAGCAACAACCAAACATGTAGTTTGCATTTGTGCTCTGCGTGCACAGACCAAATACTGTCAGCTTGAATCTTAGGAAGGGATCCCTCAAATTCTATGTTGTAAGCCGATTTGGCCGTATATTGTGTTGTGCTTGTCTATCGCCAGGCTATCATGTCTTCTTGCTCAAAGTTCGTAGGTGTTTGAGCAATTAGGTTCCACAAGCAGATGAATTGAAGTACTTGCTCCTGTGTGTTGATGTGTCGAAGCAGTTTCAACTAGCGATTATCTTGACGTTCATACTCCACTATTCTATTCTTCCTCTTGATGAGTGCAAAAAGTGCAGGCGCCACGTCCTTTGGCACGATTCCTCTGAGCCATCTGGAGGTCCAGAACTTCGCCTTGTTTCCTCTTCCGACTGTGATCATTGTTGAAGCGTCAAAGAGTGACCTGTCGTTGCTATCACATGGTGTTATTTGACCATGCCAGGGTCTGGTCGAAGAGCTCCATTCTGTCCATAGCCATCGGAGGCGCAGGGCCAATCTAAATTTCCGGATGTCCTTTATTCCAAGCCCTCCCTTATTCTTCGGTCTACAAATTTGTTTCTAGTTCACTAAGCAATGGCCTCCGAGGCAGTCCTCATCTCCCTTCCAAAAGAAAGCTCTCATGGTCTTCTCTGCCCTCTTGATTGTCCATTTCGGGATCTTGAAAGCTGATAACCAATATACCATGCACGGTGAGAGGACCGATTTGATTAGCATTAGTCTTCTCGCTCGATTGAGTAGTCTGCCCTTCCATCCCGCAAGCTTCACGGATAGCTTGTCTAAGAGTGGTTGTAAGTCTGATTTCCTCAGCCTGGTAGTGTGTAGGGGCAAACCCAGATAGGTGCATGGGAATTGCTTCATCTCCACCAGGAAGAACGGGATAATTTGTTGCATGTCGATCCTGGCAGCTAATAGGGTAGGCATTGCTCTTTTGGGCACTGGTGTGAAGTCCTGTAGCAGCGCCAAAGTCATGTAGGCATTGGAGGATGGATTTTAACTCTCCTGATTCTGGGTTAGTGATGATTGCCGTGTCATCAACATATAGGGAAATTCTAAGCTCGTTAGGTATTCCTCGGATAGGTTTGATGAGATTTTCTTGTACAGCCTTTAGCAGGAGTTTTTGTAGAGATTCAATGGCGAGAATGAATAGGAGGGGAGAGAACGAGTCTCCTTGTTTGACTCCCCTCTCGTGCCAAACACGGTCTGTTTTTTCGCCATTGATGATGACCCTGGAGGAGGATGAGACCAGGAGGTTGGCGAGCCAGTCTCGCCATTTGTTTTCAAAACCCATTTATGTGAACAGTTCAAACATGAACTCCTAGCTGACGAAGTCAAACGCCTTTTGAATATGAAGCTTTAGGAAAAGAGCAGGGGCCTTGTTCTTGTGTAGCATTCGGATACCTTTATTTCCTTTCTTAAACTCAATCCATTTGTTCCTCGCAGCTACCTTCATTCTGATGCGGAAGATGCCCCCAAGTATCTCCTACAATGCATGACTCTACACATTAGAATTCCCAGGAACCCAATCCTTTAACTCCATTGAACACCTAAAGGCCAGAGAGAGAAAGAGAGGAAAAAACACCTTCAACTAGCCCTTGGAAGCCCCCTTCGTTGGAATGGCAGCGACCAGTTGCACATCGAGGGAGCCCCTCACGGCGTACTCTTTGGGCCCATTGATGAGCGCCCACGAATCCGGTGCTTGCACCAATCTCTGGCCGCCACTGCCAGCCTGCTATGCTGTCACATCCTCAGGAACAAAAGAGGCACAGGGGCCACTGCGGCAGAGAAGGCTGAGAAGGAGAGAACATGGTCAAGGAAGAAAGTACATCGACCACGGTTTGGCCTCATCCTTGTCCTCGATCGTGAGCTCAACCAGCAAGGGCGGCCTAAGCCTCCTCCTCCTGACCCCATCCTACGCGCGAGATGGGTAGGATACGCGACGATGGATGAACGGGTTTCGACTTTGTGAGCCTTTTCCGATGGGGGTTTTTGGGGACCTCAGGCAATCGAGGAGGTGGAGCGCGTCGTGCGCGACGGAGAGGTCAGCAACGGCGCGTGTCAGGGAGACGAGGATGGCGCGGGTCCCTTGCATGATGGCGGGGCGGTTCTTGGCGAGGCAGTTGAGCCCTGCAAGGCACACCACCAAGTGTGCCACCGCCACCCGCACGAGCTCCAGCCGTCTCAGCGCTGGCGGCGCCTTCACCTCCTCCTCCTCCTCATGCGACGGCTTCTGAATCCAAGAAACCAAAAAGAAATCAAACGCGATCGACGTGCTGAGCTCATCCTTGCGGAGGCATAGCGCCGCCTCATCGACGGCGCCTCCGTGCCGCGAGCTTGCCAACAGCTTCGTCGAGGGCTTCCACTTTGCCGGTGGTGGTGGCGAGGCAGGCGAGCTGGCTGGAGACCGCATTGAAGGCTTCCGCCCACGGGGAGTCACCGTAGACCAGGGGGAAAGTGGTCTTGAGGGTGCCGCCGCCAAGGATGGCAGCGGTGGCTGCGGCTGCGAGGGAGGAGATGGCGTTCACGGCGAGGAGGACGTGCGCCACGGCAGTGAGCTGGCCGCCACGGGGCTGGTCTTACGGGAGGGAAGGGAGCGGAGGGGGAGGGGACGCCACAGTGTGACCGTCGCGGTCGGCGAGTGCGTCGGGCGCGCGGCGGATCGACGAGGAGGATTGGGACGACGACGAAAGGAGGTGGAGCACGCCCCCTAACTCGAGTGCAGCCAACAATCGGCCTCGGAAGTGGTGGCTCTGTCCTCATCGATGAGGACAGGCGCGACAGTTTTTTGTTGATGTGACGATGTGATTAGTGGAGATGATGTGATTGCTATGTCATCCGAGAAACGTGGAGCGTTAGATATAAAGGGTTGGATGGTGGAGATTGTTTAGATCCGATAAACCGATGCTTTTAATAATAGTATAAAGATAGTTATAGATATAGATACATATCAAAAGGCTGGAAAAAATCATTTCCTACTCAACGTTAATTCTCACCATTCACCAAGACCAGCGTACCATGCTATTCGTGCACACGTACTTCTTAAGATCAGCCGCAACGCCCCATGATGGAGATATATATCTGGGTGTCTGCTTCCACAACTAGTTATTTCCTTTCGAACCTGGCAATTCTAAGGTTAACCCACCAGCAACATGTGAACCAATTAATGGATTCTTGCACTAGCAAAACGCCTCGAGGATCAACCGCTAAAATGACATAGCAAGAGCGTCTCAAGTAGTCCATCTCAGTCATTAGTCATTTGTTACATGGTGCCACCACTACCGGAATATTTGTGTTTGCCGAGGGCTCAACACTTTACCGAGTGTTTTTCCTCGGACACTCAGCACAGAGAACGATAAACCGAGTGTCCACACAAAGCACTCGGCATAAACTTAACACTCGGCATACAAGTCGTTTGCCGAGTGTACGTAATAAGACACTCGGCAAACATACTGTTTGCCGAGTGCCCGAGAGACGACACTCGGCAAACAGGGAGAGAAGTGTCCTTTCCGCCCGCGGTTAACGGGGAGGCGACGGCGTGGTTTATTTGCCAAGTGTATTGTAGAGGACACTCGGCAAACAGGAAGCCGCCGTTAGCAATGTTCATGTTTGCCGTGTGTCCATGATCTGACACTCGGCAAAATAAGTTTATTTATTTTTCCTAGTTCGAATTATTTTTTTGCTAAGTTGGTTATGAGTTGAGAAGCCACTTATGGATGAGGCTAATGTTTTCCATATCAAGATTCCACTTATGCATGGCTTCTCACATTGGCTAGGTTTATTCTATCACTAACAAAGAGGAAAGCCACATGAAACTTTTCCGGGTATCCAACAGGTTTGCATGCGAAGTGTCGGGTCGCTTCGTCTGTTGACCTTGAAACTTTTTATGCACTCCACATACACTACTACATGTAACATGTCAAAATTTGGCATTTTTTCGGATTGGTTTGCTATATTCTGGCCATTAAGTGCATTTCTAGGCATTTAATGGATATAATTCAAATTTGAACTGCAGGTGCATGAAATAATCACAAGAAATGGGTTTAAAAATCCTATTTGTGGTCTTCAGTATATGTTCAGGCCTTATACAACAAAAGAAGAGGAGTGCCAAACACCAGGGTGCCAAGACTCGGCCACCAACATGGCGCTTGTAGGTTTTTTAATTCTAAAAAATGCAAACGAAGTCAGAAAAACACGAAACTTAGCATGGTGTCATGATATGGCACCTAGAGGCTGTGGTAAAATTTTGAGAAGATTTCATAAAATTTGTCACGTAGACTGCTTAGAAACTGAACAATCTCCGAGGAAGAAACTAGGCTTCGAGAAGGAACGGATCAGGTTTGCATGCGAAGCGATCCTTGCTTCATCCGTTGGCCTTGAAACTTTTTTCACACTCAACATACACCATTACATATATCATTTCAAAATTTGGCATTTTTTTTAGGTCAGTTTGCCATATTTAAGCCATTACGTGCATTTTTAGGCATTTAATGGATATTTAATTCTAAAAATTTCAAACGAAGCCCAAGTCCTTCAAAAATTTGAAAGAAAGAAAGAATTATGAAAGAAAAGAAAAGAAAGAAAAGGAAAAAAAGAAAAAAAAGGAAAAAAAGGAAAGAAAGAAAAATTTGAAACATGTTGTTTGCTGAGTGCCTCAGGATGGACACTCGGCAAAAATATGAAAATACCGAGTGTCTACGTAGGTACACTCGGCAAACAGGCTCATTTGCCGAGTGTCTCTGCTCCTGACCGTCGGCAAAGTGGGTGAATTGCCGACTACGTTTGAATGTGCCGAGTGTCTCGGTTTTTGACCGTCGGCAAATGGCTTCTTTGCCGAGTGTCCTACATATAGCACTCGGCAAAATTTCTGGCACTCGACAAATTTACCGTATTAGGTCTTCGAACTTCGCCCAATCTCTGCCGCGCCTGCCCATTCATCCCCAAATTTCTAACCGCCCGCCGCCGCCGCTTCTCCCAGGCCCGGCCGCCGCCCCTCCGGCCCTCCTCCGCCTCGGCTGCCGCCCCTCCGCCACACGAGCGCGCCGGCCACCGCCCCTTCGCCCCGGCCGCGGCCCCTCCACCTCGGCCGCATCCCCTCCGCCACACTAGCGGGCCGGCCGCCGCCCCCTTCGCCCCGGCCGTGGCCCCTCCGCCCCTCCTACGCCCCTCCTCCGCAACTCCTCCGCCCCGCCCGCCGCGCCGCTCCTCCGCCCCGCCCGCCGCCCGCCGCGCCGCTGCCTCGCGCATTGCCGCGCCTCCCCGCCCCGTGCTCGCCGGCCTCCCTCCCCCGGCGCCACCGCCCCCTGCCCTCCTCCTCCGAGCTCGCCGGCCTCCTCATCCGCCTCCCTCCCCCGAGCTCCACCGGCCACCCGTAGGTGACTTACTTTAATTTGTAGGATGGGATTACTTAGTGATTAGTGAAGTGTGTCAATGCGAGTGATGAAATTGATTTGAGTGGGCACTTATTAGTTCAACTACTCAATGCCCATGTCTCTCATCCAAAGTGAGATCTGTCGGTGCATGAATACCATCGTAGAACACTTCATTGGTCAGTGAAAATGGTCTTGCTACCTCAAACTGATATATCTTTGTATACTAAGTTAATCAAACACCATATGATGGTTTCTGATGTCTTCTCAGACCGAGTTGGCATGTTACAGATTTTGATCCTTTTGTTGCTTGCATTTTCAGCTTTTAAGTTGTTCTGCTACATCATAAGTTTTATTTGGAGGCCACAGCACATAATTTGAGAAAATTCAAGAAAACTTCCTCTCTTGGTGGATATAAAATGATATGATCTAACTGAATCTATACACCACTTTACAATGTACAAATATACTAGGTTTCTTACGGTGGTTTTGCACCTTCAAAGTTTTAGACATCCAATTCATGTGTTTTTCTGTTTCTGTGCCTTTCAAGCCTTTTAATTTCTACGTGTTAATAACGATGGATATTCTATAGTTCATAAAACGCAACAAACATATTATCATCGATCAATCTCTTTCTCTAGCAGGTGATTGAAGCATGGCAGGCAGAGGCCGGGGAAGACCCCCAAAAGGAAGGCAGGCGGGCAGGGGTAGAGGAGGTGGTCGGGCAGCCTCTACTAGTTCTTTACCCACCGCTTCTGTGGGTGGAGAGTCTAGGGCGGAGGAGGAGGAGGTGGAGGAGGAGCAGGAGGTGGAGGAGGAGGAGGAGGAGGAGGAGGAGGTGGAGGAGCAGGAGGTGGAGGAGGAGGAGGAGGAGGAGGAGGAGGTGGAGGAGGAGGAGGAGGAGGAGGAGGAGGTGGAGGAGCAGGAGGTGGAGGAGGAGGAGGAGGAGGAGGAGGAGGTGGAGGAGGACGGGCAGGGAGCTCACTCCGATGGGCCATCGCACTCGGCTCACTCCGGCGGAGCATCGCAGGGGGGTACCTCCGGCTCTTCAGGGTCCCAAGTCTGGCTGCGTGGACCTTCAGCCCTCCCCAAGCGACCTATTTCTTTCCACAAACGGCCTATCATTCAACCAGATGGAGACATGTAAGTGGTTATCTCGACTCTTACAAATTACTACCTTTAGTATTTCAACACATACAAATGACTGTGCTTTCCATTCTGCAGGCATTGGATTCAAGTTGGGGGTGGTGAGCACTCGCGACATGTCAACGGCATCCTTGGACTTCTGATCAGGAAAAATTTCCCTGGCTTGGTTACTAGAAAGGGAAAAGAGGAGCTAGCCTGGACATGGGCCCACTATGCCGTCGCGCCGGATGCAGAGGACCGGTCTAGAAGGAGATTTGACAACAGAGCCAAGCGGGTGAAGGCCGAAATATGGGTAAGTATCTTTCACACTATACATCTGTCAGTACTAAAAAATCTTGGGAAATATTAAACTCATGACTTGATCCATTGCGGCTATATGCATGATTGTAGGATTTCTTTAGGCTCGCCGATGGTTTCGAGGCACATGCAGACGCGGTCCTGGAGAAGGAGGCGAAGAAACTTGTGCATGATATGCACTACGAGGCGCGCGTCCAGGCCGTGGTTAAATATTACGCGAAACACCTTGGAGAGAAGGTCTTGAAAAAGGACGCGCAAGCCTGTGCAACCATTTGGTACGCCGTTTGCCGAGTGTCAGTAACATGCACTCGGCAAAGAGTAAGGGTTTGCCGAGTGTCCGGATGCCGACACTCGGCAAACTGCCACCACAGGCAGCGCTGTGGGAGCACCACGTGTCCTATTTTTGCCGAGTGCGTGCCGTCGACACTCGGCAAAGAGGCCGTTAGAGCGCTCCTGCCGTTTAGTTGCTTTTTTTTGCCGAGTGTCGGATTTGACTCTCGGCAAATAGTTTGCCGAGTGCGCGATAGAAAACACTCGGCAAACAAGACTTTGCCGGCAGGTTGTACGCCGAGCGGTGTTTGCCGAGTGTTACACTCGGCAAACGCTTTGCCGAGAGCTTTTCCTCCTTCGCCGTGTGCCCTGGGCACACGGCGAAGGTCCAGAATCCGGACGTGCACGTTAGCTTTTTGATGATGTATAGGAGGGGAATATAAAGAGAGAAAAAAATCATTTCGTTTTTTTTGAGAAACCTAGTAGGAGCACTACCTATTTAATAGAAGAACAAAAATGATGAATATCTATATATATCCTTTATTTTCCAATAACAACGTAACAATATCCTATTAGTCTATAATCTATAATCTATAACTACTATTAAAAGCACGAGTTAAATCTTTTCTAAAGCCACCCCATTTTTTGTACACAGAACAGCTCCACCCATCAGATCAACTCCATCCAACGGACCACAGGCTTGCCGTGTTTCGTCCCCGCAAATTCTGTGTTTCGTCCCCGCAAATTCTGTCGATCCGTCGGATCAAACGCTGATCACGTGCGCCGCTTGCGATGTCGCCCGTAGGATCGCGCCACCGCACGATTGCCCTCCCCTGTGCTCCGCCTCCACGCCCCTGCTTGCCTCCTCCCCCGCCCGTCCCTGTGCTCGGCCTCCTCGCCCTTCTTGCCTGCCCCCGCCGCCGCATTCCTCCTCGCCGCCTCAAGCGCCTCAGGAGATCCTCCCATCTCTCCCCATGCCCCGCCGCCTCCCCTTGCACCGCGCCCCGCCGCCCCCTCCCTCCCTCTCGCCCCGCGCCCCGCCGCCTTCCCCTACGCCAGATCTGGCGCCTTCCTCCTCCCCCACCCAGCCGCCCCGTCTTCCTCCTCCTCCTGTCCTCCACCTGCACCCTTCCGTCCTCCTCCCGTCGCCAGCGCGGGCCGCCCGGCCGCCGCCCTCTCCCTCCTCGAGGACTCCAGGTGGCGTGCGCCGGGCTCAAGGCGGACACGCGTCAACCGGGCGCTCGTCAACCGGGCGCGCGTCGAGTGCCAGAGCCACCGCCTCACCGTCGAGGACCCCGTCACCGTCGAGTACATCACGCGCTACATCACCGGCCTGTAGCAGAAGTACACGCAGAGCGGAGGGGTTCACCCCTTCGGCCTCTCCACCCTCATCGGCTTCGACCCCTACACCGAGAAGCCCGCGCTCTACCAGACCGACCCCTCCGGCACCTTCTCCGCCTGGAAGGCCAACGCCACCGGCCGCAACTCCAACTCCATGCGCGAGTTCCTCGAGAAGAATTACAAGGAACCATTAAGCTCATCATCCGAGCCCTCCTTGAGGTCTAACACTACTTCACACCCAATTATCCTGTCCTGCCAGTAGCTAGATTCAAAATGCCTTTTTTTTCTTTTGTTACTAAGGGGGAACCACTATACCAGATTGTGCATTCCAAAAGATTATACCTTAATTGCTGATGTGAAGACAGATGCCAAATGGTACATAGAGATCCCCGCTGCGGAGGAAGATGAGGCAGCCCCAGCCAATGTCGCCCGTCGCGGCGTGGTGTCGGGGAGCCGGCGGCGGCCTAGCCGGTGGCTGGGGCTGGTGGGCGCGCACTTGGCATTGGGTTCCTGGATGCTGAGCCACGAGCAGGGCAATAAGCTCCTTGCCAGCCGCTTCCGCGGCGACCGGCTCAACATCTGAGACTGGCCCGGGTGCGTGCACGCGGAGGAGCGGCGCAAGTACATGGTGTTTCCGCGGCATGTTCTAGGACTTCGCGCGCTCTGGGACATGCACCGCCCCACCGTCGCCGTTGACTGCGCCTTCTGCGGCTGCGCGGAGGCGTGGGACCTCTACTCCGCCTTTTGCCTCTGGAGCTTCTACGGCTACCACGATGACGGCGAGCTCGTCGTGCACGCCTACGTCTGTGAGAACGGCCACGTCACCGGCGCCTGGACCGAGCGGCCCCTCTACTCCTAAATCCTCATCACAGGCATGGTACTGCACTACTGCCCTGCCCTTTGCCATTGCTATTCTTATGATAATTGTGCGTACATAGCAGTAACGTCTGTCTAGGCAAGCTATGAGATTGTGTATAAGTGATGTATCTTCTCTATTGTTGAAGCACAATGCTGTGATGTCGAGCGGATGTGCCAAGCTGGCGGTTATGATCTCACAACATCCAGTGTATGTAGCTCTGATGCTTAATTAGCATAAGAAGAATAAAAGTGGTGTTTACATTGGCACTATTGTCTGATAATCTGGTGTGCTGGTTCCATTGAATTCTGATCGAGCTCTCATATGTTGGGGATTCAATATCTACATTTTGTGCAACTGTGCTTACTCATTTTCAGAGCTGATGTGTATATCCTGCAATTACCAGCTATATTTTTTTTAATTCTTGAGTGGAATTTGCAAAGCTTACATGCTTCGGATACCTAAAACTAGATTATCTCCTTCTTGATTGGATTAGAGTAGTTTAGTTAACCTGCAACGTTAGTCATCCTTCTCGCATTCCTTGTCTCTATAATGCAAGCTTTTGCACTTGTGCATGTTCTCCTTTCTGAGCACTGTAAGTTAGAACTTGCAAAATAGGATTATTATTTGAATAAATTGCATTCTGGTCACTCAACTTATCTGTCTGGTTCAGTCACCAAACACCTTGAATGTCTTATGCCCTTTTGAACCTGAAAAGTGTTGATTTTTTCAGATTTGATTGGAAGTCTTAGACTTGCTTTCAGGAAATAGTGCCAGTTTGTGTTTAATTTGTACAGCTTGATATGTTCTCTTTTGGATATAGATCTTAAACAGTATGACTGTATGAATGACCGTGAATATTTTTTTTGTTCTTACGCTTCAGTAACACAATTGATATCATCAGATAGATCTAAATTGATTTTGTTGTCTGCTGAGACTGGGAAGATATGGATGGCCTTAACCGTGAGCTTACTAAAATAGCCCTCATGTGTTCTTACAGGTATATAACCTCCATTGTACTGTTTACGTTTTAGGCTCTACGAGAGGAACTTGCTTCTGTAGAGCGCAGGGCTGAAGAGGAGCGTATTGCACATAATGCTACAAAGATGGTAATTTGTCCAAATACATTCTTTTTATCGCTTTGTCTTTGTCATAGTTTCTTCTGCTATAAATTTTTGTTACTTTCTACTACATAGGCATCTGATGAGAGAGAAGTAGAATTAGAGCATTAGGCTATCGAGGCATCAAATGCTCTTGCTAGAAACCAGGTAATTTTACAAGGTATAACTATGAGTCATCAGCATGATCTATTTTGCAAGGATGTCAAGTTATCTGCCATTTTTCTTTAATACTAACAGCAAGACTGCATGTTGGTGCTACTTAGATGTTTTGTTCATGTTAACCTCTCCTGCCATGTCATGCACAATGGAAGGGGCATTTATCACAACCTGATTCTTTTTGTTTCCACCTACTATTAGTTTATGAGATCCTAGAATTGGCAGAATGGATAACTCTTTTGAATGTCTTATTATGGTTACTCCTGTAAAGTAAAAAATGTTTTGGCATACGCTATCCTGTTCAGCTGTTTTCCCTTGTTTTAGAGAGTCATGTTCAGCTGTTTACTGGCCTATTTTGTTTTGTTCTCCAGATGCCACATTTGAAAATCTCATTAGAGGCTGTCCTTAAAACAAGTTTCACATTCCAACCACCAACAGCAACTAAGATTTGTTGGCTTTCATGTGTATAATCTCATTGTTTTGCATTACTGTAGATATATGTGGAGATAGAGAGAGCAAGATTGATGAAAAGACTTGCAAAGATCAAAGAGGAGCAAGGACAGATTGATGAAGCTGCTGATTTGATGCAAGAAGTTGCTGTAAGTTCACACTCACTAGAATTCAGGACAAATAGTTCATCTACTATAATCATGATTTGCTCATTCACGAGTGCTGTTTTTGGACTACCTTGTAATATCTTCTTGACTAACAAGTTGATGTACTAAACTATTTGCTTTCTTCATTCCCAGGTCAAGAATTATCTCCCCCTCACAAAGATTCAATCCATGTCCGGGTGAGCTCTCTTGTTATCCTCCTCGCTTTAGAGTTTGGCAGCACAATTTCTTTAAGGTTGATTGAACAATCTTTAATAGTAGTTTTCTGACCATGGTCGGTGGTTGAAAGAGGTTGATGAGTAAATAAGATTTTGTGATGCTGGGCAGCCATGTGAACAACTTGATGCAGCATTTTGGAGAGGTTAGTATTTAGAAGTGGAACTCTTTGTCAATTATTATAATTATTTTGCAGGGATCCTGGTAGCGTCCATTAGGCTTCTTGATTTTGGTGCCAATGAAGGTTGCTTATATCTGAATATTTAGCTTGCAAATAGCGATTCATGATGGTTTCCATGGAACACCAATTTTTGTAGTCTTCCATACCTACAGTGCGATGAATATAGGCTATATTTCTTACAATGAACATCTTTATGTTGAATTGTGTAGGATTGATGAAACATGGAAGAGGCTCAGGTGGTTCCAGCGGCCGCAGATGCATTTTAGTCGTCATTCTATGTTCCAGGTGGTATCATGCCTCAACCAAAATTGTACCTTTATTTGTTATTGTTTATTAGACAACTATGGCCGTCAATTGAGGAAAGTGATTGCAAATACAAAAGATTGTTTGGCTATTGTGTTGTTCGGGAGGCTATAATGGATGAGGAACACTGGGTACTATTCTTTTTACTATAATTTTACATTTGTCCAAGAGTGACTTACATAAAATCTGTATATTGAATGTGATGTATATTTGAGACGATGTATATTGTGGACACGTGCATTGCACGTGCACGGTTGGTTACTAGAAGGACAAATATAAAATCTCTTTTATTAGTAATAATATGGTGACTGACTGATCTAATTGGCTCACCATATGGCGCTGAGCCGCTGACAAAGGAACTAAGCTGATCTTACCCGGGGTGCTACTGGAATGCTCAGGTCTAGAATTTGTGAGTCAGATCAAATGCCCTGAAACCTGTTATAATCAGCTGAGTACAAATGGAAACTAAAATAGAGTTGGATAAGATCTATTTGTTGCATTTGCTTGCATCTGGGATGTTATCTGATGGTCTCTAGAGTACATGCTCATAGCCTCATAGGTATGGCCTATGGTTTTGCTCCTGTAGTCTCATCAATAAATTCTGACTGGTTCACAGTTTGTGATGTGGATTTCACGGACTTGTATTTTCTTGGTCAACTATTCAGGTATAATCGTGTTTTCAAGAGCTGTTATTGCCCTCTTAATGGTCATCTTGTATTCGTTGCAAAATTTGGAAACTTGGCTATGCCTTTGGCAAGTGCCAACTTCATTGTTGTTTTCATATTATTGTAGCATATATAAGATGTGTAAATGTGTAGTTCATTATATGTAGGGGGAAATGCATATATGTCTCTGTAAGTATGTAATGTAGAGTTAAGTTTTTCCCTCTCAGATAGCATCTCAAGTTAAGTTTGAATATACTGGAGAGCATAATTTCTCAAATGTCAAAATCTTTATCTGAGCCATATTGGCAACTTTTTTACTTCAATCTATACTACTAATTAGGAAGCAAATAGTTAAAATCATTCATTCAAGCAACAGAGCCGGATAATTGCGGAATGACATGCAATTATGTAACCTGACAAATGAGTACATTTTTGTGTGTGTTCTGTTCTATTGCTAATTCACTTCCGTTTATTATGTAGCTTATTGAGTTGACCTCCAACATTTGTTTTACCACTCTCTGTATTTGTTTCTTGCTTAAATGTTGTCTAGGAGCTGTATCACACTTACTGCTTTGAGTAGATATATATTTATTCTTTCTAGCAATATCATGGCTCTGCTGCTATTGATTTACTAATTTGGTAATGTTTATCTCTGTAGACTAACCTACCTGAATTCGAGAGACCAGAGAAAATTGTTATCCGGCGCTATAGTGATTTTGAGTGGTTGCATGATCGCCTTGCTGAGAAGTACAAAGACATTTTTATACCTCCCCTTCCAGAGAAGAATGCTATTGGTAATATGGCAAACTATATTTGTCAACAAACTACTTATATTCTCTCTAGGGCAGAAAAATATCTGGACTACTGAACCGTAGTGTCAGAATGTGTTCCGTTACTTACTAGGCTGTTGTTATTTTGCTTTACCCTTAGAGAAATTCTGGTTTAGCAAAGAGTATTGAGTCGCCAGGCTCTAGACCTACTCATCAACAGAATAGCTTCACACCCTGAACTTAAGCAAAGTGAATATTTGAGGATATTTTTGCAGGCAGATGAATTTTATTATTGTTGCAAGTTTTTTTGTGCATAAATTCTTGAGTTTTCACATCTTTGTTACAGCGACATATGAATGATAAGTGTATTGTTTGTTCTAGCCTCTATCATATTATAAAGGCACACACACCACATTGGTGTTCAACATAGAAGGTGATCGATGCAGTGTAGGGAAAGTGTTTGGTGAAACGCCGCTTCCAGGACTTCTTCGCATTTTTTCTTTAGTTGTCATCTATGTTGTCTATGTTCATAATGAGTTTTCTTGACGAATTGCTTTCTGGGTGTGCAGAATATACAAGAGGATTCTTCCATGTTTGTCTAGCCATGTAGCACAGTTCTCGCAGAGAACGTCTGGCAGCAGAGGTCACTGCTTCTTCGGCTTCACAGTTGTTGAGGTACTTTATGCTACTCCTCGATGAAGAATTGTCATGCCCAAATTTTTTTATGGTCTCAGTGTTTTTGTGATGTAGTGTAAAATAGTAAATTCATATGTCACTGAACAAGTGCGCAACCTTAAGTCCCAGTAACTTGGGATTCTTCTCCTCCATGTTTAAGGCTTTGAACAGACTCTTCTCTTTGTGGAATTTCTCTATCCTTTGTTGGGTGATCACTGTTTGGATGGAACAACTATTCCGCTGCTTGATATGTTTTGACTTCAATACAATAAATGGTAAATTTTACTTTGTATTTCTAACAGCCATTGGAATAAAAGAAATTTGTTGAGGTTCTTTTGTATATAATTCATTGTTGGTGAAGATATGCTGAGCCTGAGACCCTCTTTTCATCTTACTTTTTACTGCTTTTTTTTGTTCTTTGACTGGCATTATCCAATGTACAGCCCACAATTTCCTGGTGTGCTTGTTTATGCACTGAAACTGTGATGCTTCTGCACTTAATAACATCTGTTTGTTTTACATGGAGCAGTGATGGTGCTGCCGCATTAGTATTGGTGAGTGGGCAGAAGGCTCAAGAACTTGGACTGCAAGTCCTTGCAAGGATCAAAGGATTTGCCTATGCAGCTCAAGTAAGCCACAGTACCAGCTATGTTAGTAGGAATGTAGGAATCTGTATTCTCTGGAATAGTTTTATGTAATTACAGTAACTTAAGGTTACTCACTATCAAAATTAATCCCGACTGATATTTTTAACTACCAATTTTGTTATGCAGGCTCCCGAACTATTTACCACTACCCCAGCACTTGCCATACCGAAGGCTCTCACGAGTGCTGGCTTAGAGTCTTCTCGTGTTGAGTTTTACGAAATCAATGAAGCCTTTTGGGTATTTCTTGATCATTTTTTTTACTATTTACTAATTGCACTTTTGTAGTGATATTTATTTTTACTTATCAATACAGGCTGTTGCACTTGCAAATCAAAAGCTTCTCGGAATTCCTTCAGTAAGTGCTGCCTTGGTTTAACTTCTATTTTTTCTGGACCTCAGAATAAGTTAATATTCTTGTCAGAAAATGCATCTTGATTTGTTTACTATTTTCTATTCACCAGCATTATTTGTTAGTCTAATCTACAAATTGTAGTTACTACTTTCCGTGCTGACAACAGTTGTGCTTGCAGGAGAAGATTAATGTACATGGAGGAGCTATGTCTTTAGGACACCCTCTTGGATGCAGTGGTGCTCGCATTCTGGTCACCCTTCTTGGTGTAAGTATTTATCTTAGGTGTCGTTTTGTTTCCTGATCATCTGAGACAGAGTCTGTTCTTTAAAGATGGATTCTGTTTTTAGAGTCATAGAATATGGGGAAGTTCTTTAGATATTGTGTGGCTAATCTGTTCTTGACCTAAAATAAAGAAACAGATATTCCCTGGTCCTTCCTCGCCGACATAGTCCCATCAGTTAGTTAAATGGATGTACTTCTAAACCAAAACCTCGGTAAATAATTGCACAGCTAGACAATAGAGAGAACAAAATAGACGGTGCAAATGAATCTAGAGAGATCGACTAGACATCAACTTGGGATTACATGGTACCTGACAAGCTGAAGCTGACAAAGATCAAGATACCCAAGACGGGCGTGAGTTGGTATTCTAAAAGTTTTTGGCCAAGCCGAGGTTTTAACTGTTTATTATGCAAGGAAAGCTTTGCCGGAACATCTATCACACTACAAGTTGAGGAGAGAACATATTCGGAACATCTATCACCAGCAATTTATGTAATGAAAGATTATGTTTGCATGTGTATGCATGTTTTTAAAGCTTGCCAAGAAGAGTTCACAAGGGAAGAAAGGCAATATGCAAGGTACATGACTGTAGAACTTTAACTGTGTCTATATATATGTGTGTGTCTTTTGTTGGAATTATGTTAGAATAGATATAACTTCATAATTTAGAAATGACTCATATTTGGTGTGGTATATATTGGGCAATACGACTGTATTGCGTGTGTTTGATTACTATTTTTTAAAAAGAATTGGTAAAATTGTACTATGACCATTATGACTTATAGTATTTTATGATTGTAATTTCCATCAGTTGAAACGTGCATTGCATGTGCACACTTACTATTTTAAATAAATGTTGAGTTTTAATATTAAGCAATATTATCATACTTTATTTTTATACTCACGTAAATTTTACATCCATTAGTTGAGACGTGCGTTGCACGTGCACGATTACTAGTATTGTTAAAGGACTCAGAGCGAGGTAAAAATGACTCGTGAAACAAACGGCTTCAACATTTACCTTTTAACCTTGTTGCCACAATGCATCACATCACTATATACATCATCCAAAGTTATTCTTCTTTAATAAGTAAAATTAGTAGGCTATTAGAAGAATAGTTTTTCCACTCATAGTAGAAGTCTACATATTATTTATGTTGGCTAAAATACTTCAAGATTCGTGCAGTACATTTTAATAGTCATTTTACGTTTATACCTTCTATTTTATAATTTTAATGATAAGTTCTTGATTATTTTAGAGACAGCGAAGACGGTATACTTTTATGCATCATTAACTGATGATTTTTGTGCTTGAACAAGAAAAATCATGAACACAGTATTTTGTTCATGAACGTGAAAAAATATTTTATTTTTGATTACTTTGTTCATAAATGTGAAGAAAATCATTAATAAAATATTTTTCATTTGAATATGAATACTATCAGATGAACTAAATCTCTACTGAATGTTACTAAGTATTACAATAATTTTATTGTTTATGAATTAGTTGAGTGCTCTTATGCTTCAGAGAGAGGAGATGATGGATGAATAGATGAAACGAGTGAAAGATTTGAGAATGAGAAATATATGAATTGGAAGGTATTTTGTTATACTATAAAAGGGACTGCATAATAAAAAAGAATAAAGTCGAATGAATTTTCTAAAAGAATTAGCACGAATTTTAAAATAATTTTATAAAAGAATTTGCAGCTCAATTTGAAGCCGGTTTTTCGCGGGAGGAATGGCCAACCATGTAGGACCCAAACCCCCACACCGTGATCACCAAAGACAGGATCTTGAACCCGCTCATGAGGTCATGGAACCAGATCACCGCCGCGACGCTCGTCAGTGGCACCCTCACAGCGTTCAGCACGCCAGCGAGCACCGTCGACGCCAGGAACAGCACGCCGGTGGCCCCGAGCACCCCGACCTGGAACGTCACCGCCGACCACACCACCACCATCACGTACGCCGCCTCCCCGCCCTCCCGGAACCCCGCCGCCTCCCGCCGCATCGCCGGGAACCCTTCCCCGAACACGGCGAGACCGGCGGACGTGAACGCGAACGCGCAGAGCGACACCGCCGCCTGCTGCTCCAGTACGACGTGGAAGGAGCCCCGGCCGAGGACGTCGGCGAAGACGAGCTCCGAGAGCGCGAAGATGAGGCCGTGGAGCGCCGACCCGAGGACGTCCAAGGCGAAGCCCAGCGCGTACTGGCCGCCGGTGATCCCCGGGTACCGGTCCGACCGCGAGTCCAGCGCGATGATGACGACGCCGGCGGTGATGACGAAGATGGCGTTCAGGGACGACAGGTGCAACCTGTTCTTGACGATGAGACGGCCGAAGACCGCCGAGAACATGAGCGACGATGCGGCGACGAGGGAGGCCGTGGACGCCGGCAGGTAGGCGTACGCCCAGGCGTACATGAGGTTGTCGGCGGCGCTGAGGAGGCCGAGCAGGACGTACCAGGAGCACAGCCGCGGCGACGGCCGCGTCGGCGACGCCTTGCCGAGGAGGTAGTACGGGAGCAGGAGGAGCACCGGCAGGGGCCAGCCGGCGACCGCCGACCACGAGAGGATCCACTTGCTCTGACCGCCGTTGTTGTAGTAGAGACGCGAGAGGAGGCTCGACGCCGGGAACGCGGTGAGCATCGCGCCGCCGCTGAGGACGAGCAGTACCCAGAAGGAGAGAGGCTTGCTGCGGTATGCTGCCATGGAAGAGGCCATGATCTCGGCTGCTTTCTGGTGCAGGGAGCAGTCTGACTCCGAGGTGATCTCCTCCTCCACTGCAACCTCTGGTGAGCAACGCGCAGCAGGAAAAATAAGAAATTCAGACATGCTCTAGTTGGAACTTCAGCTAGGTAAACATCATGAACAGTAATGATTGAAATAGCATCGATCTGAAAGCATGATAATAATCAATGATCAGCACTGAATCGCATGGTTGCAGCATGGTAGCACTGTAATTCAAACTTCAGAGTGAGATGTAGGGTTCAATAAGGAACAAGCATGTGAAGTACTGAAGTAGAATTTGGTTAGTTGAGCTGTAGGATATTGGGAGCCTGTGGCATAGTACTGAAGCAACTGAACTACTTTCTTTTTCTTTTCAAAGTATGTATCAGAGCCATTATACCTTGGAGTACAAAAATTCGGTAGAGAATTAAAGTAAAAGTTGCTAACAATTACCAAGAAATAAAGCCATAATGGATACATCTGTAGAATATCATGATCCAGCAGATTAAATTTCATGAAAATAAAACTATATATAGATTCCCCCAAAATCCATCATCATATTGCTTTAGATGGTCTTTTACAGATGCCTACCCCTGCCAACCCATTCCACGTACGACAATCAATATACTGTTCCCTTTTGTACTTAATTAATTTTTCTTGACAACATGATTACCATGATTGTTGCTGTTAATTTTAACAAAGCAATGATTTTTTTTCAGTGCTTGCTTCCCAGTCTACTCCACTGCAAAGGTTCATCAGAAACACCAAACATTTAATTGGTGAGCATCTGCTAATAGATTTCACAAATTTAAAACTTATAACCAAACCAAATCCATCTCCATACCGTTCAAAAAAAATCCATGTCCATAGCTTTTATCATACTAAGCAAGCAAGTTCTGGATGAGCACATCAAGAAAATCAAAAATCAATGTTGCAAGCAAGGGAGTTGAATTCCAACAGAATCCCACTATTTCGCTTCGCAGGTAACTGAACCATGTATGCAGGCGTTAATCATCCACATGGACATGGATGGACGATGATTCTTCTTTTTTTTCGAGAGAGAACGATGGTTAATTGATGAAGATTGGATTTAGCCCTAGAAGAGAAAAAAGAAAAAACTAAATTTTGCCCCGGAGGACAGAAAGTAAGGGGAGAATTGGACCTGGGGCTGGGGGCAGGACACGGATGGCGTGATGGTGGAGGCCGTCGCCATCGCCGTCGCCGTCTTTCTCCATCCTCTTCTGCTGCCGCCGGCCTGCCGGAGCCTGGAGTTGGACGTGAGTTCTTCCAGCAGCCGCAGCCACACGCACTCTGCACTCTCCCCTCCTGAGGAAAGCGCCTCCCAACAAGACTGCTTTTTTTTTGGTTGGGAGTTGGAGATTGGTAGGTGGACTCACATACGAACTCTCTCTATTTCAGGAGGAAAAAAATATGAGTGTTTTCAACGTGTTCCAGGTTTTCAGCGTAAACAAACCAGGAGCGTCCTTTCCAAATCCAAAAATCCAAAAAGTAATAAAAAACCCTGTGCGTGATTTGATGGGACTAAATGTTTTTTTTTGGAAAGCAGGACTAACTGTTCTTAGAAAAGAGAAAATTGCCAAATTATTATGGCAGACTGATTTTTTTAGAACGTGGACTCTGATTTTTGCCAGAGGTACAGGAGCAAATCGCTTAAGAAAAACCATCTTCCTCGCTCGTATGGTCACACCAACCGTTGATCTAAGGCGTGACGATCGGCGGCGACGAGGACGACGAGGCTGTCCAGCCGTCCAGGTCGAAGCGCCGTGGCCGTTGCACGGGTTGAAACCGAGATGCAGCACACGCAAAAACGATCGCGCGCCATCCACGGCGCTGTGCACGGCACACAAGAAGCTCGCACGGTTTGGCTCCTTCGTACGTGCGCCGAGCAAGCTAGACATACGTTCCAACTTGTGGACAAGCCGGAGATGAATCAACACAGAAAATATTACACGAAAGCCGTTGTTACCAATCACTGGTGATTATCGGTGTCAATACGAAAGCCGTTGTTACCAATCGCTGATGACTATCTAAGTTATGGTATCAGTCCCTCGAAAGAAAAAGTTATGGTATCAGTAGACATATGAAAATGTTCAGATAGTTATGGAGATGATCCAAAATTTGGCTAGATTCCAAAAATCCATCATCATAATATTTGCTTAGAATCTCAGTCATGAGCGGTGTGTGTGACTCTATGCAGCAACCGGTGTTTGCTTTGGGCCGTTGACACGGGCGAATCTCCCATTCTCATTCTGGAAGGGCTGTGGCTGATGGAAGCCATTTCCGTTGTGGTGATACCCATTCCCCTGGGGCAGCCCTCGTCCACGACCTGAAAACTCGTTCCGGTTTCGGAAGTCGTTCCTCCTGTTGAAGTTATCGCCATCGTTCCTCCTGTTGAAGTTATCACCGTCGTTCCTCCTGTTGAAGTTAGCATTGTTCACATAGCCACCTCCCCGTCCTCTGTAATTGTCACCACCACCACGGTACGCGCCCTTCCCAGAATGAAAACGGCCGCCTCCACCAGCATTGATGACAACAACACCATTCACAACTGAGGAAAGAGTTCAAGTTAGATATCTCATAACAAGTGCTAGCTTCAGCTAACAAAATCTCCAGCGAGCAACTGAAAAATTAATAAATTACTCTACGAAATTCATGGGAAGTATTCCCATCAACAGGATAATATAAGAAAAATGTTCTAAATAATCCGCATAGACTAATCAAGACAAACTAGCAACAAGAGTGAATATAGGTGAGCAGGCAGTAGCACCACAATATTCCTGCCTGTTGCCATACAAAACATCAAGGCACTGTTACACAGATTTTGCCAGATACATGTATTTTTGATGTCCGGAAATCCAAAAGGCACATACTACCAAATTAGAATAACTGGGCATACCTAGTACCAAATAGGAAAAATCAGGCTGGTTGCTTACCTCGCGTAGTGGTTCGTTTCTCCTCAATGCGTACTTCTTTCTCACCAACAAATATCGGAGATGCCTACATCACAATAAGAAATAGTAATTACAACATTTCCCATGCAGCATATCACCATTTGAAGAAAAGGTAGTCAAAATACCAGAACCAAAATGGTAGAGTATCAAGCAGGAAAACATCACACATTCTCAAGAAGAATCAATCACCACAAGACAATCAGATAAAGCCGACCAGCCACACATGTTTGCTTTCAATAACGCCTTTTTCCACAAGTATATCTAATTTACCAGTTTTTTTCAAGCAGAACATATTCAAGCAACATACACACAATTGACAAATCTCAAAATGAAATCATTAATGATATCACCAGTTCTGGTAAGGTCCAAAAAGTAAGTGCAATAATAAATATATACCACGATAGAACAATCTGCTTATTATAAGTACTGAAGAAAAGGCTAACCTCGATTGCTGCTTGCATAGATTGCTGATTTTCAAATTCGACAAAGCCAAAGCAGAACTGATCAATCTGCAGCAATGCAGTAAGAATGTCAGAGAAAGTATCACGGCTGGGCGCTGGGCCAAAACCAACGGTTACTAACCTTATTATTCCTAACTTGGATGCCACCTGGTTTGATTGCCCCAAATTTCTTAAATTCTTCCTCAACCATTTGGACAGTCGAATTGAAAGGCAAACTCTTGACGAAAATCGAATAGCCTTGTTCTGCAGGGTAAAATAATGTTATAACAGCTGTCAATGTCTAAAGGACTGCATATATTAAATCAAAGACATAACCTACTGTTATGAATATGGCTTGTTGTATCACAAAGCCCAAAGGGGCAAATATATAGTACAAAGAGACTTGGACTACAAGTCAATCTATTAGAGACCTAGACCAATACAATCTACTATTAGAGACTAGACCAATACGAAACCATAAAACCCTTAGCACCAACCTTCATGAGAAGTGTTGTTTTTGGTAACATCCGTATCAGCTGGAGTGGTTTCAGCAGTCTGCGAAGGTTTTACAGAAGATTTATCTGGATCTTCAACAGCCTTGGTCACAGGTTTGATCACAGCTTTAGGAACTGGCTTAGGTTTAACAACTGGGGTTGGTGGGCCCTCCTTCATGACCTTCACCTGCAGGTCAGTAATTAATAAGAACCTAACTGAAGTTCACAGAAGCTATTAGCCAATCACTTTGGAATTACATTAGGAACATGGCAGTAAGAGACTACTGCAAAAGAAAAGAGAAAATATAGAACTCACAATTGATGCATAAGACTTCTTAGTAAAATCGTTCTGAGCTGGAGGAGGGGGAGAAGCAGCAACAGAGGTCTTTTTGGGAACCTCTTTGGTCACTTTCACAGGTGGCCCGACAGAAACATTATTTTCAACAGTTGTGCCATTAACAGTGGGATTATTTTTAACAGTAGTGCCATTAACAGTAACAGTAGGGTTCAAAATTTCCCCATCTGCAGCATTATTCTCCACTACCACCTTATCAGTGGGCAGAAGCTCTGCAACCGCAGCTGGAGTAGGATCTGCTAATATTGAAAATGTCAGGGCACATAGGACTAGAGTTGTTTCAAAAGAAATGCAAAACATACTCAACCTGATTCAGCAACAGAACCATCATTATGATTGCTTTCATTTTCTGGGGCCCTTTCTGATATAAATCTTAACATATCATTGAGAACAAAATAGCCACCACTTTCTTGTGGTGCGAGGAAGAACGCCTGTGTAAATCTACGGCAAACGCGAGCAGACATGGTTAACCGTCCAGTAACAACAATGAGGACACCATCCTTGTGAGAGAACAGTGTATCTGCAGTCTCTATCTCTGTTAAGGAATTGCTGACATCCATAGACATGATTTTTCTATTGATCTCCTGTTCAAACACAAGATATGGAAACAAGAAGAATAAGTCAAAGCATGCAAGGAAGTACCAGTTACAGCAACAAATCTTCATACTAGAACTTACAGGCAATGTTGTTACATATTCCATGACTCCATCAGAACCTGCCCGACCAAGACTACTTGTATCTTTATAAAACTTGTGCACTTGGTCTGGTGTCTCGTGTAGAATGTGGTAATATTGCTGAACAAATGCATTACAAATCTATAAAAGAAAAAGGTCACGTTAAAAAACACTACTTATTATTGCATCTACTAGCCTGTTCACAGGAGAGAGAAACCTACCACTTGAGGACTCAGAGGAGTAGCTGGGGTTCCGGCTTGCGTTGCCATTGCTGAAACAAAAGTATACATTAATGCCTTAATTAAAAAAAAAGGTAGTAGCATTAGAAGAATGATTTCAAAAAGGTGAAGATTGGTCCAAAAAGTCAGTGAGAGGAATGGTAGTAAACTTGAGAGAACATAAAAGGCAGACAAGAAACAAGATCGAACATAAAAGCTCAACAACTGACAATATGCTTTCACATAAATCCAATGCCTCAAGAACCACCAAATCCAGCTTCTAGAATTTATGTACCCAAGCCTTTGTCCACAATAAGAACAACAAAAAAAGAGGACGGCAATTTCAATCTACTCTAAACCTTACAACAAAAAGGCCTGGTCGCATGAACCACTAAAATAGAATCTAAACCATAATAGCCCAACTCCACAATACTCCCAGACCACAATACTCCCAGTCAGCTACTTTTTTGACAGTAATACACAAGTGTCAAAATCATGACGGGCCTATAGGCATAGAAATGCATACCCTGTATCAACCACATGGAGAACATCAGTTTTACAACAGAAGACCGACAAACTAAGAAACAAATAATAAATTATAGTATTATGCATGATGGATTCTACCCGATATCTCCATGGTATGTGTCTTGTCAGAGAAACCAAATACCATATGCACCATTAGACAACCAAGAGATTTAAACACTCAAATTAACAGCTGCAGTTAAATTGCAATAAGTTCACTACCACTTCGATCACAAAAAACATTACAGTAAACAAAAGCTAGCCAATTTACTCCAGAACAACACACTAAAGGTCAATTTGTCCTACAACCAGGCCTAAACAACAACCACTTGTTCACGAAAACAAGCCTTACTAATGCTCCCAAATAAATATCATTATGAAGCCAAGAAGGCAAAACACATGAAGAAATGAATCGGACTAACAACATTACCACAACGAATCAGTACAGCCTCAACTATCAGACTATCAACATCAAGCAAACCTGACAGGATGTGTCCACATGGGGAGGAAAAGAGGGAACTTTCAAACAATCAGAAAGAACCATGATGATTACTTAGTACCTAGAATCCAATTATCCAAGAATAAGATTTCATCTAACCATCAAAAAGACGTGAAAACATTTCACTAATCGCATAACTAAAGGGTCCACACATCACACGGACACCCAGGGAAAAAGCCACACAAACCCTAAGCCGTGAAACGCAGCAACCCGCGCCACCGCCGCCGCGACCCTCGCAAAACAGTCACGAGGCAACACCGCAAGGAGGGGGGCACCACCACGCCAAACCAATCCGCGATACGGATCAGCAACCCCATCGTCATCCAGAGAGATCGACACCACGCACAATCCAAGACAGATGGAGAGGGAGAGAAAGAGAGGAAGACGGAAGGGGCAACGATACCTTTACGGCGCGGAGGCGAGGGAGGGGATTTGCCGGCGCCGCCACGAGACGACGCCGCCGGCTGCGATGGTAGGGGCAGAAACCCTAGAAAAGGAGGCGGCGAATAGTTTGTGCGAAACAGGGGATCGTTTGCGGGACAGGGGGAGGGGGAGGAAGGGGGGTTTAAAAACACCCGAGGGTTTAGTTGTACCCCAGTTGTTTTACAGCTCCGCTTTCCTTGTTTTCCTTCAATTAGGATGATTTGCAGCTCCTCTTTACTTTCTGTCCGCGGTATCTACCCCTTGTGCCGCTGGTTCGTGGGCCCCGAGGAGCCTTTGGGCGAATTGGACTCGGAGGACGGCTGTGTGGTGGCTTGCCGTATGATGTCTTTTCCTTCTTGTTGAGGGATACCGCCTGATTGGTGGGTGGAGTCTTGTTTGCCAACTCCGTTTGTCTGGGCCTGGGCCTCTTTGGGTGCCGGACCAGCTGGCAATGAATCACCCGGACTCCCAGCTGGCAATTTTCGATGAATATGCACTCCTGGCCAGTAGTTTCATGAAGGAACTTAGAGCATCTCTAGCCCTTCCCCTAAAATCCTTTAACTCCTTAAAAACTAAAATTTTAGGGAGTTATACACATCTAACCCTTCCCCTAAAATTGTTTAACTCCCTAAAAAATAAGGATGGCCCCCTATACTCTCATCCTTTCTGCTCAAATTTGAGGATTTGGGGACGCTCCCCTATCTTCTCCCTATCCAACCATTTCTGCGCGGGAGGATTTTTCAGCCCCAAACCGCCGCCGCCGGCCGCCGCAGTACCCATCCCCGGCACCACCTCCGACCTCGCCGCCGGCCGCCGTGACCCCGCGCAGCCCCGCCGACCTCCTCCTCGCCTCCCCTCGGCCGCCGGCCTCTCCCTCCCGCCCGCGCCTGCGCCCGCCGCCCTCCCGCCCGCGCCCGGCCGCCGGCCTCTCCCTCCCGCCCGCCGCCTCCACCTCGCTCCCGGCCTCCCCGCGACGGCCCTCCCCGCCGGCAAGCTCAGCTTCAGCGCCGGCCTGAGGTCCTCCCCGCCGCCCTTTTTTTTTCTTTTCATTTTTCACTGCTGCTACTGGATGATTTACATGCACTAGTGAGTTGATGCCACTTTGTAAATTTGATTTCAAGAAACCTATTAATCTGCAAGGTTGAACTCCACTAGTTCTAGCTATTGGATGTTTCCCCAGCATAAATATTGCTGCTATTGGATGTTCTTCTGCCGTTTTGATGCGCAACCGAGTCATCTGCCACAGCACCCTTCAGTTGAAAATGATTTTTCAGCACAATCAACTCATTGTGAAGTCTCAACTGAGGATCTTTAATCTCCATCTCTGTCCACTCTAGAAAACTCTGTTCGTAGACTTCCATTTCAGGCTTCAGGCTTCAGGCTCCCAATCCTATCTTACTTATTAGTCTAATTTTGTGAGCTGGCCACTTATTTCATGCAGATATACGCCAGGTACTAGTTCTGTAAATATTGAAGACTTGCTTCTGTTCGATCTGCTTATCATTTTCTTTAGTTTCAGAACATCAGAAGGAAAATAATTTGATAAGAAGAGAGAGGCAGCCTTGATGGTTGTTTCTTGTTTTGGCTAATGTGGGCCAAAAAATTATCATTTGAACTAAGATCAAGTGATCCTTATTCAATCTTAATTTCATCTAAAGTGCATTCCAGTTTAATGTATTGGACTTCAGATTCTTGTAAGCAATACATATTGGTCTTACTCATGAATCACAAAATCTGAAGTGCCGTTTCTTTTCAAGTTGTCACCCCCATAATATCATGTGGTGGAACTTTGTGGGAACAGTTCACATTGGGAGAGCCGTATCCCAACTTAAGTATATATGCTATAAGTTCTTTTTTTTAAATCTAATTTAACTCTTTGATGAAATGCACAGATGAAGAGGCTCGTGGAAGAGTTTTTCGATGACTCGTCGTCGGAGGAAGAGGAAGAAGATGATGATTTCGAGATGGCGATGGCTTTGATCACTCGAGAGGAAGAGGCGAAAAGGAGACGTGGTTCTCAGCTAGGCCGTCGTCGCATTTATCGCAATAGGGCAGAAGGACATGTCAAACTTGTGAGGGACTACTTTGCGGACGATCCGGTGTATCCGGAGAACCTTTTCAGGCGACGATTCCGGATGCACAGAGATCTCTTCGTGCGCATTGTACGTGCTGTGGAAGCTCATGATATTTGGTTCACAATGAGAAGGAATGCAGTTGGAGAAATCAGTGCAAGTCCTTTGCAGAAATGTACCGCGGCAATGCGTGTACTGGCATATGGAGTCTCAAGTGACTTCGTAGATGAATACATTCGCATTGGGGAAGATCTCATCCTTGAGAGTGTGAAGAGATTTACACAAGCTGTGATTGAGATCTTCGGGGAGGAGTACTTGAGAGCACCTACTGATGAAGACACTGCGAGGCTTATGGCTATGGGTGAAGCTAGAGGGTTCCCTGGGATGCTTGGATCCATTGACTGTATGCATTGGACATGGAAGAATTGCCCTGCGGCATGGCATGGGCAGTTCAGAGGGCATTGTCATGATCCAACCATCATACTCGAAGCAGTTGCATCAGAGGATCTATGGTTTTGGCATTCGTACTTTGGGATGCCTGGCTCTCACAATGACCTCAATGTCCTGCAGAGATCTCCTCTATTCGCAAGGCTTGCTGCCGGCCAAGCTCCACCTTGCAACTATGCAGTCAATGGCCACCAGTACAACATGGGCTACTACCTTGTAGATGGCATCTACCCCCCATGGGCCACATTTGTGAAGACAATTGCACGCCCGAAAAGCAACAAAAAATCTCACTTCGCAATGTGTCAAGAAGCCACGAGAAAAGATGTCGAGAGAGCATTTGGGGTGTTGCAAGCTCGCTTTGCTATTGTCCGTGGACCGGTTGAGTATTGGGACCAAAAGGTACTGTGGAAGATCATGACAACATGTGTGATCTTGCACAACATGATCATAGAAGATGAAAGAGGTCAACCGTTGAACTTGGACTTCGAGTACAATGGAGCACATGTCACGCCTCATCATCAATCAAACATGCTCCAGAGATTCCTCGAAGCGCATCGACGAATCGAGGACCGGCAAGCTCATGACCAACTTCGAGATGATCTTGTGGAGCACTTGTGGGGACTTCATGGGCAATAATTCATCATGCATCATCATGCTTTTATCATGTTTTATTTGGCTTATTTATTTCATTTGGACAATATGTTGTGTTTGAATTTAAATTTTTAAATTTGAAAACAATGAATTTAAAATGCTGTTGAAATGTGTGCATTAGAAATATCAAGGTTTGAATTAATATGTTGTGCAAATATAGTTGAAATGGGTTTATGTATGTAAAAGGATGGAAGAAATAGCAAAGGAAAAAGTATACGGAGTTAAATTTAGGGGAAGGACTAGGTGCAAGCATTTTTAAACTCTCAAATTTTAGGGAGTTAAGTTTAGGGAGGTGGTTTAGGGAGTTAAGTTTTAGGGGAAGGGCTAGAGATGCTCTTATGAGCATTGTTCAAGGGAAGCAAACGTTATAACTCATGAATCGGTTAGAAGGGTGTGTATTGAACCTCCGGATGTGTGGGAGAATGAACCACCGGTTTTTCTTGTGACCTTCCTCGTGGATGATGTAACTATTCTATGGAATGAAATAAAGTTACTCACATTCAGAAAAGAGAAATAAGGACAGATCCACGTTAACCCAATTGGCCTCGAGCTCCCACCTTCTGCCTCCCTCTACCACCTGGGCCCACCAAGACTCAGACGCTACCGTCTTTTCACGAGTAGATATATTTCACCCTCCAAAAAGTCTCTAGGGAGTTTCGTCTTCGTATATAGATCTTTGCGTCGTGAAGAACAAAGAAGACCACACACATGTGCATGAATTCGAGGCAACGAATGGCAAACCTACAACTAGACTGCTTTTTCGTATGTGTCAACCTCTTCCCCAAGCAAAGTGCACCATCCCAGATTCCTCCTCCCTCCAACAGAGCGCTCCGTCCTGACGGCCCGCTCAGCCAAACTCCTTCGCCTCAGTCTGCTCTACAACGGTTTCCTCCGTTCCGGCCCGCTCCACTAGAACTTGTGACGCCGGCCCAACGCCTCTCCCGAGCGTGTACCGACTCAAGAATGATCTCATGCGCGCGCACCACCCCGTCTGCTACTTTGCCCCGGTGACGAGCCTGAGCGCAATGGCCCAGGATGTTCTTCGACGCACGCCACCTCTCTGCACCAGCCCGGTCAGACGGTTCCCAAACCGCACCAGGGCGTGTCGACCGGAGGCACGTACTCATTAGCGTCGACCCATTAAGAAGTGCATGGGTCTGGAGCCTCCTGTGGACTCGTGTGCACGCGCATGTTATGGCTCCAGATTGGACCATGTTGCGTGTCGCTCCGGCCCGGAGTGCCTGGTAGCTGGTGGTGGAGTGTGACGTGAGTGAGTAGGAGGGGAGAGAAAAGAGATGGGAGAGGAGAGTGGCAGTGAAGAAGGAAAGGAGGAAGGGGAGGAAGATGGGTGTGGTAGGGGACTTATAGCCCCAACACCTAGCATAAAAAATCTGAGAGATTTGAGAAAAGCAACATAAGCTTAGGAGATGTCCGAAAAATTAGGAAAAATTTAAAAAATTATGAAAATCCCACAATGCATATGATGGGAATGGAGTCACCGGGAAGCCTTTCTGACTCCATTTCACGCCAACATGTAGTCATGACTACACCGTGGGAATGTCTTGACTCTAGCAAAATTGTTCCAAGTACATGGGGATGTTAAGCAGCATAGATCTAGACCATCGTGTCAACCCCTAATTATTGATGCGCCGATCTGGACGGGCGCTCCACGACTACCCAGAGCAGCAAGGGCTACTGTTGTGATAGGGGTCCACGCACTACCTTGAATCGACACAACTGAATCGGTAAACCGAAACTTAACCATTTTATCAATATGTTGACACTCACCACTATCTCATAAGGGTTACAGCATGACCAAATCATTCGCCAAGCCTCCGTCATCTATCATCTCTTCGCCATCCGTCAACTCTCTACCATCTGCGAGCCTCCATCATCCATCAACTCTCGGTCATCCGTCAAGACTCCGTCATTCGTCAAGCCTCCGTCATCCATCAAGACTACATCGTCCATCAAGCCACTGTCGTCCGTCTACACCCTGTCACCCATCTATGCTCAGTTGTCCGTCTACTCCCGTACACGACACCTCCCAAAATAGGACCCACCGAAGATGCTTCCAAGATGCTCTAGAATATTCCTCTAGAGATAGGAGGAAAATGCCCAAAATACCCCCGTTGGAACTATAAACCGAGGGGTATAATCGTAATTTGCCTACGACAACATTGTAATTGCATATTTGCTCTCCCTTGCCCTATAAATAGGAGAGCCCCTCTCTCATTTCTGAGGTTGGATTCTCTCTTAATAAAGCTATTTATTTTCTACATTTATTTGGGAAATACTTGAGGAAGAAGAGATGGACCTCAATACCAGGTCAATACGGAGCATGATGCCAACACGGGCTCCATAAGGATCCTGAGCGTAGACCGAACGTGTGACGACTGTGGTTCGTTCGTGCATCATTTGATCCTTTTCGCATTCGTTTGGTCCAAATATCCAAAGGGGGTGCCTCAAATACACTGCCTAAGATCATATCTATGACAATCATCGACGTAGAAGTAACAATTTCTCAGTCAACTTAGAAATAAGAACTCCTAGTTAGCTAGCTTCTTTGCTCGATGATATCGGCGATTTAAAATTGATCCCAAAATTTTTAAATGTTGTAGCTCTTAAACCGAGTCTCCAAATCAAAATCCGTTTATATCATCGTCTTTGTTTCGACGAGGTCTTCAAAACTAGACCCCGATTGTATGTGTTTAACGATATTTTTTTTGTACTACAATTTACATTACTGCCTACTGCATTTTCTGGTGCTACATTTTTCTCAGATTTCATGTATATTACAATTGTATTTCTTAGTTACAGTTGTCTACTACATTTACTGTCAGTTGTCTGCTGCAATTTCTGTCAGTTGTCTGCTACGCTTGTTGACAATTGTCTACTGTAATTTCTGGCAGTTGTTTACTACACTTGTAGTTGTCTACTATACTTATTAATAGTTGTCTACTGTGTTTTCTGTTAGTTGTCTATTGTAAATTATCTATGACAAAATTGGACAGAAAATTCGGGGGAAATAACCAAAGCAGAAATGACAAAAATAAAATAGAAAAATGAAAACACAATAAAAGAAACCAAGAAATAAAACTAGTAAAAAATAAAAAAGGAAAGAACGAATAAAGAAACAAATAAACAAACAAACAAAGAAAAGTAAGGAAGAAAGAAAGAAAAAGAAAATACAAAAAAAGGAAAGAAAGCAATAACAAAAGAAAAAACAAAAAAAAAGAACAAATCGACAAAATTGGTAGTGCTCCCGTGGTAATAGTATCTCTTAAAATGTGTTTATCCTGTTTTTTTTGTGGTAAACGCTTACCACGTAGTCGGACCCTTAATTTATTATTTACTTAGAAATAAAAATCTCACTTAGTTAATTTAAATATTTTTGTATATATTAAATCAAAGTTAGAGAAATTTAACCATATGTATTTTATGAGGTCATCTATTTTTGAATTGAGGTTGTATTTATACCTGGTCCAATGGACTTGCCTGATCCAAAATTGGAAGCTCGAGAATGAAGAACCCTTTTAAGGTTGGGCAACCGAAGTGACTCACAGGTAAAGTTGAAAGACCAAATCGATTGTCGCCCTGGAGTTTACATGTACGTCAGCACTTGCCTAAACATGAATTTTAAGTCCTTTCTTAGTTCTTTTTAAACTCATTAGTATATATTATAACGCGACGACCTCTGCGCGATCTCAGGCCATGTGCCTTCCGATAACGTCTGTTTTCGATCGGGCGGTCGCGGTCGCTCCCGCGCGGGGGGTGGGGCGCGCGCGTCGCGGGCCGGGCTCGGCTGCTCGTGCGCAGGCACGCTACTGCCACGACCAAAATCGGCGCCTTCTCGTTCGCTGGGCTTGTTACTTGGGAAGGCCGTGGCCTGTTTTGTGCACGGCCTTGTGCGCCGGAGGGCCGCTCGTGCTATGGCTTCCTGTACCGAGCGATGGGATCGGTCGTTGCCGCGCGGGGGTGGGGCGCGCGCGCAGCGCGTCGCGGGCCGGACTTCGCCGCTTGTGCGCTGGCACGCTACTGCCACGACCAAAATCGCTGGCCTGTCGTTCGCTGGGCTTGTTACTCGGCAAGGCCCTGGCCTGTTTTGTGCGCGGCCTTGTGTGCCGGAGGGCCGCTGATGCTATGGCTTCCTGTACCGACCGATGGGATCGGTGGCCGTGGTTGTGTGCTCGGTAAGGTACTGGGATAGCTCGATTGACTGTGCTCTTTTCGCTTACGTGTGCTGTGCGGCGGCGGGTTTGTCGAGGGTGCGGTGAACCTGGCTTTGCTGTTGCTTCCGCCGGCTCCGCCGGTGCGGTGCCCGATGCCAGGGAACACGCCGTTCGCTCCTGTGGTGACGGTGGCTACTTGCTGTTGTCTTTTCAGTGGTACGTGCATCGGTCCTATTTGTTCCGGCGGCGCCTTTCGCGTTCTTCGCTTCGCCTGCTCCGTGACGGCCATTAGCGATCGCTTCGTTCCCGTGGTCTGTGCCTGCTGTCCTTTCCCTTTCCCGTTCGTATATATACGTGCATTCTGCTTTTGCCCTTCTCCTTTCTCTTTCGCTCTATTCAGACTTCCTTCCCATGGTTGTTCTGTTGGTAAGCCTTTCTTTGCTTGTGAGTTTGATTTGATCTGCTCTTTTCGTGTTCCTAGGCATCTATAGCGCTTCTCGATTTGAGTTGCTGCGGCTAATTCCAATGTGCCATTTTTCTTTCTTGTTGTGATTCTTCCTCGGTAATGTCCATGGTAGATAGGTATTTGGTTTCTTTGTATTTGATTTGTTTCCTGCGTTTGCTTTTGGTTTTCAGTTTATGTTGCTATACATATAGTTGCTTGTAATCTTGTTTTTTATTAGTTATTTGGTTCCATGTAATGAGGGTTTCACTGGTCTTGATCGTGGGTAGACATAATGGTGTTTTTCCTGGTTTTATTGATCTCGATTTGCTTTTGTTGCTGCGTATTTGCTGCATAAGCGGTTTATATACTGGTGCGATGGATGTTTCTAATCTGTTCTTTCCATGGCGGTGACCTCGATTCCTGTCTGTTTAGAAATGGCAGATGATCTGTAATTTTTCCCTCTTCCTATGTATCAAGGTCTTAAATTTTTTCGTCTACTATAGGTGTGTTCCAGTGTGCTTGTTAGGATATTACTAGGTCTTTGTTTTGTTTGTTCTTCTGATTTATCTTTGTCTTTTCTTTAAGTGACAGGTTTGATCGGCTGCTTGCGGTTCTTTTGCTGCTGTGATTCTGGTGCTTTTTGCCACGGTGCGTGCTTCCTTTCTTTTTTTTAGGGCACTAAATTTAGTATACTAATGGTACGTAGATATATAGATATGAATATGAATACTGAATATATGTTTATCTGGTCATTAGATTTGCTGTTTCTGTACTGATATTTAATTTCTTCTTTCTTGCAAAATTTTCTGTCTGGACTGAGGCCGTTGTTAGCTGCATGTAATATACGTTCTTGCCGTCTTTCAATCTTTCAATGGCTTCCAGTCAGGTTGGTTTGTTTAGCTATTTCTTTTCATTATTAGATTTAATTTGTATTTTGTAAATTACCGTCTGTGCTGCTGAATATACCATTCTATCCGGTTGGAATTATTTGTATTCCCATTGACTTCTTTCTGATATGCTCCTGCTGTTCGTCTATCCTGTTGAATATAGCATTCTATGCAATTGCAATGGTTTCTGTTCCTATTGACTTGTCTTTGATATGCTGTTACTCTTCCTTCTTTATATATATTCATTACATTAACTTGATTGTTTATAGCCTGATTAAATTCTTGTCTGTTGTCTGCTCTCCTTATGTTCTATTATTTGTTTTGTATGCTGTGTTGTGCTGGTTAAGTGATGGCTAGGGGTCGACGTATTATGCCTTTAGAGGAACCTGGTCCTTCAGGGTCAGGACCTAGCAGGTCGCCTTCAAGTCGAAAACGGACGGTTCCTGCCACTTTACGTTCAGTTTCTGGTAGAATTCCCGGTGCATCTTCGATGCTATCCAAGAGAATAAGGATCGGTTGGATTTCCTCTCTTTCTCTTTCCTTTTCTGTCTGTTGTTGTCTATTGAATAAAATGTATATGATGTTTGAGAGATACAGCTATGTGCAGCATATACAAAGTAAATAGTTATTTTTTTCTTGCTATTAAACTGGTGATTCGTTCGTAGATGATGGTTTCTTTCCGTTCTACGGTGCATCTCACGCTAGAGAAAATCGAAGAGCACGAATCGGCCTAAAGAGGCAAAGGTAGTTAGTTGACTCTGGTCTTCCATGTAGTAGTGATGGCCAGCCGGTTTTGCCGTTACCGGATGAATATATGCAGGCTTTGAAAGGTGGCATGCTTATCATTTGTTTTGTCTTGCATTGCTATTTGCTTGTTCTGTACTTATTGCTTATCATATTCTTTTTTTGCATATGTTCAGTGACATACCCAGGCCGATCTTATCTTGGAGGGCCTTGTTATAGATGTAGATATTGTGGTGCTATGTTCTGGTGGGCTGAACGTGTACATAAGGACTCAAGTTGGTTCAAGAAACGTATTGTGTTTAATCGTTGTTGCAGTGCCGGTAGAGTTCACGTGAACGCATTTGAACCGCCTCCTGAACCACTTGCACAGCTTATGACTTTTAATGGAAATCATTCAACCCGTGTATTTATGGAACATATACGGCAATATAACTGCATGTTCAATTTTACATCACTAGGTGCAAAAGTGGATAAATCTATTAATGATGGAAATGGACCTTATGTATTTCGTATATGCGGTCAGGTATATCATAGAATTGGAACGTTAATTCCTGCTGATGGTGAGGACCCTAAATTTGCACAGTTATATATCTATGACACTGTCCATGAAATTGAAAATAGAATACGTGCTTTGTCAGAGGATGATGATTTTACTGATGCATTAGATAAGCATATTATTAAGCAGCTTATGGTTATGTTAGATCAGGTAAATCCTCTTGTAAAACAGTTTAGGATTGCCAGAGACCGATTAGAAGACCATCCTGAACAGCATCTGGCTATAAGGATTCTTGGTCCGGAAAAGAAAAGTGATATGCAGTATACCTTGCCTACATCTAATGATCTTGCCATGTTAATTGTTGATGATTTCTCAGTTGATGCTTACAAACGTGATATCATAGTTCATGATAGGGATCATGGTCTTCAGTTTGTATCGAATTTGCACCCTTCATTAATGGCACTTCAATATCCATTGCTATTTCCACGTGTTGAAATTGGATTCCATTTAGGCATTCAATATACTGATGCTCATTTACTGCCAGCTAAAGCATGCAAGATTATTACAATGTTAGACTATTATGCGTATTGTTGCCACTATAGACTTGGACAGTACAATCCGTATACATGTTGTGGTAGACTTACTTTCCAGATTCAAGTTGATTGCTATGCATGCTTAGAAGAAAATCGTATATACTTCATACTGCTTAAACAGGATGAATTGAGATCTGAGCAGTTTCAAAGTATAAGTGATGCTGTAGGACAAGGTTGTATAGAGGGTGATAAGATAGGCAAGAAAACTGTACTTCCAGGATCATTTGCAGGATGTAAAAGATATTATGTGCAACATTATCAAGACGCAATGGCAATTTGTCGTGTCTATGGTGGGCCTGATCTTTTTATTACATTTACTTGCAATCCAAAATGGCATGAAATCACTGAAGCCCTTTGGTACGAGCCAGGAAAGTCCCCATCAGATCGCCCTGATATTGTTAATAGAGTTTATAAAATGAAACAGGACGAGCTTATTTTAGATATTAAAAGTGGTGTTATTTTTGGCCCTATTATTGCAGGTAGCTTTCCATTCCTCTTCCATTTATTTTTTCCCATTGCTCTGTTCTATCTAAGTTTACACACTTCAACTCCTTTTCCTTTTGTAGTGTTGCACAGTACCGAATTCCAGAAAAGAGGATTACCGCACGCACATGCGCTTGTCTGGTTAAAAGACAGACATAAAAATGATGTCTTGTCAATGATCGATTCTATGATTAGTGCTGAAATACCTAATGTTCTTACTGATCCATTAGGATATGCATTGATAGAGGAGTTTATGATGCATGGACCCTGTGGTGAATTCAATAGAAAATGTCCTTGCATGAAGAAAAATATTTGCTCAAAACGATATCCTAAGCCTTTTCAACACGAAACTACAATTGATGCTCAGGGCTTTCCAATTTATAGACGTCGTGACAATGCAGATCACATTTATAAAAATGGTATTAGGCTTGACAATAGATCTGTAGTGCCATACAATATGTCTCTTCTTAAAAAGTTCCAAGCCCATATCAATGTTGAATGGTGTAACAAGACCAAGATACTTAAGTACCTTTTTAAATATGTGCATAAAGGTAAGGATAGATCGCGTGTTGTTCTTGAAACAGTCAAAGAACATGCAATTGATCAGCATAATAGTACTATGAAAATCAAAGAAGTTGATGAGATTCAAGATTATTTAGACTGTAGACATTTAGTTCCCCATGAAGCGCTATGACGGTTGTTTGAGTTCCCCCTGCATTGTAAAATGCCCAGTGTAGAACGATTGGACATCCATTTACCTGAAATGAACACAGTTACTTACAAAACAGGCACAAACCTACACAATATTGTATCCAATGCAGACTTTTATAAGAAGACAATGTTAACTGAATGGTTTGTTATAAATCAGAAATTTCCTGAGGCCCGTGAATTAACCTACTGTGATTTCCCAAGTAATTGGATCTGGGAAAAAACTGATAAATTTTGGAAAAAGAAACATGATCATGGTGAGAGGATAGGCCGTATTTATTATGTGCATCCATCGGCTGGTGAGCGCTTCTATTTACGTATGCTGCTTATGATTGTAAAAGGAGCATGTAGTTTCATAGATTTACGTACATATAACGGTACTATCTATGAGACATTTAAAGAAGCATGCACAGCTCGTGGTTTGTTAGGTAATGATAATGAGTGGTATGTTGCTTTTGATGAGGCTGCACTATGGGCAACTTCATTCCAGCTTAGACACCTCTTTGTTACCATCATTTTGTTTTGTAGTGTAAATGATGAACGTGCATTTTTCAATAAATGTTCACCGTACCTATCTGATGATATTCAGCAAAGATATCGCCTTTTCGTAAATGATCCTGGCTTTGTGCTACCCCCTGGTCAGGTCCAGGATTTACTCATCGATGAATTGAGCGAGTTATTTTCACGTAACGGTTCTTCAATTACTAATTTCAACCTTCCACAGCAACGTTCTAGGAATTATAATGGACCTTGCAATACACTTATCGAAGATGAACTATCTTATGACTTAGAAGATCTTTTACAGAACTCAATTGCTCTATTATCTAAGCTAAATACAGATCAGAGAAAAGCCTATAACAAAATCGTTAATTGTGTTATGGACAGAAAACATGGCTTATTTTTCTTGTCAGGTCATGGTGGAACTGGGAAAACTTTCCTTTGGAATGCTATTCTCTGTTACTTGCGATCACAGCGAAAAATTGTCCTGGTTGTAGCATCCTCTGGTGTTGCGTCTCTTCTCTTACCAGGTGGCAGAACTGCACATTCAAGATTTAAAATTCCAATTGATGTCAATCAAACAGATTTATGTGACATCAAAAGAGGAACTCATTTAGCTGACCTGATTACTAAATGTTCTCTTATAATTTGGGATGAAGCACCAATGACACATAGATATTGTTTTGAAACACTTGATAGAACTTTACGCGATATTCTAAATCTATCCAATTCTATTGCATCAGAACTTCCATTTGGTGGCATGCCTATTGTCTTGGGTGGTGATTTTAGGCAGATTTTACCTGTTATTGAAGGTGGTTCACGTTCTGATATTGTCAATGCAACAATAACAAATTCCTATCTTTGGAAATCAATCGATGTTCTAAAATTACACATTAACATGAGGTTATCGAATCCAAATTTATCTAATATACAACAGCGTGAACTAGATCAGTTTAGCCAATGGGTATTAGTTGTTGGTGATGGTACCATAAACAAAGGAAATGCTACTGATGGACATTCAGCAGATAAGATCAAAATACCCACAGATCTTCTTGTTCATGGCAGTGACGATAAAATACTTTTAATTATCAATTCTGTGTACACTGACCTTGCCAATAACTATTCTAATGAAGCATACCTGAAAAGCCGTGCAATTGTCTGTCCTAATAACGAAACAGTTGATGTCATAAACCTGCGTGTTCTATCCATAGTACCTGGTCATTCAATTGAACATCTAAGTTACGATTCTATTTCAAAAATGAATGATGCCTTAGATGATTTTAATGAATTATATCCTATTGAGTTTTTAAACTCACTTGTTTTTAACAATTTTCCGCATCATAAAATTGTCCTTAAAATTGGTTGCCCCATAATGTTACTAAGAAATATCAATCAGAGCATTGGCTTGTGTAATGGAACAAGGTTGATTGTCACTAGATTGGCAAATCGAGTTATCGAGGCGACAATAATGACAGGCTTACATGTTGGTAGTACTGTTTACATTCCTCGGATAACATTGACAACGAAAAATTCAAAGTATACATTTATTCTTGAAAGGAGACAATATCCTGTAAGACTATGCTATGCAATGACAATAAATAAGAGCCAGGGACAGACATTAGATTATATTGGTGTTTATCTAGAAAGACCCGTTTTTACACACGGTCAATTTTACGTTGCGGTTTCTAGAGTAACATCATGATCTGGTCTAAAAATTCTTATACATGATGAAAATGATCCATTTACTGATAGTACCTGTAATGTTGTATACCACGAAGTGTTAGCTGCTGTACAGTAACATAATATGTACTATATAATACAATAAGTTTTATATCATCTACCACTGATATCTGTATATATACATATATACTATCATACTATGTATATGAAGGTTAGTTATATGACATGTTCCTATCAAATTACTTACAGGTTTATTTTCCCTTCTTTACACTGTCATTACCAGTTTCCTTACTTATTAATTCTGTCCTCTTTTACAGTCTGAATTGTTTTTCCTATCGGATCTTGATCCTGCTCGTAAACGTGTTACTATTTGTGTTCGTGTTTCGCGCATATGGGACTATCACAGAAATGGTAGGCTCGAACACACTGATCTTGTTCTCATTGATGAAAAGGTGTTGCCTCTCTTCTTGTATTTTTTTTAATTGCTTTTTATATAACATATAAATAACACTATTCTTCCTATTATAGGGAAACAAGATGTGCGCTGAAATAGCAGCAGCTCATGCACCTAAATACAGAGATCTTCTTGAGGAAGGAAATGTTTATTATATACGCGATTTCTTTGTCCAGTCAGGAAAGAACATGTTCAAAGCTGTTGATCAAAAGTTCGTCATAAAGATCACACCATGGACAAAAATTGAGCAGAAACAGGATGTCTTGCCGACCTTCCCCTACTATGCATATTCCCTCACAGCTTTTGAAAAGTTAGCTGATCTCGTTGGTAGGAAGGAGCACTTTATAGGTAAAAATATATCCTTTTCTTTGCTCATTAGCTGCTTATATATCTAATTCATTTACTCTCTGTACCAATTTGTATGCATGTATTTGAAGGAACCGTTCTTCCTGCAGATACTATTGGAATTATCTCAGTGATCTCTGATTTATTAGATGTACGTTTACCGGGACAATCCTCTAATTCCTGCAAGAGAAACCTACAGATCATGGACATAGAGTGAGTTTCAATTTCTCTTAACACAAAAAGATATCAATTGCGTTTCTGGATCTTTCACTTACATAAAGAAGTGATATTCTTTTCAACTCTACTCAGCATTTTAATCAGCTCTTTTCCATGTCCGTTCACGAATCTTACTTATTATCATCCTATAATTTACGTATGTACTCTTTCCTTCTTCAATTTTGTTGACCTATCAGTGGAAAAACCATGGATGTTGTTCTATGGGGCCGTACTGCAAAGAACTTTGATGGTCAAACCCTGTACAGAACAGCTCAGACAGAAGTTATTGTCATACTTCTTGTCGGAACATTGATGAAAAGCTACCGAGGTATGTTATGTTACAATCTTGCTTCGATTAATTGTCCACATACATATATCTTTACTGTTTGTATTAACAAGCTGCTATAAATTGCACAGGTCGTGATACTATAAGCTGTGGTGAAGCTGGAAAATTCTACATTAATCCTGATATTCCTGAGAAGCATGATTATTGTGAAAGGTTCTGCTCATCCCCTTGCTATTTTCAAATATGATAATTATTAATTCATACCCAGCTTCGTTTAATGTCCAGTTACTATTTATAATCTGTTTCATAGACTTGGACAACAACTGCCAATTGTTCGTTGGATGGCTGCAGAGGATGATCATTATCAGAAAGGAATTCAGAAAACCAAAACCGAAGAAATCACAATTGCTTACCTTTTATCAACTGATCCTAATGAGTACCTTGTTCGTTACTTTACTTTTACATGTACCTTTCCATTTCTATTTTGTTCCATACATTAATTACAGATACATTAATGTGCACCTTTTGCGTCCAATGCAAGTGCAGATGAAGAACATGATCTGTACAGTTACAGTCACCAAATTAAAATCAGATTCTTGGTGGTTCCTAGCATGTGCAAAGTGCCATAGAACAGCCTATCCAGCAGGAAATGAATTTATTTGTAGTAACGAAACCTGTCTTTGTGTACAGGCCAGTCCACGGTATAGAAACTATATTCAATTTAACCTATATTACAACCATTTTACATAACTATTTACGTTTTTTATAATGTTTTTTTCTGCCCATTTACATAGATATAAAGTGTGTGTCATTGCCCGTGATAGCACAGGAGAAGCAGAATTTGTGTTTTTTGCTGGAGTGGCTGAGCAAATAATTGGCAAGAAAGCTGATGTTCTTATCCGTAATGTTACACGCAAACCAGATGCTATTCCCGCTGAAATATCAGCTTTTGTATCCCAGAAACTTACTCTGAATGTGACGCTGAATGAAAAGGGACTTCAATTTGGAGAATTATCATTTCAAGTCAATAGCATTGTCACAGTGCATTCAAAAACAAATCTCCTGCAGTTTAAAAGCATCACTTCTGGTTCAGAAGATCAAGGCGGCACATCTTCATCCGCTGCATCTCTCCGCTCAGTTCTATCTCATGATACGGTATTTTCATGATCCTTCTACTATATTATCCCTCTCAAAACCATCTCTTATCTGCTAATAAATTTGACACGGCTTAGATAAGTACCTATTAATCCAATGCACTTAAAAAATGCAGTAAATTTAGCAATAACCATTTAAAAAATAAAGATCTCTCAAATATACTGCATTATTTCTAAGTTACATATACCAATTATACTACTGTCTTTCTAAGAACATTACTTTTAATTCCTTGATTTGCAGCCTGATCTTCAACCATCTTTCCATGGTATTTCATCGCCTCAGGTAATTACCTTTTCACAGATCAGACCAGTTCCATTACTTTTTCTCCCTGTAACCTAAATTGCTCTGTGTACTGCTACATATTAAACATGCTACGAACCAATCTGTGCATGTCCAGTTTCAATAAATTAACCTATCAAGGAACAGTTATATTATTAATAAATATATTACTCAGATAATATACAGTTATACCTAATTTTCCAAATACCGATCCTAACAAAACCAAAAAGAACTCAATAACCTTACTTGATACAGACTATATTATAATTTGTTTCTACAGATCCTTTCTCTTCATCGTACACATACCATGAACTGTTCTGTACATATCTGAAATCAATACAATACCTTATTACCTAACAGTTATACTAATAAATTTCCTTAAATAGCACACGGCCATGACTGATCCTCCATTAGTGGATTCAATTGAAAGTACAAAGGATTCGTCAAGCTCCTTAGCTGTAAATTACAGTCTATTTTCTTTATTCAAATTCTTATTAACATATATTAAACCTCTTCATGCTTTCCTGTTACAATATCAAATATTGCACCGTTATACTACTATACATCAGAGAACATACCAATTACAAAACTAATTACAGTTACATACAAATAGTTCTCATATATCTTCACACCTTTAACTCTTTTTCTTTCTTAAATCTGATATTTTCCATAATATCATGTTTCATGACTTTACTAGCTCCTATCAACACCTCCAAGCATAACAAAGCCACTTAAAGGTTCTGCATCTGATACAGATCCCGAGACAAAGAAACGCACTGCAGAAAGGTCAATTCTCTTTTCTTACAGTATATCTATACAATTGCTATCCATATCCTGTAAATCAAATATCTTTCCTTTCCACAGTGCACTGCCAGCTGATGAAAACAAACCTCTCGCACCCAAAAAATTATTTAAAGACAATCGTGGTAAGTTTCTTTTCCTTTCAAATTCATATCAATTCCTTATTCTACCAATTAATTTATATATCACCGTTTCTAAAAGTTTCATACTGCCAATAACAAACACAATTTCTTGTCAACTATATACGCAAAATACTGTCTTTTTACTTACCTGTTCATACAAATTTACAGCACATATTCAGTACATGTAATGCACCTACATAGCAGTATACATATGTTTTTTATCAGTGCATTTTATGCCCACCTATTGTCTATAAACGTCCGGTACTTGTCGACGATCGGTGAATCGGCGATATTACGGTATGCGTGGAGTGATGATTACTGGAGGGTAGGGACCTCTAGGGCCCAAGTGCCAAGAGATCTGACAGCAGGGGACAACCGTTTTTATACAGGTTCGGGCCTCCCTCCGGATAATAACCCTACGTCCTGTTGCTATATATTGATCGGGAACACGCTTACAATGGGGGTGTATGTTAGTGGCTACCCTAAGGCCTAATCGTAGACTAAACCTAGCTAATCCTCCGGGCTCGACTTCTTCTAGACTCCGGGCTCGACTTCTTCTAGGTTTCTGGGCCTTATCGCGGTGCTCGGAAGTTCCGCGTTCCACCGTCAATACTCCGCTGACCGCGGACGGTCCAGCTGCGATGTAAAGCAGCAATCCTTCCCCGGGGTTGGGTGCGACTAGTACCGGGGGGGTAGTTAAGTATTCTTTGAGCTCTTGGAATGCTGCTTCGGACTCTGCCGTCCACTCGAAACCGTCATATTGTCGCAAATGTTTGAAGAAAGGAATTCCACGGTCTCCTAGCCGGGATATGAATCGGCTCATGGCTGCCATGCAACCCGTGAGTATTTGGACGTCTCGGACCGTTTTCGGGGACCTCATCTCCATGATCGCTCGTATCTTATCGGGATTTGCCTCAATTCCTCGGTGTGATACCAAGAAACCGAGTAGCTTTCCGGCGTTGACTCCGAAGGTACATTTCTCCGGGTTCAACATTATTCTGTTTCTCCGGAGGTTGGTAAATGTTTCTAGTAGGTCCGAGAGCAGGTCTTCCTTCTTCTTTGTTTTCACGACAAGGTCGTCGACATATGCTTCGACATTTCGACCAATTTGGCTGTGGAGGGCGAGCTGCATTCCCCGTTGGTATGTTGATCCCGCGTTTTTTAGTCCGAAAGGCATTTTTGTATAGCAGAATACCCCGAACGGAGTTACGAAGGAGGTTTTCTCCTTATCCTCCCGACACATGCTTATTTGGTGATAGCCCGAATAGGCGTCGAGAAGGCTTAGATAGTCGCACCCGGACGTCGAGTCTACTATCTGATCTATTCTGGGTAAGGGAAAAGCGTCTTTTGGGCAGGCCTTGTTGAGATCTGTAAAATCGACGCACATTCGCCACTTCCCGTTGGCTTTCTTAACCATAACCGGATTGGCGAGCCATTCAGGGTGTTCGACCTCTCATATAAACCCGGCTGTAAGGAGTTTTTCGATTTCCACCTTGATGGCTTCTTTTTGATCTGGGGCGAATCGCCGTAGCTTTTGCTTCACTGGTACGGCGTCCGGACGGACAGCTAGCCTATGTTCGATTACCCCTCCGGGAATTCCAGGCATGTCGGACGGCTGCCACGCAAAAACGTCCGAGTTGCTCCGGAGAAAATCGATGAGCGGCGACTCCAAGTCCGGATCAAGCGTTGAGCCGATCCGGACTATTTTGGAGGGCTTCGCCGGATTCAGAGGGACTACTTTTACCTCGCCGTGGGTTTTCATGGCCGTGCTGGTTTTCGAGGGCATATGCTCCCCGTCCCCCAGGAGTACTCGTGCGTGGTCGAGGCTGCGCTTGTCGCGGAGGAGTGCTTCTCTGGGGGAGCTTCCTATCGTGAGGGCACCTTTCGGACCGGGCATCTTTATGCACTGGTAGGCATAGTGCGTGGCTGCCATGAATTTGGCCAGAGTAGGGCGCCCCAAGATAGCATTGTAGGCTGTCTCAAAGTCGACTACATCGAACAGGATTTTTTCTGTTCAGAAATTCTCCGGTGTACCGAAGGTGACCGGGAGCGTGACTTGCCCTATCGGCGTGGCCGATGAGCCCGGGACGATGCCGTGGAAAGCGTGCGTCACCGTCTGAACAGACGATCGTGGTACCTGCATGGCGTCGAGGGCGTTGGCGAATAGGATATTGAGGGAGCTCCCTCCATCTATCAGCACGCGGCCTACTCGGTAATTGTTGATCGTTGGCTCGACCACGATCGGGTACCGCCCCGGACGAGCACAATTTTGGGGCAATCGGCCTGGTTGAACGTGATCGCGACCTCGGACCACTTGACCGCTCGAGGGACTCGCGGTACACTCGCGAGGACTTCCCGGGCGATCGCCTTGTACTGCCTCTTGGATTCGTAAGAGGTTGAGCCCCCGAATATGTGTTCGATTGCTCTGACATGCCCCTGGAAAGGCTCAGGGGTGGAGTCGTCGTCGTCGGAAGTCGTCTCCCAGCTGTTGTTGGCGACTGAGGGTTCTCCTCGCGGAACCTCTCTCTCTTCCCGGAGGTACTTCTTGAAGATGCGACACTGCCGCAGATCATGCGAGTCAGTCTGGTGAAAGTCGTACCAGGGCTTGGACGTCTTGTCGGAGGATGCGGTAGGCTTATCTTTGGGGCGTGGTTTCCAGGTGCGCTTCTCGGAGACGTCGGCCATCACCTCGTCGGTTCTGGTCCTTTTCTCCTTGTTCCCTCCGGAGGGCTTCTTCTTGCGCTTGGTTTTGCGCGAGTCGCCCCGCGACCAGAGGGGAGAACTGGTCGACTCACCCCGCTGTTGCTTGATATAGCACACGGTTTCCTCCGCACAAGCAGCCTTCTCGGCCAGGTCCATGAGTTGCCTGGTGGTTTTTGGTGGCCGCATGATCAGATCGTGCGTGCACATCTCGTTTCGGCTACCCCGAGTGAAGGCGCGGATGACATCCGAGTCCGTTATCTCGGGTACAGTGTTGCGGACAGCACTAAACCTCTTAGTAAACTCTCGAAAGGTCTCATCTGGTCGCTGGACGACAAGAAATAGATCGTCGACCCGACCAGGTCTCGGGAAGGTACCCTGGAAGTTCCCGAGTAGCATGTCGCATAGCTGTCCCCATGAACGGATCGTTCCCGGGGGCAGGTTCGTCAACCACATCCTAGCAGCTCCTCTGAGGGCGGTAGGGAGGTAGTTGGCCATAACCTTCTCGTCGCCGCCGGCCGCTTCGATCGCGGTTGTGTAGATTTGGAGGAACTCCACGGGATTCGTGGTTCCGTCATACGATTCGAGCGAGCCGGGCTTGAAACGAGAAGGCCAGCGTACCTGTCGGAGCTCCTGGGATAGCGCCTGACATCCGCTAAAGGATCCCCGATAAGGTACGTTCTCGCCGCTATTCGGGGTTGAAGACCGACCCCAAGCATTGGCGTGGTGTGCATGGTCTCTCCGAGAAGGTTGTTGCTCCTGCTGGCGTCTCTGGCGGCGGCGCCACTCGAGCTGTTCTCGGAGGTCCACCGGTTGCTCCTCCTGAGGAGACCGGTTCCTGGGGTGTCGCCCCTCTCGATCACGCTCTTCCAGCGGAGGATGGGTATCCACCCGAGTAGAGCTGCGGGTCACCAATCGGGCTCGAGAAGATTCGGCCTGGTTCTGAGCCTCCCGGAGGTCAGCCCCCAGCCGTTGCAGCCACTGCGCACCCGCGGGTGTCGATAGATCCGCTACGGGAGGCTGTGACAGTAGATTGCGCACTTTCGCAAGTCTTCGAGCAGTTCGGGACACGTACTCCCTCGTTCCCGGGGGGGGATCTCTCCCCAAGGGGCGGCAGGTCTCCGCTCCGATGAGGAGTTCTTTCCTCGGCAGCGGGCAAGCCTCCGTCCACGTGGGAGGCAGCCAGCGTATTGCGTGGCTGTGAGCCCCTGGGCAGATTGTGATCTTCGACGTCTTCTCGACCGTCGTCGATCGCGAGTACCATCCGAGGTCCTTGGCTGGACGACGTGTACTCGTATTCCATCGCGTTGTCCTCGTCGGACACGACGCGGGTAAGGTCTTGATCGTCCTCATGATCAGAGTTCTCAGGAGAAATCCTAACCATAGGGCTGGTCGTTCCTGCCGGGGAGTCTTCGTTCAAGACCAACTTCCCGCTGAAGGCCCTGGCGCACTCGGTTCTGAAGTGGTCAGCTTCGCCGTCCGAATCCTCTCCAGGGGCGTATTCCCCGAAGTCCACTCGATCCGTCACCGGGTACGGGTCCATAGGGCCAAAGTTGTCGTAGAAGCCCTGGTCCGAGTACCCAGTACGGGGCGAGATTACGATCGGTTTTCCTGCCGTGCTTGCTACTTCCTCCTCGGTCGAAACCGGGGAGGGCTGTGCAACCGGCGCTGGGATCTGATCGCGCTTTCTTGCGCGTCCTGCCGACTTTGATCCTTCCTGGACGGCTTGGTCCGGAGAGGTCCCCACGGTCGGCGCCATCTGTCGACGATCGGTGAATCGATGATCTTACGGTATGCGTGGAATGATGATTACTGGGGGGTAGGGACCTCTAGGGCCCAAGTGCCAAGAGATCTGACAGCAGGGGACAGCCGTTTTTATACAGGTTCGGGCCTCCCTCCGGATAATAACCCTACGTCCTGTTGCTATATATTGATCGGGAACACGCTTACAATGGGGGGTGTATGTTAGTGGCTACCCTAAGGCCTAATCGTAGACTAAACCTAGCTAATCCTCCGGGCTCGACTTCTTCGAGACTGCGGGTCTTCTAGAGCTTCGCCTCCTCGGATCCTATGCTGCTTGGGCTGCGACTAGTTGATCTTGTCCTCCCCTATGGGATTACTGATCCTTATATAGGGGGTACCCAGGGTCGTACCGGACGTGGACTTACGCCCGAGTAGGACTCTGGCTTCCTTAAACGTCGGGACTGACTTTCCTAGTTTAGGGGGAGTCTTCCCTCCTCTAGAGGGGTTACCTTATCGTCCGGAGATCCTTATTAGGTACGCGGTACCTTCCTAAAGTCCCGGGGAACTGTACACGGATACCCCTAATACGCGGGATACCGTACTATTCATCATCAGTACTAAATCCTTTTTAACTGATTTAAGTAAAAATACCAGAAAAGATCTTACTGGTATTAACACAAATTCTACATATAAAGTTAAAAGTGCATTTTCTTTATTACTATATCATTGCTACTACATACATATCCCTTACACTATCTTATTTTCATGTTAATTTACGGGGCATAAAAACTAGGTCCCAGCGCTGATAAACAAGATTACCTGCAAATTTCCCGCACCAGCTACCTATGTACAAATTCAGTCGTACTTTGCCTACCCAAAGTACTTTGTATTTTGCTTCTAGACTTGTCAGTGCGTTTACCAACTCTGCGTCCTTTATATACGTATGCTACCTCTGTCTCTTAGCCTCTTAGATACACAGAATTCCACCGAATGCTCTTGATCTATAAACCTGACATAAACCAGCTATAAACGTTAATGCTTTTGCAGCACTTATCTCTGATCGTTCCTGTTCCTTGCTTTACAATCTTTACAAAGCATATACCGTTCAGAAACAACGTTTTTGACAGTACGTAACATTTTTACATACGTTTCAACTACCATCTAATCTAATGAACATAAACTGCAGATCCTCACAACATACATGCTTTGGTACACATCATCGAATACCATTTTCATTTCTGGCCAGCCTACCAACTATCTTCACCTTTTCAATGTCTTCCTACATGTCCTCCTCTGTTAAATAATCGAAGCAATTAACTTCGTACATTATACCTGTCAATACACTACTTCTATGATTACCAGACAAAATAACAGCATTCTATCCAGTTAATGAACCACCCCCGATATTACAAATGAAACTTCAAATGTTCCTAACTTGTACTTTCTTTCACTTTACACCGTATATACCTAAATTTCCCATTCAAATGACTGCCGTTACATAGATCTAATTCAACAAACTCAGCATTACTGCTCCAGAAAAAAACTATGCTACTGCTACCGCTCCGTCAACTTGTACAGTTCATAACCAAAAAACCAATCAGATAAAAAAAAGAACAGCATAAGCCCGTTCCAGTACCTTTCTTCCCAAGGACCGATCAAACACCGCCAAGCAAACAACTGCAACATCAGAACCTAGATGTTCCTCTTCAGCTCCTAAACAGCACCTAAAACAAGAAATCTTTATATAGCAATACACAGGCAACACAAAAAGATCTATCACCATACTTTAACACTTGCCTTCTCCTGCGCAAATAGCTATAGCTATTAGTAACAGTCCAGTCAAATCCTTTTACATGCTATGTCAGCCCAATTCACAGACCCAACTCCCGAAAAGATAACAGCCAACTCACAGCCAAATAGCATTCCGCGGAACTACCCGCAGTCCTTCCCGTCGCTTCCGCTTTCATTGCAGCATTTCCTTTCTTTTCTCCGCCTTCTTCTACACAGAACAAGATCCTCATCGACGCCGATCCTGGACTTCGATCTACCATTCAGAGCATACAAAAAGGAACAAGAACAAGCATACCAAGGTACGATCTTCTTCACCTATACTACCTATCTTCTTTCAACGAACATTTCATCGTTCTTTTAGATCTACAGTACTAAAGTGAACCGCCATATACAAGATTTTCATGCACTAATTTCTAACATACAAAGAACGCTCTATTGACATTAAACTTAGTTAATATCTGCTAAAATACAGTCTTTACCTAAACTGTCACTCTGAAACACCTACGTCCAATAAACAGCCTCTTATCAATGTATTTCAATATATATTTACTTAACCAGTTACCAGGTATATTCAAACCATTTTCAAAATAATTTCATCTACAGCAGCACTATTACTAACAATTCCACTTACAAAGATATATGCTGTTCCATACCACTACACTAACATATTCGATCTATTATACAGATTTAGATCCGTACTACTAAAATTAATTGACATATACTGCTTTTTCATGCACCGATTTGCAGCGTAGTCAGATCGCTCCATTGATATTAAAGTTACCTAACATCAGACAAACTACAGCCTTTACCTGAACAGTTACCTTCAAACAGCTAAGTTTAATAAATAGCTTCTTACCAGCCTATTTGAATGTATATTTACTTACTCAGTACCCAAGTATATTCAAATCATTTTCACACTAATTTCATTTACAGTAACACTATCAGTAACAACTCCGTTTACAAAAATATAAACTGTTCCATGCCACTGCACTAACATCTTCAATGTATTATGCAGATTTACAATTTGATTGAAATGACAGCTAAACGATCGGCATCTGATCAGCATGGTACAACATTCCTAATTTCCTTAATATCTATAGTATTTATGAAGATTATACAAATGCCCCCTTTACATGCTATAGGATCGAGCGATTCCAGCGATGAAGTTATCATGTACCTTCACGCTCCTAATAATAAACAGACCATCTCAAAGTCACCACGCTTAGCAGACATTATCTACATTAGTGATGATGAAGGTCTGTATCATGTACAAATCAATCTCTCAATTCCATTTAACTTATACTTCACGTACTATGTACCATCCTGTACATTTCTATTTCATACAGGTCCTGACATTCTAAAGAATACAACCAATGACAGCGTCCTTCCAATAGGTAAGAAACAAAACCTATCTAATCTTACTAAACAAAAAACAATATCATATTACTTACATGTCCGAATACTGTTCTTTGGCCTGAAAAAACACTGACTTTCATATACTTCTATAATGAACAGTTCCGAAGCTTGAAAAGAACGTCAACGAGCCAGACCCTTTGCCTCCAACAAAGAAAAACAAGCTGTCAAAAAAAGCTCCTAAAAAAGGCAATACAATGATAATATAATTCAATTAAATGCTATTAATTACCTTTATGATCTATTTCAATACAAAAAGCTATGTATCATCAAATGTTTCTTTTCTGCCTCTTTCATGATATTATCCTAATTTCTATGCTCATTCCTTACACAGCTATTGGACCACTAAAGAAAAACAGCAGCTCCAATCATTGTCATCAGACCAAAAAAACAAGCTCATCAACAACCATTACTGAACAAGGTAACATCACAATCCAGAACATTACATGATCAGAAAACAGTTACTTCCTATCTACCAAACATATTCCATTCCATGCAGGTCCCTCTTATGCACAACTAACTCAAGGTTACAACAACTTATGTGTCTTTGCCAATAACATCAGAGTGACAAGCAATGACGTCGAACGTATCAGACAAATTGTTGGTACTAAACAGCATCAAATACCACTCTATATATGCAAAATGAACAAAACATTTATTGTTCCAAACGGCAGAATGGTACAGTCAGTATTTCGTTTTTCATAATTTCCATAAACAAAGTACATAGCATGATCTTATTCTAATCTTCAAATTACGTGTACAGTACTTCTCAGTGAGCTTCACAGATACATATCTCAAAAACTACTTGCATGAACCAATTAATTTCATGCTAATCAAAAACATAGAGAAGAAAGTTACAGATCATGTCCGTCTCAAATTAGGACAAGATAAACGAGGAACTATCACAACAAATTGGCCTCACTTTGTGGAAAGAAGCAACATCAAAGTAGGAGATATCTGCATCTTCAAATATGCCAAAATAAAACAATCTCTGGAGCTACAAGTTTACTGCATCTGAAAAGATCAGGTACATTATCTTCTTTTTTCTATATACTCTGATTACTCAATTGCATAATACTTACAACTATAATAAAATATATCCTCTATATTACATGCAGGTACCGACCTTCCACCGATCCAATCCTGTTTCAGTCTCGCTATAACATAAACAAAATCCTTTTGCAACGACTATGTAATGTATAAATATGGTATTATATCGACTCTTTCTATTATGAAATGTCATCATTTCATAATTGTAAACAGTACATTAATACTATGCTTTATATATGACCAACAATTAAATTTCAAACTATTTCTACCTAATTTTCTACTTCATTACAGAACATTATCCACCATTTAGCGACGGGCGCGCGTTGCTGCGCCCGCTCTGTTCTAGTCTTCACTTTGTAACACAGGGGACCCGCGCGCATCTGCGTGTGTGGCTGACGACCGCACTTGACACCCACCCACCTCATCTGTCATCTGATCATCCTACTCCCATGTCTGTTATTCTCTCTTTTAGAGATAGCGACACGGCGAACATCCACCACCACGCATGTATCAGTGGAAGAATAATTCAAGTTTCCGTTTCTTTAAGATCACTATCAGCCATCAAAATTTGGTATTACAGAAAAAAAAGAACGTCTCAGAAGTAAAATCCACAATGAATGTTCTACTGACAACCTACATCAGTGATTCAGCAATTCTCTGTGTCAGCCATTTCAGACAGGACACGAGAAAAGGGTTACAAAACTGCACCTGCCTGATATGAGGATTTTTTACTTTTTTGAGAAACATATCACATCATATTTCCCAGAAAATTCACGGATTGAATCATACTACATCCAGCTATCCAACGCCTCCGTGTTTGCGCTTCGGTGCCAAAATGCTCCGATAGTTCAGCCATGGCTGCCTGGAACGGTATGCTGGTGCATCATAGAACTGTGGTCTGTGATGCTTGTGGTTCAACCTTCTTGGATCTTTCATCTGTGAGTGTGACACTCATGGTGTCGGTACAATCTTCCTCATCTTGACAGTGTATGCACAGGCCACAGGGTTTGGTTTCTCAACACGCAGTCTCTCTACCTACAAATCCTCAGTGTTATCTTCTAGACTGAGCCCATGAATTGCAACTCCATTTTGTGCTGTACCAACACGACCCCATCTTCCGAGACGAGGTTCCTAAGAAAAATGGAGATGTCAATGTATGTCACTTAGTTTAGTGCTGCTGCACGAAATTTCTTATGAGCAAACATAGGCACACCAACAACGGGGATTATACTGGAGGAGCTACACGAAATGATCTAACGAATATCTAGTTTGCATATATTCACATCAAAGATTGGAGAAGCTCTTACTCGGCCAACACCAGCGACAATGAAGCGTCCCGATTTTGCAATTGCAAGCGAATTGACAAACCCATCCTGCACATTGACAAGTTGCAGATTGGAGATACAGCAGGGCCAACAATCAAGTTTTAATGTTATTGCACATTGAGGAGTAAGTAAAACCACAGGGTGAATCAGTAACTATGTGAGTACAATACCAGTGCCAAGTTGAATAATGGCTGCATCCCTTTCGAATCAGGTTGAATAGCCCAAAGGCGAACAACACCATTTGCTGCTCCCGATGCAGCAAGATCGGAACCTTTTCTTGCCGCAACAGCACTAACCCATGAATGCGCTGATGTAAAGCTTTCAGATTTGCATGTTCCATTTTCTGCATAGTGGCATGAGGAATAATCATAACTTAAATCTCACTCAGTTGTAGAAAAGAGGGAACATACGGGAAGGAGTGGACATCATAAACAGCACTGCACTCTGTGCATGACCACAAGTATAACAAACTAACAACACATAGTGAAAAACAGAAGGTGATTAATATCAGTAGTCAAATACATCTCTAGCAAAGATTCCAATTACTATGAGAGCTAAACAAATAATCATAAGCTCTTGCCATATCTTGTATCAAAGAAACAATCTTTCTTCGCACTAAAAAAGAGGGTAAAGGAATTGAGAGTACATCTTACCTTTGGGTAACTTTTCATCAGCACTGTCAAGTGAACTAGGAGTGAATGATGGATGGGCATTTTTCATTATGTGAGTAGGCTTCTTTCTCATTACACTCCGAAGCTCAAGGCTTCCATCATCAGATCCAGACAAATATTCCTTGTCATCGATAAAGCAGCAGCACTCCAAAGACACAGCAGGTGCACGAAAGACTAACTGTGACTCCTCCGGTATCTGCCCAGAAATAAAAGTTTATGCAATGGGAAAGATAAGTCCTGACATCTGACATCACAAGGTTTTCACCTGTATATTTCTTAACAGAGAAAGGCAAATCAATTCCAGAATTAAAGCATGTCTCCTTGGCTGCACGCTAGGAAGATGTTTGGGCCATTTTCATGTTCACAGGTTGTTTGAATCTTTACATAAAGTCTTATCAGGATACCTATTTATTTGACAGTTACACAACTAGTATGCAGGTTGATGAATTGCACAGTATCTGCATGTAGATTTGATAGTAGCAAGTAATTCCTTCTTATTGTTGACAATGAACAAGATTTGATACTTCATATCAAATGGAAGTTGCAGGGACCCTTCAGTGAATCAGTTAGTGAATTTTTCATGAAATTTTGAACTAGTAATGACGTTTTTGGGCACTTGCTGGCAACTTTCTTTGCATGCAACAAAGTTACAAACATTTTATGCTAAGAGCTAAAGCAAAATACACAAATGCTAAGGGCAACATTACCTTCCAAAGATGCATTGTCCTATCCCGTGCTACAGTCAGAAGTCTATCTTTGCTAAGTGCATCAGTTGTCAATATTTCACCTTGATGACCATATAGGCAGTGCATGTATGTTCTATCTTCAGCATTCCACTGCATTATTGAACGATCAAAAGAACCGGAGAATAGCTCTGAAGAGTCCGGCCCAAAAGCAAGACACGAGACTGGCCCTCTATGGCCACTAAATGCCTGCAGAACAACATAAAACAACACTGAATTAAATTGTACAATTGGGCAAACAATTACTATCATCAATATTAGAAATATTTAGCTCCCTGATGTTCCCTAGAATATTCCAGGGTAAATATGAGGAGGGAAGACAGTTGGTAGCACCTAGAAGACAAATCAAACTAACTTGTAGTTGCTTCACAGTTAATGTTTAAAGCCTTAAACCTAATGCAAATTGATAGCTTTTGAAGATCCTATTCTACAATTTTGAGCCCAGATTTTAAATAAAAGCCCAGCCTTCCACAATTTGTTGGGTCTACTAACGCGGCACCTTTACTGTCAACCACAGCTGGGGTAGGTAATAACTTAGGATTATCAGATCAGTGGAAATTTGGCTTATGACTTGTGAGGGTACCAGTAGTGATAGAGTTTGTCTAGAAAGCTAGGCACAACCTTACAGAGTGGATCCAAAAGGCTTACAGAGCTTGTGCAATAGGCTAGCATAGGGTCCAATTATAAAATAAGAGGCCCCCAAAAGAGGGAAGGCAACTATTAGCAATTTAGTGTTGTACAATAGTCACTAGAAGTTTGGTCAAAATAGAGTGAAAGGACATTAGACGACAAAAATAATCTGTACACATTGACATTGAACAACAGAACATCTACAATCTGATAAAAAAAATATGGATATTTGGACCACCAACACACATCCTACAGTGATAGGCGGAATTTAAGTTTCAAGTGCATTGGCCAAAGAAACCTATCCAGGGTTATGTCGTAGACATGAGAAAGTCAGCAATAGATCCCGCATAGATCCCAACAGAGGACTACATCAATTTTTCTACACTGATCAATACTGACAGCAATATCTTAGATCTCATAGGCAATATACAAGCTAACCATAAGCTCAACATCAGGGGATAATATTTTGCTTGAAACAACCTTGGCACCAAATAGAACAAGCGAGGTCAGATATCATTGTGACATGTACGGATATGTTAAGAATGTTCTCCCTTGTTATTACCACTTGTTAAGAATGTTCTCCCTTGTTATTAGCACTTGGACTTCTTTCGGTAAAACGATGAGGAAGAGCCAGAATAATCTTCGATAGGACACTTTTTCTAAATAACTCTAGAGAGGCAGTAACGCTTCAAGAGGAACCATCTAGAATGAACTATAAGTTGTTTGCTTTCATTGATAATTTTTGCTATCAACCAGCATGACCGATATACAACACTTACATTGGAAATGATGTAAAATGGTCATTCCTTCACATAGTTTTGTAAATCAAGCCAATTTTGAAGTTTGCAAACATTTCTCTGAATATTATGGTTAGCACTTATATCATTCACGAGGAGTACCACACCTGTATGTGCTCCCGTGACCGAACATCCCACAAATGGATATGCCTGTCAAGGCCACCGGTTGCCAAGTATCGCCCATCGGAACTGGCAGCCAGCGCAAGAACATGCTGACTTCTCTTCGCGGACAGAGGAGCTTTAGCATGGTGCGAAACCAACACCTTTTCACTTGGCCACAAATACTTCTCACTTTTCCCAGTCTCAACATCCCAATGAAGGATAACTAAATCTTTGGACGCGGAAAAAACCCTTGTCACTGTCCTTCGACAAAGCAACCGCGGTTACTGGTTGCTGGTGCTTCACTATAAATTTGAACCCATCCTGCTACCCCGGAGGTAACACCCTGCAAATTGCAATGCTTGTCACATTCCGTAACATCAAATTGTATCATTTTGATATGAGCGTGGCAATCAAAAAGGGGGGCGCTTTTAGCATCAAATGCACGGGGAATTGCTCACCTCGCAGCGAGGCCCCAGCGCTGCCTTCCGCTCTCCTCGAGCTGCCTCTTCCGGAGGACCGCCGCGACCCGCCTCCCGCCGGCAGCGCCATCCTCCTCGTCGCTGTCCTCCTCCTCCTCTTCCTCCTTGCACCTCTTCACCGCGTCGGCGATCCTCTCCAGGTACTCCTTGGTCATCCGCATCTTCCTCTCCCCGACCGTCTCCTCCACCTCCTCCTTCTCCTCCTCATCCTCTCCACCTACGCTGCCGCCCAGCGCGAGGACGTCGTCATCGTCGCTGTCCCCGCTCTCGATGTCCTCGTCCCTCACGCCGCGGCGGCGCTTGGGCTCCGCCTCGAAGAAGGGGTCGTCTCCGGCTGCGGCGGCGGAGGAGGGGCGCTTGGGCCTGCCCCGTGGCCCTGACGGCGGCGGCCTCTTGCCGTTACGGTGGCCGCGCGGCGCCATTGGTGGGTGGGGAGGAAGCTGAGCTGAGTTAGGGTTTTAGGTTTTTTTCTGCCGGCGGGGTTTTGTGCCGGAATATTACCACCCAGTTAGCACCATTTCATGGGCTTTCATGGGCCACATATGGGCCTGATCTGTACATGCATAGGCCGTTAATGGGCCTGGGCTGCAACTACTATGGCCTGCTTACATTTTTATTTGCCTTTTCTATTCTACCATTTCACTTCCAGATAGTAGTATACAATCATGATCATGCCAAAAATATTTTTAAAATATGAACCTAAAAGTTGCTATTGAAAATTTTAAATCAAACTTAGGGTTAGTTTTTGCGTGCATATTGCAATATTTAACTCGGATTTAGAGTTAGTGTTTGCATACATGTACATGTTGAAATGTAGGTGAAATTGGGATCATATTGCTTGGCGTCAACATAATGACGCTTTTTTTTCAGGGACAGCAACATAATGACACTACTCATGCAAATATATCCAATATAAAAGATGTGAGTTCGTGGAATCTAAATAATCTGAACCATCCATTCAACTTCAATCCGAAGGCTCACGAATTTTGTTAGACCCTTATAAATTTAGGCTTAGTTGCACACTAACTCCCATAATATATCCTCTCAGATTCTTAAAATTCAGCATTGATTCCATATTTATTTTCATTTTTTTTCACAAACTAGTAGGAGCACTACATTTCAATTAAGAAGAATAAGAGCAATAGTTACAAAAGGATTATTTATTTCAAAAATAATCCAAAAGATGGGGTCCACATGTGGACTACTCCCCCACGCCGCACTGCTAATTTTCCAGAGGCTAATGTTTTGGAAATCCAGGAACACTACCTCCCTGTAGGTTTGTCTAGCTGAGTTGAAAACGGGTAGCTTCTTTCCTTCCAAACACTTCACATGGCCTACTTTTGTGATTCACGGCTTTGCTGCCACGGAACATACAACATCTGTTCCACCATGCGTCGAGAGAAGGAAAGGAAGGTGTCGTGGGGACAACCTGAGAGCCTGGCCAAAATTTACCAAGGACCACATGGCGACGGTGAAGGGGCGATCTTTGCATAGGTGCATGGCTACACATTTAGAAGGCTACTTAATAATATTTTTTGTACTAGATTGCTTCCTGAGCAACTGAGCATACTATGGTCTGGTTGATTCTCTTCTAATATTTCAGTCTCAAGTATTTTATAATTTCTATGATTCTGATCAACGGTTGATATTATTATGATTCTAATGGATCTATTTAAATGTTAGAGATAAGTTGATAGTATTTTCTATAATCTGATAACTGTTTTCTTATTAGAGCTAAGAAAAATTTGACAGTAGGCTAATGATCTGCTGGACAGACTCATGATGTATAATACGAAAACATGTATTGCACATATACTAATCCAAAAGAGCAGCATTCACCGGATAATTAATTAAACATACTTAACAATAATTTCCAACGTCACTTTTTTTTGTTCGAAATCCAACATCACTCTTATAATAGTGTTCGGTTCTCTATCATAAGCTACTACTACATCAACTAATCAATATGAAAATCGAATCAATAAAACAACCACATTTCATCTAGACATTAACTACTCTAACACTTGGTTTAGTTGCCGGCGCCTGCCGTCGACCGCCTTGCGGCCTTCTTCCACCTTGTCAGCGGCGGCCTCCGCGGCGAGCGCCTTGGCCGTGTCATAGGAGGCGTGCAGGGCCGACGAAGAAGTAGTAGGCGAGCAGCGCCGCCGTCCATATCCCGAACCGCACGAAGGACTTGCCGTCGATGGAGCCGAGCAGGAAGATATTGATGAAGATGGACGCCGACGGCAGCCACGGCACCAGCGGCACCCCCCACGTCTTGGGCACCCGGGCCTTGGGCACGGCGAGCTGCAGGTACAGCGTAGCCGCGAGCCACGCCGGCACCGTCGCCGCGTACGCCGCCCAGCCGCCGTCGGCCGCCAGGCCCCAGTACGCCGCCGTCGCCAACGACGACGCGACGATCACGGCGAGGCACGCCACGAGCTTGTTCCGGTCCGAGGGGGCCGTCTCCCCGGAGACGTAGTACCGGCGGACGAGGAGGGCGACGCCGACGAGCGTGAAGATGAAGAGCGTGGAGATGGAGAGGAGGTTGGAGAGGATGCCGAGGTCGGTGAAGAGGGCGATGGCCGCCGTGGCGGCGAGCATGGCGACGGTGGCGCGCACCGGCGTGCCCCACCTGGGGCTCACCTCGGCGAGGCACGGTGGCGCCATGTGCGTCCGCGCGATGTGGGTGAGGTACCTGGCCTGGCCGATGGCGCCGACGAGCAGCACGGTGGTCATGCCCTTGAGCGCGCCGAAGGCGACGATGTACTTGGCCCAGTCCATGCCGACGGCGGTGAAGGCGACGGTGAAGGGCGCGTCGGGGTCGATGTCGGCGTAGGGCTGCATGAGGCAGAGCGTGACGGCGAGCACGCAGTAGATGACGGTGGTGAGCACCATGGCGCCGACGAGCCCCACGGGGATGTCCCTCGCCGGGTTCTTGGTCTCCTCCGCCATGGTGCTGACGGCGTCGAAGCCGATGTACGCGAAGAACAGCACTGCCGATGCGGCGAAGACGCCGCGCGCGCCGAAGGGGGCGAAGTCGGCGGTGAGGTTGGAGAGCTTGGCCTTGGAGAGGCCGGCAGCGATTATGAAGACGATGACGGCCAAGTGGACGATGGAGAGGACGGAGTTGAAGCGGGAGGAGCCCTTGGTGCTGAGCACGGCGAAGGCGCAGACGAGCGTGATGACGACGACGGCGATGGGGTCGAGGCGGGAGTAGTCGTCGGAGAGGGAGGCGGCGTGGATGCGGAAGTCGTTGGGGCGGTGGTTCAGCAGCGTCGCGAAGTAGGACGTCCACGACCGCGCCACCGCCGCGCCGCCGATGCAGTACTCGAGCAGGATGTTGCCGGCGGCGATGAACGCCACGAAGTCACCGAGCTCCACACGCAGGTACGCGAACGATCCACCTGCACCATGCAAAATTGCGAACACAACAAAAAAAATCCGTTCTTTTAATGTTAAGTACATTTTAAGTAAGTTTTTAAAAGGAACATTTTAAGTACAAATAATAATGTTAACGAAAAATGTATATTGATTGTATTAAAAATCAGTTCTTTTTAATGTTTCATACATTTTGAAGTAACAAAAAAAGTCAAAAATATACTCCATATTGATTGGATCAAACTGACAAACTTCCTCAACTTTGTCCTCCAGTGAAACAAGCTCCTAAGTGTGATCTTGATTTAACAATAACAATGAAACAAACTTTCTCTCTCTTAATCTATGCGCATGCATCAAAGTAATAAGGGAAAAAAGTGAACACTAGCTTGAAAAACAAGATTTCATGTCAAACCCAAAAGAAGATTAATCACTCATATTGTCACGACCAAGAGAAAAAAAAAGGTTTCTGACCATGAGTGACAGACCATATAAATCAACCCAACTACTAGATCATCATGCAAGTATCTATTTCACTTACGTACTCATCATGCCAAAGCATGCATGCATGCAAATGCAAGCAAGAGTTAATCAGTCAAGACCTGCGACGGGGAGCTCGATGGCGAACTCGGTGTAGCAGAACACGGAGAGCATGGCGGAGACGCCGGAGACGGCGTAGGAGATCACGACGGCTGGTCCGGCGGCCTCCTTGGCCTCCTGCCCCGTGAGCACGAAGATCCCGGCGCCGATGACGGCGCCGACGCCGAACCAGGCGAGGTCCCACCAGTTGAGCGTGCGCCTCATGGCGGCGCCGCTCCGCTCCCGCACGGCGTGGAGCTCGACGTCGGCGCCGGACCGCGCCGTGAGGCGGTCCCTGAGTCGCGGCGCCGTTTCCAGCAGAGCGCGACCGTACGCGCCCCAGCTCGCGAAGGACTCCTCCGGGAAGAAGGCTCCCCCCGCGCCGGTGCAGCACCCGACGAGACGGCGGAGAACGCCGCCGCCGCCGCCGCCGCCGTCTCCCTCGCCGGCGACGGACGCAGCCATGGTACCCGTGCCAACACGAGGGAATCAACTAGGTCGTCGCACGGGTATCGTATCTTCAATTCCGATCAAAACGTAACTGTGAATCTGTGATCGTTTATATATATAGGTGAAGAGAAGGAATCAGGAGGAGTTAGTTAGGGTCTGTTTGGTTGCTTGGATGAAGAGGGATGGGAGATGGCCATCCCGTTTTTTAGAGGATATCCAGTGTTTGGTTCAAGGGATGGCTTGGATGGGGATATCCAGCAAAAGGGAATATTCCATTTGGATGCTGGATAGACACACGCAGAAAAATTTGGCGGACGGTGCGGCCCGTGGCGCTCGCGTGAACTCCCATTCCCCAATCCCCTACAGATCTGACCGAGAGAAGCAGCCACCGGACCGCTGCCGGGGAGGCCGGGCTGCCGCCGGGAAGGCCAGCGCCGGCAAACCCGTCGTCCCCGCCACCCATCGCTCCCCCGAGCCCGCCGTCGACCTCCGACCGCCGCCCATCGCTCCCCCGAGCCCGCGCCGCCCTGCCCTCGCCCCCCGAGCCCGCGCCGCCGCCGGGCCACCTCCGTTTCCCCCCGCTGCTCCCCTCCCGCCGCCGTGCGCCGCGCTGCCGTCGCCCCCCGAGCCCGCGCCGCCCTGCCCTCGCCCCCCGAGCCCGCGCCGCCGCTGGGCCACCTCCGTTTCCCCCCCGCTGCTCCCATCCCGCCGCCGTGCGCCGCGCTGCCGGCGCCTCCCGAGCCCGCGCCGCGGCTGGGCCTACCGCTACGCCCCCGACCGCCGGCCCCGGGGCATCCTCCGCTCGCCACCGGCCTCCGCCCATCGCTCCCCCGAGCCCGCCGTCGACCTCCGCCCATCGCTCCCCCGCCACCGGACCGCCGCCGAGAGAAGCGGCCACCGGACCGCCGCCGGGGAGGCCGGGCTGCCGCTAGCCGAGGACGCCGGGCTGCCACGAGCCGAGGTCGCCGGGCCGCCGCGAGCCGCTGGGCCACCGCCGGCCGCATCGGGCACGCCTCATGCTCTGTTTTTCTTTTGAGAACATCAAGACAGAGAATGTATTTCTGATTTTATGCCAATGTCGTAAAACATGCATAAATACATATTCAAATTGAACTGTCTAAAATGGTGATATATATTTCGTGTATGCTGAAATTTGGTTACTTCTTTATTCAATTGTATGTATGGTTTGGAAGATAATCTCAATGAAATCACACCCAACTCACACCTAACTCAGCTCATCCCATCCCTCCAACCAAACAAAAATTTGACTGATCCTGTCCACTTTCATCCCTCCAACCAAACAAAAAATTGTCTCATCCCACTCAACTAACCAAACAGAAAACAGGCTCATCCTATCCCTGAAAAACTGGATGGCCCCAACCCATCCATCCTTGCCCTCCAACCAAACGGACCCTAATTTTCTGTTGAGCGGAATCAGGTGAGTTTGTTAGAGGTGACTGGAGATGCATGCAGCATTATCGCGCGTTGGGTCATGAACGAAGGAGGCCCGCTTACGAAAGGAAGAAGGCCGCGAACCGGATGACCGACCTGCTCCATTCATTTTCAAAGAAAACAAAACCCTTGCTTCCGTCGAGATAAAAACTTGCTCTATTTTATCTTCCTATTAGGTTGCCGAGCAGGCTTGTTACCTGTTTCTAGTTTCTTAGATTATCAAGTCCCGTGGTAATATTATCATTGTTCTGTACACCTCCCAATAACGAAAAATGAAAGGATCGGGATTACTCCCGTTCTTTTTTTGTTTTATTTGTCATTTTGCATTTATGCTCGAGTGTTCTTGGGCAATAGGACCTTGTTGGTACGCCAACACTAAAATATATTATTATAGTTTTTGTTGGTTTTGAGGTTGCCCTAAATCCACGCAGACTGCACCTTTCACTTCCTTAGTGCACTATTGACTTCCGGGTGGCCAAGCACTCACGTTAAAGCAAGACTAGCTTCTGGGTGACACGCCGCTCACGTTGAAGCAAATCTGTTGTGATTTCAGGTAACCGAACAGCTCACATCGAATCACAACTCAATAGCGCACTCAGTATTTAAAAATAGCACGACATAATTGGGAGACTAGCCATTATGAAGCACTACTTTATTAATGTGGACACTATTACATAAAAGTACACACACTTCTCTATGTGCCTCTACTCTCACTCCCTCTTGCTAGCTATGTTTTCTCACCATAGCAAGGTAAGAGACAAGGTTCTTTATTTATAGAGCTTCATGGGCATTGGATGTATGACATGTGTCAAGATCATGGCCATTGATATGAAATATCTAAAGCTTCTACATTCTTCTAAATAAATATCTAAACACTAGAAAGTTTCTTAATTTATCTAAATTAGTATTCTAGTGACTTTTCTAGTAAATATCTTCCTCTTGACATCTTGAGAGCTCTCTAGAAATTTGGATTGCCATCTTTCAATAGTTTTCTTCACGAAAAAATATTATCATTAAGAACCACCTCTTAATAGAGTGGTGAAGCAGTGGGGCATAACTCCAACTACTAGGGTTTAAATTCTGGTGAGTTTTGTAAAAATTTAGTAAAATTCGTGGATTTATCTTCAGTCTTCACTGAGTTTAAAATGTGATTAAGAGACGTGCTCATGTGAATATGTAAGAGTAGTCTATGTGTTTGTGGTGGTGTATGTACCTTTGTACATCTTCATCGTAATGGTAAGAGAAAATGATATTATCAAAGTTTAGGAGCGAGAAATTGAAGTCTAGCGTTAAAGGAATCAAACTAACACGCGGTGGCCTAGTCACTAATGTTCTGGCCCGAAAGGACATCGGCCTGGCCTGGCCCCGTGTTCACATGTCAGCTTCGTTGCTGCACGAGGAGTTGGCTTGTCAAGGTTCCAGCCATGGACGGCCTCGCATGCAGGTTGCGTCGATGGCTTTGCCAGAGCGCTACCTCCGTGAAACCTTGGTCGTCTTGTTCTTCCATGTTAAAAAGTATGCAATGCATACTTGAATGTTCTAGAATACTTTAGAGTATTTCAGAAAGATATTTTAGAAGAAGACACTAAAATAAATCATAGATAAGTATGGTGGAAATATTTATAGAGAACTCTAGAATTATGGAGAATTCTAGAGCAAGATATTTAGGTATCTAGAAAGTTATGAGGTGAGAAATATCTAAGAGATGGATAATGTTGTAGAGAATTCTAGAGAGAAGATATTTGTAGGGAGTTTTCTAGAGTTGTATTGTAGGGTTTGGATTGTGCCACATGGCAATAATCTAACGGTATTGTAACCCTATAAATAGGGGTGCCACCTCTCCCCCCATGTAACTTAGTGAGCCATCATGAGTATGAGAGAATAATAGGGAGTGCGGCAAGTCTTAGGTAGAGTGGTAGGATAGCCACCAAAAAACTATTTTATCCAGATTGTGTTAGTGAATAAAAGAGTTATCGTGTGTAAGAGTGTGGTCTTCCCGGTAAGCCGCGTACTTCTAATACTTAGTGTTTGTTGAGTTGTGATTCGACGTGAGCGGCTCGGTCGTCCGAAATCACAATGATGTTTTAACGTGAGCGGCACAGCTGCCCGGAAGCAAAATACTAAGTAGTATAAGAAGGAAAAGCTAGTCGGTGTAGAGAGAGTGCGTAAGTTCTCACATAGTGTGGGTAGTAAGAGACACCTCGAGAGAGCCATCTCCAATATTCCATACAGGTCTTTGCACTTCAATTCTGCCTCTGCTCCTTTTCTTTTCCCCTTTTCGGATTCATTTGGGGTGCCATGGAAATGGAGCTTAGAGAAATGTTACACCTTCCACATCGCAAGTGTTTCTTGTGAACTGGACTTTCGTACCCTCTTTAAGCTGGCAGGAACACCAAAAATTTTCTGATGCGTAATTTTTGAGATCCTAAACGGAGATTTAGTGTCAGGTTTTGCATGCCTCCCAACTTGGGCAATTCATGATGATTTTATTTGAGATCTAACCAAACAATTGTAGGGATTCAAATCTAGGTTCATTTCTACCTTTCAGAGCTTGATGAGTAGTATGTCATCTTGGAAGATTCCCCCAAAAAAACCCTATTAAGCAAGATCACAGGCAAAGTATTTTTTTAAATAACGGAAGAGAGAACTACCCGGAGCAGGCAAAGTATTTGCAGAGGTGCCGCACCTGTATTTGGTTTGTACAAAGTGATTGCAAAATTTAAGTCTCCTTTTTAGCAACAAATGCTAGTTGGTTTAACCTGATTGCATGATCGTTTGGACCAAGGTAATTTATTTTGACGCGGTTCCATTCACATTAGCGAGGGATGGGGCAATTTTTAGCCCCAGACAAACACATTCTCCACTGCGGATAAATCTAATGTTAACTATAATAGTGTGAGATGCTTGTGACAGTGGATCCCATTATCATGTTGTCCAACCAAAACAGGTGCTTCCCTGGTTGGAAACTTGGGACAAATGATTTTGTTGATCATATCCTGAAAGAAACTTTTAGGTTTCCAACTGACTAGGGGAACACTTCTGAGGGAACTTTAAAATTTTCATCTAGGTGCTTCTTCTGTCAAGATTGAACTGTTACAAATGCTTATGTTCAGGAAGATTTATACATACTTCTACAACTTATTAATATTTAGCAAGCTTTAAGACATTACATTTACAATTAGCTAAACTTCCTAAGAAAGAACAAATTTACAAAATTAGTCAGCCTAAATGCTACTGAAAGAGAATTACCTCCTTAGCTTCCATTGCCTCAGTTGCACCTTCCCGGCGGCTTCCCCACTTATCACCTCATCGATAAAATCCTTAAAAATGGATCTTTCAATGCCCAAAACCATGTCTAGTAGCTCACTGTCTAAACTCTTCCAATCTTTCATACCACATATCGCATCCTCGGCTAGCATGCTCTCGTCTTCTTCCTCTTCAGAGCATTTTATCATTGAGGCTGTGGACAGGAGACCGTCAATCTCTGCACACAAGTCCTTAAAAATTTGCAACCCACTTAACTTCTTGGATGCAAATAACTGTGATTGACTAGTTTGGTTGATATCCATTTTCTGGGTGATGAGTTCATTTGCAAGATCGAAGATGAACCTACGGTTAAGTTTTCTGTGTATGGACTTGCTTGCTCAAGGATGAGAAAAAGCTTTGGATTGATCGAGTATCTGGATGACCTTAGCTGATGGGGCATCACCCTCATACTTAGTTCATTGTGCAGGAGGCCTGACGCTGAGAGTATATCATAGATGTACTGGTGATCTTTATTGGAAGTAACTGATGAAAACATCGCATTAGTCTTGAGAGCTTCATCATTCAAAAGTCGCAGGAGCTCAAGCTTTTGGATGAGGGCTTTCATGTTTTCTGGCTTTATCTGGTTGCCCTCATTGCTTGTCTTCGACCGTGGCGTGTCAGGGAGTCTTGTCGGGTTCCAACACTCATCTGAAGTAGGTTGATCAGCAATAAAAAACAGCATACTTTTTTAGGAAAGGAGATCCTTATAACTCAGGTATACAATAAGCTTAAATAAGCTCTGAAGGACAATCGGTGACCGGTGCAACCACACATGATCTAGTAAAATTAGCTATGATCAACCTATTATGAATGTGATTAATCTTTTTGAACAAGATCTCCCTATTCCCATAAAACATTCTATTTGTGGGGCACATATCCTGCGAAATTAGGCTAAGTTTTGAGAGCAGTTCTCCGGTCCTTGGAGAGGTACGAAGAGGTACCAGTACCTCCTAATGGTTAAAAGGTACCGATTAGAGATCTACCATTGAATTCAGAAGGGTACGATCGGGCATGAGTATTTCCCGCACCCCTCGATCCGAGGCAAATGAGCTGAGAAAAGCTCCTCTATCCTATCCTCTCTCAGTCCGCACCGAACAGATGTCTATCTCTATCCCTATCTCTATCCCTATTTCCCTGCCGCCGCCGCCCTGGACCACGCCGGCGTGGTCCACTGCTCCAGTCCGCCGGCCCCGCGCGAGCTCTCCTTGTGCCCCCAAGGCGCTGCTGCCCGCCCCCGCCCGCCGGACGCGAGCTCGTGGCCCCGAGCTCCCTGCCGCCGCCGCCCTGGACCACGCCGGCGTGGTTGGCTGCCTCGGTCCACCGGCTGCGCGCGAGCTCTCTTGTGCCCCCAAGGCGCTGCTGCCTACCCCCGCCCGCCGCACGCCAGCTCGTGGCCCCACCCGCCGCACGCGAACTCATGGCCCCGCCCGCCGGCCCGCAGCGCGGCCGGCTCCCTGGCACCCCGACCGGCTCCCTGGCGCCCTGCTGTCCCTGGCGCCGTGGTGGCCGCTGCCTGCCCCTCTTCACATCTCAGCCACGAGGTCCGAGTTTGAGACCCAGCAATATATTCTGTGAAGGAATTCCATATTTTTCATGTCTCATTCTTCTTCAATACCGCATCGCTGTATCTCTGAAAGTTTGAAGCAAATGGGTTCTGAGTTTTCCTTTTTGAACTAGGGATATATTCTTATGTTAATTGTAGTTTTCCTCAATCCTCTACATCTGTACGAACAACTTCTTTCTGAAACTTAGAGATACAAATAACCAAAGTGAGTAGCTTTTGCAGGACCAGTTCTTTGATTTTGCCATCATGACATATACACAATTCGTAAACCAGTTATGCTTAATGCATTATGAAATAGACGAGGCAGGACATGGATGCTCATCTACTATATACGCAAAATACTGTCCTTTTACTTACCTGTTCATACAAATTTACAGCACATATTCAGTACATGTAATGCACCTACATAGCAGTATACATATGTTTTTTATCAGTGCATTTTATGCCCACCTATTGTCTATAAACGTCCGGTACTTGTCGACGATCGGTGAATCGGCGATCTTACGGTATGCATGGAGTGATGATTACTGGGGGGTAGGGACCTCTAGGGCCCAAGTGCCAAGAGGTCTGACAGCAGGGGACAGCCGTTTTTATACAGGTTCGGGCCTCCCTCCGGATAATAAGCCTACGTCCTGTTGCTATATATTGATCGGGAACACGCTTACAATGGGGGGTGTATGTTAGTGGCTACCCTAAGGCCTAATCGTAGACTAAACCTAGCTAATCCTCCGGGCTCGACTTCTTCGAGACTGCGGGTCTTCTAGAGCTTCGCCTCCTCGGATCCTATGCTGCTTGGGCTGCGACTAGTTGATCTTGTCCTCCCCTATGGGATTACTGATCCTTATATAGGGGGTACCCAGGGTCGTACCGGACGTGGACTTACGTCCGAGTAGGACTCTGGCTTCCTTAAACGTCGGGACTGACTTTCCTAGTTTAGGGGGAGTCTTCCCTCCTCTAGAGGGGTTACCTTATCGTCTGGGGATCCTTATTAGGTACGCGGTACCTTCCTAAAGTCCCGGGGAACTGTACACGGATACCCCTAATACGCGGGATACCGTACTATTCATCATCAGTACTAAATCCTTTTTAACTGATTTAAGTAAAAATACCAGAAAAGATCTTACTGGTATTAACACAAATTCTACATATAAAGTTAAAAGTGCATTTTCTTTATTACTATATCATTGCTACTACCTACATATCCCTTACACTATCTTATTTTCATGTTAATTTACAGGGCATAAAAACTAGGTCCCAGCGCTGATAAACAAGATTACCTGCAAATTTCCCGCACCAGCTACCTATGTACAAATTCAGTCGTACTTTGCCTACCCAAAGTACTCTGTATTTTGCTTCTAGACTTGTCGTTTACCAACTCTGCGTCCTTTATATACGTATGCTACCTCTGTCTCTTAGCCTCTTAGATACACAGAATTCCACCGAATGCTCTTGATCTATAAACCTGACATAAACCAGCTATAAACGTTAATGCTTTTGCAGCACTTATCTCTGATCGTTCCTGTTCCTTGCTTTACAATCTTTACAAAGCATATACCGTTCAGAAACAACGTTTTTGACAATACGTAACATTTTTACATACGTTTCAACTACCATCTAATCTAATGAACATAAACTGCAGATCCTCACAACATACATGCTTTGGTACACATCATCGAATACCATTTTCATTTCTGGCCAGCCTACCAACTAACTTCACCTTTTCAATGTCTTCCTACATGTCCTCCTCTGTTAAATAATCGAAGCAATTAACTTCGTACATTATACCTATCAATACACTACTTCTATGATTACCAGACAAAATAACATCATTCTATCCAGTTAATGAACCACCCCCGATATTACAAATGAAACTTCAAATGTTCCTAACTTGTACTTTCTTTCACTTTACACCGTATATACCTAAATTTCCCATTCAAATGACTGCCGTTACATAGATCTAATTCAACAAACTCAGCATTACTGCTCCAGAAAAAACTATGCTACTGCTACCGCTCCGTCAACTTGTACAGTTCATAACCAAAAAAACCAATCAGATAAAAAAAAAGAACAGCATAAGCCCGTTCCAGTACCTTTCTTCCCAAGGACCGATCAGACACCGCCAAGCAAACAACTGCAACATCAGAACCTAGATGTTCCTCTTCAGCTCCTAAACAGCACCTAAAACAAGAAATCTTTATATAGCAATACACAGGCAACACAAAAAGATCTATCACCATACTTTAACACTTGCCTTCTCCTGCGCAAATAGCTATAGCTATTAGTAACAGTCCAGTCAAATCCTTTTACACGCTATGTCAGCCCAATTCACAGACCCAACTCCCGAAAAGATAACAGCCAACTCACAGCCAAATAGCATTCCGCGGAACTACCCGCAGTCCTTCCCGTCGCTTCCGCTTTCATTGCAGCATTTCCTTTCTTTTCTCCGCCTTCTTCTACACAGAACAAGATCCTCATCGACGCCGATCCTGGACTTCGATCTACCATTCAGAGCATACAAAAAGGAACAAGAACAAGCATACCAAGGTACGATCTTCTTCACCTATACTACCTATCTTCTTTCAACGAACATTTCATCGTTCTTTTAGATCTACAGTACTAAAGTGAACCGCCATATACAAGATTTTCATGCACTAATTTCTAACATACAAAGAACGCTCTATTGACATTAAACTTAGTTAATATCTGCTAAAATACAGTCTTTACCTAAACTGTCACTCTGAAACACCTACGTCTAATAAACAGCCTCTTATCAATGTATTTCAATATATATTTACTTAACCAGTTACCAGGTATATTCAAACCATTTTCAAAATAATTTCATCTACAGCAGCACTATTACTAACAATTCCACTTACAAAGATATATGCTCTTCCATACCACTACACTAACATATTCGATCTATTATGCAGATTTAGATCCGTACTACTAAAATTAATTGACATATACTGCTTTTTCATGCACCGATTTGCAGCGTAGTCAGATCGCTCCATTGATATTAAAGTTACCTAACATCAGACAAACTACAGCCTTTACCTGAACAGTTACCTTCAAACAGCTAAGTTTAATAAATAGCTTCTTACCAGCCTATTTGAATGTATATTTACTTACTCAGTACCCAAGTATATTCAATCATTTCACACTAATTTCATTTACAGTAACACTATCAGTAACAACTCCGTTTACAAAAATATAAACTGTTCCATGCCACTGCACTAACATCTTCAATGTATTATGCAGATTTACAATTTGATTGAAATGACAGCTAAATGATCGGCATCTGATCAGCACGGTACAACATTCCTAATTTCCTTAATATCTATAGTATTTATGAAGATTATACAAATGCCCCCTTTACATGCTATAGGATCGAGCGATTCCAGCGATGAAGTTATCATGTACCTTCACGCTCCTAATAATAAACAGACCATCTCAAAGTCACCACGCTTAGCGGACATTATCTGCATTAGTGATGATGAAGGTCTGTATCATGTACAAATCAATCTCTCAATTCCATTTAACTTATACTTCACGTACTATGTACCATCCTGTACATTTCTATTTCATACAGGTCCTGACATTCTAAAGAATACAACCAATGACAGCGTCCTTCCAATAGGTAAGAAACAAACCTATCTAATCTTACTAAACAAAAAACAATATCATATTACTTACATGTCCGAATACTGTTCTTTGGCCTGAAAAAACACTGACTTTCATATACTTCTATAATGAACAGTTCCGAAGCTTGAAAAGAACGTCAACGAACCAGACCCTTTGCCTCCAACAAAGAAAAACAAGCTGTCAAAAAAAGCTCCTAAAAAAGGCAATACAATGATAATATAATTCAATTAAATGCTATTAATTACCTTTATGATCTATTTCAATACAAAAAGCTATGTATCATCAAATGTTTCTTTTCTGCCTCTTTCATGATATTATCCTAATTTCTATGCTCATTCCTTACACAGCTACTGGACCACTAAAGAAAAACAGCAGCTCCAATCATTGTCATCAGACCAAAAAAACAAGCTCATCAACAACCATTACTGAACAAGGTAACATCACAATCCAGAACATTACATGATCAGAAAACAGTTACTTCCTATCTACCAAACATATTCCGTTCCATGCAGGTCCCTCTTATGCACAACTAACTCAAGGTTACAACAACTTATGTGTCTTTGCCAATAACATCAGAGTGACAAGCAATGACGTCGAACGTATCAGACAAATTGTTGGTACTAAACAGCATCAAATACCACTCTATGTATGCAAAATGAACAAAACATTTATTGTTCCAAACGGCAGAATGGTACAGTCAGTATTTCGTTTTTCATAATTTCCATAAACAAAGTACATAGCATGATCTTATTCTAATCTTCAAATTACGTGTACAGTACTTCTCAGTGAGCTTCACAGATACATATCTCAAAAACTACTTGCATGAACCAATTAATTTCATGCTAATCAAAAACATAGAGAAGAAAGTTACAGATCACGTCCGTCTCAAATTAGGACAAGATAAACGAGGAACTATCACAACAAATTGGCCTCACTTTGTGGAAAGAAGCAACATCAAAGTAGGAGATATCTGCTCTTCAAATATGCCAAAACAAAACAATCTCTGGAGCTACAAGTTTACTGCATCTGAAAAGATCAGGTACATTATCTTCTTTTTTCTATATACTCTGATTACGCAATTGCATAATACTTACAACTATAATAAAATATATCCTCTATATTACATGCAGGTACCGACCTTCCACCGATCCAATCCTGTTTCAGTCTCGCTATAACATAAACAAAATCCTTTTGCAACGACTATGTATGTATAAATATGGTATTATATCGACTCTTTCTATTATGAAATGTCATCATTTCATAATTGTAAACAGTACGTTAATACTATGCTTTATATATGACCAACAATTAAATTTCAAACTATTTCTACCTAATTTTCTACTTCATTACAGAACATTATCCACCATTTAGCGACGGGCGCAGCAACGCGCGCCGCTCTGTTCTAGTCTTCACTTTGTAACACAGGGGACCCGCGCGCATCTGCGTGTGTGGCTGACGACCGCACTTGACACCCACCCGCCTCATCTGTGATCTGATCATCCTACTCCCATGTCTGTTATTCTCTCTTTTAGAGATAGCGACACGGCGAACATCCACCACCACGCATGTATCAGTGGAAGAATAATTCAAGTTTCCGTTTCTTTAAGATCACTATCAGCCATCAAAATTTGGTATTACAGAAAAAAAAAGAACGTCTCAGAAGTCAAATCCACAATGAATGTTCTACTGACAAAACCTACATCAGTGATTCAGCAATTCCCTGTGTCAGCCATTTCAGACAGGACGCGAGAAAAGGGTTACAAAACTGCACCTGCCTGATGTGAGGATTTTTTACTTTTTGAGAAACATATCACATCATATTTCCCAGAAAATTCACGGATTGAATCATACTACATCCAGCTATCCAACGCCTCCGTGTTTGCGCTTCGGTGCCAAATGCTCCGATAGTTCAGCCATGGCTGCCTGGAACGGTATGCTGGTGCATCATAGAACTGTGGTCTGTGATGCTTGTGGTTCAACCTTCTTGGATCTTTCATCTGTGAGTGTGACACTCATGGTGTCGGTACAATCTTCCTCATCTTGACAGTGTATGCACAGGCCACAGGGTTTGGTTTCTCAACACGCAGTCTCTCTACCTACAAATCCTCAGTGTTATCTTCTAGACTGAGCCCATGAATTGCAATTCCATTTTGTGCTGTACCAACACGACCCCATCTTCCGAGACGAGGTTCCTAAGAAAAATGGAGATGTCAATGTATGTCACTTAGTTTAGTGCTGCTGCACGAAATTTCTTATGAGCAAACATAGGCACACCAACAACGGGGATTATACTGGAGGAGCTACACGAAATGATCTAACGAATATCTAGTTTGCATATATTCACATCAAAGATTGGAGAAGCTCTTACTCGGCCAACACCAGCGACAATGAAGCGTCCCGATTTTGCAATTGCAAGCGAATTGACAAACCCATCCTGCACATTGACAAGTTGCAGATTGGAGATACAGCAGGGCCAACAATCAAGTTTTAATGTTATTGCACATTGAGGAGTAAGTAAAACCACAGGGTGAATCAGTAACTATGTGAGTACAATACCAGTGCCAAGTTGAATAATGGCTGCATCCCTTTCGAATCAGGTTGAATAGCCCAAAGGCGAACAACACCATTTGCTGCTCCCGATGCAGCAAGATCGGAACCTTTTCTTGCCGCAACAGCACTAACCCATGAATGCGCTGATGTAAAGCTTTCAGATTTGCATGTTCCATTTTCTGCATAGTGGCATGAGGAATAATCATAACTTAAATCTCACTCAGTTGTAGAAAAGAGGGAACATACAGGAAGGAGTGGACATCATAAACAGCACTGCACTCTGTGCATGACCACAAGTATAACAAACTAACAACACATAGTGAAAAACAGAAGGTGATTAATATCAGTAGTCAAATACATCTCTAGCAAAGATTCCATTACTATGAGAGCTAAACAAATAATCATAAGCTCTTGCCATATCTTGTATCAAAGAAACAATCTTTCTTCGCACTAAAAAAGAGGGTAAAGGAATTGAGAGTACATCTTACCTTTGGGTAACTTTTCATCAGCACTGTCAAGTGAACTAGGAGTGAATGATGGATGGGCATTTTTCATTATGTGAGTAGGCTTCTTTCTCATTACACTCCAAAGCTCAAGGCTTCCATCATCAGATCCAGACAAATATTCCTTGTCATCGATAAAGCAGCAGCACTCCAAAGACACAGCAGGTGCATGAAAGACTAACTGTGACTCCTCCGGTATCTGCCCAGAAATAAAAGTTTATGCAATGGGAAAGATAAGTCCTGACATCTGACATCACAAGGTTTTCACCTGTATATTTCTTAACAGAGAAAGGCAAATCAATTCCAGAATTAAAGCATGTCTCCTTGGCTGCACGCTAGGAAGATGTTTGGGCCATTTTCATGTTCACAGGTTGTTTGAATCTTTACATAAAGTCTTATCAGGATACCTATTTATTTGACAGTTACATAACTAGTATGCAGGTTGATGAATTGCACAGTATCTGCATGTAGATTTGATAGTAGCAAGTAATTCCTTCTTATTGTTGACAATGAACAAGATTTGATACTTCATATCAAATGGAAGTTGCAGGGACCCTTCAGTGAATCAGTTAGTGAATTTTTCATGAAATTTTGAACTAGTAATGACGTTTTTGGGCACTTGCTGGCAACTTTCTTTGCATGCAACAAAGTTACAAACATTTTATGCTAAGAGCTAAAGCAAAATACACAAATGCTAAGGGCAACATTACCTTCCAAAGATGCATTGTCCTATCCCGTGCTACAGTCAGAAGTCTATCTTTGCTAAGTGCATCAGTTGTCAATATTTCACCTTGATGACCATATAGGCAGTGCATGTATGTTCTATCTTCAGCATTCCACTGCATTATTGAACAATCAAAAGAACCGGAGAATAGCTCTGAAGAGTCCGGCCCAAAGCAAGACACGAGACTGGCCCTCTATGGCCACTAAATGCCTGCAGAACAACATGTTTTGATATTATTTTTCTGCAAATTCCATGAAAATGAGACGTAGAGGTTTTAAAAAGTTCTCAAAATATTATCAGTTTTTGAGACGTAAGGGCATGGTATATATCCATGCAAATTTCAAGAAGAAACTTGATCCCGTTTGTAAGATACGATTGTCTTTTACGTCTCTCACAAACAGGATTAAGTTTATTCTCAAAATTTGCATGGATAACAAGACCATGCCTCTACCTATAGCTGAGAATTTGTAGAACTTCTAACTGTTTGGCACAAGCAAACACTTGCATATGTCTGTGCAACTGTCATTGTACTGTGGTCCTTTCCAGCTTGAAGGACCATAAGCTATATTTGGTTGCATTGATTACTGGTTGCCTGTCATTACGATTGGTACATGTGCTTATAGCTAAGTATGTTTGTCCTATGCCTAGCAGCATGGGCTTCCTTAATTGTTGAAAACCAAACAGTAGAGCTAACTCACAGTTGTTAAGTTATGCAGAAGAATGACTCGTCAGATCAAGTGCTCACCTTTGAAGGAATCTGAGATCCTCTTCAGAGGAGGAGTCACCCATCATGATAGAGCAAGGCGTCAAGAACTGACACAGGACTCGGGATGTTCTCCAGTGGGTGGATCTTCTTCTAGTCACAAGATAGAACGGTAGAAGGTTCCTTGGAAAAGGGTTTGCCATTCGGTTATTACTGATACGGATATTCACATGAAGCAATTGATGGCAGGTTCTTTACATGTGGTAATATATTTTATCATCAGTACCTCATGCTTCAGTGTTGAAGCCGCATTGCTTTGACGGAGAAATGATGAGCTGGCATTCATAGGATCTGGATAATCGATAACACCATCGTCATGGCAGATGATCTTTGCCTGTATAGCCTTTGATCTTAGTCTGCCTCTTGGTGACACTGCTTCGTTGGATAACTTGCTTGGAGACATTGGCGGAACCGGCGGGCAAGACGTCCTCTCAGAGTTTGCCTTCTTCTGCACCAGTCTGGGGCACAAGCAGCTGGCGGACCTTGGTGAGCTTGTGCCTCTTGCAGGTTCCTCACCCCTGGAATGAGCGCTTTTGGTGTGAGAATGAATATTTTTGCTGTCACTGTTATCACTTTTTCTGGTCAAATATGGCGCGTCATGCCGCAGCTTTCCTAGGCCTTTTAGCCCTGCAAGGGGAGCATCGAAAGCAAGTGAAGCATCAGGTTTTGTGGTGTCTCTTGCTGGCTTGATGGTCACAATGGGAGACTGGAATTTTTCAGAATTAGCAGTTCGTTCAGCTATTGTCTTCTGAATGGGCATGAATCTGATATTTGTGTCACTCTGGCTCAGGGTGTCCTTTGTGTGCAATGCGCCCAATATCCTGAGAGCCCTCAAATCATTGTTGCATTCAGACAGCTCAGGACCCCTGAGCCTTCTCTGTATGTCGGCGTAGAAGGATGCACTTGTCGGCTTCACTTCAGCATCATATCCTGTTACACCTGTATCCTGCTGCCTCCATGGGGCAGCTTCAGGGAGAGTTCTTGGAGAAGGATTGGTTTTCAGTATTGGGGACTGATTCTTCTGCTGCGATACACAGCAATCTCGGCACGTAATCCTGGGGGTTTGTGATGGATGCTCATTTTGTGTGCCATGGACTGTTCTTTTCGATCTTGCAGGCTCGTAGGTATCATGAATTTCTTCCAACCCCATGAGCTTGGCGACGACGCTGCTAGCCCGCTGATGGTTCGGCGATTCTTGGGGCTTCAATGCATCCAGGAGATTATCATCAGTTCTTGTGTAAGCCAAGTTCTTCAGACGCGAACTTGGATTCATAGACTCTTTCCTACTGTCCAAGGACAGCCTAGGGAGCTCCCTGAGCCTTGCTGAAGGCTTCTTGCTGTCTTGAGCTTCGTCAGGCCGCAGGAGTTGTCGATCATCACATGAGAAGCACGGTGGCCTGCTGGATTCATGAACATATGCAGGAACCATTGTACTCCTATCGACGCCAATCACATAAATTCCATCTTTCGATTTGGAGATCAGCAATGGCCTCGACGAGTCTTTGTGCAATTCATTCCTCACCTCCTTCGTCGAGGCTGATGGAGCCCTTCACGGAGTCTCTAGAACCGGTGTTCGGGTGTCTGGATTTAGCCTCTATGTTGGAACACTTCAAGCTTGGTGAGCTCCTCGGCGAGCTGCCCGCAAAGAGCTCGTCATTGCTTTTGGGGAGCCCCTGTTGGACTGGTTTATTGCAGTCCAGGGTCGAGAACGAAGAGCACAATAAGGAAGAAGAAGACGCTCTCGATGATTCCATCGAGCGGCTACTGTTCTCAGTCAAACTTTTGCTGAAGGTTTTCTCCTGCACAAGTATTTCGTATCGAGTTAAAACCAGCATTGAGGCAGCCAAACTGTATACTGAAAATGTATGCATGAGTTACTTCTTTCCTGACAAGTGAGCTTTAAATATACTATGTCACAGTACAGTTGGCAAAGTACCAGATTGATGTTTGAAGTAGCTGAGTTTTGCACCGACACATTGCTGCTACTGCTGCTCCTTGCAAGATCGTGGTCTAGACAAAGGAGACAGGGAGTAACAATTATTGTAAAAGTGTTTCCGGTTTAAACCAAAAGACAGAAAATGCAATGGTAAATATCTGATTTTTTTTCAGAGACTAGCAATAATACACGTGCATGTATTATCCAATATATAAAATACACTTCCTGTAATATAAATCACTAAATATAGAACTTTCTCTTTATATTTCCTTTTTTTTATTTATCAATAAGCTTGATGTGCATATGGGTAGCTACGCAAATTTGAAAATCGATGTTGTAATTTGCAATTAGTAGGATATTATTTAGGAAATAAATGTGCAAATAATATATAATTTTTAGGATCTTAACTAAATTTCTTGAGTCTTTATATCAGATTGGATGATTATGATGGTTTGCCTTAAACCCTAACTCGTATATTATAAGTAGTATATAGATATATAGATATATAAAAAATTGTCAATATCACCCAAATGATTGAGCTATAAAACACCTTCCGATTGAGCGAGAGGGTAAGGATATCTGAATTCACTATGTAAATGCAATGATACAATTTCATCCCGACAACTTCTATGCTTCCTACATGAAATAAAATTGGCCATGGGCGAACGTTGTGTCATTCTTGTTCGTGTACCTCCCAAGAAAGAAAGAGAACCCTATTTTTGGCTGGTACTTCCCACATGAATTAACTGTTCTTTTGAGCGCATGAAATAAATTTTCTAAAGCCATTTTATTTTAGCATTTGCTACCTGCTAATATTGTTCAGAATCCGAGCGGCACAATTCGGTGTATCTGACAACTTATTAAACTCTGAAAGGGCCATCCATCTTGTGCATCGAGAAGGAAGGAGAAGCTGAATTGCAAAGAACAAAAAGTACGTACCTGGAGGCAGTGTGCCCCAGGCTCCCCGGCGGCTACCACCATCGCCACGTCGTCGCGCAACAAGAAGGCCGCGACGACGGTCGAAGATCTGGAACACGCCGGCCATGCACCCTATCTGCCAATCGAACTCCGTAGCCTCCTAGGAGAACGCCTGCAGCATTCTCACCGGCATTTCTATCCAACTCTCTCTTAACCAAACCCAACGCTCTGGAGATTCAGAAAAGGAAGCTCCAATTCAATTCAAGAACATATCAGCACCTTAGCTTAGGCGCCGGTGACAACAACCCATGGCATGTCAACAGGACAAGAACTCTGCAAGCAAAAGAGAGTACGCACGTGCACATCACTACAGAGCTTCCATTTTCTATTATGTTCTATTCTTATCTCTCTGGTTGGATGGATTGAGTTGCAGAGGAATGTTGCTCATGGCTATGCATGTCAAGAGGAGGGAGAGAAGCTGCGGATTTATGCAGTGAGACGGATATGGTGGCTGCTGGTCCTACGCCACGATGCAATAGTGTGCGAGGCCATGTCGGGCGGATCATTGTGGGCATGGGCATGTGATTGCTGTCTGTGTCAAGCACCATCATAATGATCCTTCTATCTGTCCGGCCGACGGTTAGAAGGCCGTGTTAAGGAGCAGCGGCAGAAGCAGACATGCTCGTTTGTGATAGGATCCGATCACTTGTTCCGTGTGCAATTTCACCTTTTTTTCTTCCTGGATTCGAAGTTGAACACGGATAGTGCGGAATACTAAAACAGGCACATATTATTTTGGTCATGAATACCCAACTATAATATAGCGCGTAGGTTTCTCGCTCCTACGGCGCTCCACCTCTATCCCCTCCTATTCAGACCTACATGACTGGCTCCTGGTCACACACATGTTTAGGCCTCGGATGGGTTTCTGCAGGCTCGCCAAAGCCTCACAAGGGCCCTAAAAAACTCGGCTTCAGGGTCCTGCGTGGCCTATTTTTCTCGCTCCTTGTGACCTGGTATTTCTAGCGGACGACTTCTCCATTCGGTTGCCTTTTCCTCTCACCGGGTTCCCTAGTGGACAAGGAGGCTGCGACAAGAAACGTTGGGCAGCGCCAGCACGGCCGCGTACGACGCGCCTTCAAATAACAACAAAAAACATTGATGAGAATTATAGTGAAAATCAAATATTACGAGATGAATCGACTTGACTAAAGTGAGAATCAAACGTTGGACACAAATTGACACGAATCAAGAGAGAAATCAAAGATTTGGGGCACAAATTGACACCAATAGTCAAGGAAATCGAAGATCCATGGATATTGCACAAGGAACCTACGCCTGCAGCCGCCATGAGAGTGAGCTCGAAGGTCTCCATGCCTCAAAGGCCTCTGTGGCTGCTTGCATTGCACGTTGCCATTAGGCCAGGCCTGGTCCTGAGATTTTGGGGGCCCGGGGCGAAATCCTAAGATTTTGGGGGGCCCTGGACGAAACTAAAACTCGGGCCCTTTAATATAAATATCATAACAACAATAATAATCAATATACGCATATATATATGAAATTTTACTAATAAATACTTAAATACATCCAAAAGCAATAATATTCATACAAATAATTTATACATACTAATTAAAAAAAAATTAACCCTGGGATTTGGGGGCCCCTGGGATTTGGGGGCCCGGGGCGGCCGCCCCCCTGCCCCAGGGCCGGCCCTGCATTAGGCGAGGTGAAAGGCTACGGCACAAGGCCTCTGTCACTAGAGCTATCGCCGCCGGCCTCAGCTGCTCCCCTACAAGTTCTGGCCGCGAAGCTCGCTTGAGCCGTTGCCATAGGCCGCAACTGCTCCCCTACAAGCTCTGGCCGTGCGGCTTGCTTGAGCCGTCGCCGCTCGCTCTTCTGCTACGGGCATCGCCACTTGCCCCCTTGCGCCGGACACTGCCGCTCGGTCCCCTACTCTGACCATGCCAATCAGTTCTTGTCTGGCAGCCTCCGATGCCCTCCTGCAATGGCTGCCACGCCACAAGCCTCCCTACTCCGGCCACCGCCGCTCGCTCCCCATGCTCCAGATATCGCCGCTCTTTTAAGTTTTTTCTTTTTAAAACAATATGTCCGTGGGTCTATTTTAAGTGCTTTAGCTTGCTTAGGCTTGTCCAAAAAATAGATTCCCGCATATAGATTCTAGCATATACATATGGCAAAAAAAATAGACTCTCTCACCTATAAATTGTCACATGTAAATCCTCACATATGTTGCAGAAAGGGAGCAATAGAGGGAGAGGTCTTAGGTATACAGAGAAGGAGTGGTACGAGATTTAATTAAAACCTGAGAATGAAGAAGACTCCATTCTTGCTGAGCTGCTCCTTTTTCTTCCATTTTGTTTTTTCACTAAAAGTTAATTAAATAAATATGTTAACATTTCACCTCAACTGTTTTTGTCAAAATTTCTAAAGCTTCTAATATATATATATTCAATATTTTCTAGCAAATGTTGAATATAATGGAACCCTTAGTCCTATATAATTTGGGAGTAGATTAGTGATCGTGATAGTAAAAGTAGATATATCTCATAAATCAATGTGTGATTGTTGTTAAACTTTCCAAGATAGTTAGATTTTCTAGCAAAGGAAAATACTTTTATTTGAAGGTTAAATATATTAGACTCTTATTCCAATTTTTAAAATATAGATGTAAATAAATTACTTACCAGTTTGAATAGCAGAGATGGACATATCTTTCTCTTAAAAGTAAATATGGATATATCTAACTTTATGAATTTTCACTAAGAAAAATGATCTCCTGTGATAGCGAGATGATACATTTTTTTTAATTGAACGCTCAAATATATGATGGGACGATGGTTTAACAGGGTGTGCACGGCGTGGCGCCGCGCCAGCTTTGTTAGTACGGAACAACGACTTGGAACAACAACCGATCGAATTTGGAATGGTAGAAATATTTAGTCAGGTAACACATAAATCAGACTTACTTTTTTTCGTGTGAGAGGCATAAATTAGACTTGTTCCTATGCACATGATACATCATTCACCTAGCTAGCTAGCTCAACGCGGGTCAAGAACAGAGTCGTGGTCGTACATGGCAAGCTCGATCAGATGGGTACGTAGGCGCGCATCGAGGCACGTGTTGTGGATCGGTGTCGTCCTATCACAGCTTTCCAGAGCATGTGCAGGTTCTTGGAGCAGCACGCACTAAATGTGCTTCCGTTTGTTAGGTCGTCGCCTTTTGTTTATGGACCACGTTGTCAGCTAGCTAGCTGTATAGTTAGACGGTTGTTAATCAGTGCAAGGCATAGGAATAATTCTTTTCTCTTCTACGTTCTCTTCTTTCAGAGTGCATTCTTCAGGACTTGTAAGTACTGTTCATGCATCAGTACATAGTACGCAATACACCCATTGACACTCGTCATGTTGTGTGTTGATCTGTGAATTCCCCATGTTTGTCATGCTGAATTGGTTGTGGTGGACCATCAATTCCTTGATTGTCTTGGTTAGGGCAGTCCCAATGCTCCACCATGTACTATATCTAAATCATGCCACCTAATTAAAAATCTGATGTGGCACCCTATTTAATAAGGAAAGAGAGAGTAACCATATCTTAATCTAGATATGGATCTTAGCACCAAATCCAAGACATTTCATGATTTTTCTCTCACAAAACATATTAAATGAGAGTTTTTTTAGATACAACACTAAGATACAACCCATTGAGCAGGTTGTATCTAATGCAATAAGATACAACCCAAGATACAATGCATTGGGAGTGCCCTTAGAGACGCCCTAGCTAGCTATAGGTCCGTGTAGGCGAGCTCACTTTCAGCAAATCCTATCAAGACGGCCAATAACTTCATATGCATAAATGAACTGAAAGATTCTTCTATGTAGCTTGTAACCTAGGTGGACCAAGGAGCTACGACCTCTCTTTGCATTCATCTGCACATTGATCATGATGACGTATGAAACTAACTCATGGAACTCTGCCAAGTGTCAAATTGTATCCACATTGCGAGCCTCGTACGTCATGTTGCTTGCCGGTGATAGCCACTCTTTGCGAGACTTGGATTGAGATTGAGATGAAACCCTGATACTATAGCACCACGGTTGGTGGATAGTTCGTACCACTCTGGGTAAGACATGATGCATAATTGCAAAGTCATAAATGCAGCTCGGAGTTTTGCTGATGGTTCTTCTTCCCAGAAACTGCATGCAAACGGGACCAAACAAGGCACGAGCGTTGGTTGGGTATTTACGAGACCAGTGTAAGTGGATCTGGAGGAATGATGAATGAATATTTGGTGGTTATATCAAACACCCGATTGAAGTGTAGCATTGCACGCCCACGTCGCTCCCTGGGGCGGCTCGGGCGGAACCCTAGCCGCCGTCACCCTATCCCTCCTCCTCCTTCCCCCTCTCCGACGGTGTTGGGCAAAGCCCGCGCGGAGGACGGCGGCAGTAGGGTTGCTCCATGGGTGGTGGCCAGGCGGAGGCACGACGGCTGCCACTACTGCTAGCAAGCACGTGTCGGCGGCAAGGCCAGGCTGCGGCTGTGGCAATGGTGATGCGGGAAGCTGGCGGCGGCAACGCGGGCGATGTCAACAGGAGTAGCAGCTGCTGGCGGTGAGCACGGTGAGGACTCCTGATCGGGGGCCGGCAACACGGAGGCTTGGTAGGGATGGCATTTTCAATCCTCAGGGCGGCGTCCCCGGGAAGCACACAGATGGTGCTCACGGAGGTGCCCCGGGTCTGGGCCTCCCATGGCCAGATCCATGCAGGCAGGGCTGAGCATCAAGGAGCGATGCAGGCAGGGCTCAACGGTGCTCAGCGGGTACGGCCAGCAGGAGTGCAAGTGGTGGCAGCAGGCTGCAGCAAAGCTGCTGGCATGGGCGCTCGGTTTCGTCCCCAGGCGGGTGCATTTTCGGTGCGAGCTCCTGGCAAGGTGGCACTTGTGCGCCCGGCGGCTGGAGCATGGTGAGTGGTGGCTGTAGGGCAGGCCCATGCATATTGTAGAACCTAGATGGAGTTGTACTGCTCTCTAGGTTTCAGATGATGAATACTTTGCCACAGAGTTTGTTATTGGAGTTGAATGTTAAGTTGTAAGAATTCAACGTTTACTTTTGAAATGTGTATATCGGATGTTCCGGTATTCTGATCAGAACTTCTGATGTATTTCGGAAGATCCGATCTCGGCTATGTTTTAGCGCTTTGGAAAAACCGGAGGTTCCGGTTTAATGATCGGAAATTCTGATGTGTTTCGGAAGTTCTGAGTTTGAATTCGGAGGCTCGAACTTTCATTTTCGGAAGCTCCGAGGTTTTCTGGAAGCTCCGAGGTTTCTGCGAACCGGATGGTCCGATGTGATTGGAAGTTCCATGGCTGAAGTCAGAATTTCTAAGCTTGAAGTTGGAGGCTCCGACTTCTATTTTTGGAGGCTCTGAGTTCAGGTCCTGGACTCGGCTTTTGTGAGTGCCCGGCAGATTTCCAGATCGTATGTGAGGAGTCGGAATTAAAGTCAGAGGCTCCGACTTTCAATTCCGGAGGGACCAAGTTCAGCGTCTGGACTCTGCTCTCAGATTGCGTATGTGAGAATCGGAGGTTCTGTTCCAGGAACCGAATGTTCCAATAGTGAAAACTTTTTGACCACGAGTTTTTCTTATAAATTAGAGTTTGGTCAATTTATCTCATGAAAAATTGATGGAATTGATTTCTCGACTAACTTGGATCAAGTGGAAAACTTGTGCTCGCAATCGGTTTACTTGTCTACTAGTGTGCAGGATAAATGAGTGCGACGGTGGTTCGGTCACGAGGATCGGCATGACGCCTGGAAGGCAGCGATGCGATCAAGGTGGTGGCGACGACATCGGGCGGCTCAAGACGGAGCCTTAGCGGACAAGGCAAAGGTGGAAACAAGACGTGAGGACCAAGTTGGTGTGATGGCACTTTTGTAAAAGTGTAGACACCACCGAAGCAAAATCAAAAAAATCGCGGCAGCGACCAATGATGTAGTTTAGGATTAGGCTTGCGGTGGTAAGGAGGTTTGAGGATGGATAGGTGACTTAAACGCTTTGGGATGCGTTTTAAGAGCTATTATGCCCTTAGGTGGGCTTTAAGGCCTAAGTAGAGAGGGGTATGCCCCTTCGACTATAAATAAGAGATGGTGGGTTTGTAAAATCCTAACTTTGAGACAATCCCTTGCAAGAGCTGCTCAAAGGAGCTTTGGCCTAAGATGAGAGGCTTTTAAAACCATCAAAAAAATCAATACAAGAAGAGAGTATGTGTTCTTGAGACTTTCTCCTTTTCTCTTTCTCATTCCCATCTTGATTTCAGATCTATATTGGAGAAAAGACAAATTCTTGGGGTTTTCAATTTTGATTCTCTTTGAGGTTTCAATCTTGTCTTTTGGGGTTTGCAATATGTTCCTAGGATATGTAAGATGATTTCGTATTAATTTCATATCAACATACCTCACGAGAATCTAGGAATCAAGGGTTCAATTTTTGTCCAACTTATTAGCTAGGACTGGTTTTTGGAGTTAGAAAATAACTGATAGTAATTTGGCATTTTCTCTTAGCACAGACAAGCTTTTGACATGATTCTAAGTGGAATAGCTTTGTAGTTCCCTTGTCTATCACTGTGCAAAATTTCATTCAATTTCGTTGAGTAGATCAAAATCTGCGAATGTTTGTTGAGGCGACAGTCTGTTGTTTTTGCCAAAACTGGAAATTCTGATTTTCTTACTCCGGAAGTTCCGATCCACATCGAAAGTTCCGACATGGAAGTCGAAAGTTCTGATTTTTCTAGAGAGTTTAGAATTAGGGTAACTTCAGAACTTCCGATAATGTCTGAATTTCTGATATTTTTACTCCGGAACTTCCAAACTGCCCAGTGTTGACTTCTCCAACTTTGATCATTTTTGTCAATGGCTTTCCACTGCATTCTCTGATTTGAATACATTGCATTATGTTCTTATTTTTAGAAGAAAATTTTGAAACTGACATTCACCCCCCCCTGGTCGGAAGCCACTGATCCAACACATATCCGTCATACGGGTGGTCTCTTGCAGGCCAGCATAGCCTTGGGTGGGGAGTGAGGCGGTAGGGGTATGACGACCGCCTTGTGGCAGTGGGTGCGCGAGTAGGCAGCCTTGGGCCTGCTCCAGATCGGGCTATGCGGTGATGGTGTTTAGCTAGCGTTGGCCATTTCATCGTGGTCGTGGTCGTGGCTGCGACGCGTGTGGCCTGTGATTACTAGGTTAGAGTGGAGAAAATAGTGCTCCAGGAGAAATCCTTGCCCCGCTCTTACGGTTTCGGTGACAACGACGCCTTTCGGCGTCGTTCCCCTCCTTGGAGGCGTTGTCGAGGAGCTCATCCTCCATCCCTCGATCTCCAAGTGAAAATCTAGATCAGGTTCTACCAGAACGGATGACGGTAGCGTTCTCAATGTCGCTCCCTTCTTGAAGGCGTCGTCTTGGAGACCCTGACACTTGTTGTGGGCTGGTGGTGAAGGGGCAGGCATGGGAGGCCGACCGATGATGTGTGTGATGGCGTGGTGACTTGTGTGGCAACGACGATAGTGGCGAACAACTTTTGGGTCGTGGCTTGGGCTTCGATATCGACTAGTTCGCACGGTTGTTGGATCTTTTGTGCACCTTTCTGCCGTGTCGTGGTGAAGTCGGAGTTGCCATGTCGGGGTGGACGACATGGTGACGACAATGACTCGCAGTTGGTGGCTTTGGTGGGCGGATGCCTCCAATGGTTGCGGTTGACCCAGTTGATGCAAGCCTGACATATTTTTCATGTGAGTGGCGGCGTCAAAATCGGAGCTGCCTTGTTGTTAGTGCGGTGGTTGACCTCTGTGGCCAGGCGGCGTGGGCTTGGGTGTGGCGTTGTGCTGATCGGTGCTTCGGTGGTCACTCACAGTGAAGTCGGAGTCACAGGTTCGCGGGCCGACTGAGTGATGACGATGAGGGCCGGGGTGGCCTCGGTGGTTCGGTCTTCTCAGTGTTGCGTGTTGAGTCCGTGTAGTCCAGGTTACTTTGGCCGGTGGTGCCCTGAACCTAGCTTGGCTAGAGTTAGGCGAGTCTTGTAACTTAGTTTTCGCCTGGTTTCCCTCTATAAATCAGACAACTCATTTCGACTTAATTAATAGATTGAGACAACTTGTCTCCGGTTTGAATGTTTGGTGGTTATACCCTTTTTCCCTCGAAAAAATTATCCCATCGATTAACGCAAAGTACAGTACGCTTACAATATAGGCGACACACAAGAAATGAAAATCCCAGTCTTGCCTTTCAAAACATGCATCAACACACACGTCCAGATAACGGATGCGCCTCAGAAGGCGAAGCCCCATGAAGATAGTGCGGTCGATCGCCCCAAAACGCCATCGTCAGCAAGGAGCTTGATCGCTTCCATGACGTAGCTAGCGGACTGCATCCTATCTCGCTAGCAAGAGAGCAGGAGGAAATAGACACATGCCGGAGCACCTAATCTTCGAGCATCTCTTCCACTGATAAGGCAGGGTTCTGTCGAACACCACAGGTACCGAAGAAGCAGGTGAGCCGGTAGAAAAGACGATCTCTTGACTAATGTATATCGTCTTAAAGTTAATATATCCTACTCTTTTCATCTTTGCAAGCTGTTGCATGTGCCTCGACTCACCGATCGTTTGCTGGAGCTACCTTTTAAACCATGAACACGAAATCTTGTGGCAATTGTCATTTGATTCTTCAGTTAATTGGCGACAAATCTGTCCATCATATGTCCATCATATGTGGGCAATGTTGAATAATGCATACGTGATCTGTGTGTGTTCGTGTGCATGCCATGTGTGTATGCACAACAGCGCTACACGCTATATATGGGTGGAGGATTTCATCACATGATGGCGTGGTAGAATTGTTAATGCTCGTGTCATGCTTAATTAGAGCAAGGAAAACGTAAAAGAGTGATCCAACTTTTTTCCATATGATTTTCCACTACGAGGTAAAAAGAAAAAGATATATGATCAATTAGATAAAAATCTAATATTTAGAATTTAAATGATCTATAGAAAATAATGTATTTTATCGCATGACCCCCACTCGAAAACAAAATATTAGCATTTTGAGACTACAATCAGACACTCAAAATGAGCGCGCGTGGGCCGACACGAGCGGGCAACACGCATTGAATTAACCTGTGTGGTAGCGTACGAGTCGGAATGCCTATGCGGTTGTTGACCAGATGACGAACGCAAAGCACCGAGAGGAAGAGTGGATGCCTCCGGCCACCACTAAGGGATTGATGAAGCTGCAAGTATGCATGTGGCCACTTTTGATGATGAAGAACTTACGGAGACCAGAAGCTTGGCTCGGACGCACCAGTCTTTGGCGTCCAAACCGTATCTTGAAAATCCCACTTCGGAGAAGGAGTGTCTTGATCACCGGTGCAAAAGATCCGGGAGGCACCCATCCGCCGGTCGTCGGGTAGTAAAACCTTTGGGGCGATGAAAATCTCCAGGACAGTAATTTCCAAGTCTCTAAATCATGAGTGGACTAGAGGTATTGAAGTGCCTACAAAATAATATGTACCAACGAAGAACAACAAACTAAACAAAGAAAGAAACAAAGGGTGCTGCTCCATCCCGTTCATAAAAACATTATGTTTTGAATATTCACATGGTCTTTAAAATGTACTTTTGACTACCATTCGTAATATATGTATAAAATCCAACAAAACTATAATATTTATAAAAATAATTTTTGAGACAAATCTATACATACAATTTTCAAATACCTAATCTAAGTATTAAAACAATATCACTAGTCAAAGTTTTAAAAGTTTGACCAATGCTATATCCAGAACATCACACTTTTATGAACTAGAGGGAGTATTATGCAAGGTGAGTTCTACCCATATCTAGATACCAGGGCCGATTTTGAAACCCGAGGGGAGAGGTAAATATTTATCTATTATTATAGATAGGATTTGATGGCCGTGATGGTCACGGTGGTGGTGCTCAAAACAGTCAGCACCAAGTTTTTTGGCGGTTTATTGTTCTTCTTTCTTCCATGGACCAGTCGACAAAGAAATAAAAGAAGTGCACACATCAGTGACCCTAACAAAAGCACTATTTTTGGGCTACATGCCCTATGCTGGTGGCATCTTTCATGCACTCATTCTAGGCTCTAGCTAACGCACCACACTTCTACCGCCCAGCTCCCAATCTTGATCCAGGGCCCCTTTCTCTAGAAGGGTTGAGTCCGTACTCCACCAAATGGCGGCTGGGCAAGTGGTTTTAGGGTGTAGACGAGCAGTGTTGCTACTACTACTCACATCCGTGCTCGTGTGGTCACGCCTGTCATTCTCTACGGTGACTCGTCTTGCCCCTCCTGGACTCCACCACTACGACTCTTGAATCCATCCACACTCCTCATGCTCTACAATGACTCCCCATTCTTGCCCCACTTGGATTCCACTGTTGTGGTTCTTGACTCCCTCCACAGTTGGGTTGCATGGTGTGAGAAATGTAGAAAGGCCTGTGATTGATTAAATTGATTTTTTGTGTTGTTTTGGAGTGGCGAGGGGCGTGTTCGATCAAGAGGATGAGCTGTGGCTGCTCCCTTGCTTGATTTTTCATAAGTCCAAGGTGGGAGATGAAAGCTCACAATGATCGTTGCCCTTGCAAATGCCATTGTCGCATTCCCCTCCCCCTGACCTTATAACCTATATTGATATGAAGCTTTTAATGCACCGCAATCCATCATCACAGGTGACGGAAGCTATGACCGACTTGGAAGAAGACGACGATGTGAGACTACGATGCAATGGCGGAGTGGAGCGGTGACACAATGGAGACGAAGCCAGAGCGGGGCTGAATGGAGAGAGGGAAGGGAGAAAGAATATGACAACTTGTTCTCCTAAAGACCCGTAGCAACGTACGTCCTGATGGAGCCAATAGGCAAGTGGAAAAGAGGAGAAGGAAGGAAAAAAAAACGATGCTTTGTTTTCTTATGACCACTCTACTAGTTGCTTTAGGCCGGTGTCACTTGGCTAGATTTTTCTAAAAGAAGCCTACATAACTCTCTAAAATTTGGCAATTCGTCTACTCTACCCTCTGAAATATGAAACCGGTATTCTACCCTCTCAAGTATTGTAAACCGTTTAAATAACCCTAAGATGGTTTTGAATATGGATTTACATATGTGACAGATTATGTGATTTGATGACATGGACTATTTGCCTACTTGGACTGTCTATGTCATCTTGAACCCATGCTTAGTGCCACTTAGCGAATTTTATTTTCTTTTCTCCTTTTCTTCTTCTCTGTCCTGTGGCCTCATCCTCACTCCAAAAGTCATCGGGGGTGCTCGTCCCACTGGCCGACCATCGTCCCACCCCAGTTGCACCCTCCCGTTTTCCATCGTGAATAGAATCGAGTGCCCGGCTACCGTTGCTCATCCCTAAGGAGGACCTCATCCCCCACTTCCCACCAACGAGAACCTTGAGGACCTCATCCTCGCGACCGTTGGGTGAGGAGTCAAGCATCCATGCTCCAGCAGTTACACAAAGGAATGATGTCACCATGTTCCCTCATATTCGTCTTAATAAGTGGGAACTCAAGGGCTGGAAGACTAGGCGTCTCTACTATGAGCCCGTGATTGATCCTCACTTGATTTTGAAGAAATACACTATATGCATCTTAATCAATGGGAGCTAAAAAAATATATGCAAAAACACATTCCAATAGAAAAAAAAGCGAATTTAGCAAGCACAACTTGCTTGACTGTATCGCATTACACATGCTTGAGAATTCGGTTCTTGCGGGAGATGAACTTGGATGAGGAGTTGTAGGAAGGGCAGAACCAAATCCTCGTGCACTACATTTCCAAGGTCTACGTGCGCCTTGCTAGAGTGGGGGTGGGATCTAGGGCTTTCATTGTATATGGTGGTGGTGGGGATGAGAGGCCTAAGTGTGAAGAAGAGCTGCTTAGCTGAAGGAAGAAGACAATAGAGAGAGATGTAGAAACAATGAGATTGTAGAAGAGAGCAAGAAGAAACGATAATTCATTTACATGTGGGACCGCTATCTAGAAAATCTTTTACATATTACATTCACTGATTCATGGTTACCTATTCGGTCTTGTCATATGTCACATGTGTACAAAATCACCTTTTATATAGCCTTGGCTGTTATTTAAACGGTTTTCAATGCATAAAGAGTAGGAAACCTAATTTTGTACTTCAAAAGGTAAAATAGTCGAATGGCCAGATGTAAACCTCAGGTCACTCGGCAGTTTTTTTAGGGAAAACCTCGGGTCACTTGGCTGGACAATTTTCCCATAAAAATCAAATGAAAGCCCGAAACATCAAAGCAACCCCAAGGCCCAAGCGGAAACTTGAGCACGAGCCCGGGTTGCTGAACTAGAAGCCCACCACTAACAAAGAGCCCAGCCCAACTCATCTCCCCTTCCGACCCCCTTCTCTCTCTCGTCTTTCTCCTCCATTTCCCGGGGTCACCCGTTCCGAGCCACGCCTCGTCCGATCCGATCCCAGCACCCACCGCCACCCGTGGCAGATCTGGATCGATCGGATCCCATCACCACCCCGGCGATCCCTGAGCCCACCTCTCCGCCACCGAGATGGAGGCTGTCCCAGCCGTGGTGGCGCACGACGGGCAGAAGGAGATGTTCGACCTCGGGGTCTTCGTCGGCGACCTCCCCCTCGACGAGGACGTCGCCAGGTACGATCACGAGCTCTGTTATTCCCCTTTTCAGATCTCTTTGCTCCCTCTTTGTGCTTCGCCTGAACTTACGCGCTGTTTCGCAGTGACAATGAGTCGCTGGAGGGGCTGCAACAGGAGCTCGAGGACTGCAGGAACGACGAGGTGCTGCTTGTTGCTTTATAACTCATTTCGCTGCGGAGCTATCTGTTTCGCGAGTCCCTGTTGCTGCGGATGTTTCATTTCTAGAATTTTGAGCTCGCTGCGACATTTCGGAGCAAGTAGTATATCTTTCTATCTTTGTTGGCGATTACTGATGCTTTATTTCTGGATGCGTGCAGGAAGTGGCAAACATCCTGTCTAATGGCATTAAACTGCGTGATTACACGAAAGGCGTTGAGAATAACATACGCCAAATTGAGCTGGATTCTATACAGGTAATTGCTTGTGCTACTGTTATTTGTGCTAGTCCGTGATAAGAGCTGTTCACCTCAGCTATGAAAGGTTATGGTTCTACCGTTGTAGAGCTGATTTTTTATTTGAGTCTACAATTTGAACCTGATGCCTGCTATTATGTTATTTACTTCGGAAATAAGAGATATTTAACTACTTTTTCTGTATGTCTTGTTAATAAATTCATTCCCTCATTTTCAGCATTAGTATTTTATGCTGAATCATTATATGATTGCAGGATACTGTGAAGTTATGTGGCAGGATAACATGGACTTATGATGTCTTTAACATTTTTAGTGCTGCTGAAGTAGAAATTACCTCTGGCTATGATATGATGTTTGTTTTATGTAAGACTGTTTTCTTTTTGTAGGATTACATTACAGAAAGTGAAAACCTAGTATCTCTGCATGATCAGATTCGTGACTGCGATAATATTTTGTCACAAATGGAAACTGTTCTTACTGGATTCCAGGTAATTGCGTATTCCGGTCTGTTGTGATAGCACTACTTGTGACATTCCTTGATGTACTTGATGGTTGAAAGAGTATTTCTACGTCTTTATCCAACATTTTATCATCAAGTTGGGAATGTGCAAACTTTTGGTGATACTGTTAGTATTAGCTTTTCCCTTCTAGTGCGACTTTTCAAAACTTGTGCACTCACCCATAAGTGCACATCTGCTTCTATATATTGTTTTACTTTTGTTGTAAGAGGGATGCTGCCTATTGTCGATCACCTGAAAATTCACCCAAAGCATGTCTCTGCACATTCAACTCGTATTTTTGTAAAGGATAACATGAATAAGACCATCATGCTTGGAACATCAATGCTTTGTATACTGCAGTTCCATTCGTAATCAAGTGTTCTGGTTTTGATCTATGTGATCCATACTACAACTTCCATGAACGTATTTGAATGGCACCATTCTTTTTTTTTGGTTCATTAGTCATCCAATATTCATAATTTAATTAGAGCTTCATGGCCAACATTCTATATCAGACTTGAAATTTCATGTTTTTTTCCTGTTTTGTCTATACTTTTAGTTCTATATATACCTTTCAACAATAGTTAACTGGTTCATTTCTCATTACTAAGTCATATTGCAATTCTTTTGACTTCTGTGGTAGACAGAAATTGGTTCTATAAGTTCAGAGATAAAGGTACTTCAGGAGAAATCGATGGACATGGGATTAAAGTTGAAAAATCGTAAGGTTTGGTTCATTTCACAACTCTATCTTCTATCCATATGTTTGATGTTCTGTTAATTACTTCCCCACATCTTCTTTATAACTAGACAGGATTTATCTTAGTTCCATAACATAGCTGCTATTCCATAACATACCTTTGAACAATAGTTAACTGGTTCATGTTGGAATGGATTCACAGTATTCATAGCTTTTGTGCATGTCATTTCTTTATTTTTTTTCACACTATCTCTACTGATTCTAATTATAGTTCTTACCCCTTTGGAAAAATTGCAGGCTGCAGAGTCTAAACTGTCAAAATTTGTTGAGGATATAATAGTTCCTCCAAGAATGATTGACATAATTGTCGATGGAGAGGTCATTACTTACATTCTATCTTCATGCTCACTTTTGACATTACCATTTTTGTGTTTACATGATCTCTATTTGCTTTAATATCATGCGATCACTCCTGTCTGTACTTGCTACCCTTTCTGTTTACAACCACACAGCTTTTGTTATTTTTGGTACTGTGTTTAAGTATGCGACTTCTCCTCTTTCAGCTCATTGCTGGTTTAAGAAAGAATCTTACAAATTGTTAGTTGTCTGTTTGATATGCTGTTATATCCTGTCTTAGGTGATATAGCCATTTTGATGATACGTTTTTCTTTGCTGCATATATTTGTTTCGATCTGTTAAGACTATTTTTTCTATAGAAGGCTTCATTTTGTTGGTTTTGACATATCACGTGTGACAAGGATTTACCATGTTACTTTACCAGCATTATCAGCATCGCTTCTCTTGCAGTTGAAGCGGTGTTCAGTTCGGTTTTCTTTGATGGCTCATTGAGAATACCTTATTCAACAATCCCACAGGTCAATGATGAATACATGAAAACCCTTGAGATTCTAAGCAAAAAAATCAAATTCATTGAAGCTGATTCCATGGTTAAATCATCAAAGGCTCTAAAAGATGTTCAGCCTGAGGTTGAGAGACTTCGACAGAAAGCAGTCTCAAAGGTTCGAAAAACAATTTGCTGGTTTTTACTTCTAATGTTTTAAACTCATATGTTCCATAACATTGTAAGCAGATTATCTTCCTGTTGGCGTAGATCATCTTCATATGTGCTTATTTTGTAAAGACCATGTTTTTTAATCTTGGCATTCTTTGTTCTAAACCAATCATGTGTGCCTAATACTACCTCCATTTCCTTTTACTTGGCATTCTTTACCAAGGCACACATACATAGGCAATCGATTTTTGAGTAGAATGTGACCAAAATACTGTCCAGTAACAAATATATCACACACGTGAAACGGGGTATTAAGGTGGGAGGAATGAATAGGTCTAACACAGGTAGCTTGCGAAAGTTCACCTTGAGATTGGGAAAGTGCCAAGTGTTTAGAACCAACATTTTTTATCAAACATACCAAGTATTCAGAAACAGAGGAAGTATTGAAAACAATCCTTTATCTGCTGTTTATTTGAATTGCTTGCTGTTCATTTGAATATCAATACAACAATTAAATTATATGGTAGCACACGAAATAGTGAGATGCACTGGTGTTTCTAAAAGTGAGATGAACTGGTACAAAACATTATGTCTTCTATGGTTCCAGTGCCTTTATTTTATGTGGTGTCGGAGATAATGTGTCATGCCCCTGTGGTTACAGAATTATTTGAATCGACATGATATTATTTTTAGTTGACATGATATGGTAGTTAATTTGCCAGATTCCATAATTGTTATTTAAGCAGAGAAATTGTTCAGAAACACTGCAAATATGTTATTTGGAAAAACCATCACACGCAAAGCTGACAATTGAGCACTGGGGAAATTTGTTCAGAAACACTGCAAAGATGTTATTTGGAAAAACCATCACACCCGAAGCTGACAATTGGGCACTGGGGTACAATTACTTAGAATGAGCTAGACTTGAATTGTATTATTATGAAGAGGGGTTATTTGCTATTCAACAACTTTTGGTTCAGGCTAATGTTGTACTTGTTGAAGTTGGGGGCATAAAGAAAATTCTCCAATGATGTTGATTACTAGTGGAGAGTGGTGCTTGTCAGCCACATCCAGTATACTAGCCATACTTTTGATAGTTTGATATGAAATAAGAATCAACCTGATCTTTGTTAGCTCAGTTTGATTGCAATAAGTCTACTTGTGGCCAGAAATGCACCTGCCATGTCTCTTGCTCACTGTTTTCTTATTTCTAGCCAATCCAAAAGCATAAAGCTACAACAGAGTTCTGTTACTGATGTGTTCATACTTCTTCTTGCAGATTTTTGAGTTTGTCATCCAAAAGTTCTATGCCTTGAGAAAACCAAAAACAAATATTCAGATTCTACAACAGAGTGTTCTTAAATACAAGTACGCCAAACTCTCTTGTCTTCTTTTCCACTTTTAATACATGTTTGTAGAATTGCTTCACATTTTAATATGTGCATAGATGTGAAATCACTTTATGAAAGATTCTTATGTATGTCAGCATCCTTGACAACGGAAAATGTACATAATTCATGGTTTGTGGTCTAGAATACTACCAAGGGCACAAGTCTAGCAAGCACCGAAAGTTGCCATATTTTGACTAACTATTGTGAGTAAATATTTCAACGTCATGGAATCTAAGTACTTGTAACAAAGCTGACGACTTTGGCATCATCTTTTTCTTTTTATAAGTTTCCATTTTATCACCTGTTACAACTCAGAGACACTTAGCCTATTACAACTTGGATACACCTCTTCTACTATGGCAATTACTTCCGACCAAACTCAGGCCTAAAGCCAACTTCAACTAACAGTGCAGTTAGAACTCTCCAAACAGACTCTGACCAAGACTCTTGCGCCAACCTACTAGGCATCTAGCGCAATTCCTTTCTGTGCTTGATGCTGATAGGTTCTTCCCCAAAAAGCGTCCACAGCAACTGTTCTGTGGCAATAATATTCGCTAGTTACACAATTTTACAATGTGAATAATGCCTTAATAGCATGGCTTAAGTTTCATATTAACTTTTCAGAAATATGCTGGGTGCAAGGTCCAGTTGGCAAGTAGCATTTCATCAACAACTCCTAATGCACCTTAAGTGAATGGAAAGGGTTTCGCAAATACTGCATATTGTCATATGATTGAATCTCCATTGTTATTTTTGGTTGGTTTATGTGTTATCTACTTGTGTCTGTGTTATTCACTTATTCTTCTCCGGTGTATAATTTCTCGCATTTTTCCTTTGTCCTCTCCACTGCAGATACACAATAATTTTCCTTAAGGAACATGCTAAGGAGATATATGCAGAAGTTCGTGCGGCTTACATTGATACCATGAATAAGGTGAGTGTCACAGTGTATGTGGTCTGAATAGGTACCAGACCATCAACATAATGCGCTGATCCATCTGTGTGGCCCAAGGCTTAGCACTATGTTGTAGTAGAAAGTGTAGATTAGTAGCATAGAACGCTTGAGGGTCCAATTGTCCAAAGTAGCAACTCTGCGTTAACCCTTAGGCAAAGCGAACACAGAGGCACTTGTGTGTTGCCTCCAATATGTGTGGGTGGGTGGGTGGGTGGGTGTGGGTTGGTCTTTAGTGAATTTTGGGCTCTGGAGCATTGCAATTAGTTGCTGTCTGTCTTTGCTTTGTTCTGGTCCTTCTCTAATTCGCTATGTGTAGTTGCTTTTCCTCAACCTTTGTATATCGTGTGTACCAACTTCCTAAAATTTCTGCATGGATTATGTGAGACTGCTAGCATGTCTGATGAGACTCGTAACCTATTTGGTCCATAGCAGCAAAGAGACTAGACGAAGACGTCATATATTTGCTTGGATACCTTGGACTAAATTGTTATTTGTTCTGATGACATTTTTACTATCATTACCAATTTTCAGGTGTTGAGCGCACATTTTGGTGCGTACATACAAGCTTTAGAAAAATTACAGCTGGATATAGCAACCTCGACGGACTTGCTTGGAATTGAAACTAGAAGTACAGGCTTTCTTTTCTCCATTGGAAAAGAACCTCTCAAGTCCCGTTCTTCAGTGTTTGCTCTGGGTGAAAGAATAAGCATCTTAAAGGTAGTTTACCACTGACACAGTGATGCTTCATTTGGACAATATGATATAATTCATCACCAGTTCACAATTTTGAAATCCTTGACTTAACCATGTCATGGGAGCTGAACTGGATAATAGGAAATTAGGAACTTCTGTAAAACTAATAAGTTATTTGGGTTATGACCAAAACATGCCACATAAAATCTAGGATGCAGCATGAGCTTAGCCCATAGATTGGTTCAAGACCAAAAGTATGTTTTCCACAACCACAGAATAAGCGTGGCTAGTTTTGCGATAAGTCCAAACAAATTCTGAGGATGCGCTTTTCTCTACCATCTACACTGACAAGTCTAGTTGAATTTTATCAATCAAGTTTCTTGCCATGTTTGACCTGACATGCAAATCTCGTAGTACCAAACTTTTGATTATTTAAACTTACTCCAATGCCTCTACCAATAATTATTGACTATTGTCATAAAAGAATTTTATGAATATGGTATACACCAGTATGTTCATTGCAGTTTCTGACGGAAAGTGGTCTGCCAACTAGTTTTGAACTTTGAACTCGATATTGAGCTGAGTGATTGATTTGTTCAAACTATGAAGGTCCAAGTACAATAGTGTAATTTCTGTTTTCCATGTGCGCTTTGGTATATCAGGATATTGATCAGCCTGCATTGATACCTCATATAGCTGAAGCCAAGTCACAGAAATATCCATATGAAGTTCTTTTCAGAAGCTTGCAAAAACTTCTGATTGATACAGCTACTTCTGAGTAAGCTTGTGGTTGCCCTATTGTATTTTTTTATTCATAATGAACAAGTGGCAGCATGATGATATCAGCTAACTGCAGGTACCTTTTCTCTGATGATTTCTTTGGTGAAGAATCCTTATTCCAAGATATTTTTGCTGGTTTGTTCTGTCCTGTATTTGCATTTACTGTTCTTTTGTCACATCTTTTTACATCTTGTTCAGTAATCCTCTTGGGGAAGTGTCTAGTGTAAAGCCATCTTTCGGTTCTAGCACGTAAACTCTCTCATGGACTGTTGGATGCGATGGATGTTTTCGGATATCAAGGGATGTGACGGGATCCCTCAAAAATGATTTATCGATCTGTGAGAGGTTATTTAAAACGTCTCTCCATGACTCCATGTGGCTCTCACATGCCATTGGATCTGATCCATCCAAAGATATCAAACAACTCAGATGATGAGTTGTCATTTTAGCACCCAAAGATGGGTTTTGCACTAGATGCTCGCCCAGTCTGCTTTGTTATTGTTCATTTACAGTAGCAATCCCAGTGTCAGCATGAGACCAAATGCATATTTTTAGTTAGAGATAAGCAGCTAGGCATTCTTTTTTTTATAGTTGGTCGTACTATTCTGGATTAGCGCTTGTCACCTGTAAATTTTTACAGTGTGGTTAGTATTTGCTCAATGAAATGGATGGTTGCTTTGCTTGATTATGATGCGTGCTGTAGGAGCAACTACCAGACATGACTTGTTGAGGCCAGTTCTGGTTCAGATGCTTCCTAATCACTGTGACGTAAATTGGATGAAAAACAAAAGTTTACTCATGGTTTTGAACTTTGCTTACTCAGCATGTGGCAAATCTCTTTGCAGTAAATCCATTTTAGTAATACACATGATAGTTCTAGTAGTTGACAAAGGTTGTGAACAACCACAATAATCTTCTATGTGCTCATTTAAATTAATTTTAGAAAAATATATTACCTTTTTTTTCTGCCATGTGCTTCCAATATTGTTTCCTCATGCTCTGGATACGCCAACCTTACTGGTTGCATTATTGGATCAAACTGGCCAATTTATGTACTTATCATTACTGTACTCTACCTGAAAATGTTCAATACATAGTATGACAAAGGTTCACAAATACATCAAACAAGTTAGAGAAAAGGGAAAATGAACTTATATTGGTTGCATATTTCATGGTTCTAACAACCATAAAATTTAGTTAGTTTATTTTGCTACTCTCATTATAGCATAGTGCCACTATTAGGAGCATCTTTCTAAATATTGGTGAAGTTGGCTTTATCATTGCTGTCTTTGTCATTATTTTGGTGGATGCAAATGATTTGAATGTCTCGATTGTTTCATTCAGGACCAATTCAAGTTGTTGATGAACATTTCAATGCTGTACTTCTGAACTGTTATGATGCAATAGGAATAATGCTTATGATCCGAATAATTCATCAGCACCAGGTATTCTTCTTCTTTTTTACCTTATGAATGAATAACTGGTTAAATGTATTGTTCCTGTTGTGCAAATAAAACTCAGGAGAAATATTTCTGAAAGCGGTTGAGGTTACTATCCTTGCTATGGACCGGTTGAGGTTACTATCCTTGCTATGGACCAATGTTTGGCAGAAGCTGCACAGTGTACTCAACGTTACACTAGCAACTTCTCGCTAACTCTGTTGTTGCATGTGCTAGTAATATATCTTGTCATACCATAGTAATATTACATGCTACTTGTGCTTATAGTGTAGAGGGATGGTCATCCCAGAAATTCATAAAGTGATACTAGTCTAAGTTTCACTGTTTGGTAGGCTGGTAGCCTGTCAGTGTTGACTTGTTCCAGGCAGCAACAGAACAATTTTTCAGTTTGTTAGATTGTCTTGAAGCCAAAACTCAGTGAGGTACCGGCTGTTTCTTTTTCCTGAAACTGGCCAAAATCAACCTTTTTAATTTTCTATTTTTAAATTACTTTTATAAGATTAAATGATAAGTTTAATTGCAAGAGTATCTCCATAATTCGTTAGATACTTCCAAGTAGTTAATATAAAGTAGTGCAATCCTGTGTAATTGAGTATGCGGCAAAGCGGGCTAGCAGGACCCGGTAAACGGCATTGTTACAAACCGAAATCTAAATTGAATTGATATTTTATGCAGCTTATCATGTTTAGGCGGCGAATTCCATGTTTGGACTCTTACCTAGACAAGGTTTGTTCTGAACTACCTTGTTTGCTCCTTGAACTTTTTAAATCGACTTTACTTGTGGGGTTACCTTTGGGAAAGCCCATACCCAACTGTCATGAGATTCTTCTGTTCTACACTGCAAAGTTTGAATCATCGATTTAATTTTATGTACAATGGACAGGTTAATATGTCACTCTGGCCTCGCTTCAAGATGGTGTTCGACTTGCATCTGAATAGCTTGCGGAATGCTAATATTAAGACTCTCTGGGAGGATGATGTGCACCCTCACTATGTCACTAGGAGATATGCTGAATTTACAGCATCTCTTGTTCATCTCAATGTTGAATATGGGGATGGTCAGGTTAGTTGATCACATCCAGCTCAACCCAATTCTTCACCTTTTGGGAATTCTTCACCCCCGTGCCGTGCAATAAGACCCTTTATGTAGCCTATGGAAATTTTTAAAAGTGGCTTCTAATTTGCAGCTTGATCTTAATCTTGAGCGGTTACGGATGGCTATTCAAGACTTGCTTGTTAAGTTGGCCAAGATGTTCCCTAAACCAAAGTTGCAAACTGTTTTCTTGATAAACAACTATGATCTAACGATTGCCATATTGAAGGTAGGCGTTCTCTAGTTAATATCAAATGTCAGTAATTTCTGTTGGAAATTTTTTTGAAGTACCAAGATACTACTTGCATTGCCTCATCCAAATTTATTCCCTTTTTTTTCATACAGGAAGCTGGCACAGATGGCGGAAAAGCACAGCTTCACTTCGAGGAGGTTCTTAAGAGCAACATTGCAATATATGTGGTATGCACTATTGCACTTACAGATTGAATGGAATTTCTGTATGGCCAGAGAAATACAACTCAGCACATTTCTTGATTTTATTGATGAAATTCTCTCGGCCCAGCTAGTGTTCATGGCAGACTGAAAAATGCATCTATTCCACAAAGTAAGCAAAGGATAGGTGAATTAGTCATTAATGGTAACAGACCCATATTCATATTGCTAACAGTTCAGACCTTACAGACAAACTGAGCAAAGAGAGAACTGTAGTTTGTTGTTTGTTGAAGTGCTGAACATGTCTATGTCATGTCTAAAAAATTGCAATTGCATTGCTGGACGAGTAGTTGCTAAGTTCTCTAGAAATAGGATGATTAATGCATAAATATTTCTACAGGAAGAACTGCTTCTGGAGCATTTCAGTGATTTGATCAAGTTTGTCAAAACTCGTACATGTAAGTAGAAGAGCTCTGTTACAACGTTGTGCCTTTATCTTTCTTTCTTTACAATGAAATCTCTTCTTTGCCTGAATTTAGCGGAAGACGCAGCTGCAAGTTCAGACAAGGCCAGTGTTGGCGACGTCGAGCCATTAGTGAAGGATTTTGCGAGCCGGTGGAAGGCTGCGATTGAGCTGATGCACAAAGATGTCATTACGTCTTTCAGTAATTTCCTGTGCGGAATGGAGATCTTGAAAGCGGCGCTCACGCAGCTGCTGCTGTACTACACCAGGCTCACGGAGTGTGTCAAGAGGATCAATGGTGGCTCTGCCCTCAACAAGGACCTGGTCTCCATATCCTCTATTCTGTACGAAATCAAGAAATACTCTAGGACCTTTTAGTTGCTTCCTCCTCCCTGCCATGTATACTAAGATGAGGGACTCGGGTGCATCCTTATGCTGTAACGGAAAGTTTGATTGATGGTATGCTATTGCAAAAACAGAGCTTTTTGATGTGTTTTCGTGACAGATCCGTCGGGTTTAACCCCTTTGTGAGGACGGAACTTGCCTAGGTATAATGCTAAGAAGTTGATGCGGTGTTAATGTGTTATGTACCAGTAATCCTCAATTATAATGTGATTTTACAAGAAGGGAATATAAGTTCTTATGCTGAGAATTTTTGTACTGACTCCATTGACGAGTTCTCTTCCTCCCAAATCTCACAATCACGCCTAATGCTCCATGTTACTACCACTAAAATATCCAATGGAGCGGTTAATGGTTTTTCCAGCAGTCAAATATAACCATATGAAAATTTGAATGTGTGGCCTGTAACCGGTTGGTTACCGGCTGTTGCCACTTCCGCTGAAAAAAGAAGACGAAAGCAAGTTCATTTCACACAAATACACAAATATCATTTCGTGCGCTGCTTTGTAAATAACAAATACTATTCAATAGAAGATATGAAATCCCATCAGAAAATTGGCGCAAAGCGATGAATTGGTAATGAAGCTAATACTTTCATTAGATTGCATACAAGCATATACTAACAGCCATTTGATTTTGAAAGATATGACCTTGGATTTGGAAACTTTGCCGGAGCATGGTTGGTAGACAGTAAATAGGTTTATTCCAGTTTGTAATACTTCTATTTTGTTCTCGTCTATTCCCTCCGTTCTCAAATGCATATCGTTTTTTTTTACTTTTTATAGTTTTCAATACAAGACTTTAACTATAATTTTCTGACCATGATATACTATAAAAATAATAAAAATATGTATTTTGAAATAATTTTACAATATGAATCTAATGACATTATTTTTATAAAACGTATCAATGAAATTTTGCACATATTAGTGGTCAATTCCACAATAACATACATTTGAGCATTAGCATCAATGATACATTTTAATTGCTCGTTTGTCCATGATGTTTGGGCTTTCCTGGTCTCGTGGAACATGATTGTCTACTCAGTGCTTGTCACCCTGTCTTGCTCAATATCCTCTTGGAAGGGCGACAACCTTGTGGCGACCGCCAAGGAGAATAGGCACGAGTTCAGTGGAACCCTCGTTTACGTTACATGGGGAGTTTGAAAGGAGTGAAATCATCGCATCTTTTAAAACGAGGCCCTCACTTCTCGGTGTGTTGCCTTTAAAGGAATGAAACCGTTGCATCGTCTAAAACGAGACCCTCACTTCTCGGTATGTAGTCCTTTTGATGGACGCAGGAAATGCTGCATGAAAAGATGGCCTTGGCCGGTGTTCAACCTTGTGTGAGCTTGGGAGGTGACCCATATCCACCTGTTGCTGTATCTTTTTGTAAGAGTATGGCCATGCGGCAAAAATTAACTGCCCAAAAATATCTATTCTTTTCTCCTTTCATCTATATGAATAGGCGGTGCTCTTACTGAATTTTTCAAGAAAAAGGATTACATTGCAATTAGTAGTATGAAAGCACCTCTTTCCAAACATATATTTTTACACGGGGACGAACAGACGGTTAGCGCTTATATTTTAGGAACATTTTGAGACTGCCACTTAATCAGAGTGATAAGTCCTGAGTTACCAATGAACGGAGCGGTAAATTCTCCCCTTCTCACCACCATGATCGCTCATATTTTATACTCCCACCGATTTTCTATAGCTATCGTTTTAGGCATGTGTAGAGTCAATCTTGTGAGCCTTTGACTACAACTAGATGACGCGTTGGTCATTGGTTATCAGATTTACATGGACTTTGAAGAGCCTAGAGCGTAGAACAGAATAATAGCAAGAAAAGCGTAACCAGTGATAACGTATTCCAGTATTGTACCAGCCGGAGTACTTTAGATGATCAGGACATCAAAGTGATTCCCCAGTTCAAAGCTTGACTGGGAAAGTTAAGGAAAAACTCATACAGACCAGCAGGCAAAAAGTGCAGATTCAGAGCAGCCGCAGAAAATCCGGATTCAGAAACCGGCAAATAGTACACATTGAAATTACATCAGATTAGAGACTTGGTACTTCACTTCCTCAGATGCAAGGCCCCCATTAGCATTGAGAACTTGACAGCCGCCTCCATTTCTATTCGTAGTTTTGCCTCTTCACTGAATTTTTTCCATGGTCAGGCATCTGATATCCAATTCGCTGGTAGTGGATCCCTCAAAACATTCATCAAGAGTGCACCGAAGTGTTCCATTTTCTCCAACACTGTATCCTTGTTTTATTTGAAACATGACAATTAAACATTATTATTGTAGGATTTCCATAAACCGTATGTTGCAGCTGCACAAATAGTATTAAGTGGCATATTCCTTTTATTACTAAGCTAATATTTAGTAACATAATCATAAATTGAGCCCAACTCTTTTCAAAAAACAGTAACAATCTACAATAGCCAGCTGAGGTACTCAGAGCCCATATTAAGCACTACACTAACCAATTCTAGGTTAGTTCTTCCTACATGTCTTAATATGTACTACCCCTCCTATGCAATTCCTAAGATGATTGCTACTTGGCCATCGGCCAAAACATTCATAACTTTGAGTGGTACTTTTAAGGCTTAAGCAACTATGCCAAGGGACATTTTGCATCCGACCAACAAATTTCTCAACCGAATATTTTCTAGATGTGCAGTATGGGCACCAGTTTGCCCTCCAAAAGGAAATGCATCAGCTGTCACCATCTGAATTCAGTTATCAATTTGATGTGTTGCTGCTTCTTACCACCCTTCGTTTCTCTTTTTCCTTCTTAAATGCATGGCTGGTCCTTCTGCCACATTTCTCGGAAGAAGTATCATAACCAAAAGAAAGCATGAGGAGTTGTACCTGGTGAAACACCCAAATGATGAAACGCTTGTAGTAGTTTTCGCAGTACAAACACTTCCGCTCAAGGTTACGCATCAATTTTCTAGCAAAAACAAAAGAAGCACAATCAGTCCATCCAATAGAAAGAACATGTTAACACTGAACTACATATAAAATGACAGTCGTTCTAAACAATGTAAAATGATAGTCAGTTTATATAGGCAATCGTCGTTCTAAACAAACGTGAAAATATTATAAAAGGGAAAATCGGCAAGCAAAACAAATGTTAAGCCAAGGCAAAAGTACAAAAATTATATCGATACTGCATATTATCTCTCATTCCTATTTGCAATCACCAGTCATCTTAGAAACCGTTCATCTTTGTTGTTGGATAGTAGTATGGCATCATAAACAGTAATACTGAAACTTGGGCATGAGACACAAATGGTTTTAGAGTTCGATACAAAGCTTTGTACCTTAAACCTTACTTAACGATGACATAGCATCCGGGTATCGTCAAGGAGGACAATACCGGCCCTCTGGACATAGGATGGGCCGGGCCAGCTACTCGGAGTCCGACCTCTACACGGGGGGTATCTCATTGACTTGGAGTACAAGACAGGGATAATTATTTACCCTGTAATCCCGGATTCAGTTGCAACCAATTAGAAAATCAATCTGTAAACTAATCCGAACTCTTGTAACCCTACCTCGGTCGTCTATATAAAGCCAGGTAGGGAGCCCTCGATGGTAAGTTCATAGCTCATAAGTTCCCATACTTTCCTACACATATAGCCTTAGCAGCCTAGAGATCTATTCTCGAGGTCTTGCGGCACTCGGAATACAAGCAATATCATCCACCAAACATAAGACGTAGGATATTACCTCTCCTTGAGGGCCTGAACCTGTCTAAACTTTGTCTCCCGTGTGCACCCATCTAGATCTGCTGTGCGTACGCTGCCTTGCATCCATTATTGCCGGATTGCAACACCGACAGTTGGCACGCCAGGTAGGGGCTGTGCGCATAGATCCATTCGGACAGATCTAGATAAGTTTCTTCAACGACAACAGCGACTTCGTTCCGGACAATATCATGCGATTTGCTTCCCTAGATGTTGTCCCTGATCCAGGCCAGCTTTTCCGATTCGGAAAGCTAGACTTCATCGCTGACCAGATCGGCAAGCTTCACCTCTGCGACTCGGCTTCCTGCCGATCCACGGAGGAGTCATCAACATCTTCACTCGGACTCGCCCCTACGTCCACGCCTTCAGCCCCTCTCACCAAGGACGAGGTTACGCCGAAGTCGGATCTGCTGTTCAAACGCGGATTCCTACCCGTCGAGCAGGGATCCTGACTGGTTGGTGCAATCGAGTCTCTCCTACTTGTCCTTGAGTATAACTCGGACGACTTCGAGAGCTCAGGAAGCCACCAGCCCTCTCGGGAGGTCTTCATGGCTAACCCGGACGTACCGGTCAACAACGACGACCGGCTCGTCCCCATTGAAGAACAGACTCCCGAGCAGCTAGCGGCCACTCGGCTCCGTTTTCTTGCCAAGGAGGAGGAACTAGCCGAACAGCTAGCCGCGTTGGTTCGCCAGCATGGAGAAAGAGAACGTAATGAGGACATGCGAGATCATGGGCAACAGGTCCACAATACACTCCGCATTCGCGAAAGGGATGGCGTCCCGATATTTTCGCTTCCCAGTCACAACATCGTCGCTGCCTCGGTGGCGGCCCGTGCCATCAATATCCCTGAAGGCACCCTAGGTCACGACGAACTCCGGCGGCTCCAGATCCTAGTGGAGGAAGTAGCCCTCCAGCAGGCCGAGATTTCCGAGAACCGTGCAGGCTCCTCGGCGAGTGTTAGGAGCTGGCGTGTTTCCCCCCCAAGGAACCCACCAGCCGCAGAAGGTCGCCATACCGACCCCAAACGTCATCACCCTGCCTGATCGGTCCGTAGCCGACTCGGACCGAATCGTGATGCACAGGGGGACTATTGTTGCAAGAAACCGCGCCCGTCAAGGCGCAGACAAAAAACGCTCACCCCGCCGGGTCGACACATAACCGACTCGGACCAGACCGCGATGTGCGGGACACCCTCGATGCCAGACGCAATGCTTATCAGGACGCGGGAAGGGACAAACCGCAGCGGTCATCCTGGTGACAGTAGCGACCGTAGCTCTACGAGCCGGTGCAGCTCTCTAGCTCCTTCCGGCATGGCCTACGTATGCCCGAAGGCATTCGGACCTTGCATCCGCGACGCCGTCTTCACGTCGCGATTCCGAGTTACCGGGATCGACAAGTATACGGGTTGCGACTCTGAGTTACCAGTGGTGGCAACGACTATGTTGTGATTCATTACCTGCCCTTATTTCTAGCCGACTCGGCTCGAGCCTGGCTCACCAGCCTGCCTCAGGATTGTTTCCAATCATGGACCGACCTTGAGACCCTCTTCGTGAACAACTTCCAAGGCACCTACAACAGGCCCAGGAACGCGTGTGATCTCCACAGTTGTATCCAAGAGGAGGGCGAAATTCTCAGAGAGTACATCCAACGCTTCTCCAAGAAGAAGAACTCTCTGCCGGAGGTTTGAAAAGGTGACATCATCACCGCCTTCTCCAAAAGTGTTCGTAGCACCGACCTCATTTACAAGATCGCGCGTAAGAACCATCAAACTATGCGTGAACTCTTCGACATTGCCAACAACTTCGCCACTGGCGAAGAAGCTGTCTGTAGCGCGACCAAGGATGATAAGGGAAAGGGCAAGGCTACTGAGTCTCCCAGGGGGAAAGACAGTCCCGAGTCGTCCAGGAAGAAACACAGGAAGCGCAAGGGCGAAAACTTCGTTGCTGCACCTGAGCGCGCCCCGCAACGTCGCCCTCAGCGTGGCAACACAACCTTTGAGGAGATAATGAGTCAGCCGTGTCACTTCCATGGGCCAAAATCCAATCACGTCACGCGCGACTGCAATCTTTTGTAAAACCTGAAGAAGCCTTTCGTCCCCAACCGGAACAAAAAAGATCCTCCTCCTGGGAGGGCGATGAGTTCCCAAAGGAGACCGCGTGTCTCATGATCTTCGGTGGTCTCAACGGCTATGAGTCAAAACGACGCTAGAAGATCACGGACCGCAAAGTCAACGCAGCCGAGCCAGCTGCACCTCAGTACCTCCGGTGGTCCGAGTCCATAATTCACTTTGGCCGCTCGGACCACCCCGACTACATACCTCACCCTGGCAGGTTCCTCTTGGTGGTAGACCCAATCGTCAGTGGCGTTTGCCTCATCAAGGTCCTCATGGTTAGAGGGAGTGGCCTGAACATCCTCTACGTCAAAACTTTGGACGACATGAAGATTCTCCGGTCGGAAATCAAACCTACCGGTGCCCCCTTCCATAGGGTCGTCCCTGACAAGATTGCAAGTCCACTCGGGCAAATCAGCTTGCCCGTCACTTTCGGCACTCCAAACAACTTCCGGACCAAGACCCTCACCTTCGAGGTCGTCGACTTCTCAGGCTCATATCACGCCATCTTGGGACGTCCCAGCTACGCCAAATTCATGGCTGTTCCCAGCTATGTCTACTTGAAGCTTAAATGCCGGGTCCCCACGGGATAATAACGGTGCAAAGCAACTTTCAGCACGCTTACGCGTGTGACCTGGAAAACTGTAACCTTGCCGCGGCCCAAATCGTTACAGCCAGCTTGACAACCTCAAGTCGGCCATGGTCGAGGAAGCGCCCCCGACTAAAAAAGCTTCAGCAGCGACATCATTCCAGTCGGCGAAGGACACCAAGGCAATCCAGCTCGATCCGGAAGACCCCTCCAAGACGACGCAGATCGGGACCGCACTCAGCGACAAATAGGAAAACGCGCTCGTCAGCTTCCTTCGCGATAACCGGGACATCTTTGCATGGACATCTTCGGACATGCCGGGAGTCCCGAGGGAGGCTGCCGAGCACTCTTTGAACATTCGGCCAGACGCTAAGCCGGTCAAGCAGCACCTGCGCCGCTTTGCCGATGATAGGCATAGGGCGATAGGAGAAGAGATAGTCAAGCTGCTGTCAGTTGGTTTATAAAAGAAGTGTATCATCCCGACTGGTTAGCGAACCCAGTCCTTGTTCGTAAAAAGAATGAAAAATGGAGAATGTGCGTTGATTACACGAGTCTCAACAAAGCATGTCCCAAAGATCCTTTCACACTACCTCGCATCGACCAGGTGATCGATTCCACGGCTGGATGCGAAATCCTGTGTTTTCTCGACGCCTACTCGGGCTACCACCAGATCAAAATGAAAGAGGAGGACAAGATCAAGACATCGTTCATCACTCCCTTCGGTGCTTTCTGCTACATCTCCATGCCTTTCGGCCTCAAGAACGCTGGCGCCACATACCAATGGTGCATGCAGCGCTGCCTTCAGGAACAGATCGGTAGGAACGTGCAAGCCTATGTCGATGATGTGGTGGTCAAGTCCGAGAAGAAAGAAGATCTCCTAACCAACTTGGGAGAAACATTCTCCAACCTCAGGTGATTCAGCATGAAGCTCAACCCAGAAAAGTACGTGTTCGGAGTACCTTCGGGAAAGCTACTCGGTTTCATCGTTTCCGAATGAGAAATCGAGGTTAACCCGGAGAAGATCGACGTCATCATCAAAATGGGGCCACCAAAAAGCCTCAAGGACGTCCAACGGCTCACCGGGTGCATAGCGGCCCTCAGCCGATTCATCTCCTGACTTGGCGAAAAGGCCCTGCCCCTCTACAAGCTCCTCAAGAAGTCGGACAATTTCACATGGACGTCTGAGGCTCAAGACGCCCTCGATAGATTGAAAAAGCTCCTGACTACACCACCGGTACTGGTTTCCCCAATGCCCAATGCACCGGTGCTCCTTTACATCGCAGCGACTACCCAGGTGGCCAGCACCGTCTTGGTCGTCGAACGCTCTGAGCCAGGTCACATCCAGAAGGTTTAGCACCCGGTCTATTTCATCAATGAAGTACTTTCCGAGTCGAAGGCGCGATACCCACAAATACAGAAGATAATCTACGCGGTGTTCATAACATCTCGAAAGCTAGTCCACTACTTCCAGGGACACCCGATTACGGTGGTCAGTTCCTTCCCGATCGCTGACGTCATCAACAACCGCGATGCCACAGGAAGGATCGCTAAATGGGCAATAAAACTAATGGCATTCAGCATAGTTTACGCCCCCTGCATGGCTATCAAGTCTCAGGCTCTTGCCGACTTCATGGCTGAGTGGACAGAAGTCCAGTCCCCGCCCTCCATCGTCGACCTCGAACATTGGACACTCTACTTCGACGGCTCACTGATGCTTCAGGGCATGGGGGCTGGCGTCGTGCTCATCTCTCCGAGGGGAGAACGTTTCAAGTATGTGCTACAAATCCACTTCCCGGCGTCCAACAATGTCGCCGAATATGAAGCCTTACTACACGGCCTTCGCATCGCGACCTCACTCGGGATCCGCCGGCTACTTGCCCGCGGAGACTCTGAACTGGTGGTCAGGTAGGTAATGAAGGACTGGTCATGCAGAGACCCAGCCATGGAAGCCTACTGCCAGAAGATGTGCAAGCTGGAGGCCAAGTTCGACGGCCAGGAGATCACGCATGTCCTCCATCGAGACAACGAGGCTACAGACGCACTCGCCAAGTTGGGGTCCAGTCGGGACACCGTCCCGGCGGGAGTTCCTCCAGGAGTTGCATGCACCCTCCATCAAAACAGAGACAGCGCCCGAGACCGAGGAACCACAAACCGAGGGATCCGCTAGCACTCAACAGACATCCCACGAAGTACTAGTCGTTGATCCCGACTGGACTACACCCTTCCTTGACTATCTCTTGTGAGACATTCTCCCGTCAGAACAGACCGAGGCACGCCGCCTCACGAGGCGTGCCAAGGCCTACACTGTCGTCGAAGGGGCACTCTACAAGAAAAGCACCTCCGGAATCCTCCAGAGATGCATATCCAACGATCAAGGGAAACAACTACTACGGGACATTCACTCGGGAGTTTGCGGGCACCACGCAGCGCCAAAATCACTAGTCGAGAAAGCTTTCCAACAGGGTTTCTACTGGCCAACTGCCGTTTCGGATGCCGAGCATATCGTGCGCACATGCGAGGGCTACCAATACTTCGCTCGGCAGACACACTTGCCGGCTCAAGCACTCCAACCTATCCCGATAACCTGGTCATTTGCTGTCTGGGGTCTGGACATGGTTGGTCCCCTCAAAAAGGCTCCCAGGGGCTACACCCATCTCTTCATCGCCGTGGACAAGTTCACCAAGTGGATTGAAGCCAAGACAGTCGCTATGACCACTTCCGAGCGGGCCTGTCGATTTCTTCCGAGACATCGTCTACCGTTTCGGCGTCTCCAACAGCATCATCACGTACAATGGCACACAGTTCACCGGCGCAGCCTTCCTCTAATTTTGCGACGACTACAACATCAGCCTCAACTTTGCTGCCGTGGCACACCCACGCACCAACGGGCAGGTTGAGCAGGGCCAATGGCCTGATTATGCAAGGCATCAAACTTTGGATCTTCCAATGCTTGAAGAAGTTTGCAGGCAAGTGGGCATCCGAGTTGCTCTCGGTGCTCTGGAGCCTGCGGACCACACCTAACCGATCGACTGGTTACACACCTTTCTTCATGGTATATGGAGCCGAAGCCGTCCTCCCGACTGACCTGGAATATTGATCCCTGTGCATCCACGCTTACATCGAGGCCGAGTCGGAGGAAGCAAGACAAGATGCTGTTGATCAACTTAAAGAAGCACGCGAGGTCGCGTTTCTTCGGTCGGCTAAGTACCAGCAGAGCCTACGATGCTACCACAGTCGGCATGTACGCGGCCACTCGTTCAACGTTGACGACTTGGTTCTATGCCAAGTCTAGTCCAACAAAGACAAGCACAAACTCTTACCACCATGGGAGGGTCCGTACGTGGTCGCTGAAGTATTACGCCCGGAGGCTTACCGACTGAAGGACAGCGATGGCAACGTCATCACCAACGTATGAAACATCGAACAGCTATGTCGTTTCTATGCTTAACATTTTATACTTTGATTTTTTCAGACATATGAATAAATATTTTTTCGCTTCACTTGAAACAATTCCTGGAGTTCCCGACTGGCCCGCTACGCACGCTCACGGCAACACATAGCGGACACTCGGCGGTTACACCCTCTGGGTGCGCATCCGCGCACTCGGGCCTCTCTCTTTTTCCACAAACTGTTTTAGTATTGTGTAAACAAGCTTGGCGTCAACTCTCTATCTTTGACCGCCGGTCTACGCCATAATCTTGCGCTACACGGGACATAGCCCACGGTTACTCCTACGCAAAAGGGGCTACGACGGGTCGATAAGGGCACACACAAAAAGCTAACTTTACATAGGAATGAATTATTAAGGAAAATGAGACACACAAGCTTTAAAACAAGCTCATCTAAAGAAGCGTAATAAAATTGCACTCGGGTTTCCCGAGCATCTGACATTCAGTTCAAGAAAAGTTATTTACATGCTCCTACTTCTATTCATTGGCTCGGTTGGCTAGGTTCTCCGCTGTGGGAAGGATTTCCTCGATCAGCACCGGGACTTCGTCGTCGGGGACGTCGGCGGCAAGCCCATCCTGGATCTCCTCCATATCAATCGCCGGGTAGTGGGACTTCGCCACGAGGAGCGTGAACTCTACCTCGGCTCGGTAGTGCTCGCGCGTCAGCTCCTTGACTTGATCCGACGCCCGTCGAAGGCGTTCAGCAACGTATCCACACGGTCTGGCACCGGGTCGTCCTCCCATAGGGCGTTGCAGGTCAGTCGACCGGCCCCCTGCAGGGATTCCATCGTCTCGGCGATCTTACTGAGGCGCGCTTGGAACCCTACGGAGTTGGAATAGGAGCATTAGCAAAGTACCCGACAGGTCCCGGATGAGCAGATCCGAGTTGGACACTCAGCAGCGGTGGAATACACAGCTCTCTTGTTCGCCGCTTCAACAGCCTCTAGGGCTCACCTCATGCTGCCGTCGAGGACGACCATCTCCTTCTCAAGCTCCCCGACGCGCGCCTTTTCCGTGCCGAGTTCCTCCTCAAGTTTGGAGGCCTTCTCCTCAACAAGAGGCAAGCTGATCCCAGGCGAGCCCTCATCACTTCAAGCTCCTCCCTGAGCTCGACGGACTCGTCTTCAGTGGTTACAGAGGACATCAGAAAATCAGCAGCAGCAAAGACACGGCAAGCTAAAGAAGCACGGGGTCATTACCTTGAGCCCGGGCAGCTTCCTGGGAGACGCCTCTCCTCAGGGACTCCACTTCGGCTTCTCGTGCGTGCACTTGCTCCTGCGCCGAGTGGAGGCGCCCCTTCAAATTGTCCAACTCGGCCTTCCGTTGGCCGAGTCGCTCGAAGGCGGGGAGACGCTCTTGGGAGAAATTTGGTCTTCTCCACAGATCGTCTGGTCAAGCTCTGCAAAAGACAACAGCAAAGATTAGCCACCCGGAAAAAGTTATCAAAACCCTCTACTCGGTTCCCCGAACCAAGCAGAGGCTCAGGGGCTACACCCTCTGGGTGCACTGATCGTGCCTCCAAAGTGAAAACCTGCAAAATCATCTAGATCCTCCACTCGGTTCCTTGAACCAAGCGGAGGCTCGGGGGCTACACCCTCTGGGTGCACTGTTCGTGCCCCAGAGAGGAACCTAAAGCAAGGAAGGAAAGCTCCCGCCCGACCAAAATAGCCGGGCGAAGATAAAAAAGAAATATAATGACAAAGTCGCGTAGCTGCGCCAGCGGATTGATCCAGCCGTTGACCAGGTTGGCGCTCTCCCGGATGCCCTTCCGCAGCGTCGGAAGCCTTTCTCCGAGCTCGGTGGTAGCGTCCAGGAGCTTCTCCCACTCCTCCGCTTCCCGGACGTCATCGACCTCCCGTAGGACGACGCCCCGGTCTGGAGGGGTGCATCTCCCGAACCCGCAGCGGCTGGAGGGCTAGCTGAAGCCCCGACAGAGGAGGCGGTGCACGCTCCACATCTATCTCCTCTTGCGGCAAAATCAGGTTCCCTTGATGGTCTCGCGGGGTCACTCCAGCCTGACTCGGACCCGCTGACTCCACTGCGGCAGGGGCTCCGCGCTCCGGTGCTGGACTCGGCTGTCTCAGAAGCGGGCTACGGAGCGGCGGAGTCGGCATCGCATCCCCCGGCTGGCAAAACCGGCGTAGCATCTTCCGGCGGCGGAGTTGGCGGCGTACCCTCCGGCTCAGAGGAAGATGGCGGCGTAGGAGCCTCTGCGGCTTTTGGAGGAGATGAGGGTCGGGCCCAAGCGCCGACCCACTCCCGCCTTGATCAGGTCCTTGGGACACCCGGCTTACTCTTCGAGAGACCCACCGGTTTCCGTGGACTGCGAAGCATCCGAGCTGTTAATACCTCTTACAATCAAAAGCGGGAAGGAGACATTCAGTTAGTAACTTACTTGACAGACCGGGGGAGGTGAGCGCGCCTTTTTCCGCTTTGGCACGCCGGTCGTCGGAGCCGGCTGCGCTGTGGGGCCGCTCTACCCCCCGAAGGCAGCATCAGCTGTCCTCTTCTCTCCCCGCTGGGGAGGGACTTCATCTTCAGCCGCCCGGGGGGCCTCATCGACGGGGCGGCTCGGCCAAACTGTCAGGGCAGCGGGACGGAGAGCCGTCCTGTCCCCCCGGGGGGCAGCACCGGGGGCCGTCCTCTTTCTCGCTGTACATGAAGAGGAATGTCGTCTTCATCCTCCTGAGTTTCTTCCTCAGTAGTCGCCGTACAACGGCGGAGGAGCACTGGGCTCCTCTGCCACAGAGCGTCCCTCCTTTCGACGACCTGGCACCGGAGGACGACGACCGGTCCGTTCCCTGCGGCGACTGACCACTGCTGGGGATGTCGGCATATTGGGGCTGGTTCCATATCTCCTTCTCTGGAAGGGGAGCCGAGGAACTAAACCCGAACAGATCCTGCAAGGTTGGGAGCACAAATGCAATCCAAATAAAGATTCGGCCAAAACTCGAATCGCAAACAACAAAGTCAGGAGAGTGGTCGCTCACCCGGCCGGCGAGTTGGCATGGCTGAAGGGCAGCGGCCGCCTGGAGATGTCCAGGTCTGTCCCCTGGGCCATCAGCTTTCCGACCCGGCGTCGCACCTCACCCTCTGAGAGCTCATCGCTGACTCCCGAGTCGCGTCTTGGCTGTCGGTGTATTTATACATCGGGATGCGCCCTTAGCTTTCGCCGGCTGGATTCGGCGACGGATGAAGGTGGAGACAACGACGATTCTCGAAGACGCCGGGCCTTGAGCGCCTCGGAGAGAGCTCCCCATGAGTACCATGACCCCGGGCTGCTCCCGCTCCAGCGGCAGATCGGTCTAGCTCAGCCGGACCTCGGGAGGCTGACCCCCGAACTCCGGAAGGGATGGCGCCGGATTGGAAATGTAGAACCAATCCGAGTGCCATCCCTTATTGGAGGTCTGGAAGGGGAGCTCCAAGTAGAGCTTGACGGCCCCGGGCCTCAGCTGGAACCCGGCACCCCCCACCACGGCCGGACTGCTCTTGCTCGGTTGCGGCTTCACGATGAACAGCTGCCTCCACAGCGCGAAGTGCGGCTCGATTCCGAGGAAGCACTCGCACAAGGTGATGAAGGTGGAGACGTGAAGCAGGCCGTTGGGGTTGAGGTTGTGGAGCTCCAGTCCGTAGTAGTAGAGAAGTCCCCGGAGGAAGGGGTGGACCGGCACTGAGAGCCCCCGATGGAAGAAGGCGGAATGGACCATGATCTCGCTGGTGTTCCGGGTGGGGAATTCCTCCCCACCGGCAACGCTCCATTCCACCATCTCCTTTGCCGGCAGCACGCCTGCGGTCACCAGAGCGTTCAGCCGGGCTTCGGTCGCTGTAGATTTCGCCCAAGCAGCCATTGGGTTGATGGAGAAGCTCTCTTCTCCGAGGATTGCCCACACCAGCGCGTCCTCCTCTTCTTCGACTGGATCTGCTGCCTAGACGGGAGAGTGCATCCAGTGCCGGCAGAATCGGATCTAGGGTTTTTTGGTTCGCAGTGGTGCTGTCAAGGGCGGTGGAGTGTGAGGAAGGCGAAGAGGCAAGCAGGGCGCAAGAAGGCTAAATGTGAATACGAATGGGGGCAAAGTGGTCTGCGGTTTCCCCTCCCCTGTCTCATAAAGTGGGACAGCAGAGGGGCGCGACTCTTCCGCTCCCACGACCGCCCGACCGTGGTTTTCCCGTGCGCACAAGGCGTCCCTTTGGCTTCTGCGGGCGTTTTTTCGCGCCCACGTCGTGGTTTTCTGGCTTCCGTTACGCAGCGTGATGGGTCATGGAACGAATTAACCGCTCCATGACTTGGTGTTACCATTTCCAGCACAGTTTTGGCTAGGGGTTTCCAACGGTCGGCCTTCCGGGGTTAAATAGCTGTTTGGAGTACACCCACATAAAGAGCGACTGTAACGTACCTTTAACGGGTCACTAGTCGGATGCCGAGCAACTCGGAACCGAACGTTACGGTTTTGAAGGGTTTCGAGGATTGGCCTTTAGGGGAACGCAATCATTTGAATGCACCCGAGTGAAGGGTAGTTGCGGCGCGCCTTCAGCAGGGCCGCTAGTCAGATACTGAGCAACTCGGAGCTACCGGTTTCTCCACCCGGATATTCTAGGAATTTTACCTTGGAATCTCCGGGATCCGAAACTTCCGGATTCAATGGAATGTCCGGGCATTAGGCTCCGCCACTCGGGACCGAAGTGCCATAACTTATGTTCTGGTTCTAGTGTGAATTTCGAGGGCATTCCCCCAAAGGGACACTAGCTGGACCCGAACCATTTGGGAAACCGGATGCCACTCAGGAAATCAGTCGGAATTCATGGTATGTCCCCCGCTGGGCTATCAGCCGGTCTCCACCCGCTGGAAATGACTGGATACCACCAGAACTTACCCGATATTAACTCAACCGCCATGATATTCCGGCCCTACGGGTGAATATTACTCGGCTTATTATCTCAACTCTACAGGAGTTCTATGAGTCCCTCACAATCTTCCTGCAGACCACAACAGGGCGTGCTCAGGCGAATGCTGCTCGGGAAGAAGGCAAAGGTACTCGGTTTGGATGTTACAGCGACAAGCTGTAGTCAGATCGTGAAGGATTCGGGGGCTACTGACGATGACATAGCACCTGGGTATCGTCAAGGAGGACAATACCGGCCCTCTGGATATAGGATGGGCCGGGCCGGCTACTCGGAGTCCGACCTCTACACGGGGGGTATCTCATCGACTTGGAGTACAAGACATGGATAATTACTTGCTCAGCAATCCCAGATTCAGTTGCAACCAATTAGAAAATCAATCTGTAAACCGATCCGGACTCTTGTAACCCTACTTCGGTCGTCTATATAAGGCCAGGTAGGGAGCCCCCGATCGGTAAGTTCATAGCTCATAAGTTCCTATACTTTTCTATACATATAGCCTTAGCAGCCTAGAGATCTATTCTCGAGGTCTTGCGGTACTCGGGATACAAGCAATATCATCCACCAAACACAAGACGTAGGGTATTACCTCTCCTTGAGGGCATGAACCTATCTAAACTTTGTCTCCCGTGTGCACCCATCTATATCTGCTGTGTGTACGCTGCCCCGCATTCATTATTGCCGGATTACAACACCGACATTAATCTACTCCTCAATGCAGCACAAAATGAAATCCTGGTTATAATGAATCTGAATATTATCCGATAAAGTGAACATGGCTCTATTTCCTGTTTTCCCTGGTGTTTATTTGATCTATTAAAGTTAGTTTCTAAAAAAAATCAGTTAACAAAACAGCTAGTTTTACTTTTGTGCAAGTGAATTTCAGCTCATCGAAATGGCAAAAACCTCATAGTACTTTCGGCAACGCAGACATTTCTTGCTCAAGGTTAGACAAGCAACATTTGCCCTAGCTTATCTCCCACATTCGATGGAGAGAACATATCAATGCTGAGCTAGAACTAAAATGATGATACATTACACCAGTTTATTCAGAATATGCAATCCTTCTTCTGTACAAACATGAGGCAGCTGTCATTCAATCACTTAAATGTAATGAACTTGCATCACCAGCTATAAATATAGTTCTTATTACCATACACACCATTATTCAAGCATATTTTTCTTTATTGCCTCTGCCCATGCCACTAAAAGGGAGAACAAAATATAGTACAACAGAGCTGAGGAATAAAGCAAGAATAAAAGAATAAATCTAGAACTAACGACATAAATTTCGAGCATTACATGGCCCGTTGTAGTGGCGAAACGACCTGATCGTGGTGGCCGGTTGAGCTGCCTGCACACACCACGATATAAGCCTTGAGATACACCACGAGATAAGCCTTGAGAATAAAGTCCCCATTGCGTATTCTAGTGCAAGAAAATATAGATGGTTCAAATAAGCAAGCACAACGTCAATTCTAAATTAAACCCTCTGTTACCATGCTACATTCATAAGCTTTTTCTGATTCTCTACATCTCATTATTTGTGAGTTTATCCTAGAACATTAACACATTGCACAAAATAAATCTAGAAGTAGACTTCCACTCCTCACACCTGATGCCACTCCTAATAATCTTTGGAAGCTGCATCCCATATCAACACGTGTAAGGAGCGCAGCTCTGAACGACATCGAGAACAAATCAAGACATTGAAGAAGGACAAAGTAAAGGCATCACCTTTGCAAACTCGGCAGCGGCCTCCTAGCTGGTGATCAATGTGACTTTGGTGACCGGTACGATGTGCATTGTTCTCTCCCTTGCCGTTATCGCCATCCTCTCATTTCTTCAGACCTAGTCGTCCTTCACCTTAATTTGCTGGCCAATCCACTTTGACTACAGGACTGCACAAGTTAAGGTGAAACAACCATTTCTAAATTGCACAAATCCTATCACGAACCCATTTACGAACATATTTTGCAAATATTATCGACAGGAATCCAATTGATTGATAATCACACTGAGCATGAAATCAAATTAAGTAGTAGTTTTTTTTTCCGGGAAGGCAATCTAATAGGAAGAAGTGTATCATAAAAAACTTGCATGGAGAATGGTGCTAGGAAGATTGAACGGGATGGCCAAAACGAAGACCAATTTTTTTGGAAATTTGCAAAGGCAGCAATTAATAAGGGAGAGTAGATCTTCTAAAATAGCATCAGATAATAGAAGCGAGTGTGCGGAGAAGCAGTATCAGAGAAGAGAAGTGAGTGGACGAAGGAGCAATACACCTGGATGGATCTAAAGATGGAGGACGGCGACGACAAGCTGGATGGTGTCTGGATGTGGAGAAGGACAGAGACGACACAGAGAAGTGAGCAGGCTGAGAAAGAGGTGAAAGTAAGGATGAAGAGAATAAAGAGAAAAAGAGCTCACCAGGAACTCGGGCCAGTCAATCTGGCCGCGGCGAGGCCAGTCGTGCATTGCCGGCGGTGACGATAGGCCATGGGAACCGCGGTGGAAACCGGCGCGGAGGAGTAACACAGGCGGCATACTGAACTTTCCTCAGCACAACAGGCCGAGGTCCATGAGGCAGGGGTCGCAGGGTTGTCTTTGCCTAACTGCCCCCTGTCCCTCCTGACCGTCGATTGCAAGGATCGGACGGCCCAGTTTCCCGCAATGACCGATTCGCGCTTCCCGTCTACAAAAGCAGGCCCGCACGCTCCATCTCGGGCGCAGAAGCGAGAGAACCGAGCACCCCCAAAATCCCCAATTCCCCCGCGCCCCCGCGGCTCTTCTTCTCCGGCGTCGCCCACCAGCTGCGTTCGGGCCTCTTCGGTAAGCCCTCGCTTATCCTTCATCCGTCTCACCTCCTTGCCCCGATCTGTGCTGTTACCGATGGAATCTTCCCACGAGGTCCCACCCATTTCGCTTACTGCATGCGTGCGTCGATTTCGTTGGATCGGTTGCGGATTTGTTTGCTTTTATTGACGTAATCAAGTGCTTTCATCGCTGCCTTGGGGCGATGGTTGGTTCGCCGTTTGGTTTCGATTCCCGTCCTGAAAGAGAACGTATGCTGAGCGTTACCCAAGAATTCAACTGCCGATACCCATTGGGAAGTCAAATTATGGTCAGCGATGCTCCATGCATCATCTTATCATCCATGAGCACGTAGTGGATTTGGTGTCTTGAGGGCATTGGTGGCTTTTGCTTTGTGCCTTTTGGAGAAAAGTTGGCACGATCTGTTCTGTTTTGAACTGGGTCTTGGTTGGACTGAATTTCCTGGTTAATTCAATGCATATTCTGCATGACAGTCTTGCCATGAGATTTCAAGATTTAGTAGTATTAGTGAACATCATCTACTGCTTCCTAGTAATCTAGCAGAGAGAGAAGAATCGACTTCCTGTTATTTTTCACTTGAAAACAAACAGCATAGCTACTTGCGTGGCATAAAATTTTGTTTCAGAAGCTCACACTTTTCACAGAATCTTGCACACACTAGACCAAACTGGTGCATGCTATTTCCTATTAATTGTATATCTCCCATCTAGGCACTTATGCACCTATTCACCCAGTGCTTGTGCCTCTTCACGTATGATACTATGTTTCTCATGTAAGTTGGAACAATGCTTCACAGTTTACACGGCAGTTTTCTTCACACAAGAAAAGTGATCAAGCTTGAGGCAAATTGAAGTACTACCCATTAGTGGTGTTGTCTATGAGTGACCATAGTCACCTGGTCAGCCTGGCTAGGCCGACTGGGTCGTTTGACTTGACTAGCAGGGCAAGTCAGCTGGCTGGCCACATAAGAGCATCATATATAACTAACTAGAAATAGGTTGAAGATGTTTTTTCACGAATCATCTTGATATCTGGTTAATTGTACATTTAGTGTTTTTCGGAGGTCTGCACCATGCTTTCTAGCAGGGTTAGAAACTTAACTGAGCAGTGTAGCTCCCTCTTAGGATATGTCATTTTGAGCTATTTTTTCTGTTTTGAGCACTACCATCATATTATTATACTATTATATGTCGTTGGAAGTTGAAAATGATTAGGAATTTGAAAGGGAAATGAGAGAAAAATGAAATGTGTACGGAATTGGACTAGCATGGCTTCTAGTCAGGCCCAGTAAAAATCTGGATTCCAGAATTTTAAACCCTGCCTTATAGAATGCTATGATATGAATTCTTGTTTCCTAAACCACCTATAACATAGTTAGATTCAGTCAGCAACGGTCTATTTCTCTGGATTTTCTCCTTTTTTTTCTCTTGTATATGATGTCTTCAAATAGTTGGCTAAAATCCTTGTCAAGCTTCAAAAGCTGATCCAACTCTATTTTCTGTCTTTGCTTGCATTACTGAAAATTAGATTGGATTGTATTGTTCCTTTTGTGACTTGTGATAATATGCATTAAAATCATGCTTAATTTATTGCTGAAATATTTGCAGTGTGTTTTTGTCAATATTCAAGATGAGTCGTGGTGGGAGTGCTGGTGGTGGCCAAAGTTCTCTTGGCTACCTCTTTGGAGGCAGCGAGGCCCCTAAACCAGCAGTTGCACCAGCAGCGCCAGCTGCAACTGTACCAGCAGCACCAGCTGCAGCTGCCCCGGTTGCGGGTGCTCCTTCTGAGAAAGCAGCGCCTGCAAAGGCTGAGGTGTCCAAGCAGATTCCAGCTGGTATTCAGGGCAGCCAAACCAATAACTACCAGCGAGCTGATGGCCAGAACACTGGCAACTTCCTTACGGTATGATTATTTCTTCTTCTTTTCAATGTGGTTAATTGGCCTTTGTTAATTGGATTCTTTTTTGTCATCACTGATCATGCATTCATATATCATTCTCTTAGTGTCCTAACAATAATGAACGATGTCATACTTTGGGATGTTTAGCTACCTAATATCATGTTAGGAGAAAACAGTATGGCACGCGATAATCAGATGAAATATATTATTGACTTCACTGGTTTCTGAATTTTATTCGTTTTGCACTAAAATCAAGCTGTTTGATGAATATGACACCATGAAGAAGATCTTGACTGTGAGTGGCATTATGCAATTCTACATAGCACATAATTGAGTTGTACCTTGTACTGTAACCCACAAGAATCATGTTGATATATAAAACAAACTTGATTTCAATGGCATTTGTTTCTTTTTCTTGAACTTTTAAAGTGTCTCTGTTGAGGGGTGTTAACCTGTTGTGCTGCATTCCAAGGTCTCAAGTTTTGGAAGTACTTAGCATGAAAGCATGCACCATGTTTATTATCGATGAATTCTGATGCTAAGTTCAGTATTTTGCTCACTGTTCTGTGTTGTTTGAACTCTCAAACTTATTATATTAGTCCTTGTGGAAGAACTAAAAAAATCCGTCTTTGAGGCCTATTTATGCTTATTTCTGTTAAATGTAAATGCTTGTGTTCACTCTTTCCAGTTCCTACGTTAGCCAATCAGAGTCTGGATCATGACATCATATCGAGAATTTCGAGTTTAGAAAGTTCTATCACTATTTGTGTTTGCGAGAACAGAAAGAGACCTGTATATTTTCTTCGCCCCAGACCAAACCTTATTTTTCATCCGCCAATTACTCTATAGAACTGAAGATTGCTGACTCCTGGGCTTGACTAATAGTTCTCTGGCGATTTGAATGGCATTTGTAGGACCGTCCTTCGACCAAGGTCCATGCTGCACCTGGTGGTGGCTCTTCCCTGGGCTACTTGTTTGGTGGAAACTGATGCTGATCCTGGTGTGCTATAGCACCAGATGAAGAAAAAAGTTGCAGTCATCTGTGTTATCCGAATTGTGAACTCCCACCTGTTTATCCCGTTATGCGTTTACTGTACGTATGATTTCTAAGTGGGAAACCTCCTGCTTGGGACCATTAACATGCTGCTTAATTTCGAGGTAAATTGTGTGCCTGAACCATCCAAGTGTCCTTTTCCGTTCGCATCATGTCACGGCGCCGTTTCTCGGAGCCAGGAGATAACGCCGGCAACTGGCCAGGAGTTTCTCAGTTGCGAGCGCAGAGTTGATGCATCACCAGCATGGCGTAAAACACTCAAACTTTATTACAGAATGACAAAATAAGCTTAGCAGCTGTTCGGTTTACATCAGACTGGGACATCCGAGCCCAAAGTTATATTACAAACAAAATGAACCTCTACCACAGGCGTCTTGAGCGCGGATAAGACCTAGTATTCGCATTCATTGCCATCGAAGAATTCTTCATCGAATGGTCCTTCGTCGTTGTCCTGTGCATATGTTATGATTGGTGCAGTAATGAGTATACGGCGTACTCAGCAAGCCACATTGGGAAAGTATACTAGTAACTACATGCACTGGATTTCAAAAGAGGGATGTACGGCTTAATATCTGGTGGATGCATAGTCCTAATCTCTGCCTTAGCGATTAGAAATCTCTTCATTTAAAACATTTCAACTACATCTCATCATAGTTTTAGTAACCCTGCCGGGTCGGCGTCAAGTTCAATTAATCATCACCAAAATCTACCTATGCCTTGTAGTAGGAATCACCCTTGAACACAGCTTCATTGACCGGAAGCACGAATATCATTTGGTTTGACTCTGCAGAGTGGTTCAGCTTTACCCACATGATATCTATGCCTCTTAATGTCACTCGAGCATAACACACTCCTATCGGTGTGTCGACAGAGCTAAGATAACAAGGCTTTTTATTTGCTCTATCTTTTGAAGTTCCTACCCAGGAACACTTTATCACTCGCTCTTCCGGGAGCCGACAGGCCAAGGTCAACTTCGTGATCCGGGATTGAGTGGGTTCCAGTTGTGATCTTTCCATTAAACGGCCTATCACCTCTTTCGCTTCTACGGGGCGTCCAAAGACGTGGAACGGCAAGTTAGTCTATAGTTGTTCAGCAGGTAGAGCAGATTTACTGGGCCAGGTTCGACGAGTCGAACATGTGGTTGAGCGGATTCTATGTTCATCACTAAGCACAAGGGTCTTGTCCTTAACTGCCCCGAGTAAGGCAATCCACCCGATTACCTTACTCCACGGCTAGGGGTATGGCGGCACAATCAACACATGACGGGCCCCATCTTCTCTGTCCCCTACCGTCGGCAATTTCTCTTTAAGAAATCACATCCTCCGAGTTTAAACTAGGGTCACCAATATCCCTGATTATTACCTAGTCTAACCTCTAACGCCGGTGAAGGATACTAATATAACTTATTTTCGTTCTAGGGTTATCAAGATGAATATGGCCTACAAAAGTTAACTGGGCTGTGGGGTGGTAGGTATTAACTACACACTCATGTCATTCAAAAATAACACGTAAGAAATTAACATGCAGAAAGTATTAACTAGACTAGTGGTACAGTAAATAGCATGGCATGTGGGATTAACATGAACAAAGGAATGTGACTTGCCTACTGCACCGAAGTCGTTCGGGTCGATGTCTTTGTGTAGTCCTTCGCCGTCGGGATCCTGTCCTAGCGTCGATTCGCTACTGTCGTTCCCTAGATTGCAAAAAGATCCAAACAAACAAACACACACATAAGTCCGGGCTCGAGAATGTGAGCTGGGAGCAAAATGTAAAATAATTAAAAAATACTGCTGAAAATAAGATGTGGGGGTGTGCGGGATCGGAACCAGGAAGTCGAGAGGTTGAAGAAAAGGGTAAGACTTGAATTAGGGTTTTTGGACGAGGGTTCAGAAAATGAGGTGGAGGAGGTTTTGGTGGGTTTTGGGTATCAAGGGTGAGAATTTGGATCAATGGGTTGCAAAAATGGAACCGCGTCGTTGAAACGATCAAAACGGTATATAATAGTGTTTTTAGGGTCTCGGCCCGACGGGTCGGTCCCGGGCCCGCCAAGGTACTGGGCCCATTAGGGCCCTCGGGTTGGGTTGGATATGGGCTAGGGTAGGGCTGGACATGGGTTTTGGGATTAACAGAAAATAAAAATAAAAAGAAAAAGAGACCTGTGCGAGTGGGCTTAAACTGATCTGGCTAATGGGCTGTTGTCGGGTGGTAAATGGGCTTCGGCCTGTTAGAAAATTAGAAATAACAGAAAAAGAAAAAGGAGAATAAAAAGAAGCTGGGCCTGCCTCTTCAGCCCGTGGTGTTCAGGACCGGCCTGAGGAGGAAAACGGGCCGGCCTGGTAGGAAAAAAGGCCGGTGGCCTGGTTGGGCAGAGGGAGAACAGGGGGGGCGGGGAGGAGAGGGCGGTTGCCGGCGGCGGGGATGAAATCCATCGCCGTTAAAGCTCGCCGGATCAAATTGGTTGCTCGGGGAGGGTCCACAGGAGCTCGGGATTCCATTTTTATGGAAAGCGGGAAGGTTCCAGTGGGGGTTGGGGCTAGCGGCGGAGAGGAGGCGGCTCGGGTAGCTCGCCGGAGATGGGGAAGGGGGGGCGGCAGGTTCGCTGGTGTTCAGAGAGGGAAGAGAGGTGGTGGAGGGGTTCAAGAGAAGGAGGAGTTGCTCGGTGTTGCTCGAGAGCTAGGGGAAGTGGAGGAGGTCGGCGTTGGGGGCCTCCGGCTTACCTCGCCGGAGGTGGGGATGACGATGGGAGCTCGCCAAAGTTCAGGAGAATGGTGGAGTAGCTCGGGAAGATGAGGAGAAGCTCGGGCATGGCAATGGAGAATGGGGGAGGAAACGGGGAGCTTCGGCAATGCCGGCTTTTATAGCCGAGCGGCGAGACGAGGCAGGGGCGCAGAGCTCGAGGGGAGATGCTCCGGTGGCGAGGGCGAGGCGGCGTGGCACGCGGAGAAGCGCGGGAGCGCCATGCGCGAGCGAGGTGGCGCGCGCGGCAGGGAGCGGAGCGGAGGAGGAGCAGAGAGAGGGAGAGGTTCGGCGACGCGTGGCCTGTGTCCTAGGGCACGGCGTTGGGACAGGCGGGACCACCTGGCTCCAGCGCCGAGGTCGGACGGCGCGCCCGGCGCCGGTGCTCCTCGGGTGGCGCGACGGGGTGGAGGAGACGAAGGCGATGGTGCGCTAAGCGGGCCGCGCGATTTGGAAAGGGCCGAGAAGGAGAACGGGACGAGGAAAGAAGATACGGCCCAGAGGAGATTTTCAGATTTTTAAAACTTTACAAATTTTCAGCACTGTCACGCATCATGTTTGACTTGATGGTTGTTGCCCATTTCCTGGATTGATATCTGCGTATCTCCTGCATTTCCTTGTGATTTGACAGTGTTTTTACTAACCAGTGCCACATTGCCAGTGGCACGAGTGCGTTAATGGTGTGGTACAGTATGGCAAGTTTTTTTAATGGTGTGATGCGTCACTGGGGATCGAGGGCCTGGCCAAAAACTAGCAAATAAACATATGTTTCTCTACTTTTTGGGTCCCATATACGTCAAGAAGCGGATACGGAACCAGATGCAAAGCAACTTTTCCGTTTGAAAAGATTAGGCTAATGGTGAATTACAATATGCCATTTATTTTTCTTTTTTTGCTGTGACAAGAAGTCCGTCCTTGTTCCGATTCCCGATAATGTGTAAGAAGTAACGCTATATTCCTAGAAAGAACTTTTGGATGCCATGCGGAAGTATCCTCAGCTTCCGCGGGATCCATGAACTTCATTCAGTTTTTCACAGCCGGGACTTGGCGAGATGGAGTCCGGGGAAGAAGTTTTCCTCTTATAGCTTGAACAGGCTTCTTTGCAATCACAACTCTTTTTGCTAGAGACAGAGAGAATGATCCATCTTGTGTTTACGCCCCTCTCTTAACATTTCGGCTTTTGTAGCTTTAGTTGCATCTACCTTGATTGTTGCTGTCTTTGCGGCTTTTGCTTTGGCTACCTCTACCTTGGGAGACGGCCATACCAAGGAGACGAGCCTACCATAGAACGGAGATGCCAACTCATGGACAGAAGCTGGCGCCGATGCGGTCGCCAGGGTGGCGGCCAGCGGCACTCCAGCAAACCCTAGATCGCCTTATGTGTCGCGACACATATGTTCTATTTTCTGACGCCGACTGGCCTTTAAATTTTCATCATGCGGCTGGAGATCAGTCCTGATTGGCGAGGCTGGACTCTTATTTGTTCGCAACCGACGAGGCCAAACACGTCTCATGCAAGACTTCATTCTGAATTACGACACTCACGAGTGGTGGTTTTCCACAAGGTTCACTTTGTAGATGTAATTAACCGGATTGTCTCGAAAGGTTCTGAAACTTGTGGCCACAGTCGAAGATTTCATCAAATTCAGAGGCACAATATAATGTAGATTCCTTATCTTTTGTTTATTTTGTCTACAAATGTATACTGGCACGCCCGGACATTAAGTGGGAGTGTCTACGAACCTTAATGAGAGTGTTTCTTTAGCGAAATTTAGAGAGAGCCTTCTCATACATAGGAAAAGCCACGAGTAATTATTTCAGGAATTTTCTGAAGGACATTTGCTAGTGCCTGATTTTAGTTTGGAATTGGCATCATATCTTGAGGTTTTGATTTCTCCTCGTTTTGATATTTAAACAAGTAATTAATGTCATGGTAATATGAAATGATCATTACGCACAAGCGTGGGGATGTTGCAGATATTCCGGATTTGGAGATTATCCACTGCGCGAATACGTTCAAATATCAAAAGCGAAGCAAAACATCTACACTTAGGAGCCCAGGTTTTCGACATAACCCGCCGGAAAGGAATAAGGCGTCTCTACGCCATGGTCAACATCCACACGGAAAAGACTACAGGCTAGCTCCTTCGACCTACACCACCATAACCAATGGTCGCGCTAGAAAAGCTCCGTGTGCCCATCCCCAGTGGTGATCTTGGTTAGGGTCAGAAAGATGTCTTTATCCGGCGGTGCTTTGTTGGGTGCTATGCCAAGACGGGGAAGAGGAGACTTTTGTCATCTTTTCTTTGACCCCGCATTCATTCAAACATGTTGGAGTATACTAATAGGTATATAATTTCTTTTTGAGACTGCATAGATACAAATTTGATCGACGAGGATGATATATATCCGGAATAAAGTTCTATACAATTCAAATTTCTAAGCATAAATCTTCACTATCGCGGCATGGCACGTAGGAAAGCAACGAGATGAAAAGGGTGTGTTTCAATGGAGGGAGCGGAATGGGTATCGACTATGACCAAGTCCCCTCCCCTCGGGTGTAAGCTGATTGGATTAACTGAGGCACAGCTGCCTAAGCTAAGCTCCCGGGCGGCGCACGCCGTGACGGCTTCGGTTGCATCGGCATTCGCGTGCGCCGCCGCCGCCTTGCCGCGCCGCGGCACGGCACGTGTGCGGTGGCCGCCGCAGCGCACTGCCGCTCCGGTCGGTCGCTTTTGCGGCGCTGACAGATTCGAGACCCGAGAGCCGCTTGCCTGTCCATCGTACCTTCCGTTGGGATGCGAGGCGCTCGATCCATCGCTGCACACTCCTACTACTGCAGCACAATCGAATTGACCGTTACGCATGCAGGTTTGATTACGGGGTGATTATGTTTCGCGGTAATCGTGGCCAAATAGTAGTTACTCCGGCCGTTTCATGTTTGTAGTTATAATTAACCCATGCGCCACCATGATCACGTACGGGGTAGAGGAAGAGGCATGGAATTACTAACGGCAAATTGAATTGCGATGCTAATCTTACGGCTCGAGCAATCGCACAGTGCATTATGCGGTACAAAATTACTGATTTTTTTTCCACACTGCGCAATGTTGATCTTTTTTTTTCAAATATCCAACAAGTGCTAGCTTATATATTAGTATAAACAGATAGCAATATTTAAAACCCACCGGTAAAAAGACAAACTAGAAACCAAAAAACAAAAGAAAAGGAAACAGAGTGGCAGCGGCATGTCAATTACTCGCTAGCTGTGCTCCCCAGGAGGGACTCGAGGTCGACAGCGCCAGCCATATGCCGTTTCCTTGATCACACCGCGCAACGTAAATTGAATCTGAAATTTTTAGAAATTATTCTTTGCGTTTATGTTGTTGAATCAAGGAAACTGGCTAGAGTATTAAATCCCACCAAATGAAAGTTTTTCACTTGATACACTGCCGCAGTACTGCTGATAAACGAAAGGCATTTCTAGTAGTACAAAGCAATAACAATAGAAGATAGTTGCAAGTACTCCCTCGGTCCACAAACGTAAGATACGCACGTTTCTTAAAATTTATTTTTGATCAAAATTTGTTCAATAATATATGAGTTACATGATACAAAATTGATATTATTGGATTTATATTAAAAAGCACTTTTTAATTATATGAATTTTGTATCATGTAATCCACATATGATTAAATAAATTCTTAGTAGCAAGTATTTCACAAAAAACGAAACGGATTGTTTCCTCAAAAATCAAGTAACACTTACTATAATTATCCAAATAAGAAAAAAATGATGGGAAAATAACACAATTATGGAGGATTTATTAACCAACCATTTATAGAAACCTTCCGTAACTAACAGGCACCCTCTCGGGGGTGGACTTTGTGTACCTGTACACGCCACCCGGTTATTTAAAAATTATCAAAAAATGCGTATATGTTTAAAATTTCTAGATAAGTATACATTATTGGATGGAGTAAGAACCTATAAAATTTGAGCCAAACATATGTCAATTCAAATTCTATACAAAAATAAAAAGAAAGGAGGAGAATCTAAATTTTTTTACGTAAATGTACATGAAATTCATTTTGTTGTGCATTACACAAGTCGATGTACTGTTGACCGAAATTTTGCACATTCAAACACCATCAACAATTGTACATCCACAATTCTTTGTAGGAGGGTGAACTCACCCGAGAACACAGGCATCCGGTCAAAATGGCCTTTTCTTTTAAGAGCACGTACTCTTGTAATCATTTTGAGGCTCCGTGAAGTTCTCAAAAAATTATGAAAAAAAATTCACGTGTGTAGTTTGTATTCCTCACCCTCTCTATTTAAACCATCCTCCCCCATCTCACACCCACACCATCCTGGCTTCCTACATCCCCTCCCTCCCTTCCCCCAAGAACCACCAGTCCACCACTCCTCTTCCTTCCACACACACACACACACACACACACCATGGATGCCACTCTCACCTCGAGCCACGACTACCTCCTCTTCCTCCTCCCAGCATCCACCACCTTCCTCTCCCCTCTCCTCGCCGTCCTCCTTGTCGCCTTCTCGCTGGTGTGGCTCTTCCCTGGTGGCCCCGCGTGGGCGCTCTCCCGCTGCCGCAGCCCCCCGCCGCCGGGAGAGCCGGGCGCGGTCACCGCGCTCGCTGGCCCCTCCGCGCACCGCGCTCTCGCCGCCCTGTCGCGGTCCGTGCCGGGCGGCGCCGCGCTGGCGTCCTTCTCCATCGGCCTCACCCGCTTCGTCGTGGCCAGCCGGCCGGACACGGCGCGTGAGCTCCTGAACAGCGCCGCCTTCGCCGACCGCCCCGTCAAGGACGCGGCGCGCGGCCTCCTCTTCCACCGGGCCATGGGCTTCGCGCCCTCCGGCGGCTACTGGCGCGCGCTCCGCCGCGTCAGCGCCACCCACCTCTTCAGCACCCGCCGCGTCGCGGCCTCGGCTCCGCGCCGTCTCGCCATCGGCGAGCGCATGATCGAACAACTGGCAACGCGCAGCGACGAGGTCGTCATGAGGCGCGTGCTCCACGCGGCATCTCTGGACCATGTCATGGCCACCATCTTCGGCACGCGCTACGACGCGGCGAGCCGAGAGGGCGTCGAGCTCGAGGAGATGGTGAAGGAAGGATACGAGCTGCTCGGGATCTTCAACTGGGGAGACCACCTGCCGCTGCTCAAGTGGCTGGACTTGCAAGGCGTGAGGAGGAGGTGCAGGGGTCTCGTGCGAAGAGTGGACGTGTTCGTGAGAACCATAATAGAAGAGCACAAGCAGAGGAGGAGCGGCGTTAATGGCAGAGGCGACGAGCTGGCCGGAGACTTCGTCGACATCTTGCTTGGATTGGAGGGGGAGGAGAAGCTCGCAGAGTCTGACATGGTTGCTGTTCTTTGGGTAAGAACCATAACATTCCGACATCCGTGAGTCCATCCTTGTATGCATTGTGTTAACTAATGCATGGTTTCGTGCATGATATTGTACAGGAGATGATCTTTAGGGGGACAGACACGGTCGCGATCTTGCTGGAATGGATCATGGCCAGAATGGTACTGCACCCGGACATCCAGTCGAAGGCGCAGACCGAGCTCGACGCCGTCGTCGGGCGCGGCCGCGCCGTGTCGGACGCCGACGTTGCCAGCCTGCCCTACCTCCAGTGCATCGTCAAGGAGACGCTCCGCGTGCACCCACCGGGCCCGCTGCTCTCCTGGGCGCGCATCGCCGTGCACGACGCGCACGTCGGCGGCCACCTGGTTCCCACGGGCACCACGGCCATGGTCAACATGTGGGCCATCGCGCACGACCCGGAGGTCTGGCCGGAGCCGGAGGCGTTCCGGCCGGAGCGGTTCGCGGAGGAGGACGTGAGCGTGCTCGGGAGCGACCTCCGGCTCGCGCCGTTCGGGGCAGGGCGGCGCGTCTGCCCCGGAAAGGTGCTCGCGCTCGCCACCGTCCACCTCTGGCTCGCGCAGCTGCTGCACCGCTTCGAGTGGGCGCTGGCGGACGGCGGCAGCGTGGACTTGACAGAGCGCCTGAACATGTCGCTGGAGATGGAGAAGCCACTGGTGTGTAAGGCTAAGCCGAGATGGTGAAGCACAAGTAATATGGTATCGGAATTTAGGGTTGAGTTACACGGTCACTTTGCTTAATTAATTTGCTTTTGGAGATCGAGAGATTTGTACATTTCATTTGCACGGTTTTGTGTACGACTCTACGTTATGTTATGCTCATGACAACTAAGTGCATGAACAGTGTGGGCATGCATTGGATTTTAGTAGGGTTTTAGTACGTACAACGCCGATATATATGTTGTTTTCTGTTATGTTTTCCCCCGTGATCATATTTTTATGTTACGTTTAAGAGTTCTTTCCTTAGTGTTGCTGGTTTTGATAATGTGTACAATATAGTACATGCCTGATGTGATAAAAACCTAGCGCTTGATAGTAATTCTCACAAATCCGACAGCACCAAACGGTTTTTTTTTAATGCACAACAACAAAAAAGCAAAACAATTCTACGAAATACAGATACAAAACTATAGATCTAGTGAGCCCTCAACTTTTTTGTTTCGAAAAATATACAAGTGCATATTTCCTTAAATGTTAGTTCTGCAGCTGCCTGCCTTTGAAGGGGAAAAACGAGTAGGACTAGGCATTGGATGTGATCCGACCGGGCGTTTGTCGAAACATTTCTGTTATGTGATGAAAATATTTTGTTGAAATATATGCAGTAATTTTCATAAACCAATTCAACACGATGTTTTATATAACAAATTTTGTGAGCTGAAAACATTTTTACGGTGTGATGAAATTTTTTTCTTTATTCAATAGAAATTCGTCCTATGCAAAAAAATGTTGGATCAGACCACTTGCTCCACAATTGCCTGATTGTTTTTTAACAAGATCCAATGATTGCTTTTTGAGTAAATTACACCAAAAGTCACTCAACTGGTACACTTTAGTCCACAAACTCTCAAATGGTGAACGAGGCTCACTAAACTTGGCATCAATGTTCACTCCTGGTCCAAAATAGCCCATGTTGGAGAAAATGGCCACGTTAGCTGCTGATGTGGACAATCCACACGGGTTTCGACGTGATTTCTGGTCAGTGATCAGGGAATATTTTTGCAAATATGACACGTAAATAATGAAAAGAACCCGTCACGCGTAGTCGTGTCCCCTTTTTCTCCGCCATATACCTAGCCCGAGACCCAAATCCCTAGCCCAATCCCAAAATCCCCAAATCCCTGGCCCAAGCCATGCCTCTCCTCTTCTCCCCAAATCTCTAGCCCCAATGTCCATATTCTCTACTCTCCATCTCTCTAGCCCCAAGCGTGCCTCTCCTATTCCCTAGATTGCCACCATGGCTGACGTGTCACCGTCGTCAGCCAGTCAGCTAATTGAAGGAGAAGGACGCAGCTGGACATGAGGCTGGTAAACTTAGCCATATTCCCTAGGGTTTAGCCCTTATCATGCGTACTTAACTTTAGCTTAGTGTCTTCTAAGGAAAAAGTTCAGAGCAACGAGCGCCAAAAGAAGAAGTTCAAAAATGGCAGCGGACCTTTTGGATTATATATCTTACTCCCCTGAGGTAATATAATTATCATAATTCATGCATATAAGATATGCTTTCTACAGAAGGAAAGGGCACAAACTTTATCCCCAGCTACAAATATTCTGTGTAAGATTTGGATCTGAGAAAAAGAAAGAGGTAGGAGCCACCAGAACTATATCATTTTGTTTTTAAAGGCTTCTTATTCCTCAATGATTTGATGGGTGATGCAAAAGCTATAAACAACACAAGTATCACACCGAAAGATATGTGCGCACAGTTGCTAGTTTGCACAGCAAATGGAATTATGATATTTCAAGACAAGGACCTGAATTCTTCTGCTAGAATCTGCACTGCTCCATTTGTGTTCTTGTTGGTGATGGTTTGGAAGAGAGCATTTAGATGATTGAGAAAGGGCTATCATGATATGGGGTAAAAAGCACTTGTCTGTAAAGTTGTATTTTTGAATGTCACACTCACAAGTTTTCTCCTGATAAAAGATAAATATCGCAAATGCAAAACCTATTGAAATAGAAAGCTTAACATGATCAAGTACATGAAAAAAAATGGCATATATATGCTGCCCATATGCGTCCCAAGTAGACTTTAGCTAGATGGTACATGTGTCATCTTTGTTGTCGATGAACGACCTAATAATATTTTTTTCAGAAGTTTCTATTGCCCTGGGATGACCTGATGCTAAGACAGAAAGTCTTAGATATATGGCCTAGTAGTAGAGTAGAGGCTTATTGAAGTCACAGAATGTAGTGTTATTCATATGCATGTTCAAGATTTGCATGACCTCCTAGCACGATGTGCACGAATTTAAATTTGCAGTGACCAATCCTTGTTGGTCAGGTTGGCCCTAAAGGAAAATGTTGCTCACATCAATGCATTGGTTTACTAAGAAACATCAAATGAGCTTAATGTTTCATGCTGAATCTAATGCTCTCTGCAACATTTTATATTGCATTACACGGCTGTAACCTTGAAGGTTCTCCAGCACTTTTAGACATAGTAAACTAGGCATGCGCCTTGTGCTGTCATCTCATCATTACCTCAATCATTATCATCATCTCATATATACATGGCTGTGATCAAAAGCAGATTAAGGAAAAGATCTCAAGAACCAGGAATCTCTTGATGTACTCCCGACCAATTTTCAATGCTGAAGTGTAGTGTAGTAAAAGCCAGGGAATGCCTGTTTTATGTAGACGAAACTAAAAAAAAAGGTGAATCTATCAGTCTAAGCTCTACAACTTGCGCGTTTATGCTCTTACCAAGGCTTCACATAGGCTCCTCTGAAGTTCTGCACACTGGTGGCAACAACAGAGATGGCACCGCGAAACACGGACGAAAGATCCGTGGTTCCTGATCGAAAGCACTATTCGACGGAGTGCTTTGCATTTTCGACAATTAGTTGGGGAATCAGTACCACTGGAAAGCAAGATCCTTGCAAGATTTTGATGATGATCAAGTACATATACTTGGTGGATGTGTGTAAAGGGCCAAAAGGGGTGTATATCATTTGTGGTTACATACGAAAAAACAAGAGCCACAACTTGCGACCGGGATAAGCCAGAGGCATGAAAAGTACCAGGCCGTCTTTACTCGGTGCGAAATATATCACGGTTACTCTGTTACAATTGACAAGGCCGGAGAAACATTGTGGGCTTGTGGTGATGATCTACATCCGACTTCATGGATTGCAAAGCCAAATCTTATCACAAAGGGGCCACTCTTATCTGCTCAAGTGTTATTCTTTCTAATCTGATCTTGTTATGCACTGAGAATTGAGGATCATATCATAGAAAGCAAGCACATACATATATAATCTTAGCTTTGGTTTGGTTGATTAGGATGTGGCCATCCTTTCCCTTAAAGGTTTGTGAGAATGCATGGTCACCTTTGGTACACAGATGTGAATCTGAAGCCTCTGATTAAAGACAAAACCAATCATCAGCACAGGCATGAAGCATCCTCTGAAGATAGTATCCGTAGCTTGTATCCTGTGGAGATCCGTAGCTTGTACCATAGCTGTACTGCAATCCTGAAGAAGATTTTGCATGCCATGTTTGTTTTCAGAAGCATTAGGTAGCAGAAAGCGGCATGCATGCATCAGACAGTAAACTAACACTTGAGTAGTCCCTATGATATGAAGCACTATGGGGCTCATCATTGGCTGCTGAGGCAATGTCAGGTCAGGTGTGCCATGCATTTGGTGCTGCAGATCATTTCGCTTTACTGGTCATGGTGTATAGAGTGCATGACTGAGTTGGTGACTGGAAGATTCAGAGGTAGGGGAGATCTCTGTAGGTCGTTGTCTGATTCTGAATGATGTGGTCAATCATGCAGCAGAATCATAGCACTAGGGGGTATCCTAGCTTCCTCTGGTAACTTGATGCATCCTTCCGAAAAAGCACGGTGCAGATGGTCAAGAAATTTATGGGTTTTTTGGTCATACGTTATCAGTGAGTAGTAATTAAGTTTACTATATCATTTCCTCTTTTTTTCAGGAGATTTTGTCCTCTATATTTCATGAGCAGATGAAATTTAGATTTGGAATTTTATAGCATAATGGATAGATTTTGTGTTAGCGCTATCCATTTTCTCTAGTATTTTTGAAGATCTTGCCACCCACGTAATAAGTATCTAATTTTTTTTAAGTTTTATTTCGATACATCCCACTTATAAAAGTTTACAAATCTCGATGCAAATCAATGATGGATACTAAAATTTACCCCTTTAATTGAAGACAAAAATTTACCCTTTAATTGAAAATGGTAGTATAGTCTGTTTCACAAAGTGGAAATGCTCTCTTTCAGAACCCATCTTACATAGTTAGCTCGTGTTTTGGGATCAAGACCTTACGAGTATATTTGATCAGTTGGTTTCTTTTGCATCTCTTTAGTTCACGGTAAAAAAAAATCCACGGTCTTGGATCAGATCAACGACTCCATTTAGATACAGAAGAACACATTTTTCTTTTGATCAAGAACAAATAGCAAATATCAGCATGTTGAACATTTTTGGATGTGGACAACAAATCCCAAATTTCAGATCTGCTTAACAAACAATAAAAATCGAAAGCACCAAAACACTCAAAAAAAAGATCGAAAGCACCAAATTTTCGATCTACAATTTGTCGGATGTAGATCTGCAGAACAAATGACAATTTCATCACGAATTAACAAGCTGTTCGGAGGAGATCGACGACCGAATTGAGCCGCCGGCACCTCGGCGACCTCCACCAGTGCCAACTCCTCCTGGATCATGCCAAATCACAGGCGGTCGTGGGGTCTCCCGACGCGACAACCACTCAACCACGTGCATGCAGGACCAATTCTCACGGCACTAGTAGTTGCACAAGGTGACCATGTGTAAGTCTTGGATACATGTAAGTTGACGTGATCAACCGATTATTTTGTTCGCCATCGTATTGATCATGCATGGAAGATCCTCCCAGATCGTAGGGCTTCATGCCGCCATCGCAGAAACCCGCAGCGTCGTCTCGTTTTCTTCCTTGAGAGCACGTCCGATGGATATGACAGCTAGTGTGAGGTCGTGGGCTTGGACTACGGGCCTCGGTGTGATCTAATTACCCATTTAATCTAAATTAGCTAATCAGTAAATTACAAAGGACCGTGACTTTGAGATCCGTTAAATCTTTTCAGGGAGATGTACCGAAGAAGCACGCATGTTTTCTTCGAAAACCTGACAGAAACACTATCTTTTAATTAGAAGAAATATAGTATAATTTATAAGATGGCTTATTTATAGGACAAGCTACGAACCCTTGGCATGTGGACTACTCCCAAAATAAACACTATAAAAGATTTATATTCTTGCACTGTGATATAATCTACAGAGAGGCGCTTTAGTTCTCTGAAAAAATATATTCTATTTCCTTAATTAAATGAGTATATTTGATAATATATTATCCAACATTATTCATCTAGGGTATTTTGGTATGTTATCGTTAGATTAACCAATAAAATTTTCTTTTAGAGCGACAACAATAGTTTGTGAATAATCATAGACACGGTCGAATCCGACCACGTCACCCACATGTTTTCCTTTTTTTTTACCGTGGCACACTTTTCTTCTTCCAAGTGGTGTAGCTCTCGAGGACAAACAACAGGGCAGACCTTTTCTATGTGGGGCCCATCGATCACGTGGGGCAGTAGTAAGGGTACCGGATCGGATAATTTCCGGATAAAACCATATCCGTATCCGGTGGAATCGGATATGGGAAGAGAAATGAGTTATCCGATTGGATACGGATTCGAATTCAGATATCTAGAATCAGATATGGTATCAGATATGGTATTGCAAATATCTACCGGATATAGAATTATCTGGAATTTTTAAACGGATATCCGACAGAGCTAAATCGGATATTATCCAATTTTCAGCCCACCGGTCTAAGATATAAGAGGGCCAGCATTCTCTGAGTAATGGGCTGACCATAAGCGGGCCTGCCACCTGATGAATTCCAATGGCGCCCGTCGTTCTTCAGATGGATGTGCAGTGCGACCACTGTGTCAAGAAGATCCGCAAGTGTGTCAGGAACATGCTCGGTATGTACGTACGTACGCACACACGCACTTTCGATCTACATGTGCTCGCAAATTTAACATATATATGCATGGCTTTTTTTTATCACGAACCAGTTTAATTAGTTGAAACATACGTACATGTGCATGGCTTGATCGATCTCCATGTGCATGCATGCTTGCAACGCAATGCAGGGGTGGACAGGGTGTGGGCGTCCAAGTACATGGGGACGGTGGTCGTCGCCGGGACGCCCGACGCATCGATGCACAGGTGGCACCTCAAGCACACGATGAGGACGCCTGTCACCATCCTTCATTATCTTGGATTCAAATTTGGGTTGCTCTCTTGTCTAAGATATTTAGCGTGGTATGAGCTAAATATCTTGTCTGTATGTAATCTATTTTTCTTTGTATGTGCGTACTATCCGACTTTTTTTTATCCGTTTCTGGTCCGCATCCGGTCCGTTTCCATACCATATTCGATTATGAAATTATCCGTATTCATATCCATATCCGAACACTATCCGATCCGCTTCTGAATCCGAGAAAAAAATATGAAATAGGATATGGTACGAGCGCTATCCGAACCGAATCCGATCCGGTTTCACCCATAGGCAGTAGATTGATGGAATCAAGAAATTTTTGGCCGTTTTAGCTCCATGTCTGCTGCAATGGCAGAAATAGCACCATCCTAAACTAAATGTCACTTTTCTTTCGATAGTGTTGACATACGATATGTGTCACTTGTCACGTTGTGGGTTCACGGCCCTATCACGCAACGAGACCGTGACGGCTGTGGGCCACGCACGCTCGGCCACGACATGCAACCTATCATACAGTCGAGCCAGAAAGCTGCTAGTTGCGCCTAGGCTGCATGATATGGAAAAATTGCAACCGACGGGATTACAAATTGACCTTACACGGCTCGGCCAAAGCTAGACTCGCAGGTCCGTTATTTCCCTAACGCATCCATCTAAAATAAGTCATAGACAACTAGAAACTTGTACCATGTGCATCATATTTTTCTTGGTCGGGCCCACCGTTGTTGCATGCGTCTGCACTTGTAGCCATAGTTGAGCGGCAGGAGCTAACTCAGCTGGCCCACCATATGCGACTCGATCCTACACCGCTTGCCCATGAAGTCCACACACCTATCGCGGGCCTGAACCACAATAGGAGAGCGGGCCTGCTGGTGACTTAGGTGTCCCAGGGCCTATCGTGCAGCCTAGGCGTGACGAACAGCTTTGCGATAGGTTGCATGTCACGACCGAGCGTGCGTGGCCGACAGCTGTAGCAGTCTCGATGCGCGATAAGGCCTGTCATGAGCCCACGGTGCTATAGGTGACACGTGCCGCTTGTCGGTGCTGTCGCGGGGAGAAAAGTGACATTTTGTTTGGAAGAGGGCTATTTCTGTCATAGCAAGCAGAGAAGTAGCTAAAATGATCAACAATTCTGGAATCAGATTCATGTTCTGTGTCTGTATCTATGATGTAAATGGTGTCCATAAAAGCTAGCTTTTGGAGGGGATTTTTTGGGGTCTAAATCATTGACTTAGCTAACTGATTGATTTACATTATTTGATTTTTTTATATAATATTTAATAGAAAATAATAAAATTCTTTAGTTGATAGATTAGATTCTCTAAGTTAAAAGTTTGAAGTTCTTGAGTAGAAAGTTTGTAGGTTGGAGTAGAAAGGTTGTAGTTGTGTATAAAAGTTGTTGTTTTCGAGTAGAAAGCTCATAACTTGTGAGCAGAAAGATCTTAGTTCTTGAATGGAAAGCTTGATGTCTTTTAGTAGAAAGTATGTTGTTTTAGAGTAGAGAGCTTATAGTTTCTATATAGAGAGAGTTGTTCATGAGTAGAAGTTGATTGCTTTTAAGTTGAAGGGATAAGTATATATTTCACCCCTCAACTTGTGTTTGTGAGCACATTTCATCCCGAAACTCTAAAACCGGGTAAATCTTACCCTTAACTGTTAGTTCCAAGTAAATTACCCCACTGATAGCGATGGAAACCGGTTTTGCACCGACATAGAGTGGTTTTGGCCCGACTTAAATGACGTGGCGCCTACGCGTTAGCCACATCACCTCCACTCATCAAACAAGTCATGAAATAATAATGTTATGAAATATCATGAAATTTTGAGGAAAATTAATCATTTTTTCCGTTTTGAAAATCCAAAATATTCAAAATAATAGCCCAACCATTTTTTTATTTCAAAAATTTCAAGAACATTGGAAATAATTGGGTAAAAGGAGTTGTGAGGAAATTTTCAAAATTTCTCAAAATTTAAGAAAATTGGTTAGATTTTTTATTCAACTTTTCCAAAAAAAGGTCAGGTTTTTATTTTGAATATTTTGGATTTTTAAAATAGAAAAATAATTAATTTTCCTCAAAATTTTATGATATTTTCTAACTTTATTATTTCATGACTTGTTTGATGATGTGGAAGTGATGTGGCTAACACGTAGGCACCGTGTTATTTAAGTCGGGTCAAAACCACTTCACGTCAGCACAAAACCGGTTTTCGTCGCTGTCAGGAGCGTAATTTACCCAAAATCAACAGTTAAACGTGAGATTTACCCTGTTTTAGAGTTTCGAGATGAAGTGTGCTCACAAATAATAATTAAGGGGTGAAACATACACTTATTCATAAGTCGAAAGCTTGTAATTTTGTTAGCTAAAAGTTTGTTTTTTTTTGTCATGGTCTAATTTTTGAGATGGAAGATGTCAAGCCTAAATATTTTTTTCTGCTTAGCTGTCAGTTTAAGCAAAGCAAATGTTTTCGTGCAAATATCAGAAAAGGACAAGACGAGAAAAGTGACTGCCTGCCACTTTTTTTTTATCGGATGTCCCCGAAGGGACGACTGCCTGCCACTTTTTGGTCTCTTGCTCAATTGTTTGAGGTGCTCATCCTTCGAGGCAATGTGTTGGCTCCAGTGAAGCGAGCGAAGACAAGGCAAAGAAAAGATTCGAACGAAACAAAGTAAGGGAAAGTAAATCGGACAGTCGCGTAGATGCCAAAAATAGAAAAACAGCTGTCCGAAGTTGATCGCGAGCGGAGCCGGACGCAATCGTTCACAAAATACAGATCTCCTTTTAAAACATCGTAAGTGTATTTTCTTTATCCATCTAACCCTGATCTTATTAATTACTAGATCACTCCACCCATGAGCTTGGTTTCGAGAGTGGTTTTCTCGACGTGGCAGCCTGATTATTATCTATTGCCATCATAAAGATGGCATGGCTGACGAATCAATCTAAAGAGTGCTACCGAGGGCATAGAGATAGAAGACGGATTAGATACATGAGAAAGGAAATAAAGACAACTATGGCTCAGGAGGAAGCTTTGCTAGCGGTGGTGGGGTCCGATTATCAAAAACTACGTTTCTTATCATATTTATTATTTTCCCTTTATTTTTTTTACTTTAGTGCTTAATTTCCATTTTATAGCTTTACAAAACTTGTTGACATTTGTCTACGGGGTTGTATGTTATAAATTACGCTACTGGAAACTCTATTCATCTAGGCAAGGACGAACGGTAGCAATAGAAGGGTTAACCGACCAGAACATCATCCCCGGCATAAATCAACGAGCATGAGGCACCAGGGATAGACTGATGTGGTTAACTTATTATGTTTGTGCCACACAACGGGATTAACATTCCCGGTAGCAGTTCCTGGCGGAAGTCGATAGGGAAAGTATTTGGGCCAATGGAAGATCACACGACGGGATTAACCAATCATGCATGTCCAAAATACATCATAGTCTTTACTATCTATATAAAATTTGAGTTGATGGCTGTGGTGATGGTGGTGTCACACCATCCTCTAACTAACTCTCCAACTCTCAACAAACTCTACTAAACAGACTCCAATCTTTATGTAACTCTCAACAAACTCTGCTAAATATACTCCAATCTTTACGTTCTGAGTAAGTTTTTTACTCTGCTGAAATTTATTATTTTACTAAACAACATAATCTAATCTTTACGTTCTGAGTTAGCTGGCTTGCTGGTGCTGTTCCTTCCCCCACACATGTGCGTAAATTTTGTTATATGTGTGCATGTGTGTTATACGAGCACTCTACTATTAGATCGTTGTAAGGCAAAGCAGTATATTTTGCTATGGAGTTATAGTTTGGTCAGAATATGAGATGTTATTATACTATTTAAGATTCTGTTGCAACGCACGGGCACTCTGCTAGTATTAATAATTTGATACTTGTCAATTGTAACAGCCCAAAGTTTAAAAAAATCTTTTTCTTTTGCTGACGTCAGCGGGGGCCCACCCGCTGACGCCAGCGCATTCGCCCGCCCGCTCCGCGTGCCACGCGGCGCCCGCCCCGCGGCCGCCCGTCCCGCGCACCACTTGTCACCGGACCGCTGGGGGGGGGCCCGGCCGCCCCGCTCCTCCTCGCGCCGACGCGCCATCTCCCCGCGCCTCCGGCCTCCCTCCCCTCTCCTCCCCCTTTCTCCCCGCCTCGCCTCGCCTTCACGGGACCGCGCCGCTCGTCGCCTCCGCGTTCGGCCGCTGGCCCCGCTGCGCGCCGTTGGGAGCTCCGCCCACCGCCGCCTTCTTCTTCGTCTCCGGCGCTGCCCGACGCCGCCTCCCTCCTCCAACCCCGCCGCCGCCCCGTCTTCCCCGCATCCGGTGCCACCCCGCCCGCCTCGCCGCCTCCGTCGAACCCCGCCGCTGCCTCCCGTCGCCGCCCTCGGCCCCGGCCGCTCGGTGAGCCGCCCACCCCCGCCTCTCTCCTCTCCCCGCGGGCCTCCCCCGCTCCTCTCCCCAGCGCGGCTGCAGTCGGCCCCCCTGTGTGGCCCGGCCACACCCCCAGCGAGGCCCGCGGCCCGCTTCCCCGCCGCAGCCCGATCCCCTCCCCCGCGCAACCCGCCACCCGCCCCGGTCGACCGGACCCTCCGGGTCCAGGCCGGACCCTCCGGGCCAAAACCCGAGTTAAAAATAATAAATAAATAAATAAAAAATTAAAATAATAATAATAATAGTAATAATAAATAATAAATAAATAAAGAAAATGAAAATAAAACTAGGGCCCACTGGTCATAGACTTAGGCTAGAATAGTTATAGTATAAAAAGTATTTTAGACTATTTTAGTATTTAGAAAATACAGAAAATGATTTAAAACACTGAAACCTTATAAAATTCACCAAAAATTCATATGAACTCAGAAAATTATGAAAATTTTATATTTGGAATCAGTGCAACCTGAAGTATCCAATAAAAATAATTTTGACTATATAATGGTGCTGGAAATTTCCATAATTAATTAAATTGCATTAAAACTTGTATAAATTGCTATAAATTTATTTATTGCTAAAAAATTATGAAAATTTACCAACATGACCAGTATAGCAGCACCTATCACTTAAAAATAACCTCATAAGATTTTAATGTCTAGAAAATTAATTAATTAATAAATGGTCAATTAGGGTTTAATCGCTCGGCGGAAATTGTTAAAAACCCTAGTTTTCGATCATCGCCTCAATAGGACCCGAACCTTGTTTTCAAATGGTTTCAACTATAATGATTAGCTATGTGCATTTCATACAAAAATTCATGTAATGTCATATTGAATTCTTATTTGGTTATTTCCGTTCTTTTCGTCGTCGTTTTGCAAAAAACCCTAGAAACCGGCGACGAGGGAGTGGAGCCTCAGCAATCCGATTTTCAGGAATCCGAGGAATTTCCCAGTCCAGGCAAGCTGAGCTTGCGACATTGCCATGCTACTTTTTTATTGTCGTTACTCTATTATTGCATGCCATGTCTATGGATTGTTTGTCTCGGATAAATACCTTGTGATGCCATTATCATGCTGGGGATTAATTTGACGATAAATCAACGTGAACCTCTAATAGTGAGATGAGAGACGAGGGAGCATGGTTGGGAAGGCGTCTGTACAATATTGGGGTCGCTCGAGCCCTATGTCGAGTTTACTGGAGGTACAGTACGTGAACCCTCGCTTGATGCTCCCTGAAAAGCCGTGAGGCAGTTGGTTGTGTCGGGGACCATAGTTGATGTCTGGTTGGGGCCCACTCACGGTGGACTAGCTATCCTCATGAGCCGGACCAAGAGAATCTTTATGGGGTCATCGACCAACCAAGGTCTCCTTTTGTGAATTGAACTGAATGATGTTGATCTGTAGGTCAAATCATGGATCTATGTTGTTATATGATGTTGATCAGTTGAATCTAGTTGTATGTTGATTGATGTTAACGGGGTAGTGTATTATGATGAAACTTACATTATTTGGTATTGCGCAAATCTACTAGCATGGTAGGGCTGATGCTCTTCTTCCGGTTAACCTTATATGAATGTCATGTCCAAGCACTACTAAGTCTTGCGAGTATGTTTGTACTCATTGTTAGTTGTTGCTGCATGCCTAGGAACAGGTGAACCCTTCCTCGGTGACTATTTCCCTGAAGACGCTTGAATCGGTTATCCCTTCGGCTTTTCGAACTTGTGGACCTATGCTGGGTATTTTGGGTCTTTTTGAGATACTAGCTTATATCTCAGGGTAAAACTGCATGTTTTCGCTATTTATCTTTCGCACTTAAGGCCTTCGAGTCAACTGTCTGTAAATTAAGTAATTGCCCAAACTTAAGGGATGTGTACTATCTATCTAGTAATCCTCCCTGTTGAGTTTGTGCAATGATATTCAAAGTTATTTACCACGGCTCTTCGTGCACAGTGTGTGTATGTTTGAAGTGTACGAAGAGACGGTAGGAAGTTAATACGAATCTCCGATACGAGGTTTGTGATCACGAGTCGAGTGACCCGCCAGCTGTGATGCGATCGCCGGCTGGGCAGGGTGTGGACGTCAGTGTCGGGTTTTCGGGTGACCCACCAATCTATGCTACGGCTGATTGGGTTAGGGTGTGGACACGGATGTCGGGCTCGTCTCGAGATTGCGATGCTCGTCGCGGAAGCCAAGTATTAACCCCCTACAGGGTTTCGGAATCTTGTTTGGCTTACGGCATGGTATCCGTGTCTGGCCGGCTGGACCAGCAGTGAGACATACGACCAGGTGGTCAGGTGGTGTTCGTATGCAGTGCTAGTTCGGTGTCAGACCCTTAGCAGTGTATGCACACGAGGTAACGTGTATCCACGTTAAGCGGTTACTCGGTCTTTAATGGCGTATCGTACGTTAAGTCAGATACGATTCCGGGTCCCTACATCAATGAAGTCAGATACAAAATAAATTGGTGTTTGACTGTTGGAGTCATTTGCTAGGCAATACAGGACAGACAAGAGATCTAGCATTGTTGACAAGCTCATTTGGAGGAAGGGAGTGGTTCCCTGATGAAACTCCACCAACCTATGAAGTAGGAGTTGTCATTTTACCATCTTGGGCCGGCGGAAATTGGTGGCCTAGGAGCTGGTGGAAATGGTTGGCTGGGCCTAGAAATGTATATTGCTATACTAGACTTGTGAAAAGTGTGATATCAGATAGTTTACTAAGCAATCTCCGGATATTACCTATCAATTCTCGGTGCTCCTAAAGAAACCTGTCAATTCTCGGATATTTATCGTATTCGACATATAGTGCCTAAATAATATTTGCAACCGTAATCGTGAAACAATCTCGGATATTTGCCATAGTCACGGTAAGGAGAATGCGTTACCATATACTATCCAAGGTGGCTCGGTTAGTCAGAAACGATCTGAGCCGACAGTGACCTCTATGTAACGATGGGTCTAGCTGCACTCGTGCATTAGGTCTTTAGTTTACAAATCAAAAAGTTATAGAAACAATCCAGCATAATTTCACAATATTTACATAATATGAATCAATGATGTCATAAAATTTTGAATCAAAATTAAATCTAACATAAAAAAGAAGATAAATTCAGCCGTGAATAGTGCTACCTAGCGTCAGAACACTATTTATTGTGGTACTATTCACGGCTGAGTTTGTCTTTTTTTTTAATGTGCGGATCAAATTTAGACCCAAATTTTTATGTCATGATTAATGCATGTTGTGCAAACATTATCAATTTTTTATTACTTTTAAATAATAAACTATTAGGCCCCTCCCAATGCACAGGTGCTTAGATGAGGTGCTAAGTGCATGAAAGGGATTATCAACTAAACTCTCTAATGCATAGGTGCTTAGCTTCCTTTATTTAATTGTTTAGCAACTAAACTCCCCAATACATAGACGCCACATAGGCGTTTTGCATAGATCCGCGCACTTAGCATCGTTTCTTCCTGGAGACACCAAAACTATCTCTCTCCTCCTTAATTACCCCGTCACATCATTTTCTTGCCTATGTGGCATGTCTTAGCACCAGTCCAAGTTGGAGCATTGGGACGGGCCTTAGAGGTCTAGTACACTGTGCACCATACAGTGCGCCGAGTCCCTCTTTTTTGTAAGGCTTGTATAATTTTCTCCATCTCTCTTACAATAGAAGTCGTGTATTCAAATCTGTTTGTCTTTCTTTACACAAAACGATAGCGCGAGGTTCACGCTGTAGGCGTAGAGTATGTATATACGATGTTTCTCCTTGTTTGCTAATATTTAGCACATCTTCTCTGTCATGTGTTTATGTGCAATGCTTCGTCAAATTGTTCCTTCGTATACTTCCAGTAAAAAAAGATTACATTAAAACTCACTAGCTATTACGACTTTCTCATTAGTTTCCTCGACTGGTTTCTTTGTAGCCATGATTTTTAACCTATCATGACTTTTTCACTTTGCTCCATTATTATTTTCTAACAGAATACGCTGACATGGATGTTAATGTGGCAAAAAAATAGGAGGGAGAAGAGAGGTGGACGCTGAGATGTGGATGCAAACATGGCCCTATCCTCCGACACTCTCTGCAGGGCCCATATATCATCGAGAATATCTTTATAACCGAACTAGATTGATATTTTTAATTAGCTATGGTCCACATGTTAGATAAATGAGATGTTCGATGTCAAAGAGATGAAGACTGGTGGAATAGAGGTAATAAAAGCCAACTTGACACATGGCGCTGTAGTAGTACAATACTTGTATTATACATGTACATTTATGAAAAGTAGTATTTTTGTGTTGAAAATGATATGTATTGGATTGCTGATACTTTACATATGAGCATGCTTCATTTTACCCGTCAAATTGATGACCATCTCAGCATCCACCTAAGGAAAATTGACACGTCAACATCCACCTCATCGAATTATGTTAGTCTGAGGCAAAGAGAAACAGAGTGAGAAAGTTGTGATAGTTTACGGATCATGTTTGCAGAGAACTCAATGGAGAGAGCCAAGTAAAAAAGTCATGATAGTTTACAAAGCCCCAATGCAATTTTCTCTTTCCAGTATTTTCCAATATAAATAGCAAACTCACTTTTGCTTCTCTTTTTCTTGGTTTCACGTCGCCCTCAGGGTATGTACAGTGATAAGAAAGAAATATTTTTTGTGTCTTCCATATCTCTAGAGATTACAATAAAAAATATTATATAATGGGCTATTTTAGTGCCATTTCTAACGATTGATGCTTGCATGTATATAAAAATATTAGATGATTAAATTTTAATTAAAAAAAGAGAGAAGAAGCGATGTCATCTTATACAATGAGGAATTACTCTTTGTAGACGTAAAGTGATTATTCCTTCACAGAAAAAAGGTAGTTTTCTTTCTCTTTCGCGGCTGCAAAAATTCTACGTGGAATCGAAGCCTGACATGGTCGCGCCCATGCCCCATGGTGATTGATTGTACTCAGAATACGTCTTATTCGGGTAAGCTTGGCGTCCAAACTGGCCGTACATGGGCCAACGCAGCGCATTTTGTAACTCTACTCAACCTAGTTAAAGTGACCCTACACCAAAATCGAAAGGCGAAATCTCCAACGCCATCATAACAACCCAATTACCCAGGGAGAGACGAGAACAAACGCCCGACCGCAACAAAACTCGCCGTCGACGTGTTCGACGGATTGCCTCAACGGCCAAGATACTTCTGCCGCCTCCTCGTCCGGGGCATTGCTTTGCCTGTCTCCCGTAGACTCGAGGCGTCGGCGGAGTTCTTGGAGGGGCCGACGATGGAAGAGGATTATGTGTGTGAGATGCTTGCGCTACTCGGGAGGACCAAGAGCCAGGCAGGTGCTGCTCGGGAAACCCAGGCACCGGATAGGCAAGCGCCCGCGTTCTGGTAAATTCTTCATTTGCTAATTTGCGTGTTTTCTTCGCTTTCATAATTGCCGGACGGGTGATACTGGTGGGTTTTGTTTTAGCTGATCATTTGCTTGTTCTATCTTACATCATGGATTACCACTATGCAAATGTTTGTTGTTTTTCAATCGACTTGCGTGTATACATAGTCTTGAGTATTTGTTTGGATTCCGGTGTCAGCTATCAACATTATGAACAAAATATGCTCAAAATGATCTCCGAATGCTGTCATGTGTAGGCAAGTCTAGAGAGCATGTAATTTTACTATGCTATCTCTCCTTAATCAACGCCTGTCTTGGTGAATCTTATCTTGAACTAGGGTGTACAAAAAAGCAACTACATCCGAGTGATAACGAGGTTCCAGAGATTGGGTTTGTCATGAAGGCTGCCTGAAAGGGCTGGAAACATTGCCTGTGTGAGATTATTCAAATAAATTAAGATCAATCGACAAGAAATCTGATTAAGTAATTTCAACTGCATCAAATGAGTTGAGCCGACAAAAGGTACACTGCTCAATGACCTCCGGCTTCCATTGGACTCAGTTGTCTTGATGTTTCATCTGCACGCCAGAAGAGTTGCTCTCCTTCTTAACAACCTTTGCACAATCGAAATTCTTAGCTCATTTAAAAATTTTTTGATGCAAGTTTTCTTTGTCAATGTCCTCATATTGTTACACGGTGGTAGAGCGAGGCGAAACCTCTCGATTGGTTCATTGAAATTACATGAAAGCGTGTAATTGACTAATTCACGTGCATTGCGTGTAACATTATCTGCGGATAACATAGAGGACTCTATACGAACCTCCAAGCATGAAAATTTCTACTCTTTCATATATTTCCACTATTCAATATATGTGGCAATTTTGTAGGATTTCCGCATACAAAGTCTTGAGTTTACACTTTGACAAACTATAAGCTCCAAGCAACACTTGTGAAAATAATTAGCCAAGCCAGTCTCAATTGGCTGTGACTTGATGTTGCCAGGGCCGTTGTACAGTTTTGAGGGAGGGACATGCAAATTTAGTTAGTACATTACCTGCAAGGAATGATTAACAGGATAACACATAGAACTTTTCTGCAAATCTCCAAGCCTGTCAATTTCTTTTCTTTCTATTTTTCCAATGTTCAATATATATAGGCATTTTTGAATTTTGCATGATGTTCACATACAAAGCCTCAAGTCTACACTTTGACATAACAATAAGGTCCAAGCAACAATTGTGAAAACTGAAAACAATTGGCCCAGCAAGTTTCATTTGGCTGTGACTTGATGTTGCCAGGGCTGTTGGACTGTTTTGAGGGAGATATCATTCATTGCCGAAGTGACAAGCAAATTGAATTAGTACATCACCTGCAAGGAGTGATGAACAGATTAATTTCAAAAAAGAATTGATATCCATAAAAACCATAGTATGTGCTTTCTGTACAGCTTTGGTCATTTGCTATTGCTCTTTATCGGAAATATATCCGGTGGCACCATCACAGGGAACGTCTGCACTTAGTGGCCCTTCCACATTTTCTCTTGCACCAGCAAACAATTCGATTATAGGGAAGTGTCACTCACTTGTGCAATGCACTGGCTAGACATACCTTGGCTAATCATCATGAATATCTCTACCATTCACTTCATGTACAACTCTGTTTTTGGACCCTGTTCACCTGTTGACCATCAGAGCTTATAGAAGTTCATTCTTTTTTATATACAAAAACAAGATGTTACACTTTGCATAGACACATAATGGTAAAAGAGTTAAGGATAATCGATCAAACCTTTGAACCATCCGTAACTGACAGTAATATCTTTAGGTTTGCATACCACTATACCAGTACTACGGTCCATTTTGCAGAAACAGCAACAGTAAAAGTATAGCGCAGGTGCAAAACTGATACCTTATGTTGTTTCTATAACTTGTTGGTGCGTGTAACTTTGCACCTCCTATATATTTCCAGTCTCTATTCATTTTAGTCAATAATTAGTGTCTTGTAATTCATGTTAACAAAGTTTAGAAGGACAGATGCTTAGATTTACTTTCTTTTGATAGTGCTTAGTGCTCTTCCAAACTGTAGGCGAACCTCAAATATGCTGCAGTGACCAACTTAATTTTCCAAAAAACTGAATGTGAACCTGGCCTATTCATATGTCAGTTTGGCCAGTGACACTTTGTCCTCAGTCTTGGAAATGTAGGTGATGGGCTACTGCCTATAGCCTCTTAATCACGAAAGGTGCATAATTTATCTCCCAAATTTCTGTGAAGTCATGGAAGCTCCATGATTCTGCCTACAATTCATGGTCCATCTTCAAAACTATTAATCCATAAAACGTTATTAAAATCATGTATTCAGACTCCAGTACTTTGCTAATACCTATTATCTGCTTTGGTGCGTATGTGTTCACAAAATAGGAAAGCATCATCTGCACACTTATTTTTTATTTTTCTTTAATTTGGGTGTTATTTTATGTTGGGAATTACACTGCAACACTTCCATCCTACTGGCAAATATATTGTTGTTGCTTTGTCATTTGACTATTTCATGTCAGTTAAATGGGTGGAGATCGTATAATAGGCTATGTTGCACTTGAGTTTTTTTCCTTGGTATCTTGTAGCCTGATCGTCTACTTTATTGTATGCTGTTTGGCGCACTTATTTGTTATGCCGTCTAGCACATGAATTTGTAATTTGTTCAGTTGTGTGCATCTATCGGTGCAGAGACTGGAGGAGCAATAGAACTCTTGCTTTATCTATACAAAAAACATTCAGGAGGGTAATTTTAGTGAATGACACCTTCCACTGACACATCTTAGAACGCAATGTTCATCTACTATGAATTGATTGAATTCGGATATATATATTTTTTAATTTTGCTCACCTGTATGACTGACTAACTGCAACATCCATCTGATCTTAGGCTGTGTTATGATTTTGTCCCTCTTATTTCGGACAACACCCTTGAAATACCTCACCTTTCACCACCATAGATAATGTTTTATATATATTTTTGTTTCTCACATAACCACATTGTTAGTAGTCTCTCTTATAAAAAAATATTAAGCTTCTGATGAAGCACTTGCTTGCGTTGGTGTCTTTCGTGCAATATTCTGCAGATATTTCTAAGAAATTTTTATGGAACGATGCAATCAAATATTTGTGTACCGGAACTCAAATTATACAGTCGAATTCCTGTTCTAGGGTATGTTGTTGTTTTGTGTGTTTAATTAAGCTTATATACATGAATGGCTGATGAGAAAATCTATAGCTTCTATATACAAAAAACATGACCCCGCAAATGTATGAGATACCTTGACATTTGACAATCGGTCCTTTTTTGAGGGAAGGACAGTCATATCCTTTATTCCTACATTTGAGTTTCTGCTATGCAATTTCCTAACAGAAGTTCCCATCCATGCATGTAGCTGCTCCTTGCAGAAATACAGGTACCTGAAATTGTTCCATGACATCTGTACACCCCTATCAGAATTTAGGTATGTCTAACTGGAATGACCAGACACAGTTGACAAGAGATCATGATATACATATATTGGATATTGCTTTCAAGATGTCAGTAAGGCAGGTAAGCCCACCAATCTTACTTTTGTTTAGGATAGATATCTTTATATGATGATCTTTTTATATGTATTTTGTCAAGTTCTCAGTCCACAAGTCATCCTCGGGATCAAATCTGATATATCATCGATGCACTCCATGATTGGGACTTTCAGGTTTGCGGATAACAAAAGATAATGGGCTAGTGGGGTCATTGCTTGCTTCGTTCTTGGCATAACTTGATGCTACAAAATTCTACATGAGGGACATCAGAAAATGAAAAGACTATACAGGAAAAATAAAAGCAAAAGAGAAATATTTGAAGCTAATAAGTGAATCTGTCGTTTGCTAAGTGGTCTTGGCATAGTTGGTAAGGTCCATTTTAGATTGCGTTCAGAAGTTTGCAAAGCTAATAAACTGTGCTCTAATTACTTTATCTTGTCAAATCTTTGTTAGCACTGTAGTTGCTAGAGACCACCACTATGGAAGCTAGCATAATTGCCTTTCTTGTCCTAATGTGATAGTAAAGAAGAGTTTAACCGAGACACAACAAACTGAAAAGGGATTTGATGTGAAATGGCATCTTTGCAAAAGGATAGTAATGGTACTTCTGTAATCAAATTTGACACATCTGCAGATCTGCTAAGTTAATCGCGTCAAGGGTCAAGTTTTTCCATGATGCTGCACTTAATTTGCTAATATGGGTTGATAATGATTCTTTTTCCTATAATATTACGAATTTTCACTGAATTGGCTATTTTTGTTAGGTAGCATCACTTCTCATTATTCAAATATTTTTCTCATTTTATGCTTTAGGTTAAGGGCATACAAATAATAATAGAAAAAATATATTAAGTAAGTGAAATGAATGCCTCTTAAAAATTTGACAATAGCTATCTGGCTAAGACCACATAAAATTGGGTACCATAGAGAGGTTAGCAAAAGCCAAATGGTCCATCATTTTCAGAGTCCAGGAAAGGAACGAGAGTTCAAATCAGTGCTGCCACTATAAAGCACAGCATCGTCAGTTAAGCATACCATCTTTCGCATTGTGATTGGTGGGCTTTCACTTTCTGTAAGCACCAGACCAATCATCAGTTTGGTCAGTATGTGACTGTACCTATTAACCTGAGAATATGAAATAAAATAAAAGCTAGTGAATTGGACCCTTTCCAGCTTCTCCGCACTGGAAGTTCAACCTGAAACAGAACTAGGTACAAACTAAATGAGCTTATGTTTACCAAAAAATTTAAATCACTTAAACATTTTCCACTTTGTCATGGATGGGGAAAAGATGTTTTGTGGCCTGATCTATTTTTGTTCATTCTCATCAAAGTGATTTGGAGAGCCATATCCTTTTTCAGGTACTTGATATACAGGCCTAACAGAAGGCAAGAGTTGTTATAGGTGTGTATGGTGTGACGGCTCTTCTCACAGTTGTGTAGTACCAAATAGACTCAGTTTTTTTGGGTTTGGCCAAAAGAAGTTGATGCTCAGAAAGTACTTGGCAACAAGCTATCTATTTTAGTTGTCACTTGCATTCATTTACTTGTACCATACTTGAAGATTATTTTATTGTCTGATCTTTTCTCAAAGGAATTAATGAAAAAGAAAAATGCCTTATCACATAGTTCTACCAAAAAAAAATCATATATAGCCTTTACAAATGAGTTGAGTGATACCAATTTAGAAGCAAAATGCATAATGTATCTCTTATTGAGTCGATCCAATGGGCTGACCTGTCATTGTCACGCTTTACTTGCCACTATTGACTACTTAGTTTTAACTTGGAATAGTTGATGTCTCACGTCTAAATTGAATTTATTCTGGAGGAAAAGATATGTTAAGAGTAGATACTTGGCTTATTGATATTTTTGGATGTATACATAGTAGTTGTACATTAGACTATTATACTACAGATACGCCATTACATGCATAGTCAACGTCTTTGGGAGTTTCTCACCGGTGAGCTGCCTTGTCTACCTCTTCATGTTCCTCTTGATGTGCATGTTATCCTTGCTGATGCTGTTCGTCAAAAGGATTTCTGCTGACTATGATAATGCCATCACGTCTTTTGAGACTCAGTCCGCTGCCTACAAGACGTGGATTGATGATGATTCTAGTGCCTCCGCTGTTCTGGTTGCTAGCATGGATACGCATCTCATCGGAGACGTGTTGCCTTCGCTTCAGCACAATTGATATGTATGGGTGCATCTCCGTGACCGCTACGAGCCCGTTTGTGTTTCTTTGAACCATGTGTCGTGCCATGAGTAGTCCTTGCAGCACTGTGATGTTATCGAGGACAAGTTCTACGTACATCTATGATCGGTATCGGTATGACATCAGCTTGACTCTTTTGAATCAGAGATTTTTAACACTTGCTAATGTCGAGCATCAGCACTCTCACCTAGAGCTTCTCCACATCTACAACTTCTCGACACGCTGGGCTGAGTTTGAGCAGATTCGTGCTCAACTATTGGCCCGCTACCCTTGTGTGACTCTGTTGGAGACTTTTGCAGCTATTCATACTAATGAAACTTGCCTTTGTGACACGTCTTGCTGCCATACCCTCGGTTTTGGCTGTTCATGTCCCAGTTTCTACACATAATGCCCATCCACCAGTGATGCCTACTCTAGTGACTGGCGCTGAGGGTGGAGAGGTGGTGGCCTTTATTCCATCTATTATGACAAAGATGGATATGTGAAGCTGTACTATTATAGAAAGAAGAAGGATACTGCTCATCAAGATGGTTGCCCTCTCAAAAGGCACTAGAGGCTTTGCCACCTCCCCTCAAAGGAGTTCTGCTAGTTTTGACTCTACTCATGAGATTCTCATGCTGCATGTTGCATGGTTGCTTATGCATCGACATGCTCTACTGGTTCTACTGCTCAGTCTTCTAGTAAGAGACAACCTTGCACATCTTTTTGGGTATATTACCATAGATTCTTGACTCCGATGCTTCTTTTCATATAATATCTGATTTCACGAGTCTCATTTCTATTAGTCCTTCAGCTGCTCCTATCACCGTTCAGACCGTAGATGATACCTCTCTTTCTATTGCAGGATAATACACTCTTTTGTCTTCCTCTTTTGTATGTTCTTGCTACTTGTCATATCTCCAAACTGACCATACAACTTATGTCTAATGACCAGCTCACTTATCATGGTTCTTGTGTTATCCTCAATTCAGGCTCTTGTAGTGTTCAAGACAGTCGCATGGGGCTTCTAGTTGGTAGTGCTCCTCACTCCGTGACTCAGAACATCTCTAGGAGCTTGTGACTTCGTCTATCTTCTGTTGCCTCTGCCGGTCTCTCTGCCACTTCGAATGTCTACATCATGCCAGAGGTACCAAAGAAATGTTTGCTTTACTTTTTTAAAAGAAATGATAGAGTGGAGTTTAGGTAGCACATATTTTTTTAATAGAAATATCATGTTACATATATTGATAAGTTAATGAGCAAGGTACATTACACTGAATATATAAAGCAAACAAGAAGTTTCCATCAAGTACATGAGTCCATGAATGTGGCAGAAGTCTTTATGTTTTGAGTCTTCGATTCCGTGTCTGGAAACAGAGTTTGTATTATTCGCCAGAAGAAAATATATGAATAATACCATTATGTTCTCTTGAGATGTCCTACTCGGGAAATGAAGACATCAACCAGTTGGTTCTTCTAAGCCACAAGTGATTGTTTCATGCAAGTGATTTTTTTCTTTTGTTGTACATGTGACACCGTTTTATTATGGAATTGCTAATTCACAGTCTATTGCTAACTCACGGTCGACTGAAAATCAATTCATTTATAATCGATCTTTTCTGACCAAATCTTCCTTCTTCTCCCACTCTAGCCGTGGTAAGCCGGAGGCGATGATGACATGGAGGTGGCGGTGCTAACGGAGGCGATGATGACACGAAGGCAGCGGTGTTGACAGAGGTGAGGCTCGGTGCAAGCTAGAGGCGTCGATGACGCGGAGGCAAGGCTCGATGCGAGCCAGAGGCGGTGACTATGTGGAGGCAGCAGCGTCGGTGGAGGTTAGGGATGTAAGTGGCTAGCCGCTTAAACCCGCATGATATTTAAATCAGGAGATTTATACATGAGAATTTAAACTAGCTTTACTGATTTGACTATCATGCGGGCTTAAGCGGACTTTAAGCGGGTAACCACTTACATCCCTAGTGGAGGTGAGACTCGATGCGAGCCAGACACGTTGACAACACGGAGGCGGCAGCACAGTCGGAAACGCCACCGCCGGAGATGGGAAAGAAGAGTAGGGTGGCAGCAATCAGGCGATTCAATGGTGAGGAGAAGGGAGGGAGGGGTTTGCCGGAGAAGACTTGTCGGTGCTACACCGGTGCCGACAAGGCTAGGGTGACAATGTGGGAGGAGGGAGGTGGGGTGACAGTGGCGACGAATGACTGGGGAAAGCATGAGAGAGAAATAGAAGAGAAGAGAGCTAGTAAGGGATGTTGGATTTGATCTTAAGCATTGGATCTAGATCTTAGGGTCCAAACATCTGACTATTGGTAACAAAACAGCTAGTTATCAAGTAAGACTCTTTGTTTATCTATCTTAATGATACAGCAGAGCGCTTGTCTATTTCATAAAATGAACATTATGATTACCATTACAAAAGAAGAGTCCGGATTTTGGGTAGATCAATTCCTCTGAACACGTGTTGCGCTCACGAAATTGCATATTGCAGACAGTGAAAGCGATCTGGGAAACCATGGGCAGGATTCCTAAAAGAGAAAAAAACTATGTGGAGTCCATGGTTGGTGGGCCGTCAAATTCACCACGATGAACAAATGAAGTGTGTTTCACTACTTTAGAAGGCTCTTAAAAACAAATGAATATTTACTACAAAACTTGCTGCAAGCATTGAGGACATCTTATTATGTTTCAATGTTAGGTTTTTAACAGCAAATTAATAACTTACTGGTTGAGCTACAACTTATTGACATTCTGTAATACTACTTTATGAAACATAAACATCTATCTCATTAACTCCATGTTAACAATTTGTGTCCTCCTTTAAATCAAAACATATATGGTTTCTCCTGTGTATTCTGCCTTATTTTTTGTTAGCATTTTTTTATGCAACAACCTGAAAGGAATAATCACTAGTACAAAACCACCTATACAAGACCCTTTATCTTTGACAGTTCAAGAAATCCACTAAGGATACAACATATCCTAAACGGTTCACTTAGGAAAAATATATGGGATTAGATCTTTTCCAAAAGCAACGTCATGGATAAGGACCAATCACCGAAGAAACCATCAAGGAACGTATCTGTGACAGTTGGCAGAAGGGAGTCGTCGCAGATGGGGCACTTATCCGTGAGGTTCTTTTCATGCTAACCGTATGCAATGTTTCATGACGGCTTAACTTGCGGAACCGTGGCAGATGAGGCATTTATCCGTGATGGTTCCTTTTGGTGAACCGTGTGGAATGTTCTGTCATATAAATATCTGGCCCACTACCAGACAGATCTGAGAGACCCCAATCTGTCTGATTGTTGTGGTTGGTTGGCGATTTGGGGGCGATTTTAAGGCGATGGTTTGTTCTTAAAGGTTATAATTGTATTAGATTACTTATATTCCTTGCAAATTATTGAAAAACAAGTGAATAAATAGATGCATGATATGGTTAGATTAGGGTTTGGTATGTAAATAGATGCATGATATGGTTAGATTAGGGTTTGGTATGTAGATGTAGATTGTTTAATTGTTGATAGCATATTGTAAGTTTTACATGTACTCTAGTTACATTTGTATTTTTCTAATTTGTATGCATATATTCAAAATTAAGTTAGCATCGTAGTAATTGAGTAAAGTGAGAAAGTAATGCGAACGTAGATGGATTGAGGGTGGATGTACAACGAGAGCCATATTAGTGAAGCTTACATCAATGGCGTTGTTGGTTTTAAAAGAGTTGTCGTGACGGATATGCGGAATAACAGAGAAGAGTGGATTTTCTGTCCATGCATTGATTAAGAGAATACTAGGCAATGGGAGAACCCATAGCATATTGAAGACCACTTGTTTCAAAGGGGTTTCATGAAACAATATATATGTTGGACCAAGCATGGTGAAGAGCCGGTCATAGCTGAAGGTAATAATTATATCGGGAAGGAGGAAATCAACGATATGCTAAATACCATCAATGATGATTAGCCAGATTGTGTCGATTGTGCTTCTGATGATGAGATGTCCGATGGTGAGACCGATACTGAAGCATATGCTATGACCCATTTCATGGTCTTGAAACACATGACCGTAGTGTTGCCTTATATTGCAGAGCATGAGGCCAATCTAAGGTGAGAGTATCCGAAAGCGACTAATGCTTGGAGGACAAAAGAGCACAACAGGAGATTCAACCAATGGCTGGAGAAGTGAATCATCGGGGGATCATCAACTGACCTCGCTGGAAAAAGGGCCATCATTCACAGTCCAAACTTGGCAAGGATAAGATGTAAATGGGTACACATTCTACACGAAGACTCAAGATGCAACGAGCACATACCAGAACAATTTTGTCTGCATAGAAGCTATAGATACATCTGGGAATGAAAAATTCTACTATGGGATCATAGAAGAGATTCAAGAGCTTGACTATGTGAATTTCAAGATTTCCTTGTTCCGGTGTCAATGGGTCAATCTAAAACATGTGAAAGTCAACAAGTATGGCATCACGTATCTCGACCTCGACCGTGTCGCATACAAAAAACGAACCATTTGTACTTGCCACCCAAGTTACCCAAATATCTATGTAAAAAACCTCACACATAAGAACCACAAAGTAGTTATGTATAGGAAAATGAGGATTGTTGGAGTTGAGGATGTTATTGACGAGGATGAATACAATCAATTTGACGACTTGCCACCTATTGGGGACGCATAAGCGTTGAGGAACAACAACATGATGAAACTTGCTATGTACGCGAAGATTGCTCCGAAAGGCTAGTGTTCAAAGGAAATAAGCTAGTTGAATTAAGATGAATTTGAATTAATGTATTATTCCATCTTTTGGATTATCTTGAACTTGACGAATTAATGTATTATATCATCTTACGGATTATATGAACTTGAAGATATATATCTACTTTTTCTGTATTTTCCCCGTATTCTTAGAGTTTGAGCGATAAAATAAAAAAACTAAAAATTGGTAGCCCATGGGATTCAAACCCATGACTGCTTGCTACAAGGCCAAAGCCCTTAACAATACACCACATTCATTGTTGTGTGATAAAACAAAAAGAATCTACTAGAGGTCTTGAGGCGAGAGACAAAGAAATAAAAAGGCATATTTACGGCGGTTCGGCACAGCCAAGCCGTCTAGGATGTGCTTCACATCCACGATGGCTCAGCCTAGCGGAGCTGTCTGGGATGTGAAGCACATCCGCGACGGTTCAGCTCAGCTGAGCCGTTTGGGATGTGCCTACTACGGAGGTTACTTTTTTCCCCTTCACGCCCCCAAAAACTCAAACGACACACGCACCTCTTCTCCTCCCGAGTACGTGCCTCCACTATGTCGTTGCTGCCGATGCATCCTCCGCCACCTAAGCCCCTTCCTGCCTCCGCCGCTCCTGTTCATCTGCCCAAGTCATTGCCACCGTGACATCCCCGTGCCGTCTCCTTCAACAACTCTGCGAGCCACCACAACTCCTCATCCTTCTCGCGATGATCCCGCCACCCTCCTCCACATCACAACGACCTGAAGGCCTACCCTTCCTCCTGAGTGCCAAGGTAAGTGCCCCACCACCTCCTCCAAGTTTTGCATATATAGCCTATCTTGGTGCATTTCCTTCTTCTTTTGCATATATAGCTTATCTTTGTTCTGTTAACACTAATCACTTGCTTCTATAGGGTTTATTATGTCCATGTAACATAGATTAGTCGCTCATTAGTGTCACACCCTGATTTTCAACGACTCAAATTTTCAAAAAAACCTAAACCTAAGATGCGTATATGCGTATATGTCTTAATCTTGCCATGCATTTGGATTTCAATTTTTCTCGACCAGGGCATTTCATGAGATCATCCAAGCCACAACCCCATCATCGCATGTGCTTGAAACCCTAAACCCTAAATGGGACACACGCACCATATACGCACGACACCTCCCGAACCCAAACCCTAAGTGGCAACTCGCCCATCTTTGCTCCCGACCCTCCAAACATGACCCTTAACATCCCCCATGCCCTACCTCAGTCGTGCCTTCGCCCGAAACCCTAAAACCTAATCTGTCGCTCTAATTCCTAATAACTCTTTTATCGGGCAGAAACCCTAAAATCCGTATTTCATGTAATTCCTTTCACCCAAAAATTCTAGAAAAATTCCAAAAACTTCTTAAAACTATATGTCACTCAAATATGAAATAATATTGAAATGTCCAGTTCAAAAATCTTGGATTGCATCCAAATTTGAATTTAGGTCAAATTTGCATCTTGAACTACAACCCATATGAATACAGCTCATAAAAATCCAAGAAAATCCCACAAGACTCACTTCAATACCAGTAACTCCAATGTACAAAAACATGAAGGCCTCCAGTTCAAAAATTTCAAATGCCAGCCATCAAACACCTTGCTCTATTTTCTTTTCTCCCATGAAATCAAGCCCAATTCTCAACCACTTTGCTCCAAACTTCTACTAGCATCCTTACCTCAATCAAAAACCCTGCCCCACCCCTTCCTCCCATCAATGAAGGATCCAATCCATAGTCTTCAACTCCCTTGTCAATTACTGCCAACATTGGCAAACACCTTGGACAACCTAGCACTGCACCAAATCCCTGTCAACTCTCCCTGCTCTCTCTTTGAGGTTATCTCCACGCCATTGACTCAGCAGTGCAACCCTGACATGTCCATGCGCTCGCATGCACGCGCTTGCCACTCCAGACACATGCCGACGTGCCCTGTACACGCTCTGTGCACACTTCGGCGGCACAGCATGGCAACAACGTGCCACCCCTTGCCCCTAGCTGCTAGAGCTGGTTGCCAGGCGCCAACACTTTGCTTGCACCCTCCACTACCTCGGAACCCCACTCGCTAGCTTCTGGAAATGTCCCATCGCCACGCCCGAGTGCTCCAGCGGCTGCCCCCATCAGCGGCCTCGCCATGCCCTACTTAAGCATGCCCGACTTCCTCAGCTGCCACCCGAGCTCCCTTCTCCTCTCTCAGACACCGCCGGTCACCAAGTTCAAAAATCTTTCCCTTGCCTTCAAACACCCTAGCATCAGCTCGCCCTCGCCTTGAACCAAATCGAGCATCTTCATCATCTCGAAGGCCAGTGGATCTGCTTCCCCCTCTGTCTTGCATGTCCTCACCGATCTTCTATCTCGGCTCCGACCGACTCCGTCGCCAGTAGCCTCCCCGAGCAAGCATCGCCGCCACCTTGCTTGGTCCCGAGCTGCTGAGTAGCTCCCGACAAGCGATTGGTCTCGGGAGCCCAGTCCCTAGCGGGTAAGTCTTCTCCTTGCCACTGCCGAGCGGGCCCGAGCCCGACCGAGCCGCACGGTCGGAAGCAGTGAAGGCGTAACTTCACTTTACGCCTTTGGCGCCACCCCCAGAAGCCAGGAAAACCAGCCGGGTCCGCAACCGTTGTGGGATGGTGTCTTCCCCCTTTTCCGCCTACTTGGTTAAGAAGGCGTATTTTCCCTCGTGAAGAAAGCGCACAGCCTGTAGACCTCCGGTTTTATTTCCAGAACCGACTTAAACTTTGGTTCATCCGGTTCAGCATCAGAATGTCAGGTTTTTGAAAATGTTCCAAAATAGAAATTGCTTCTAAAAGTATTTAGCAACTTTTGGCTTAAACAGAATTTCAAAAATTCAAAGTTTTACTACTGAACAGAAAGTAAATTCAAGTATCCAATTCAAATTCAAGTCCTTTTGAAATTTCTTTTGATTTTTGACCCATTCCAAAACTCCTAACATGCTAGAGCCTAAATCTTCTGAGCTTAGCATCAAAGCATATACAAATACATATGTGCATGATTCAAAACATGAAGAAGGCATATTAAACCCTAAAAACCCTAACCCTAGTTTCCATGTATATATATGTTTTAAACGGTACCCAAACATGTTGAACCTTTTCAAAACATTTCTCCAGCACTTTTAGAACCATCAAGCCTTTGAACTCTTCATCCATCATGTTAAGCCTAGGGTTTTTGAGCACAGGGTATTATAAGCACGAAACCCTAATTCATAAAGTCCCCGCATAAAATATAAAAGCAACAACTTTCCCTCTCCTCGGCATAATCTTGCAAGCATGGCATGTGTTCCGCATTGATTTTTTTTTGTCTGACACTTTGGTTCATTTGGCTCTTATTGGCGTTATTTTGAAACGTGTAGTTGACGGTGTGAGGTACGTTCGTCAGGAGGAACCCGAAGCTTCCCCGCGTCCGGAACAAGACCAGGAACTGCCAGGCAAGCTTTCCACCCTTGATCATGTTGAATCCTAAGTTTGCGAAATGATATTTTGTTTACGAAACATGCATGCTATGTTTTATGACTCATTATTTTATGTGGTGAAGTTATAACCGATGCTTAGAAAACCCTAGCCCGACCCTGAACTCCTTGTCACCCTAAGGACTACCTATTCCGGAAGAGTTACCGAAAACTTTGGGTAGACTATATGTATTTACGCTTAGCCCTGTAGTAGAAAAACTAGGTTTTCAAAAAGGAAGAAGTACCCAATATTTCATGTGGTGAAAACTTAGAAACGGACCGTCGTGTCCGGAGGTGTATGAAGGTAGTATATCCATGGGTTGGGATATTTTACCGCAAAAATATTTTGGTTAAAACTGAAAAACAAAATGGAGAAGATTTTGATCCGGGTCGGAAATGAAGGGGGAAAGCAGGGAGCTTGTTAAAGTGCGAGGTAATGCCCGGTGTAGTTCTCGCTGCCCGTTTACGGGAGTGGTGTGAAGTCCCTCTCAGAGCACATAAGGACCGATCTTAAGTGCCGTTTAGCCAAGTCTTACCGTACGTCCACATGTTCTTTATGGGAAGGACTTGACCTAGTACCCGGTCTGAGACTGGCATGAACCCGTAGGCAGTGTGAAACGTGCAGATGAGGTTGTAGCCTCTGTAGAGAAAAGTTTCCGCGGGAAAGCGATGGCTTGTTCACCACAAAGTTGGAACACCAACCTCCTTGCAAGCGATGATACTGACTCAAGCTAGGTTTGGGACATGTCCTTCTAGCGGGTTCATGGCTAGGTTTACTCCGGTGAAGAGTCTCGTTGTACGAGCTCTGGTAGTATGCGGTGCACAGTATGCCCAGGGTGACATACATCGTGTGGGTAAAACCGTACCACCTCTACAGAGGGTTAAAACTATTCGAATAGCCGTGTCCACGGTCAAGGACGAATTTGGTTAGGCCACACTAAAGTAGATTGGGTTTCAAACCCTAAAATGTGGTTATGGGATTAAGGACGCGACCCGCCGTGATCGCAGGGTGACCTGAAAAGTTCCCGTTGAGCCAGGAAGAGTGAAGAAGGGGTTTCCCCGTGGACTCGGGCAAACCCTCGTATCCCCGTCGTATCGGGTGTGCTGAGACTCCCCGCTGAAGCGGGTGATTATGAGACTTTCCGTTGTAACGGAAAGCACAGAAATGAAACCCGTCGTATCGGAAAGGAACAGATGAACATATGTTCATCTCGGAATACCATGGAAATTTATGAAAACCGCTTTTATTATCTATTTATGTATTTCATGCAAACTTACTTTCTCGCTCAATATGAAACATAGGTTAGAGCCATTTCTTGAAATCCCCCGCATGCATTATTATCCGTATCAAACCCCCCGGTGGGAAGTTTGCGAGTACATTCAAAGTACTCACCTGGCTTGTTATGTGGCTAGACGATGACGAGGAGTACCAGACCGGAGATAGCGATAGTGATTTCGAGGCGTAGGGTTTCAACCCCCAGTCAGTTGCCTGTGGTTCGGCATATTGATGGGTTACCTACCGCATGTTTATTTCCACTGCTGTTTTAAATTCGGCCAATAGGCCTGGCTTGTACTAAATGAAGACCAATAATGGCTATTTGATGTAATGAACGATGTATTGCATGTCTATGCTATCAAGTACTTGTGTGTGCTAGCCACTGATCATGGGACTAGCATGGTAAACACAGGGGTTTATCCGGCCTCAAAACCGGGTACGCCACAATTAGTTCATTAGTTCCTTGTATACAATTGCTATTAGTTGTACTCGATGGTTATTAGTGTGAAATAGTGATGCTTAACCATAATTAGTGATGTACTCAAATATATCTAACACAGTAAGCACATCACATATATCACATCATCTCTTAGCTAAAAACTGTCATAATTGTGTGATTATGATTATCATGTCGATAATTGCGTGATAACATTAGGGTTTGTAATTTTTATAACTCCTTCCCCATTAAGGTTTATAATGTTGATTATAATTCTAGCCGATATGTTTATAATGTTGATACTTGTGTGATTATGAATTATATTCGGTTATAATGTTTAAAATAACATTAGGGTTTATTATGTTCATAATGTTGATAATTGTGTGATTATAATTTTCATTTTGTTATAATGTTCAGAGTTTCACTTGTTATAAGCTTATATCATTTTAACAGCTGTCGTTCGATAATGCCTATCCGAGAGGGTCCAATGAAGAAATGTCCATGAGATGGTTCGAAGAATGGACTTTGCTGGGAGGGACGACTGACTCCACAGCAGTACAACAATGTCTTCCTAGAAAACCCTCAATGAAGCTGAAAGGACGACTTCAAGTGGAGGCGATCCATGAGGAATCTAGGTCTCCTACAGAACTAGAAAAAACCAAGAAGAAATTTGGGACCATATGCAGGATAGTCGCAAGGGAACGGGTTAGTATCCTCTTAGAAGAGTTGAAGAAAGTTACAAAAGATGAGCTCACCAATTTAGTAGACGTAATGGGATCACTCCTGGTGCTTGAACAATGGGTGCAGGAGGTGCGACAAGCTGCATTAATGAAGACCTGAGATGTGTGAAAGGACTAGAAATATTCCTTGAACAAAAAATTTGTGTAGAAAAGGAAGGAGCCCTTTGGGCACTACCCGATGATTACCCCAGAGGATTGGGAAAAATATGTGAAGATGAAGATGAAGCCTCAGTTTTGTTGTAAGAGTGAAGAATATAAGGCTCTAGTCGCGAAAAACTTACACCCCCCACATAATGGGCACCAAAGGATACTACGATAAGAAAAGATTGTCACAAAAGGAGAATAAATAGGCATGCTCGTGGGGCGTCAAGCTGCCATTTCGTGATGTCGAGACGCATCATGCAAAAGGCTGTTTGAGAGGGAGGTCAACTACCTCCTCTACGAGTCAAAGGATCTTCGAAAACCCGATAGACCAAGAAGTGTACAAATAGCTGGTAAGATAACGATTGACGACTAGATCTAGTTGTTAGTCTATAAATAATTTAATGCTTACTAACATAACCAACTCTGGCATTTTGTAGAAAGAGCTAAGTGTTCAAGCTTCCCAAGGCTCTTTTCAGTCTAATAGGGCTAATGACATTCTCACAGCCGGTTTAAAAATCAAGGAGCACCCCAGTCATACTCAGGGGAAAGGGATCCTAGTCACACATGCGAATGTATTCCTACTTGACAAAAAGTCGAGGCGTAAGTTGAAAAGAGCAAAAGTGGAGTGTAAAAAATAGCACATGGAAGTTGAGCTACGTGATGAGCTAGCGCCTAAGTTTGAAGAGATGATTGAGACTCAGTTGGCAAGGAAAAGAGCCACCATGGAGGAAAAGTACAGAACACAACAAGCAGGTACTAGAAACCCCAGCGCCAGTGCCTGTTAGAGTAGCTGTGCGTCAGCTGGCGATGAGTGTATGGATGATACCAATGCCATATATCCTATTGATGCCATTAGCAAGCCTAAGAGGTGGAAGCTCCAACTGATCGTAGCGCAAGAGGTCCCTTAGAGGCTGCTTCCGGCTTGGTGTATCTGCTCGTTGAAGGGGCTATATTGCACGGTGTTCTGATAACGCAAGGTTTTGCCAGGTGCACTGTGGACTGTGTTGATCCAAAATTCGTGCTAGTCCCGCTATATCCTATATGCGAGGACGACGAACACCGAGCTTTGAGAGATGCAATTGGGTCATTCATCTAGTGGCCCAAAACGGACATAATCTTAGAGAACACACTATTGGGACCATTGGCTTCCCTAGCATTTTCTCCTGCATTTGCTCCAGTCATCTCGCCGAGGCCCATTGTTCCCTCTAGTCCGCATGATTAGCTCTTGCCGCCGGCACTGCCAGTGCTATCTTCTAAGTTCCCTGCTGAGCTTGGTCTACCAGTACTCCCCAGTGAATACTACATACAAGGGCAAAGCTAAGGGCAAAGAGAAGGTGCTAACAGATGAGAAGATCTACAGGTTGTTCCCTAAGATGGAGGTAGCCCGCCAGTACACACGTGGAGAGCTATTCTTCCCACCAAATGAATTGGTGCATGCAGGTTTGTTGTGCTAGAAATTGCATATGCATTATATGAATGTCTCCAACAAGGAGGGCATAGAAAGACAAACTAGTATAGCTGTGTATTTCAAGCCGGAGAATTTCCACCATGAGGCAAATGATTGCACGGTAGGCTTCGAGAACTTGTTCCTCCTCTTCAACCTCCGAGAAATCGACACCTCCCTTATGAGATGCTTTACTTTACAAGTGTTTCATAATCATTATCTACGTTCAAGCAACTTATCGCTAAATATATACATATTAATTAATTCTTTATTCTCTATACTTAGGCACATGATCATTGAATGCAAAGTAAGGAAAGAACTAGTGGGTTTCCTCGACCCACATTTGGACTTGAAGCAAAGCATCACCAAGAAATCAGAAGTCGTTTACAATTACTTGGTACAAGTATTGTGGATTCAACAGAGCAATGAATTCATACTTCTTCCATACAATTAGGAAAAGTTTATACACTATACTTATGTGATTATTTATATTTTATATAATATGATCTACATGAGTTGTAAACTTTTGCAGCTTTCATTGGATCTTAATTGTAACCATACATAAATCAAACAAGGTAGTATACCTCCTTATAAGCCTCATGACTTTACAGCTATCACATTTCATTTCCTTAGAAATCTCCTGTATTATTTCTTCATGTTGGAATTGACTTAAATTTTGGAATCACGTAGGGTATTCGCCGCGTATGTTGCTCGTGGAGGGAGATCTAAGATAAGAAAATACCAAGAGTTTGCACCATGACTTCAGCTTTAAGGTATTCCCTAATTGATGACAAAATTCTTCTATACCATCTTACTTCATAAAAATGCTATCCATAACTAATCATTTTGCTATTTTTTTAGTATAGCCTGCAACCGAGGGAAACCAAACTTTGTGCCTATCATGTTTGCCACAATAAGATGAAACTCATCCCATATTTGAGGATCAAAGACCTACAGGTTCTATTCAACGTTAGTCAATCTTAACTTTTTACTGATACTTTCCATTTAACACACACACACACACATATGTATGCACGATATTAAACTTACTTTCTATAAATTTTGACATCAATGGACAAGAAGACTCTGAAGGAAATCGACCTCATCGAGATTAGAAAGAAATTCGCTTACTTTGTCGTTACATACGTCTTATCTGCTACCGGCGAGTTCAACAAACCATAGATAGATGTATTAGTAGACATGTAAATGCTAATTTATTAGTTACTAGACTTGGTAAATGTGCTTTGATAAAATTATGTATTGTGGACTTCATTCATGTGTGGATAGATGGTATTATGTGAATATAATGTGTATTTTCTATTATGTGAATGAATTATGTTGTCATGTGCTGTCTATATATGAATTTTGCTAAAATTTTGATGAATATGCTATTTGCTAGCCTAAAAAAATCTATTTAATACCTTCTTTGATACCAGTTCCAAATGGTTGCAACAAAAGAGCTGTTTGGGATGAGAATCTCATCCCACATGGCTCACCTCGGTGAACCATCGTGGATGAGTTCTCATCCCAAATGGCTAACTTCAGTGAACCGTCGCAAATGAGCAATAGAACCGTAAATAGCTAAAACTTGGAATTGTCACGGATGACAACATCATCTCGCATGGTTCATGGAAAGAACCATTGTGCATGACACTACACATCTACATGGCTCCCTCCTGGTAACCATTGCGGATGTCTTTGCTCATCCCACACGGCTTCCTCCCACGAATCATCATGAATGGGTATGTCATCCCAGACGGCTCTTGAAACCATGTGAAATAATATCTTATTCCAAATGAACTATTCTCGATGGTCACCAAAATTGTATAGGATGACATTTTTGAACCATGTATGATGTATCGTTCTGTACTAATGAATTTATAAAGCCTTGTTCATAAAGACCAAGAGAGTGTATGTAATACTGGGCGGTTGGATTTTGTAAAGGAGAGTGAAGTTTCAACAGTGTGCATGGCAATTGCAGGGTATCTCAACAAACTGGATACTCCTCTAAAAGTTTGACTTGTTATGTTTGGAATATAATTTGCTTATTTTCTTCTATTCATAATTTACTTGCATCATCTTCAACAATTAAGGCTACATTTGATATGGAGGTGAATTATGATAGTTATGTTTATGTAACCACTCTTTTCTATTTTTTATATGACTAACTAATTGTTTTTAATTTTTATAACTAACTTTTATAGCAGATTATAAAATAAACTCAGCTCAGTACAGTACAGTTCATCAACCATCTACTACTAAACTTCATATTATCCCCCATCTCATCTATAAATGCAGACTGGAGCTTCATCCTTTTCTATGGAAAAATGAGAAAGACAAAGGAGACAACAGTTGATATACGTGGACAAAGAAAATCTCCCTTGGTTTCTTTAAGATAAGTTACATCATACATGAAAGACCCTATAAATTTCACCCTATTGAGCCATAGTATCCCAACTTTTAATACTTATTTTTCTGGTTCTCAAATATAGATTGTTTTAGACTTAAGCACAAAAAATTAAGAAGTAAACTCAAATGAGCATTGTGCCCTTCTCTTGCTTTGAAAGCACCAAATATCCTCTTACTCCAATGAATTCTCTCTCTATTTATCTAAATAACCAAGACAAAGTTAGCTCATATATGCATATATATGTATATATACACTATTAGTCTATTTTGGTTCTAACCCCATTACTATTAGTCTCATCCATAAGGAAACCTCCTTTCCAATGCTTCTCCTTTAATACACGCAACTGGGTCACACTGGCATTCCTGATAGCCCGAGTTCATGCTAACGGGGTATAGACTAGGAGATACACATTGACGACACCCTAACTAATGCACCAAGGCAAACATCATCTCTAGTTAGATAGATCGAACACATCCAACCTAAACAACCTCTCTCTTAATGCACCTAACCCAGTCCACGCTAGTTAGGATAGGACATGAAAAATGCTATACACCAATAGTTTGATTTTTATTTTTCGTAGGACATGTTTTTGTTGTATGAAAAGAATGTTTTTATCGTATCTAAAAAATATATCTGTCATATAAAATTTATTATGTAAAAATATTATATTATATTGGTTAAAAAACATATTTTCACGAATATTCGATCTAGTATCATTCCTAGTGTTCTCCATAGGAGATACGAGCCAAACCAGGCGCACCCGGACAACCAAACATAATCTACATAGTAGCTCCGAGTTTCTTTTGTTGGCCTCGTCTCCTAAGCAGAGCCCACCTTATGAGTTATTAGGTATGCACCATGTATAAACAAACATAATTTACCAAGCATATCCAAATTCAAAAAATATAAGGAGGATTCACATGCAATAATGACTTTCTTCTTTTAGAAAATGGAAGTTTTTATCCTCCTGGCTTTGCATCCAAAGAAAAACACAGCTCAAATTATTATAGTTAATACAATATCTTCGCTACAAAAGGCGATAATCGAGACAACAAACTACATAACACATAAGAAAAATCAAACACTACATAGACAGTTATTAAACCGCCATTTAAACATAAATTCTAGTTAGCCAACTTCACCTCCTAGCACCAATAACCATTAATTTTTGCTCGGATGACTGCCGTTGCAGTAAGGACCAATACCACAACTAGTTGATACAAAGGAAAATAGCCTGCAAAGGGTTGGTCAGTTTTTTAATTAAAAAACAATGTCGTTTCTGTGTAACCATATGGATCAACATAAAGCAACAATGCCCACTAAAATTTATGAGCGTAAACATTTCTAAACCCCTTCAACTAATAAGGACCTAGAGAGCAAAGCAAGCTGCCACAATAGAAGATCACTTGTTTGATAGAAATGTTATTTCTTTTTATCAAATGTTACAATATTGCGGCGTAACTATATATGGACCAACACAATACCACAACTCTTACAAGGATATATAAACGCATGGCTGTGTGAACCTCATTCAACCAATTCTCCGACATATGAGAGGCGCTTTAGGGTGGGGTTAGGTTAAAAGCTACCAAGGACCAAGCTATATGACATTTAAAAAATACATGTTGGATTGTTTTTTCCTTGTCACGAGAAAAAACATGTTTTATTACCACGCCAATTCCTCTTATGTAAGTAACTTTTTGTTAAAATAACCCCTCAATCTACATACCAAAGAAAAATCTTATTTTCAAAAAAAGAAGATACTCAATTTTTTTATCTCCACAAATGATTATGTCAAAACCGCACCTAGGAGTTCAATAGAGCCAAGCACATGGAATGAACTAAAAATTGGCCATTTTAAAGCAAAGCCATCTAAACCTATCTTGGTCCGAGATAGTCACAAAGGAAATCCTCCGAACCAATTTGTTCAAGGCAACAAGCTTAGGTCCATAAAGATGAGAGGACTGTAACACACTTGCAAAGATAATATTCTTCTTTTCTAGCAATACTATATAAGACGAGAGTTTTCCTTTTTTGAGGGAAAAAGATTCCATTAAATGTATTTGGTACACTTTTTTATTATAAAGAAGTCCACAGAAGCTAGAAGAATTACATAAGGGCTTCGTTGAATTACACAAAAGACCCTAGAAAAGGTAAAACAATACAAAAAGGTCCTTGTGCTGTCGATCTCGCTGAAGATGTGAATGTCGGTGGCAAACAGGGAGCCTCTGCCTTCGTGCCCGGGACTTTGAGCTCAGATTCCCCTTGCAGATGGCCACTATGGGTAGCAGAGAGCGGGCCTCCATCTTGGAGGTTGAAGAAAGTGGCGGTGGAAATCAGCTAGTGACGGAACCGCCGGCGATCAACCCAAATCCGGCACACCAGCTGCCAGGAATAATCTGTGTAGTGATCTTTGGTCCTAGCAGCCTCCCGAATTGACTAGGCAGATGATGGAAGTTCGCTAGCTCGAACGGAAGGAGGACCATATTGCCCACAAGGAGAGAAGCGGCAGGAAAGGGGCAATCACTGCCATAACCAGCCCACACAGGAGGAGGAGGAAGTGTATCAGAGCCACTAAGTTGAGGAAATTGAAGTCGTCCTTGCAAGCAACGGCGGAGCTCAGCCGAGGAAGACACCCGATGAAGCTACGTTTGTACGAGAGTAGGAGGTGGGCTTCTTTGCCGACGAGACAAACCACCTAGAGCAGTGCGGCCGCGGGAGGAGCATCGGAGGGGTGGACGTCAGAGGAAGAAAAAGAGCACCACTTAAGACTATTGTACAAGTCTGGAATGGCCGTTTGATGGAAGGAAATCGCCTATCCGTTACCAAGGGGGCTTGCCGCTGATGATTAAAGTAGATGTGACTCTACAAATTCGGGAGGAATACATCACAAGAAGACTTAAGCTACACTTGTTAATGTATAAGTTAGAAAGGTGGGCAGAGCCCCCTCCCCTCACCTTGCTGGTGAGCACGCCGATCGCCGGCAGCAGGGAGGAGGCCCTGATCTGAGCCAAAACTGAAAAGGTTAGGAAAAAAATGGAGGTGTAAACGCCGAGGAGGAGCTCTTGGTTATTTATGACGGGATCTCGAGGTTCATTCCCCTTACGTGCGCTCACAGACTTCTTTGCTCCCAAGCCTACTTGGAACGCAGCTGGAGCATTGGGGGGCACCCAGGATCCCAAGATTGAGCGGGCTGGTGGCAAGTTATATGTGAGAGAAGGTTGAAGATGAACGGCGGAGAGACGCGAACGGGGATTTCCATGACTGCGCCGGTGGACCTGGCTATCTTCTCAAATAGTTTACTCAACACGACACCATGCCGATAGGATGTGCGATGAGCACAGCATTAAAAAGCAAACTAAAAGAAAGGTAAAGAAGGCAGCGTTTTGGTTTCTCTAGCGGATGCGTACGGAATATCCTGCATGCACTACGAGTAAAGAAGGCAGCATTTACCTTTTTACGAAAAATAGCAGCGCTGTTTTCACTTTCATTAAGAATAAAAAGTTCGCTTTAAAGTTTTGACCAACAAGAAAAGGAAGAGAAACAGAAAAAGGAAAACTAGGAAAGGAAAGAAAAACTACAAACTATAAACTAACCGCTATAAGCTACTTTTTTCGTCCAGATATATAAGCTATATTTTAATTAGCTAAGATAAAATTTTGATAAACAATTATCTAATTTATGTAACATAAAATTAATATTATTAGATTTATATTTAAAATACTTACTCATACTATAATTTTATACCACATGAATTATATTAATTAATAAGCTAATTATTAATTAAAATCTTATTTTAACTGATTAAAATATATTTTTTATACTTAAACAGAGGAGCACGTAAATGTGGCCTCAGCGCCAATCGTGATCCGGCCATTTGTTCAGCGCCCTTAGGGGATGTTTGGTTTGGCTTTTCAGCAGCTTTTGCTAACGGTAGCTATATGCTTTGCAATGCAAATTCAGCTGTTTGAAAAAGCTGCCTTCTACCAGCTTTTTGTAATGTGCTAAAGCTTCAGTGCTCATTTTCTAAAATGCTATAGATGGTTTGGATCAACCAAAAGCCATATGTTCACTTTCTCACAGCTACAACAGTTTTTCCAGACAGTCAGCCAACAACAGTTTTATCAACAGCCACAGTCCAATCAAACAGGCCCTTAGCAGGCTCGCCCGGCGCTACTCATTCAGCTCACTAAGGATCTTGTCCGAGACTTGTCTTGAGATTGGGCTGACTATTGAAAATTAGTAAATTACGAGGTTTATCTTTATAACACTAATGCATGTATCTTAGTTAATTACAGGCTTTTAATACTTGGCCAGTTTTTACTAAACAACTCCTTCCCCTAGGTTTTCACTTAGCAAACTACTCCTAAATAACCTCTTATACTAATAATATTTATAAACGTTGTATGTCTGTCGTTTTGTGGCACTGAGGCCTGACACAGTAGTACTACTCCAAAGCAATTGCAGCGTCCGCCTCAATCCAACGAAGAGAGAAAAGGGGTGAGGGGGCACTTGCGTGGTGATAAGGATCAGCGCACCCGCACGAACGTTCGCAGCTGGCCCCGGTGGACCCACCCAAGTTCTTTAATCCTAGCCAGCAACGAGAGGGACTTCCTCCCCTCTACACTGCAGTCCAGAGAGGCGCCGGAAGAAGCCGAAAAAGCAAAGAAATCCATGAGAATTTCAGATTAAAATAAGGTTCTTCTTCCCCTTCTCCTCCTCCTCCTCCTCTCTGATGTGATGTCACCCGCTGCCTTTCTTCAATTCTTTCTTCTCGGTATATCTATCTCCATACATGCTCCTTCTGTGTGTGCGTTGTGTGAGTAGTGTATGCATATATAAGTGCCTGCTGCTCTCGGCTTCTTTTTATTCTTCTGCTTTGTTCGCTTGTAGCTTCGATAGGAGGGGAGCGGGGAGGGGAAGCAAATGCTTTGCTCAGGTGGGTTCTTGGGGCAAGGCCTCTTCTTGGCTTGTTCCTGTTCTTGTGATCTTGGGGCACTGGGTTCTTGATCTGCGGTGCAAGAAGCCGAGAACTAAGAACAAAATATGCGGTTCTTTCAGTTTCTAGCTTCTAGTTCTTTTGATGGTCATACTGTCTTCTTTGCTTATCACAACATTGTTGCACAGACAACACGATTGTTTTGCTTCAAGATTGGAGTTGATAATGCCGGTGGATGAGTGTGTATACCAGATTAGATGTTGGTTTGGGGAAGAACTTCGGGAATTTATCATTTTTTGAGCAATGGCTGTTGGAAGCAGCTCAGCGTCTCCCACTCTTCACTTGTAGCATTGTTTTCTTTTTTTCCTTTTGGCTTTTGATCTGAGTGCTACAGTGAGCAGAATAGTTCCTTTTTCTCTCTCTGGCTATCAGCTGCTGCACTTCTGGATGCTTTTGTTGTGATTCTGAAAACAAAAGGTTTGGAATCTTTGAAATTAGTCTCAAGCCAAAATGATGGCCGCTAGAGCTTGTAGTGGCAACATGACTTTTCCTTTCTTTGCTACCCCTCTTTCCATTCTAGTGCTGGTCCGCTTTTCTCCCTTCCTTGAGCTAGACAATAAAGCAGCAGCTTCTTGTTTTAACATGCTATGTTCTGTCGTCCAAAATAATATGCAGATTGTGTGGTATTTTAAGACTTTCACTTCTTAAGTTTTTTCTAGCTTTGTTATATCCTTAAAAAAAAGATTTTCTAGAGAATTCATTCTCATGTTTAATCTTTAAGCAGTAGTGTTTTCTTCTTCTTCTTTATGTTTTTTTTTGGGTTATGTCTTAACCTGCTATGATGTTGAATTGTTCATTTGCCGAAGATGAATATAAAGATGCTTATTTGAGATCTTCCAACAGTGTATCGGGAGTTGGAGTTTGGAGATATAGAAGTCTGCCCGTTTCATGATAGCCATATTTTGGTAGAATCCTTTTTAACCAAACATCTGGAAATGGTCATACCTATAATAATTAATGAAGCCACAACTTTGCTACTATCCTATATTTGTCTTCTCTTCACTCTTACTAAAAGAATTGTCCATAGGTTTAGCAGATATATTATATTGCTGTCACATCAAAATCTTCTACAAATCTAATGATCCAGTAGTTGACATGCTACAACCGTCAGGTTAGTTATTTAGCGAGCGTGGCCTAAAAGTCTGTTTTCTTGAAATCTCCAGTTTTGTCTGTGAATCTACATAGTCGTTTATATGCAATCTATTTCTATTTACCATGCATGGTATTAGTGCTGACATTTGGAAATTGTTTGTGAATCTACATAGTCTTGGCTATTTGGAAATTGTTTTAAACACTGAGCAAGAACTAGTGCTGACATCTTGTATTCAGAATGCCACTGAAATATAGAACATGGTGTCTGTAGATGCATATTATCCTTGCGGTTTCTTGTCCGGGAAGAAGCACTTGACGGAGTAATTTTGCATTTAGTTTTCAGGCCATGTTTCAGATTTAGCACTGTTAGATATTGACGATCTGTTGACTTTATCAAAATGTTGCCAATACACACAAGCTATTACATCTATGGCTAAGGTAGGTCAATAGGGATTGTCTGCATGCTTGCAGTACCAATATCTCTATTGATGGAAAACCCTTACAACTGAAGATATTTGATAAGCATAGAGAAATGTAGGTGCGATAGCACTCAAGTTAGATGCCCTTTCTTTGCAAATTGCAACAACAGGAAAAATCAGTACAGCTGTGAGCTTGTTTCAGGCTATTGTTTAGGAATAGAAATATTGAAGCTAAGATACATTTGTTCAGATTTATGCAAGCATTTTCGATTCATTTGTAATGCTCTGAAAATCAACTGAACTTTGCCTTCTGGAGTGCCATGTTGATGTTTAATCTCCTGCCACTTCTTACATAGGAGTGTTCTGTTGGAACAAAAATTGATTTAAAGTTCAAGAGTAAATAAAACAATGGAGAGGGAAATTGCGGCATCCTATGAACCCAAGATGAACAGTGAAGTTAGGATATTTGAGAGTTCAGATGATATGGCAACAGATCTCGCTGAGTACATTTCACAAGTTTCAGAAATTTCTGTTAAGGAAAGAGGATACTTTGCTATTGCTCTATCTGGAGGACCTCTTGTCAGTTTTATGTGGTAATGCTGTTCCTCATCAACTCAAATATATTAACTAATATTTCAGTTTTGTTTCAGAGGAACAGTGAACTCTATATGAAACTTCTGTACCACACGTATTCCATACTTTAATTGCTTTTTCTTCAAACAGGAAACTCTGTGAAGCGCCATACAACAAGACCCTGGATTGGTCTAAATGGTACATCTTCTGGGCTGATGAACGTGCAGTAGCAAAGAACCATGTGGAGAGTAACTATAAATTAACAAAAGAAGGATTTCTCTCCAAGGTATATCACTTCAGATAGTTCTGTTTCTTTGGAGGTTTTACTTCCATTGGTCTCACTTTTCTTTTGGCATAGTCATGGCAAGATTCTTTTAGGAGTTCCTCAAATGCTTTTGATGTGGGTAGATATTAGAAAGCTGGATAACTTTGATTAGTTCCATAGATAGACAGTTAACAAACTGAAGCTGGTTTATTTGGCAACGCCATCAAGCATATCACATAGATTACTATGTGTTTCGGTAGTCTGACACCATACTTCCCTATAATAAGGAGGAACACAATTGTTGCCAAGCTATGTTGTCATTGATAATGCCAAACTTGATGATTTCATGCATCTGAAAATATGTGAGCTTGGTATGTTTTGGAAGTAGATGAGCAGAGTTACTGCAGACTGCAGTTATAACTTACAGTTCAGTTTTCACATTGAAATGTTCTTTTCTGCCTTTGCTGGTAGGACATGATGTGGTTGCTTACAACAGGAAATGATAATAATGGAATTAACCCTCACATTTGTTCAATTGGAGGGACTGTATGAATGGAATGATAGCCCAGCTATGGAGTGCAGGCAAATTTAGCAATTCTAAGCATAACAATATGAAATTGGAAGGAGGTGCTGATTTTTCTGTTTTGTTGGATCTAGAAACCTTTTTTTATTTTGATATTTCAGTGGTACTTGTACATGCCACTGCTATAAAAATTCAGGAATTAGCAAATTATGGTAGTTCATAATGTTGACTGTTTATTTGGTTGTTTTGTTTGTATCTGCTATCTGTCTAATCTCGGTTCCTCTTGAATATTTGAGGATCAGAGGTCAAAGCAAAAGCCACGTGTTAAAAATAACCTAATAGTCTGACTCCATGTAGTTGCTAGTTGTGAGCAAGAAATTTTCTGTTGTAATAATTGGCTCTTCAGATAAGAATGTGGCAGAGGTTTATATCTGTTAATCTTAATTATGCTTGTCTTTAGGTTCGATATTTTTTCTCTAAGCCTCTTATACCAAGTCACTTGCCTGACATCTTTGACCAAATCAGTTTGGTTCTGATAAGTGATACAAGAACAAATTCAATTACTGTGCTTAAATCTGGTACTGCAATCTGTTTTGAAAAAGAGATACCTTATTCTGTAAGCATGCCTTGTTTAGGTAAAGGTTGTACAGAATAGCTTGTGTTAAACATTACACTGCTGATGCATTGATATAGGACAGGGTCTATATCGACAAAGCAATTCTGGTTGTTCTGACCTATATTTTTGTTTGACTAGGATGTAGTCTTGTTTGTGCAGGCCATGCAAAATCTTTTTCTAGATAATTAAGACACACTAAGGCTGCCTACCAACTACTCTAGTGGTTCCAACTACTCTAGGAGTGCGGGCTACCACATATTTGCATATCTTATCATGTTATCTTCAGAAATTTTTCGTCAAATTTAAAAACATTCCAAATGTGTGTGACTTGTTGGGACAGGACAATTTCTTGTCCGCAGAACACCACTTCTTAAATCAGTTGCATCAATTATTGTGGGGCTTGGTTTGATCATCCTGCACTAGCAACAGTGAGTTCAAGGAACTTACAGAAAAGTTTGTTTGTTGTCCCTTCATACCGTTACAGTTTGTGTACCTGGACCTAAACAGGGAAATTTTGTTCATTGCATATAAAAACCTTAACTAAGTTGACACTTATGTTGTTGTTGCTATTTATATATCTATAAACTACGGGTGCATTTTAATGCATCATCGGACAAAGGAGAGAGTTTCAAATAAATTCCCTCATTAATTGAAATGGGAAGAATGTATACCATTTATTTGATGGGACCTGATTATGTTTATGCAGATTAACCAAATATATACTAAAACTGAAATACAGTGATATAACAAATACAACTTATATGTTATAGTTGTACCATCAATATAAGACCTGTTTTCAAATATAAAGATATGCATTACAGCACCTAGCTATGCTAAGCTAATTTTATTTTATTTTTGCGAGGAAGCTAATGTTAATTTATTCAATAGCGAGGTGTTGCAAGAATCTGCATTTCTTTGAGTTGTGCAGACAATTAGAACATTAAGTTTAAGCATCCTCTGCATTTACATTAAGTATGTGGGTCCTGGATTTATGCTTATTTTGCTTACTTCAAACATTATAGGAGATGTGATGTCGCTCTTGGTGTACCTTGCATTATAATAAGATCATGATGAACTGTTACAGCTCAGGCGCTCCCTGTTTTCTTTGAGTTAACCATGAGTCTTGTCTTGTAGGTGCCCATCCTTAATGGCCATGTCTACTCCATCAATGACAATGTCACGGTGGAGGATGCAGCAACGGACTATGAATTTGTTATCCGGCAGTTGGTCAAGATTCGAACAGTTGGAGTGTCAGAGAGCAATGACTGCCCCAAGTTCGACCTCATTCTTCTCGGAATCGGTTCTGATGGGCATGTAGCCTCGTTGTTCCCAAAACCATCCAGCGCTTGAGCTGAAAGATGACTGGGTCACCTACATCACAGACTCCCCAGAGCCTCCACCAGAGAGAATTACCTTTACTCTTCCTGTGATAAACTCAGCATCAAACATTGCTATAGTCGCCATTGGGGAAGATAAGGCAAAGGTTGTGCCTTTCGCCATTTCTGACAGTTGTGAGGGTCAAGATGCTCATCGATACCCGCTAGAATGGTTCAGCCAACGGACGGGAAGTTGGTGTGGTTTCTGGACAAGGCGGCTGCCTCATCTCTCGAGGCTAAGAACAATGCTTTCAAGCATCAAGAGTTTTGACACAATTGTTGGCACCCTTTTGCAGCGAGTGAAGGTGATGTGTTTTGATGGAAGAAGTTCCTCCTCCTTGATATATGTAGCCTGGGCACTAGTTTTGTGGAAGGCTATCTAGTCTTGAGAAGTCAAAATAGTTCCATGTCTTTTGCAGTTGGAGATGGTCAGGAGCGATGCAGTGTGCATTTGTGTTGAGAACTCAAAGATGTTGCTGAGAGTAACTGAGTTGCAACTATGGAACTATCTAGTGCGTGTTACGTTCTATCGTAGTTGAAATTAGATTTTTTGTTGTGATTTTTGTTGTGCCTAGCATTATTCATCTAGAGATGTTTGGATTGGGGTGCTAAACCCGGATACATTTTAATAGAGCTGCCCTGGCTTACATTTTTGCTTCGTTTGTTACAAAATGAGGGAAGGAAACTTGTTTGTGTCTGTTGCGAATTCACTGGAATGTTGATCGCATCGTGCATGCTGCTTTTAATTTCGTGGTCCAACTGTTCTGACAAATTATGGACAAATGACTTGCTGATGTTTCGTTATCAACTGTTTCTGCTGGTGCGAATCAAGAGCTATTTCAGTATATTTGCCAAGAAAAGAACAACTGCTCATTTCCGTAACTGCGACTATTGGTTGGTTCCTGGCATAACTATATAGTTATGTTTCAGGTGACATAATATTTGCTTCTCCTGTACTCTGGTACTAAGGAAGCTAGCGAGCTTCGCTGCGCCGATGGACCATGTCAATAATATAGCTACGATGGTATGTCTCATTGTTCTAGCGTAGCAGGATGGTTACATTCATCATGGTCGTTCTCGGTTGGTTCGTATGTGGGCTGTTCAGCGCATATTTGGCCCATGGACTTGAGGGTAGCAGCTAGGTGGCGATGCACGTAGGCGTGTCGTACTGTCTAGCGATGGTTAGCAGGATAGAAGAGACAACCCCAGTCAAGGCAGAGCCCAGTGTACTCCAATTAATCCAGCTCTTGGCCGTCGTTTCCTCATCCATGCCCACGCTGGCCGGGGTCTGCGGCCTCCGCCGCGGTGACACGTCGTTCCTTCCGCGCAGGACGTATGCCAGCTGAGTATGTAGGCCAGTTTATCACAGAATTATTTAGCTGGCCCCTCCAGCCCACCAGCCCAGTCCATAGGTCTTCTTCCACACCAGCGCACCACTCCACCAGGGCCACGAGTTCACGTGTTCCTTCTCTTGATCGCTTCTCAAACGAGGCAGGGAGGTAAGGTTAACCAATTAGCTCACGGCGCTAGCAGCAGCCGGCGAAACGAGCTGGCGGTGAAGCAAGCACGATGCACCCACTGGCTACTGTCCCAGCGACCCTGGCGTGAAGGCATCCCTTCCATCCTCCTGGTAATTCTCTCTCCTCTGACGGGAGAGGAGGGGAGCATGGGCTCCTCCAGGTCAGGTTGTCGTCCTCGTAGATGGAGGGCCAGGGGCGATGGGGAAGGTGAGGAGGGGCAGGGGAGTACGCGGAGCACGTGACCGCTGCGGCCACGTACCGCGACGCTAACGGAGGCCGAACAGTACCGGGATATGCGGCTGGTGCCGTCGACAATGGCAGACGTTGTCATCGCCACCCCGGTCTGTTTAGTCGCCGCCGAGGTCGGGGTCTCGCTTCCTCCCTATTCTTCTCATTTAGCTCGTGAGGTCGATTTGGTCAAGCTCCGCCACTACATATGCCTTCGCCCTTAAATTACTCTTCTTACTCCACGCCGTTGACGTCGACCTTGGGTTTGGGCGGAGCCAGCACCGGCGACCGGACTCGCCGGCGTGTGGCCTTCGAGCGTGACGACACCACCGAGCAAGACTGCTTTTTTTTTCTTCTTCTTTTTGAGAATCCGAGCAAGACTGCTTTGCCGGACAAAAGCTCCGTGGTCTCATCGAGTCCCATCCCTACCGCGCTGGCGGCCCGTACGACGCCATCGCTCAACGGGTAGTAATCCGGCCCATACACCCTGGAGTGGATTAAAAAAATGATGACGACTAGGCGTCGGCCGGTCGATCTGGACGTCGGATCGCCCAGCAGGAAAGCCATACAATTGGATTGCACACGACGTTTCTGATAGAGTTTCGCTCGGTTCTAGACACGTGTTATTTTGTCTCCTCGGCTTTCTAGCACATCATACTCGTCCTCCATTTCTGGTGCTCTTCATCCTCCCAATCCTCCAAAAGAAACGTCTCTCACAGATCTCGCCCTTTCCTCGCGCTGCATCTTTTCTTTGCCTCTCATATCTTCTTGGTGAAGTTCCTTCGTTTCCTCTGCTGTTAGGGTCTAAATGCCCCTAAGCTCCGTCCATGACCCGGCTTTCTTTGTGCTCCTTGTTGTTGCCCAAGGAGCTCCAGATCTAGACAAAAGATGAAAAAGATGGAGAGCATAACCGGATCAAAAAACGTATGCAACAAAAACTCCACACATAGGCAATAAAACAACTACCTTATGCAACAAATATGAAAAAATATATGCAACAATCTATTAAAAACTACTGCAACAGAAACACTACATGTATGCAACAATTTTTTTTAATTCTACGCAACAAAACAACAAAATTGAGTTGTTATGCAATAGTTTTGTGAATCGAGTGCAACAGAATCTCTAAATGTAGACAACAAAAATATTAGTTTATGCAGCAAACAACACATCTTGCGACAAATCTGAAATTATTATGCAACAAAAACAACCGCCTTATGCAACAACAAAAAGGTACCATCGTAGCAAAAGAATCACTCACCACATCCAGCAACCTAAAAGGATTAATACTATTAGGATCGGTGGTATTTTAATTCAAATTTCTCTGCCGAAGAAGAGATCATTTTTTCAGGAAAAATGAAATTGAAGTAAATGATTATGCTCTTGATAATGGTAGAATAAATAAAAGGTAAAAGTTTGGTACAAGCCTACTTACCACTTTACCCTTTTTTTATTACTACTGTTTAGTTTTAGTTTTAGTTTTTAATTGCATATTTTAGTTGCTGAAATGAATGTTTAATTAATTTTGGTAATAAAATTTGAAATCTAGATTTGAAAATACTATATTTAAATTTTTTCACGATTTGGTTAATTAATCTTGTAGCATGCCATTTACTCCTATTTATCCACGATTTGGTTAATTAATCTTGTAGCATGTTGTAGAATATGTTATGCTATTCTTGTGGGAAGGATTTCCTACCTTTTGATTGAAACAAATTTGCATTTTAGCCATCATGTGGAAGGGTGCTAAGAAGCTTTTTGTTGCTGATTCCTCAAGTACTTCCTCAAGAACAACACATTTGAGTTCAAGAAAAGTTTCCAAACATGTTGATATCATTGATGAAAGGTATCGAAACTTCCAATATGTGGAAAACTAGGTGGAGTGAGCACTCTTATTGCTTATGATATGTATGATGATTTTGATATGCTTTGTCAACATGCTGGGCTTAGAGCTTTTAGTCAATTTGATGTATTTACATATGATGAATTGGTTAGAGAGTTTTAGCTTCATTTGAATATCATGCTTTTCCTAAGGATTGCTCTATGGATCATATTACTTTTGATTTGCTTGGTAAATCTTTTGACATTAGCATGCATGAATTTTATGATGTGATTTATTTAGAGAATTATGGAAATAGGAAGGATGAAAAAAATCATCATGGTGCATTGAATAGACTTGGTTGCTTATTTCTAGTGGTGATTATCATGAGTATAAGTCTGGCAAGTGGTCAACTATCCATTTATCTGCAATTATATATTTTACTGCCTTTGTTAGTCATGCTTTGTTTGTTGTTAACGATGGTGGTAAAGTTACCACTCCACTTATGAGGGCTTTCAATGCTGTTGTTTTCCCTTATTCGGTTGTCGTCCTAATTTTGGTATTTTAGTAGCTAACCATTTACAACACATTGGTACTAGAGCTTTTGGTACTGTTACTTGTGGTGCCTATGCTACTATCTTTGATGCACATTTTGGTCTTGATGTGTCCAAGCTTAATCTTGTTCCACCTCTAACTTTATTGATACTTGCCTGCTAAAATCTATGAACTTTTTGGTGTATAAACCTTGCAATTCAAGTCTATGAACTTTTTGGTGTGTAAACCTTGCAATTCAAGTGACTATTTATACAACTTATAGATTTTTCAATAGCAGGAAAGGAGGCTTGTTGAGCTTCAATTCCAGGAGTTGTTTAGCCTTCAGAATTGGGGACCAGGAACTTGGAAGCTTATTGAGGAGATCATAGTAGCAAAGCAACAGCTTCACCACTAGTGCAGCCATCTCGATAATCTTCTTTTGGCTAGGGAGAGTGGGAGCTACCACCACTACCACATGGACCAAAGGATCACCACCTTCAAAAGCACAACACATATTTTCCTTCATAGTCTTCAGATGATGCTGAGTAGAGTGCCAAGCATAGGCCAAAAGCCTAGGCTTAGGGGAGTATGTTTGCATGGCCATTGTATTTTAGTTTATTTTCTCATTGCATGTTTACTTTACTGCATTTATATGAAAAAGAGAAAAAATAGTTAGTTGCATGTTTACACTACTACAGAACATGTCATCACTGACGGGCCAAAAACCCACATCAGTGACGAGTTTCTGGCCCGTCAGCAACTAAAGGTCAGTAATGATTCGCATTATCAATGACGGGTAATTTACCCGTCAGTGATAAAGGTCATCACGGACGGGTTAAAAATCGACCCATCAGTGATAGTAGTCTCATCAGTGATGGGTTGATACTCTACCCGTCCGTGATGAGTATTCTTCAGAGGTGACGAAAGCATCATCACGGACGGGTGGAATATCGACCCGTCAGTGTAGCACAACATCACTGACAGGTGTTTTTCTTACCCGTCCGTGATGATATTTGATCACAGTTGACCAAAACATCATCACGGACGGGTAGAATAACAACCCGTCAGTGATAGAACCATCACTGACGGGTGTTTTTTCACCCGTCCGTGATGACATTTCATCAGAGCTGAGCAAAGCATCATCACGGATGGATAGAATATCAACCCGTCAGTGATAAGCCTACCATCACTGACGGGTCCTTTTTTACCCGTCCTTGATGATATTTCGTCAGCTATAATCGAGATCATCACGGACGGGTGGAAAAGGCACCAGTCAACGATGGTAAGTAGCAACCAGGCAGGGTCTTCCTGCTTCCTAGCTAGCCTTAGGTCATTTTACCAGCCATGCCCTCTGAAAAACAAAATATACCCTAGCTGCACAGCCTCTGTACAGCCCCAGCATGCACAGGATATATATCACAAGCATATATGCAGTGTAGAACAGGAATCAAAGAATTATTTCAATATGACTTCTCAGTTTTGACAAGTCCGTTCAAATATACAACACTCTAACATCGCACAATTGGCTAAAGAATTTGTCACATCTCAAATATGTTTGACATCTCAAATCTGACAAGTCTAAACTATAGAAAAGAACAATACAGAATCAGTTCGAGCAAATTTATGTAAATGGGGGTACGCCGGAGTAGAATTCACCGGCAGGGTTTAGTACAAAATTGTTGAAGAAATATGCGAAGCGTGCCAATATGCGTGTAAAGTCCAGGCTTGCATCAAATTGCTCTTGCGTGTTAATATGAAATTCCTGTGAAAAAATGAGAACAACATTAATTTCATATGAAAACAAAGTAGCTATTAAACAGACTGTCGATGTAGATATTAGATCCATCAATACCTTATGTACTTCACATTCAGTCCACGCTAGGGCATTCGCCTCCATGTACGCGCAAACGTGGAACCCACATGTGTTCGTTGCTTCTCGTTGTTGTTTGCACAGGAAATCAAATTTATGGGTGAGCTTTTTTGCTCCGCCCCTTACCTTGTAATTAACCCCTCCAGACGCCTTATAGATCATGAAGGCATCATCGATGCACTTTCGTATCATCGAGAAGTCACGTTTCGTTCTCATCATGGAATCAAAGTAAAAGACCTTGAACTCTTCGCCTTGAACTCTTTCGTACACTTCATCCGAACGAAATCTTCCCAAACCTCCTCCGTTATTTGGTGATATCTTTGTAACGGCGAGCGGTTTTTCTGAACATATTCTTTGTTTAGCGTGCTCCTGAAGTTCCGGTGAGACTTAGCCATCGTCACCTTTGCCGCCCGTTCTACTTTCTCCCTGTCGCCTTCGGGGATCTCGAACTTGCTCCACAGCACCTGCATGATTCGTCCAATCTGGGCCTCGGGCACTTCAGTCCAATCTTGTGCTGTGATCTTTATATGTTGACGTGCCAGATAACCACACGCGCTGTTGAACTTAAATGCCGTCTTCTGGGGTTGGGAAGGGTACCCTGTTATCTGGTCTACCTCTGTGATGACCTGCCTTTGCGTAGGCATCTTATTACCGGTTCTCGGTTTCCTAACTCTTGTCGTTGCCGCCGGGGGCTCCGACGAACCAGTAGTTTCTTCGTCCGTCATCAATATTTTTTGTAAAAAAAAATAACTAACTAATTACTTCGAACTTTTATATCTTATTCATATATATTGAATATGTGATCTTTTTGAAAATTTAAACTTGACTGTCCTAACCCTACCATATATGATAAGAGGCTATATAAAGAATCTGGAAAATTGTGCGTGTAGCCCAATTAGATGATTGTGCATATAAGTGAACTAACAACTATTGAGAAATTAAAAAGCAAACTACTAACTGTAATGTGAACATTTCTGAACAAGAAAGGTCAACTAATACGATCATTGCAGCCAGGCAACCAACAAGTGTATCAGCAAACTAACAACTATTTGAGGGAAAAAAAGCAAACTACTAACTGTAATGTGAACATTTCTGAACAAGAAAGGTCAACTAATACGATCATTGCAGCCAGGCAACCAACAAATGTATCAGCAAACTAACAACTATTTGAGGAAAAAAAAGCAAACTACTAACTGTAATGCAAACATTTCGGAGCAAACCATAGTAGGTATTATCCTCATAGTAGGCCTCAGGTTAACAAGAATACTATCATTGCGACCAACAAAAATAAGCAAACACTACTCCTAGTGTGAGTATTTCTGCACACAACACAACAAGTTATACGGGTACCTGTGCGGAGGAGAACCAGCATCATCAACAGCATATGGAATAGACTCATGTCCTAGCAAACGAACAAGTGACAAACCGGTAGATTTACATGTGGTTATAGGGGTACCTGTGGGGAGGAGAACCCGCGACAGCGGTTGTTGGGAGGAGGGAAGCGTCCACCACGCCGTCGACGGGGAGAGGGTCCACCGCGTCCACCGCACCGTGCCGTCCACCCGCGTCCACGGTGGCGGCGGTTGTTGAGACGAGAGGAGCGTCCACGGCGGTGGGGGCAGTCGGGGAGGCATCCATTGCGGCGGCGGCGGGGCCGCTAGGGTTCACGCTGGACGGTGGCTGCAACGATGCTCTTATGGCGAGGAGGCACCGCTGCTGGTCAGAACAAAAGAGCAAAATCTAGGGTTCGACGCGCGGTGAAAAATTTCAAGTCCCGCGGGCACAGGTATATAAATAGAAGAAGTCATCACGGACGGGCGCAGATATGACCCGTCCATGATAACTTCTTCATCACTGACGGGAGTAGATGCGACCCGTCCGTGATGAAGAAGTTATCACGGACGGGTCTCCCCTGCGCCCGTCAGTGATGACCTTCATCACGTACGGTCTAGTGTTTTCGCCCGTCCGTGATAACAACTTCATCACACTGAATCGATCTGCATGCTGAAATGCAGATTCAGTAAGGCCAGTTTCAACTTACTGAACTTACTGAATCTGCATTTTAGTGTGGAGATTCAGTATGTTCAGACTAATATAGCACTGTAAATAGAACAAAGTAGAGTACTTGATGATTTAATTGAAGTAAGTGTCCAACAATACAAATTTCGAACATATGGAACAAAATACAACTAGGTATTGACAATATGCACATCAGATTCCCCAATTTGACAATTTTAGTCGTCTTCGTCGTTGTTGACTAGGTTTTTTCCATTATACGTTAGTCCTTCATTATGATCTCGACGTACATATGTTGGCACATCATCACTTGCTTCTTCGTCATCGGTTGATTCTTCGTCTTCACAATCGGGTTCCGGATCGTCGAATTGGTTGTAGTCTTCTTCATCAACTACGCCGTCAACTCCAACGGTACTCCTTTTTCTATTCCTCACAACGTGGCACTTCTTATTTGATGGGTCGACTATGTAGAAGACTTAGGCAACCTGTTTAGCGAAGATAAAAGGCTCTTCTATTGCTTGCTTTGATCTTCAATAGTTCTAGCGCGACAGCCAATCGCGTGTGCTTCGGTTTGCATCCCGGAAACAAGGGTATTTCTGAGTCTCTCAACAAGCCTAAGAACTCATCGTACTCTCTTCCAGCAAGGTTCGTCCCTTCTGCGTCACGCAACATTTGGTCCAAATCATTGTGTACGTCAACCATATCCTCATTTGAGGATTACGAATTGGCTTCTTCCACCTGTTCGTCGAGCGACGCAACATGTCTAGCCTCGACTTCTACCCCTTCGCCAACCCCCCCTCCTTCCTCTTCGCCACTTGGGACGACTTCTGCCTCTTTGCCAATGGCAACTTCTTCCTCCTCGCCGTGACTTGTCCAACAGGTATAACCATCCATGAAACCCTTTATAAGCAAGTGTAATTGCAAGACCTTTGTCGTCTGCACCATCTGCACGTTATTGCAATTACGACATGGACAACACATTTCATTCTTTCTCTTTCTCAACATATCTTCTCGGGCAGCTCTAAGAAACCCAGATAAAGCATCTATGTACCCTCTGGTAGCACGATCCCCGTACATCCAACTTCGATCCATCGATCCTATAGTAATAAATGATAGCACGAAGGCTTTAATCTACGTCCTGTAGGGGATGTACGCACTTAATAAATGATATAGAGAGAGCACAATTACTAACCTCTCGTCTCCAACTCAAAATATGTCCGCAACGTTGCTCTGGACGCGAGGAGGCGCCGCTGCTGGTCGGAACGTAGGAGCAAAAACTCGGGTTTGACGCGCGGCAAAAATGACAAGTCGCACAGTTAGAAACCTATATACAACAATTCATCACGGACGGGTCAAATCAAAACCCGTCAGTGATGATTTTCCCGCCATTTCAAGGACTTCATCACTGACGGGTGGGTTACACAAAGCCGTCAGTGATTATAGTAATCATCACAGATGGGTTATATTTTAACACATCTGTGATAAGTCATCACTGACGGGTACACAAACGACCCGTCTGTGATCGAGAGGGTTGTGTTTTCACCCGTGCATTGTATATCATCACTAACGGACTGGAAAATAACCCGTCAGTGGTGATCCGTGTTCACGCTCAAAGTTGTTCTCTGTTTCGCACCGAAAGACGAGGGGTCGCGCTGGTACACGAGGTAGACGGGAGACTAGGGGTCGCGCCTGTACGGCGGGAGACGAGGACCTCTATATAACGTCCTCCTCTTCTTCGTCCTCCAAATATTCATCACCGCCTGCTTTGCAATGGAGTCTGCGGGTACCTCCTCCCACATGCCCGGGAAGCGCAAGAGGGTGTCCCCTTCTCCGTCCCCGCCTCCGTCCCCTCCTCCATCCCCTCCTTCGTCCCCTCCTCCATCTCCGATCAACCAGAGCAGCACCGAGTTCACGATGCACCTTTCCCGCGAGACGGTTCAAGCCATCGGGTGCGGCTATGGAAACATAGAGGGCACCCTCCTCTGTGCGTACATTGAAGGAGTACGCTACTCCGGCGCCTTCGTCGTCTGCTGTGTGTTGGCCAAGAAGTACCCACGAGCAAAGTTCATCGTAGAAGCACACCACGAGCCGGGGCGATTCCTCGTCTCCTGTACTTCCAGTGGGTCGAAGCGCACCACTCGCCGCACCATGTGCCGCCGCCTCCACGCGAAGTACATCAAGTGGGGTGTCGACCGAGTGAGCTTCTTCATGGTCCATAAGGTGCTCTCTCTGGTGCCGGAGCCCGTAGATGATGAAGATCTGCCGCTCGAGAACTTTTAGTTATCAATTTTTATTTTATAAATTATATATGTAATACAATAGTCTATATATATCTTCATCGTTTCCGATGGTCTGTATATATCTTAATCATTTCTGATGGTCTGTATGCTATTATGTTCTATTGTAATTGTCCTGAAAATCGTGAGTTGTTCGTTCGATTTGCCCATCTTTTATCACTGACGGATAGAAGTACGACCCATCTGTGATGACAGTCTTAGTCGTTCGCCTAGAGCAGGATCATCACACATCACAGACGGGTAGAGAAAAGACCCTTCTGTGATGAGCCGGTAATCACTGATGGGTAGAAAAATAACTTGTCAGTGATGACGCCCTCATCACAGACGGGTTGTATTTTCACCCGTCTGTGATGAGTAATCACTGACAGGTCACATTTTTACATTTTTACCCGTCAGTGATGAGATGTTTTCTATGCATGAATTTTCTGGCATCATCAGTTCATTTTGCTTCCCACCTCTGAAAAATAGAATAACATCCCAGCTGCATGTACAGCCTCTGCACAGCCCCAGCATGCGCAGGACAATATATACAAATTACTCTATTTTCTGCATCTCAATTCCACAACACAAATTTGACAAGTCCACATCTCAAATATATATATATATATATATAAATATATATATTTATATATATATATATATATGTACAATACATTTGACTACAAATGGACTCTCTAGAATGCGATAGACGCATTAGACTGCGATATCAGTATGTAGTTTTCTTGTGACTCTTTCAAAGAAAAGTGTCTTGTGCAGTGCAGCGCAGTGTCACAAACGCGACGGAGAGGGGAGAACGGCGGCCTCCGCCGGTGCCAGCGCCACTGCAAGGCGGAGGAGCGGTCGCCAGCCTCGAGGAAGAGGCGGCGATCGGATCCGGGCTCGGGGGGGCTAGGGGAGGAGGCAGCGGTTGGATCCGGGCTCGATGAAGAGGCGGCGACCGCATCCGGGAAGAGGCGACGATCGGATCCAAGCTCGGAGGGGCTCGGGGAGGAGGCGGCGGTCGGGTCCGGGCTCGAGGAAGAGGCGGCGACCGCATCCGGGCTCGGGGGGCTCGGGGAGGAGGCGGCAGCCACAACGCGGTGCGAAAGAAAGCTAGGGTTTCAACGCGAAGAAAATGACTAGGCCGTCCCGCATTTGTAGATAGAAGAAGTCATCACGGACGGGCCAAAATTATGCCCGCCAATGCTAGTTTGGTCATCATTGACGGGTCAGTTTTCTACCCGTCCGTGCTTACACTGCAGGTCAGCACTGACGGGTAGTTTTCCTACCCGTCTGTGATAAATGATGTCATCACTGACGGGCACGAAATCTACCCGTCACTAAAAGTCATCACTGACGGGTTGTTTTCCCACCCGTCAGTGATGACATCTTTGATAATAGCCTTGAGGCTCTTCGCATATTTATCACTGACGGATTGTTTTTCTACCCGTTAGTGAAGTGATTTCACCACTGACGGGCACGGTTTACCCGTCAGTGATACCGATCCTGGATGACGTTGTTTGTAGTAGTGTTACTTACTACTTGCGTGTTGAGTAGCCTTTAAAATAAAATACCAAAATTATTTGCTGGTTTTGGGAGTAGCTTTAATTATATAAAATATAAAAAGATTTTTGTTTCTTCTTTTAAGTAGTTTGAATAAATGTATAGTGCACAGTTGGACTATGCCGTTGTGAGCTACTCATGAACTGAACTGAATCTAGCATGCTCTCTTTTGCTACGTGATTTAAGTTGCATTTTGTGGGAGGTAGCATGATAAATATAAATGAGTATGACAAAGTGAGTACCATCAGGGAATTGGCATATGATAAAGTGAATATAATCGGAGAATTGGTATGAGTTTTTTTAACTCTCTTTTTATATTTGTACGAATTTATTTTGCTCATGCTTGTTTATACCTTATAGGCTAGCCATCACAAACCCCATGTTGCTTAAATGTTGAATTTGATCTTGTTGTGATAATAATGTGATTTAGTACGTGAGCATGTCTAGAATATTTGAACCATTGCCTTGCTAAATTTAAGATTATTAATAAATCATGGTTAACATTCAAATAAGGGGAGTATTATTTGGCGGTATTGGGTTCTAGCTAATGGAGAGTAAATTTAAGTATAATATAAATTGGTTTAAAGATTCTTGTTATTTTTGATGAAATTCCACTTTAGTTAAATATGTCATCTAAGCAGGTCATTCCACTCCATCTTATCTGCTAGCCTCCACCGTACTCGGTTTTGCATTTATCACATTGATAGTTTCTGTACTTTGCCGCTACATCCAAACCCATGGGGTATGTCTCTCTAAAAATATATAGAAAATAAAAAAAATGAAATAATGATGAACCTGAGGTGGCAATAAAGACCGCTGAAACAGAACACACAGTGTAAAAGAAAGAGACATCCCAAAAGCCCTTTAGTATTCGCTATTTGTGTCAACTATTTCTACGTATCATGGCACTTCATCTTTGTCATTCTGTAGTAGCTGATTATCCATGCACATTTTTTCTTCATTGATACATTTTCTGGAAGTGCTTAGTGTCATATTTTATATGTCATTGATGGGAGCGTGTTCTTCATTTTTGGCGCTTGCATTATATTGCACATATTTTAGCGCTCATTTTTGTTCATATTGTTGTTGCATGCATTAGCTACCATCTTTATCTCTTGCTTGTTATCTTTTTAAAGAGCTTATCATTGTAAGATGTCTCTCACATCTTCTAGGACAAAAGAAAAAAGAAGAAAAAAAGAAGAAGGAAGGAATAAAATAAAAGTAGAGGAGAGGCATAATGATCTCGTAAAAACTCTAGTCCTTCATGTTAGCGAGATGGTTTCATTTATGGGCGCTTGCATTACATTTTAGTGGTCACTAGTTTTATGCCTTGTATTTTATCATAGTAGAGCTTCATCATATTTAGCTCTAGAGTTATCATGGTTTATAGCTTCATATTATTATTGCTCTATTTTTATTCTTTGTCGGGATGTTCTTCACTCACTAGTTTAAATTGTTTGTTCGTCACACCGTTGTGCATTCATATGGCAAATCACTACTCCTTATGCAATATCGATAATTGAGACATCATGAGGGCCCAAGGATCACTTTGCATTGCATAAGCCTTTTTTTTTCCTTTGATCAAGTCATTCCTACCTCCCTCGTTATTTCTCCAATGACCAGAATAACGAGACGTCAAGTACTTGAGTGGTTGATTTGATAAGACAAATGGTGACCAATGAGAAATTTGTTTTGTTCTTTAAAAAGCTAATTGTTATGACTTGCCTCTAGTAGATGAGCCCCGGTTGTGAGTGTGATCTTATTGGTTTCTCTAAATTATTAATTGAACCATTCTATTCCCTCTTTGACAATGTATTTATTCATGATAATCTCATGCTCTTTTACTAAGTTGCTATTATTATCATGACAAGTGATAGTTTTGATGTTTAAGTCAATTGTGGAATCGAATATTGGTAGCTTGTTTGCATTAGTATAAATATTTGTGACCATTGCTATTTTTGCGCACTTTAAAGAAGAGTTAACTAGTTCATACCATTCAATGTGAGTTTCATTTCAAAGTATTGTCATATTTATTTATTATTTGCATTGCTCGGACCAACGAGTTAATCTTGGTGGAGCTTGATACGTCAAAAACGTATCGATATTTCTCATGATTTTCATGTCATCAATTCATCTATTTACCGGATATTATAGCATTATCTGTTAATTATCCCGTTGTCCTAAAAAACATCTTTTATTTAATGTGTGCAGAAAACAACGTATTTTTGGTTAAAAAGTGTCTTTTCAGAATATTTACGCACGAGGGAGATTACTAGACGAAGGGGGCACCAGGCGCTGGGCCCACCAACCAGGCGATAAAGCCTGCCGCCTGGCCAATAGGATTGGCCCCCAACGCCGCCTCTTCGCCTATTTATTCCTCGCGACACGTATATTCTAGGAGAGGGTTCTTTTGAGACGGAAACTGGTGCCATACTGTTCATTATCCACAGATTGATTTGCATCCACCAGAAATGAGATTGGGCGTCGCTTCTTCGCTAGATCGATGACCGTATCTTCACCACCCATCACCGGAGATCATCACCGGTTGTTTTAGGGGAGTTCCTATTGTTATATCTCTTTGTAACCATCATGATGATACTTGTGTATTTTCATATGTTCATTATGTTTGAGTAGTCCACCGTAAGCTTACGAGATGGATGAGAATTAATGAATTATGGTGAGATGCTATAATGTTATTTTATACTTATTTTTAGAATAATTTCATATTGTGATGATGCTGTTTATTGCTGTTATTTATCATAGCTAGCTTTAATGTTTGTTGTCTAGGGCCAGAGTAGCATAATCTTCATTCCTATCTTGCAATAATAGGTACCTATTCATGTTATCCATTCTATCGCCTAATGAGTGACAGAAAGGTGTGGGGTTTCTGATGCACGAGTTCAAGGAATAACATGTGCCACCAAGCTTTATGTTTTGCTCCGCTATATCTTAATTGAGCACCTCAATTTTTAACAAAAATAATGTTCTTGATGAGGGGCATCTATTTATAGGTGCATGCCTACAACGTGATCAATTGTGCAATTGATTACTTGTGTCCTAGCATATGATTAGCAATCTCCACATGAACCCATGTACCACCTCCCGTACCTCCCGTATTACCATTCCCATCACCATTCATATTCGCTCTTACTCTCTCTTTTTAGCTTTTATTAATTATGTTTTTATTATTAAAATCCTCCAAAAATATTATTCATCACCATCTAGTTCAAGTGCAGGTGCATTTATGAGTGATGCCGTATTTGTGGAAAAATCTATCGCTTTCAAATAACGTTCTCAATGGGTTCAATATTAAACCAAAAATATTTACGTAGAAAGATGTTAAATTGATCATGTGCACTTGTAGACAATCAAGAGGCAAGAGACATATGATGCACAATTGCTCTATTGAGAAAATAGTGCTTCTCATTAAAAAAAGATTATACATTAGCCAGTGATGAAGAGGAAACTGCTGACAATTCTAGCAAAAAATATGATGATCTGAAAAATATAATAAATGTTGATGCTGCTGATTCATACCTAGTTATTATGGTGCAACGAGGCAACGTTAGAATATTTTTTAGTCAAAGTGCAAGATCAAGAACACTAATTGTAAGTTGATTATTGATAGTGAAAACTACACAAATGTGATTGATGGATCGGTCGGTAGATCGGAAAAGTTTTTCCTCGTAAGAATCATGCAAATAGTAATTGCGTTTCTGGTACTCCAGGGAGTAAATACGAGGCGCAATTCGACTTTTAAAGGCAGATTTCCCCTTAAAATCACGCAAATTGCTCTTCCAATAAATGGCAGATGCCATTCAAGTTCCAAAGGCGCCATTGAACTTGGATGAGTGGGCCATAGCAGTTTCTTTGGGTAAAGTCTTAAATCACATCTCCATGCGGCGAGATAGGCCGGACTAGGCACCGTTGGGCCTGATCTCATAACCAATCTAGCTTTCTACTGACGTTGACTAACTTTTCGTGTTATGCGCATCATCTTTCTTTCCCAGCAAACCGGATTGCGGCAGACACATAAGATCTTGTGTGGCATGATGAGAGTTCGTGGCATTGTAGGAGAAGTAGCAAAGGTCTCAAAATCGTAGACTGATTAGTCTTATGTTTTAGAAGTTATGTGAAGTTTAGGTTTAAAAATATGTAACTAAATAGTCATACATTTGTAAATCTAAAATTACATATATTTTTTCATATGAAATTTTAGCCTTAATGATATACAACTTGATCAATTTGAAATAACAAATTTGCAAAAGTAAAATAGTCAATAGCGCGGCTCTAGCCTTCTCTATAATTGATTAATAGTTGCGCTCAAAGTGAAAAAGGATTAATTGTAGTGGTAGAAAACCATTCAAAGACATATAACAACAAAATTTCAAAAAATATGCAATTGAAACGAAGGTGATCTGAATCTACAACCCTAATCGCAATAGACCGGACTTTAGGGGCGCATCGGCTATTTGTGGGTGGGCAGCAGAGGTGACAATCTAGTAAGGACGTTGTTCTATACTGGACAAAATCGTCCACTAGGCACCACATGACAAGTGATCGGCAATTCAAAAGTGATGATATGTGAGATAGTTTAGCTTAAATTTGGTTTCAGCTTACTTTACAATATAACAAGTGTTAGAAATATGCTTTAGATGTAATTATAAAGATGATCATATTTCTTTATATTCATTATTTAATAGTGTCCTTAAATATTATCTTTAATATTGATTAGTGAGAACATGATTTGTTTGTGAAACTCTATATTAATATATGTGATGACTATCCTAAAATAACACATGAGGGCACATATGTGTGGACTAGCATATGTATTGGTTGATGACCATGTTTCACGGGTCATAGATATTGAGATTCAAATTAATAATATAGACATGTGTTAGAGAACACAGGGTTGGATCGACCCGCTATGAGACACAGCGAGAACATTGTGTTCTTACATGTTAGCTGTTGGTCTCATATACAACGTGCATGCTATATCCTTAAACTTGATGTTGTCGTATGCAGTCAGGATGTGGACTAATTTACTTAAGGGTTACCAAATGCTACTCCACACTGGGTAGTTATAAATGTAGCTTTCAGGTTTGTCATAAAGCATGCCGCGAGGCATCATCAATCAAGATATTATTTGCCCGTCCATACAATGGGAGAGATATCTCTAGGAGTCTCGAGCGATCGGATATGAAAGTGCATCAGGATGCTACTCATGGTTAAAGAGTTCACCACAAACAAGGATGACATATACTCGTCTTGGGTTTTGACCGATATTATGAGACAAAGAGAATACATATGATTGAACATTATAGAGATTTGTCTGATTTGATATTTATGTACACATAGGAGTTGACACATCATGCTAGGGGCTGCTACCAGTTAGTGACAGAGTAGAAGTACTTGCATCGTGTCTAAGTGCACACGAACCTCTTCTTTAAGGAGCTAGACCTAATTCAGATTAGAATCCGAGTTCTGTTGGGCCTCAAGTAGTCTTAATGGGCCTCTAATGTAGAAATCTATTATAGCGACGTCTATATAAAGAGAGTGGACATCAACATTAGGGTTACATGAGTTAAAAATTTCTTAAACCCTAACCACTACCTCTCTCACACCTAAACCGTGCTGTTTGGAGTTTGCACTCCGGTGTGTGGTGTTCCTTTCCTATATATGTAAATACCTTAGAGGCATTATTGGGAGACTTCAACGTTAATTTGTACTACTTTGCTTCCACTGCTCTGTGCATCAAGTAGTAATCCTGATCTAAATCCTGTTTAATAACATAATCTTTTTTTATTTACGCTAGTGTGTTCTATGCCTTTCCTAACAACAAGTCCCTGCAAAAAGAAAAAAGTTCGCCACCATCTATACCGATGGAAGATCGGTAAAGTAGTGAGGTTTGAGTCTACATCTTATCTCTTATTTTTGTTCATGTACTTATTCAATCGGCAAACAGGAATCCAACCTATAAAACCATAAACGTTTCTTAGTTTCTTGGGCTCTTGGCGGTGGAATTGAACTATTTCCTACGGAATTAACGTGCTCACCCAGAAGGATGTATGCCCCTACACTCAAAACCCGACACCACGTATCCGTGTCCAACTAAACGGGGGAATAAGAAAGAGTTGAGACATCCTTCCGGATACCAATGGTCAGCGCTGCGCCGGTACTCGTACACATTACATGCTCCCAGAAGAAAAGCAAGCTCTGCTCCCCATGCCAACAAAAATACTAGTACTAGCTCAAACCTCTGCATGCGATGCACTGGCTTTTGCATCTGACATGTAGTCCCCACAGCGCAACGGCTCAAGCAAGAGAAACGCTCTTGCTCACACAAGCACTCTCTCTCTCACGCGGGCTGAAGAAAAGGAGCTTGTGTAGCGTTTGCAGGCTTTGCCCCCACCTCCCGCTCTGACACGCTCTCCTAGGCGCACAGGTTTCTCTTTTCTCTTTCTCGCACGGTCACGGATGCCGGTACAAAAACTGGCCGAGAAAGAGCGCATCGGTATTATTAATCACCGAGGAAAAGCAGAGGAGAGTAAATGAGATAGAGGAGGAGGAGAGGAGGAGCCTAGTAGCCTAGCTGCAGGGGTTCTTCAGCCCTGTCTGTGTGAGCCATGGCGACATTGCTCCTGCGCCTGGGTGCCGCCATTGCGCTGCTCGTCGGGGTGGTGCCTTTGGCAGGTCAGTGTGCTTCACCTTGCCAGCTCTTTAATCTTTTCAAATGTTGGTAAAATGGAATCATTGAGCGTCTCTTGAGCTCCTCTGCCACGTCCTTCAGTTTTTATTTTGCTTTTTTCCCCTAAAAAATGCCATTGTTCGGTCAAGTGCCATCTGTCTTACCTCAACACATTTCACTCTCAGCGTGGTATGTCCTCGATCTTGGTAAGTTGGCAAGTTTTCTTGCTTTGGTGGGTGAATGGGATATATAAAAATCTCTGTAAATTTTGGATTCATAAGAGTGACTGAGGGAGAATAGGAATCTCAAGCCATTTTTCCTGTAAAAAAAATCTCATGCCATTTTCCTATATTAAAAAAATTCAAGCCGTCACCAGCAGAGCTACACTTCTTTTTTGGTTTTATTATTGCAGTCGTGTAAAAATATGGCTGTAGTACAATCTTTTTTAGTTGTCAGATCAGAAAATGATAGGGGAAAAGGGGGGTTTATACTGTTCCATTGTCAACCAATCCAAAGATCGAGAATCGAGACAACCGGTATCCTGTTCTCTTTCTCGGTCATGTAGATATAAGTTTGTTGTGGCAACAATGGCAGCCTTTGGTCAGTACTGAATGCTGCTTGCTTCTTTTTTTCCTGAAAATGATTGCTAGTTTGATGGCAAGAGATAAACATTTGTTAATCGTCTGAACTATGACTAATGTTAAGAGAATTATTGCGTGGATCTCCTCACTTCCTCACCTCTGTTTGATAGAGTTCTGTTTCATTGCATAGGAAGAAAGCATCAGAAGAAAGTTGTAGTTCATGTGCAAAACTTTAGCAGTTTGTTTACCCAAAGTTGTGTTTACCTGTTTAATCAAGGAAAAAGTTTAGAGCTTAAGTGACTGTCGAAATTACATTCTGCAAAAGAAAAAGATGGATACCATGCACAGATCAGTGTGGAGCGTTCATACCTGATAGTTTCGGAGTTCTTCCCCGATTTTTGTTCAGTGAAGATTGGATGCATGTAGTTTGTTCTAGTGGCAAGTAAATCTAGATCCTTATTGTGTTATTTTTTCTACTGTACAAGTCGTCTACATTTTACAATTGTTATTTGAATTAGAACTTGATGTGTATAAATTGCAGAATGGCCATATTTCTATTTGTTTCTGTGACCAAGGGCGTGTAGTTTCTTATCTTTCAAATGTATGTCATTAACTTGAGGTGCTATGATATCTCCTTTTGAAATTTGCCTGTATTTCTGCAGAAGCATACGATCCTCTTGATCCAACTGGCAACATCACAGTCAAATGGGATATCATCCAGTGGACTTCAGATGGCTATGTTGTATGTACACGATTACTAGATTGTATCTGAAACTATACCATTAAGACATATTCTGTATGTGCCACTGCTCTGATAAAATTTGTGATCACTTACCTTAAGTGAAACTAGCTTATTCGTTCGTGCAAGTGTGTGGTTGCACGTTCAGTGCATGTCTTCTATATTTAAAAGTAGAGTTGTCTTCTTAATACTTTTCTAATATCTGTAACTAAAAATATAATGCATTCGTTAATACAATTATATTTTTTGTGTCTAGTAAATCTACACTATTATAATCTAGATCCGATAAATGATCCGTGTAGACTTTCTCTTTTCCTTCCGATTAACGTGAGAATTTCTAGCCGCTCAGAGTAAAAGTAGTAGATCCTTTTAACATTTTGCTACTGCTCTCATTTTCCATTGACTCTCATTTTCTCATCTCCGCATACTCAGGCTACTGATCTATTGTCATTATGACAGTATGTATTTATTTGATGTGCTTGATTCAACACTGATGATGCTTTCTGTCATTCTTTGCATACCATAGATAATGTCTTCTTAATTTGCTCTTCATGCCCAGTAATCTTGTCAATTAACGTGCAATTAGATGAAAAATTGTTTGTGCTAGATGACAGCTTTGAAAGTTACTCAAATTTCTAATGCTTTAGAATTCTCTATGACACCCACTCAGAAGGGAACACCATTTTTTGGAAGATTACTCTTGTTTCTAGTTCTACTTTGCATCCTATAAATCCAAATCTAACCAAGTGCAAGTTTCTTCCTCTAATTGCATTTTGACACTAGGCATGATAGATGCTTTGCACATCACTTAGTTTGATACGACTTTTTATCTTTTAATCATAATTGGGAAACTTACAACCTCCACATTATTTTTTTTTGTTGCTGATGTCCTGTAAAATCTACATTTTCAGGCTATTGTTTCCATATACAATTACCAGAAGTACCGTCATATCCAAGCGCCTGGGTGGAATCTCGGATGGGTTTGGGCAAAGAAGGAAATCATCTGGAGCACTACCGGTGGTCAGGCCACAGAGCAAGGCGATTGCTCTGAATTTAAAGGCAATCTACCGCACTGCTGCAAGAGGGATCCAACAATAGTTGACTTGCTTCCTGGGGCACCTTACAACATGCAGGTTGCAAATTGTTGCAAGGGAGGAGTGCTTAGCTCATGGGTGCAAGACCCAGTTAATGCGGTAGCATCATTTCAGATCACTGTTGGTCGATCGGGAACTAGCAATAAGACAGTGAAAGCGCCGAAGAACTTCACTCTCAAGGCCCCAGGTCCAGGGTATACCTGCGGAGTAGCCCAAAACATAAAACCTCCTACTAAGTTCATTTCGCTTGATGGGAGGAGAACAACTCAAGCCCATGGTAAGTTGTTTCAGTAGCCTTCTTTTTGGTGTAGTTGTTTTCATGACAGAACAAAATGTCTCGGGCTTATGGTCAATGTCACAGCCTCAACAGTGAGCTAGCATATGATCAGGCCACTGAACAAAGACGACCTTTTCTTTTTGCAGTGACTTGGAATGTGACATGTACATATTCACAGTTTGTTGCTCAAAGAGCTCCAACTTGTTGTGTTTCACTCTCATCGTTTTACAACGAAACGATAATTAACTGCCCGAAATGTTCATGTGGCTGCCAGAATAACATAACCAAACCTGGGGGCTGTGTGGAGTAAGTATTACCACTTCAGAAAGTCTCTGAAACAACAGATACATTTGCACTTTTAAAAAACCTTTTTAAATGTATTTACTACTTTGGTAGGGGTAATTCACCTCATTTGGCTTCTGTGGTGAACGGACCTGGCAAGGGCAGCTCGACTCCTCTAGTACAATGCACATCCCATATGTGCCCAATAAGAGTGCATTGGCATGTTAAGCTCAACTACAGGGATTACTGGAGGGTCAAGATCACCATTACAAATTGGAATTACCGGATGAACTACTCGCAGTGGAACCTAGTAGTTCAACACCCGAATTTTGACAATGTTACTACTATTTTCAGCTTCAACTACAAAGCTTTGAATCCCTACGGAGTAATAAGTGAGTATCGATTTCATACTGTTAGCATGTTTGACAATTTAAACATATGTTTAAACCACTGACTAGTATTTTGCTGCAGATGATACTGCAATGCTGTGGGGTGTCAAGTACTACAACGACCTGCTCATGGTGGCTGGGCCAGATGGAAATGTGCAATCTGAGCTTCTATTCCGGAAGGAACCGTCAACCTTCACTTTTGGGAAAGGTTGGGCCTTTCCAAGGCGCATATACTTCAATGGTGACAATTGCGTCATGCCTTCACCAGATTCATACCCATGGCTACCCAGCTCTTCCCCTAGATTGAAGAGGACCGCGTTCCTTATTCTGTCCATTGTCGTTTGTGCAACGTTGGCGTTCTTGCACAACCATCTAGTTTTAGAAAATAATTGTGGAAAATGCTGACCACATTGGGTACTGGCTGTTAACATCCTGAGTTTCTTGCAAGATTAGGCTATCTTGAGTCGAAAGCTGATCCAGGTATGATTTAGGTTGTACGCTTAGGTTCCTTAAAATCATTCAGGTTAGGTTGTACATTCCCATGATTTGTATTCTCGATCTGAACATTAAAGCCTGATCGAGACAACCCCAACGCAATTTATCTAGAGAAATTCTTGCCATCTGACTCCTAGAACTTATGGGTGTGTTTGGTAGAGTACATCCCCTCATTTATTCTCTTCTCAACCCACTTTTCATTGTTTGGTAGGATGTATGAGCTCTCTCAGCCATGCCCACCTCAACCCACCAAAGCCTCTCAGCCATGCCCAGGAGAGAACCCACAAGTGGAGGTTCCCTAGTCAGCATGGCTGACCTCAACCCACCAAAACCTCTCAGCAAAGCCTCTCAGCCATGTCTAGACTACAGATACAGCCCACCAAACAAGATCTCAACTCAGCATGTCTCAGCATATACAGGCTACCAAACACTGTGCAGTTGTATGCGTTCAGCATGTCCAGGCTCAGCCTGTATCAGGAGAGATAGCCATGCTAGAGACATACAGGCTACCAAACACACCCTATGTTTTTTCGTGGAGAAGCATACCAATGTTTGAATTTTCTTTTCCAAATCATTTGCTGCATTTTGTAGCCATAATAAAAATTCACGGAAAAAAAAGTTGTGGTATAAATAAAGCAGGCCTAATTGGAGACTCCAAAAACTCTTCCAGCCTGATTGTGTTGTACATGAAGATCTGTCTTGCAATTGCAAAGGTACATACATGACAGATTAAATTTCTCTTTACTGAGCAATCCAGTCTCCAGAGCACCAAATTCAATTGACCTTGACAACCAAAATGCCCCTGCCTACACTTCCCTGCTCTCCCAAGATGAGAAAATAACAAGAAGAGGAGAGGAAAAAGACCCTCCTTGATCATGCCACCAGGAGCAGCGCCAGCAAGGACGCTGAGGCTGCAGCGGCGGTAGCCATCGCAGAACGCGGTGGTGGTGCGACAGGAGCGGAGTTGGGCAGGTAGGGGTAGGAGTCCGGCGGTGGCATCTTGCACTCGTCGCCGTTGAAGTAGATCTTGCGCGGGAACGCCCATCCTTGGCTGAAGGTGAAGGTTCTGTCGTCCTTGCGCATCAGCACCTCCGACTGCACGTTGCCGAACGGGCCAGCCTCCATGAGCAGGTCGTTGTACATCTTGAGCCCGTAGAACATGCCCGTGTCATCTGAAAACCAAAAAAATCCAAACAAGTTCAGGGACCCCTCGTGCAATCTATCTATGATCTAAGGCATGCACTCCGTATATGCTTACTGATGTTGCCGTAGGGGAGGAGGGGCTTGTACTGGAAGCTGAAGACCTCGGTGACGTTGTTGAGGTTTGGGTGCTGCGCGACGAGCGTCCACTGGGTGTAGTTCATGCGGTAGTTGAAGTTGGTGACGGCGATCTTGGCGCGCCAGTAGTCCTTGTAGTTGAGCTTGACGTGCCAGTGCACTCGGATGGGGCACATGTGCGTGGTGCACTGCAGCAGCGACGCGCCGTCCTTCTTCGGGGTGTTCACCCCGGGTGACAGCGCCCGCTTCGAGTCCCCCATGATGCACCCGTCGCTGTGGCTCTTGCCGCCGCGGCCGCCGGTGCTGTGGTGGGTGCCGCAGCCGCACGCGCACTTGGCGCACGGCACGATGGTGCTGTTGTAGAAGGAGGAGAAGGAGACGCAGCAGGTCGGGTACCTGGACGCCAGCTGCTGCGAGTAGGTGCAGGTGACGGTCCAGGTCATGAGCGCCTGCGTCTTGCGGCGGTGGTCGGCGCTCCAGTACACGGTGGAGGGGACGACGGTGGCCGGGCCGCAGGTGTAGCCGAGGCCGGGGCCCATGAGGGTAAAGTTCTTGGGGAGCTTCACGGTCTTGTTGGTGGTGCCGGCGAGGCCGACGGAGACCTGGAAGGCGGAGAGCGCGCCGGCGGGGTCCTGGCCGTAGGCCGAAACGACGCCGCCGCGGCAGCAGTTGGCGATCTGCTGGTTGTAGGGCACGCCGGGGAGGAGGTCGACGATGCTGGGGGTGTGCTTGCAGCAGTGCGGGGTGTTGCCCTTGAACTTGGAGCAGTCGCCCTGCTCCGTCGCCTGCGCCCCCACGATGGACCAGATCACCTCCTTCTTCGCCCACGACCACCCCAGCGTCCATCCCGGCGCCATGATCTGACGGTACTGCTGGTAGTTGTTCATCGTCACCATCGCCTGAGATTCAACATTGCCATCCATACGCAGGTGAGATTGAATCATACAAGGAATTGAAGAAGGAAAAAAAAACACGTCGCAGGATCGTGTCAGTGTCCACTCACGACGTATCCGTCAGGCGTCCATGAGGCGATGTCCCATTTGATGGTAATGTTGCCTGTTGGGTCCAAGGGATCATACGCCACTGGAAACAAACAGCCAAGAAACAATCAAGACTGACTCAGGCAATTCAGAAAGTAGCATAAAAGAAGAAGCAAATTAAAGAGGAAAGGTAAATTGTTAACCTGAAACAGAGCAGGTGACTGCGAGGATCAGGGCCACCAGCATGGGGTTGCTGAGCTCCATCCTGCAAGAACAGTAGCACACGCTAGCACACGTACGGTAGTAGAAGAGAGCTGATCGATCAGTGGCGTCAAGACTCTCGAGGCAGAAGCAGGCAATTAAAAGGCATTAGCTAACAAGAAGAAGATGCCATCCACGGCGAGATGGCATGTCACACCGTCGGTTGGGTTCCGTAACAATAACTCAATTGAATTTGCCATCGACGTCGGCCGGGTGATGGCTCAGCTCCACCTCTCTGCTAGTGATCGATGCATACATACGTGCTCTGAATTTAATCTCCGATGGCGTTGCGTTGCTCTAGCACACGTTGGCTGGCAGGTTGGTGGCTCGACGCTGAAGCAACCGTGGCTGGTGAGAGGGAAAGGGACGCGGAAGATCTCGCCGGTCGATCTGGGCTCACAAAAGATTGGCCATCGCAACGGTATCTCTGGTCAGTTCTGACAGCGACGGTGGAACACTTGCCATCTTTTAGTTGTGTAAGGTGCGCAGCTGCTGTTTCGCTAGCTGCGATGTTTGATCAGCGCCTGTGCAGCAGCAGATGAAGAAGCAACAGTGTGTATCGTGATTTTAGTTTTTCTTCCCCGAAACCAATTTAGGAGTTTTTCTTCCCTGACCGCGCCACGCCATCAAGAATTTTTTTAATTACATTTTTTAAATTTAGATAGTCTTTTACGCTTATTTTATACAACTAGTGTCTTGGTGGGTCAATTTAATGCCATCGTTGGCCTAGGTTACTCGCAGTCCGGCAGCCCTGTCATGTCCATGTTAGTGTAGGGAGGCGCATAAGAGCGCATTTGATTCATTTAGTTCTTGCTGTGATGTTATGTTAGTGTAGGGAGGCATATAAGCGCGTATTTGATTCATTTAGTTCTCTTCTCTCACGGGCTTGTCGCTGCCAAGGTGAATGTCCATCATCTTTCGGCGCCTCTTGTGTTCCTCCCCTTCGTTATATCGTCTCATCTCCTCCATCGGTTTATCCTTCTTACATGCTACATCATTTGTTTAGGCTATTCGTCCTATCGCATGGAGTGCATTGCTTGGGGTTTGTAATGTTTACTCCCTAATTTTATTTGCTTAGATGTGCGGGGTTCCTCATGTCTTGTGCTCACCTCTTTCACTTTCCTGTGTTGGAATGATTCTGTTGGCGTGGTGTTTCTTCGGATACGGCCTTCTGGTTGTGTTGTCTGGCGTCTATTGGGTTTGGGTCGTCGATTCATCTTGCTATCGCTTGAAGCATATTTGTCCCCTGTCCAAAGTAATTCGTTTGAACTCCTCACCGCTGTATGGTTTCATTCTAAATGTCATGTGCAATTTTTCTTTGTTTTTTTTTGAAATGCGCGGTTCCTTGGATATAACTGCTTTTGTGTTGGCCAGTGATTGTTCGTGTATGAATGCTGATCGGCGTCGATCAACTCACCATGCTGCTCATCGGCGATCATGACATGCTAATCATCATGCCTTATTTGAATGTGCACTCGTTCTTGCTTGACATATTTTTTAACCACTTCTGCTATTATCTTTTATGGGTTCTGATATCTTACACTTCATTCCAGTGCCGCTGCTCAGCTATTCAATGAGGCTTTGGTGTATCTAGTGGCCTTCAATAGTGATCCAATATACGACTTCACTTCCTATACACTATTCGTTTTTGGTCTGGGTTGGTGTTGGAATATTTAATATCAAATTATGATGTGAATGTGTAGAGAAATTTTTCGCTCCTAACGTGTCTCGTGCATATGCTACCAAGAGGCATGGATTTTGATGAATGATGAGACGATTTGAACGTCTAGCGTTGGCAAGTCTTTGTCTCCCACTTGCTACTCGTTAGTACTGAGTTTACAACATACCATTCAAGTGTCGTCAAGGACTCATTACGTGTGCGAGGGGCCTAAAGATTTTACAAACGACTGAACGCTAACAAGAAGTTATTTTGACGTGAGGGTACCAATTCTACAGTCTCGTAATCAGTTTACCAAATAAATAACGGGATTAAGAGGGGTGCCGTTGACGCGCCCCCAGTCATCCAGTGTACCTAGAATTCTTGATATTTTGGGAGGCCGGTCGGTAAGGGTGGACTTCTATCGAATGCAACCGGCTCTCAGTCCAGTCCAGGTGTGAGGTTTTCCGAAATAAGAGTCCTTGTGATCTCAATGGAAAAGGTAGCAGGCTTATATCGGTTTTGCCATTGCACGATTGTCTAGAATTACTGAGTCAATTTTGTGGTGATCGGGTCTTTCATCGACACGTATTTTTGTATCATCTCGAAAGGGTTGGGTGGTCCAAAATTTTGACCGAAACATCAAAAAGTATCAGGCAACTATGCAATAGACAGTAGTTTGTACACACCTTTTTGGATATCTATTGTAAATACTATTACTCCATTCTCTTTTACTTGTTGTTCTAAATTACGTATGATCAATTTTTAAGGAAAAAATTGTATTTTTACTCTCCCAATTATTATCTGAGTGTAGCTTTTATTCTAAAACTTTAAAACTAGGTACATTTGACCCTTAGCTATTAATACCATGCAGTTTTCATCCTCGAAAAATATCACCTGGTTTTGAATGACGTGGCATCTATTGTAGATGGTTTGTGACACACCAAAAATGACTTGGCATCTACTCAATATATTAATAATGTCTCTTCTTTTTCCTCCTTCAAATCTCTCCTTCTCTCCTCCTCCATGGCCAATGGCCTACTCCTCAACTCTGGCACCCCTAGCCTGCTCCTCCTCAACACATGTCGTCCCCTGGCCTCCTCCTACTCCACCTCAACCCCATGCCACCCCGTGTCCTCGTCCTCCTCAACCATGCTCCTTGAGCCCGCTTGAGCAAGGCCGCTCCTCTCTCCCTCTATCTCTTCGGCTCGGACTAGGAGGATATGAGGAGGAGGGAGGTGAAGGTTGTGGTGGAGGGTTCGCACCGACTGGAGGAGAGCCTAGCGATATATTCTAGCATTTTTCTATTTTCTAATCTTTTAGATGACGTGGAGGTGAGGTAGCAGCCGTGTAGGGGCCACGACACCTAAAACCGTTTAGAAAAGGTCAAAACCACTTTAAGTGGTCCAAGAGGGGTACTCTATCCTGTTTTAAGAGTTGAGAGTTAGATTTGTCTGGTTTTAAAGTTTAAGGGCGTAAAATGCACTTCGGGAATAGTTGAAGGGTGAAAAACACAATTTTTCTTTAAAATAAAGACACTACATTTATCAACGGTTGGATATCCCTCTTTCGTTTTTTGTTAGCTAGGTGTCTCGGACACGATTATAAAATCTTGCACTGATAAAAAAAAATAGCCAAATGACAAAATATGAAACAACTCAATTAAATAGGATTATCATAATCTATCGCAACATCAAAACAACCTCAGGAAACAACTTATCGCATTGTGAGTGGCCTATTTAGGAATAAACAACTGACCTAGAGCATATGCTCCGGAGCGTTCCTTCTACAGGGCATCTTCAACACTTCACCTCAAATGTTAAGGAATGCCACGTTAGCATTTAGATGTTGCAAAGAAGAGAATGAAAGTGAAGAGAGTGCGGTCCTTGCTTGCTAAAGAACGACCAGATTGGGGATACCAAGAAGCAAGAAACGACCAAATTCATTGCTGGAGGCTGGCTTCTTACTTTAAAGCTTTTTTTTGGGGTTTATTAATTCTCACCGGCTAACACATGACATTAGTATTGTAGGGTTTTAGTAGTAAGCCGGAGAAACAGCCACTATAGAGCTTGTTTCTTCTCATGAAGCTTGACATCTTGCTCCTTTTACTAATATCATGACTAACAATCTGTTGAAGATGCTCTCGGCGCTTTATTTCGTAAGAATGCTTAACCATGTACAGAATGACCAGCGCTGTTCTATTCACACGCTTTGCGTGGTACCATTTTAGTTCACGTCTCTATCAGACAGCACTTTACTAGAGACGTCGCTTATTTTTAGTGGTAGACTAATACTAAAATTTAGATGTGGCGTAGTCAACGGCATGTACCAAAGAGTACTAAGTAATTCATAACATACTAGCCAAATGCCTGTGCGTTGCTACGGATAAATAAATAGATTACTAAGCATGTCAAATTATTGTTATCGCGCTCCATGCCACGTCATCGGATTCGTCTCAGCCCTTGGTTGAGCTTCGGCTTGGGCAGAATTGGGAGTTATTTACGGAGAGTAGCACCTTAGACAAATTTGAATTTTTGATTTTGGAGTCGATGGATGAGGATATGTATTGAGGTTTTGACACGGGCATATAGGTTTGCTAAAATTTCAAGATGGTCCCACATGTAAGGAGGGGGAGGAGAAAATGTACGGACCGCTACCGCCGATTGACATCTTTATTATATAAAAAAATATCAAAGAGAAGAAATAAAAGCTCAAAGATAGAACCAAAGGCTGATTCAACTCAATTCCAACAGGAACGAAAAAAGCATTTGTGATGGAATTCAATTTGGTAATATATGTTGGTTAATTACATGATGGTTGACGAACACGGGGTTCTTCTTCTTCAGGTAGATCCCAACGACCCTCTTAGCATTCAGCGTGATGTTGATGAACTCATCGAAGGTGACGATGTGTGACATGCCTGTGAAAACAAAGAGAATTTATATGGGTAATGGTCTGACACGTCAGCACTTTTACCTACTGTAAATATCAGGGTATGTAGAATTGTAGATTGATTGATTTGAGAGTAATGGATGCACCCAAAAAACGCAATTGGATTAGTGAAAAATGCACGTACCTTCTTGGGACTTGTTACGAAATTCATATCTCTGCTTCGCCCTCAGCCTCTAGCTACGAGAAATCACAAAACCAATTAATATAAGAACATGTTCGTTCGATCATCACAGATCAATCGAAGATCAATAAAAATGTGGAGTCGGATGAGGCGAGGTTATATATATGGGGCTCTCACTGATGAAGTGTCTGTTGGCGTTGGCCCACTGCACCTCGAGCGTCCGGTGGTGAGCGGCGAACTCCTTGTGGTTGGCGGTGTCGGTGGTGTCATTGAGTGTCATGTCGTGGAAGCAGATGACATGGCCGTCCCTGGTCGCTGCGATAACCAACTCGATGAAGTCAGGGCCATCGTCGATGGCGTGCATGCCATTGCTATCTCCTCTGGGAGCTCGGTGTTCGACCCGTGGTACACGATGTTGAATGGCCATGATATCTGCAGCGTCTGCTTCTCCTCCGCCGCCATGCCACCGCCCATGTAGCATCCGAGGACGACCAGCAGCAGCGCCGTCGCAACGATGATCCCTACATGCACACACGCATGCAAACACACCTACGTCGGATCAAATATATATACAAGAAGAAGAAGATTAATCATGTTGGGATCACGAGATCAGGGACTCCCCCGTGCATGCACATATAAAGAGAGGAACTAATATGAGTTTTTTTGGAAGTTTGTTAGAGAGAGTTTTGGGAAATTTGTTTGTTTGTTGAGATACCAACAATATAGTCTTAGTTTTTGGAAAAGTTTGTTAGAGAAATTTTTGAGAAGTTTGTTTGTTGTTTGTTGGTGGTGAGGGTGTGACACCACCATGAAGAGTGTGACAACACCATCACCACCAACTGGTATATTATATATAGTAAAGATAAATCGTATATCAATTACAGTAATAAGAGTATACAATGCTATATAGAATTCCAACAACTACAATCCGTGTACACACATGTTAATATGTAAATATAAAAAGTACTAGTAAATGCGTACGTGCAACGTATGTTTTTTGTATTATTTCTGCGTGAGCATGGGAGCAAAAGGAAGCAGGTGAGATATGATTAGAGAGAGGAGATGCTTTAGACAGTAACTATTACGGTATCAATTAACGATTAAGTGTGTAATTTAGTCATAATCTATAAGGCTTCAACTTAATTCATGAGGTGTTAAATCTGATTTGATAGATGACTGAGATTGTTTGGATTTTGCCAAACTAGTACCTCTTATAGTAGTATAGACTAGAGTACTGGTCTGATGAAAATAGCGCTCACCATTGGGATCCAAAGCAGTAGGCATGGGTAGATGGTGTAGGAGTGGCCTCTGAACCTTTCACGTAGGTCTACCCTGCTTACCTTAATAGCGCTATGCACATTTTTGCTCCTACTCAAGCCGGCAATTCGACCCACGGGTACGCTTGCCCATGGGCACCCGACCCGAATGGGTAGGGTATGGGTCGTCATCTTCACCCATGGGTAAGACCCATGGGTAACCCGATTAGTCGTGGGTAGGGTATGGGCATAAGTTCCTGCCCGTGGGTCGCCCGATGGGTCGCCCGATTAACTGAAATGTGGGCCCCTTATACCTAAATGCTAGCCAAACCCAATTCCCGCCGTCCCCGGCCCACTTCCCGCCGTCCCCGGCCCAACCCAATTGGCCTAACCCTAGCTCAACCGGTCAACCCTAGCCAAGCCACTCTCTCACTCTCTCAGTCTCTCCCGTTCCCGTACCCCCGTGCCTCAAGCCGCCGCCGCCATCTCACGTCTCAAGCCGCCGCCGCAGGCCGCAGCTTCTCCCCCGACCGGCCGACCCCGTCTCGCAGGCTGCAGCCGCCGCCGACGCCATCCGGCTTCTCCCCCGACCCCGCCCCGACGAAGCTCCGCCGCCCCGACGAAGCAAGCGCCGCTCCGCCGCCGCCGCCATCCCGGTTCTCCCCGGCGCCGTCCCGGCCAAGCAGCAAGCGCCGCGCCGCCGCCGCCATCCGGCTTCTCCCCCGACCCCGCCCCGACGAAGCAGCAAGCGCCGCGAAGCCGCCGCCGCCGTCCCGGTTCTCCCCCGGCGCTGTGCAGTCTACAGTGACCCGATGGGTAACCCATCGGGTCGGGTTACCCATCGGGTTCGGGCATGGGTCTGCTCCTATGCCCATGGGTAGGGTCGTGGGCGGATGGTAGACCCGATAAACTATTCGGGCATGGGTCGGAGAGAGCTCGACCCGGTCAAACCCGACCTGACCGCCGGCTTGAGCTCCTACCTCTTTACCTCCCATATTTTCTTCTTCCGCACTATTGCACACCCACATCCTGTTCTTCTCCCAGCACCTGTCCCACATCATCTTCTCTCTCTACTCTTCTAGCCCCACCATCCTCTGCAGCTCCTCCAACGCTATCCTTTTCATCAGTATTGTCCTCCTCATATGTCTGCCATAGTCGAATCTCGCCTTCCCGGTTTCGCCGCCTCGGATATGACACGAAGGAGATAGCTGGCCACCCTTCTTCCACAACTAGGGCTTATGCGGGTGGGAGAGAGAGGCTAACAGGTTCGTTCTAGAGGGCGACATAGTGAGATGAATAGAGATGGTGCTTCAAGTTCGTCGGAGACAAAGGGCCTATTTGGTTCTAGGACTAACATTACCACATTTTGATAGATCTTTTTTTGTCAAACTTGTCTAAGGTTAGTTCTACAAAATTGGAGCCACAATTTGGTAAATCGGAGTCTTGTCACGGTTTCTGAGCCTATGCCATGTGAGATCATATTGCTAGAAAAAATCGTACATGTATGCTTTAATTAAATATTTACCTAAGTTGATTAAACTCGTATAAGACTGAACGTGACAAACTTGGGTAAACTTATCTACCAACCAAACCGACCAAAAGTTCTCTAGAACTCAAGTAGCTAGCGAGAGGCTGGAGGACACGATGGTCCAAATTAATGGTGTAGATTGGACGGGAGCAACAAAAACAGTGCTGTTTTTAGGGCTACGAAGAAAGACACTAGGCTAGTGTTAGCCGCATCCAAACTCCAAACCAGGGTCACCCTCCGCAAGGAGAGGGACTAATTAATTGAGTTAGGATACGTCTATTTTCATGGAAACTCAAGATATAGTCATAACGTACCCCAATTCTGCTACTTCTTATTTCCATGGAAAAAGCTTGTAATCGACCCACCGATTGAAACTGCGCGTCGGCCGCTCCAACTGCCGTCCACGCGTCCTGCACTCCTGCCCCAGTTCCTCCTGTGGGTCCACAGCTCCATGCCATCTCCTCCTTTCTTCTTCCAAAGTCGACAAGTCACCCGTGAGTCAAGGACACACTACTCTCTCCCTGCCGAGCTTTACTGGTGCTCCCTCCATCATCTCCCGAGTCCCCTATGCTGCTCTCTCTCCCCCTCCCGTCCAAACTTATCCCTCGTGAGCTTCCTAGGCTGCTCTCTCTTCCTCCCTCCCAAGCTTTCCCCACGCCCCTTGCTGCGTACGCAGCGATCCATCTCTGCCTCCTCTTCCTCCTTGCGTGTTGTACCCTCACTTTCTTCGACAAATATACTCGGAAAGCAACATATCTGAGCAAGCGGCCAGCACATGACGGATGAACCGACCGGAGGTGGTGAAGTCGAGTGGAGTGATATGATATGTTGCATATGAGCATCCGTTATGTTGCATGATGTGAACTGGGGTTTCAATCTTTCAATGAGAAGGATAATCACTATTTTGAGGACTTGACCTTTATGATTCGGCTACCAACCGTACACAGAGAATCATACACGACTGACACCCATGGCATCGTTGAATCAACTCCACGGTGTTATCGATCTTGCTAGAAGCACGGTCGATATATCCATGAAGAATTTTTCCTACAAGTAAACAAAGAACAAGCAAAAAAATAGTAACATAAGCAATCTAAAATTACGAGTATGCTATAAAGGATGATAATCTTAACAAGACGATAGTGAGGTTCCATAAGTGATCTTTACAATAGGTCTATTCAACACTAGAGAAGATCACCGAAGTTTGCAACTTGGTTAAACTCTTAAAAAAAATCCGACGAATCTAGTGGCGGCCTTATAGGTGGAAAAACACCCCTAAACCGATTCGAACTCAACTGACCTAAGTCGGTTAGGTCGGTTTAAACCAGCCAAAAGTCGTTTCCACCGTCAGCCAACACAAGCCTGACCATTAGACAGGTAATTGGACTCAAAAAATTTGACGAAGTCTTTTGTTCTTCTTGTTCTTGATCGAAGATTCATTTGATCTTCCATTAGGATTTCTCCGGTCATCATCAACATGTTATCATGGGGGCTTTAAGGTCCCGAAGTCATCATCACTTGAAATCCCTCCCACTCCTGAAAGTCAGGTTGCAATCGGTTCGGATACTATCCGAACCGTATCCAGACCGAAACCGTCGGATAGTATTTCGGATAGTATATTCGGATATCCGTCGGATACGGTATCGAATACGGATAATTTATATCGGATACGGATACGAATACGGTTCGAACAGTATCTGACCGTATCCGATACTATCCGTATATATCCGGATATTATCCGAATAGAAAACCAGTTAGTATCTGAATTATCCGGTTAGCCCAAATGCAGCCCATTAGCCCATTTAGTCATTTACTCATTTTTAGGTTTTAACTTTTTACTCAAGCTGCGCTGCTGCGGTCTGCCGTCTCCCGTCTGCACATCTGACCCGGCCACCGCCGTCCGCCCTCGCCTCCATCCCGGACGGCCGGACCCTGGTCGCCGCCGCCGCCATCGCCTCCGGCCCTCACCAGGCCTCACCGCCTCACGCCTCCCGGCCTCCCCCCGTCCCCCGCTGCCGCTTGCGCCTGCGCATAGGGCCGCCGGCCCGCTGCCGCCGCCGTCGCTGCTCGGTCCTCACGAGGCGAGGTGCGGCCAGACCCTCCACCGTTTCCGCTGCCGCCTGTGCCTAGGGGCTCCGCTACCCGTGCCACTAGCTCACGACCGTGACGCCGCCACAGGCACCGGCAACGCCACAATCAAGCCCGCGCCGGTGAGTCCAAGAACACGCCCCCAATTTTTATCCAAGATCAAGGTGCTTCGTAATGTGGTGCCAATGGTGATCTGCTTGCCAATGGTGCTTCGTAATGTGGTGCCAATTTTTATGCCAATGGTGATCTGCTTGCCGTAAGGTGCTTCGTAATGAATATTAGCAATCATCCATACTGATGCTGTGATGCATAGACTTTGAATGAACTAGTCTTTAATTAGTCCATAGAAATGGGATCAATTATAAGTTTTATTTAGCAATTGTCGTGTGCACTTTGATCTAATCAACAATAAACATGGAATCAACATTATTTGAGTTTGATTATCTACGTTTTAATGGACTATTTGCATTATCTTCATTTGATGTGTAGTAATGGATTCTGGAGGTGCAACTACAAGTACAGCAGCCTCAAGGGCTGCAATTGGTACTAGTAACTCTGTTGGCGGAGTGCTAGGAGGAGTCGACGGATCCGATGTTCATCCTAATGCCATTCGTATGCAGGTTGATATTTAGACAGATACAGAAGACTGTGGTGCAGATAACATTCCTCCTGTGAAGAGGCAGAAGAAGTCCACCTCTAAAGTGTGAAATTACTTTAAGAAGGAGTGGGAGACAAAAAAAGAAAATGGTATTGAGGTGCAAGAACTTTGGGCAACATGCCTCAAATGCACTGGACCTAAACCGTACAGATCTCGAGCTGAGAGCAACAAGGGCACAAGTGCATTTAAGAATCATTTGCGGTTGAAGCACAATGTGGAAACGGAACAACAAACACTCAATTTAGTAAGGGGTGAAGACAACACTGCAACCGTTCAAACCCACAGGTATGATGCAGATGTTAGCCTTAAAAAGTGGCAGTTGGCAATTTGTATGCATGATTATCCCTTTAATATGGTTGAGCATGAGTACTTTGTTGACTTCATCAAGTCTTTGCGCCCTGGCTTTTCATTGAAGTGTCGTACAACTACAAGGAATAATATAGTACAGATGTTCATAGAGGAAAAGGACAAATTATATGCTCATTTCAATTCTGTTTCATCTCGTTTTTCTGCAACCATGGATATGTGGACATCAAATCAAAATAAAGGTTATATGTGCATCACTGTGCATTGGATAGATAATAATTAGCAGATGCAAAAAAGGATTGTTAAGTTCATGCATGTCAAAGGTAGCCATACAGGAAAAAAGCTAGCCAATGAGTTTGTCAAGAGTATGATGACATGGAATCTGGACAAAAAATTATTTGCTCTCACTTTGGACAATGCTTCTTCTAATGATAAATGTGTCGAAGAAATGGTTCCAATACTAAACAAGGTTTCCCCTTTAATATGTGATGGTACCTTTTTTCATGTCAGATGTTTATGTCATATTCTGAACCTTGTTGCTCAAGATGGCTTGAAAGTAATTGCATCCTCTGTGAGTAATATTAGAGCTACTATTGTAATTTTAAAGAATTCTCCATTGCAATGGGAGGAATTTCAGAAGTGTGCATCAGAAGAAGGTTTGGATGTCACTAAGGGTCTTTCTTTGGATGTTTCAACTAGGTGGAATTCCACATACCTAATGTTGGCAAATGCTCTTTACTATAGGAAGGCTTTTGATAAGCTTTTGTTCTTGCATAAAAATAGATACAAGAAATATGCTCCAACTGATGAAGAGTGAAATATGGCATTGACTCTTACTAAACTTTTGAAGAAGTTATATGATGCTACTGAACTTTTTTCTGGAAGTTTGTATCCTACAGCTAATCTATTTTGGCGAAAATTTTGTGAGATCAAGTTAAATATTGTGGATTGGTGTCTGAGTGAAGATGATGTCATTTCCAATATGGCAAAGGCTATGGAAAAGAAATATGACAAGTATTGGAGTAAGTCCAACAAAGCTCTTGCTGTAGGATGCTTTCTTGATCCAAGGTACAAACATAAGCTTGTGGAGTATTTTCTTAAGAAGATTTATCCCATTAGATCTGAGCATGAGAATGAAATTAGTAAGTTCATGGATGTGGTTAACAAGTTGTTCAGAACTTATAAGTCTAGCACACAAGAAGTTCAAAAATCATGTGTTGCAAGAGCTAGCGAGGGTTTTCAGCCACATGATGATGATGATTTGGACCATGACATTGATGGCTTCTTGTATGATGATGAATTTAACCATCTTGGTGAGAAATCAGAGTTGGAAAGATACATGGGAGAGGCACCAATACGGTGGATAGATGGGCCATTTGATATATTGTCATGGTGGAGGGGTAAACAAGGGATTTATCCTATTCTTTCACAGCTAGCTCGCGATGTGTTTGTCTATTCAAGTGTCAACAGTTGCTTCAGAGTCGGCATTTAGTGCCGGTGGGCGTGTTCTTGATCCATTCTGTACTCGTTTGGATCCTGAGGTGGTTGAAGCACTTATTTGTATTAAGGATTGGACAGCTGCGGGGAAAAGAGGTAATAATAGTTTATTAAGTCATTTCCTTCATCATGGATTTTTATTTATTCTTCCAATAATTCATATATTATTACAATTGTGGAATGTGAATTTTCAGCTTCTAAGGAGAAGATTGCATCCCTCATAGATGATTTAGACGTGTTGCCACTGCAGCCTAAGGTTAGTGACCAACTGACCATCTAATGACCTCGTTATAATCGATCATTTTCTTAGCTCATTTTTTCTTCCACATGGACCAGGATAATAAGATTAATATATACTAGCAATTAATTGCCACCTGACAATTGTAGTTTTCCATGGTAGAAAAGAAAAGGAAATTGATGTATCACTACATCGTGAATGTCATGACTGAGTATAAATAAGATGAACTAGCATGTGATCGATTTTAAGTTAATACTATATAGAGAGATATAGAGACTGAGAGAATAAATGTAAAGCTATATATATAGTACCTGTATTGGCTCATGTGTTGACTCACTTGCTTAATAATTTATTAAAGTATGATTTGGTTTGTTCAAATATTATTTCCAGGACCAGGATAAGGAGCATGAGGTGATGAGTGAGCCCGAGGACGAGGTGATGAGTCAGCCCGAGAATGAGAGCGATTGAGTGGGTTGCAAAGAAGTGGTCATGTGAAGAACCGCGACAATTCCACTATTTTTATGAACTCATGGAACTATTTTTGTGTTGTCATTTTGGATGAAATTATGTATATGTCGTACTCGTAGTCCGTACTATTGTCTATTGTCGGTGCACTTTTTGAACTTATCTTTTGTTATTTTATAATGTATTGATTCCACGGTTGATTGCGCTATGTTCTATATGCGTGTTATATGATTTTATCTTTCATGCCATGTTCGATATAATATATGTTCTATGTGCGTGTTATATGAATTATATCTTTTATGCTATATCCGATATAATATCCGTTACCGTACCGTATTTGAAAGGTATTCGTACCGTATTCGTTACCGATATTATCCGTGTCTGTATTCGTATCCGATACTATCCGCTCCGATACCGTATTCGAATAAAAATATGAAAACAAATATGGTTTACGAAGTATCCGACCGTATCCGAACCGATTGCACCCTTACCTGAAAGTTTGAATTTAAATCCTCTCTTGCTTTTGAAGATCTTGCTAGACCTTCTCTTATTCTTTGGAGCAGGGGAAGTAGTGATAGCAGCGGTTGTATCTATATAAGCCATGTCCTCATTTTTACATTAGGTGGCTATTTTTGTTATGGCCATAGGTGGATGTTGTTGCATGTACAAAGTAATTTCTTGCATTGAGTGTTCTTGTTGCAATAATGACTTGTTTATGTTGTGGTAAGAGCTCAGATTTGTTGCATATATTAGATGCTTTTGTTGCAATGCTACATGGTTCATGTTGCATGAGTTTTCGAATTTGTGTAGCATTGTTGCACAAGTGGAAAGAAAATTTTGCAATCTCATATACAGTTTGTTACGTTAATGATGCGATTTTATTACGATGTTTTTATGGTCACTTTTGCAGAAGGCATATATTTTTGCTGGGTTGTTGCATTAGTGTCTATTTTGTTGCAATATTCTACTCGGTATCTTTTTAGATATTCTATTAGTATCTTTTTGTGGCATGACTAGATCGATGCAACAACCAAAAATCTTCACTCGTCCCCAGCCCATCGATAAGCTCCGAGACGAAAACACCATAGTGGCCATTCAGGTGCGTATGTTGTGGATTTCACCCGAGATGGTTGGATCCAATGGGTGTCGTTGCCTTTGATTTGGGAGGAGGGAGTGCGTCCATGGATTTTTCGGAGATGGAAGAACCTGCCTGCGCAGGCGATAGTGGGCCTCTAAGTGGGGGCTAGAGCTCCATGCTCGGCGAGGTGAAAAGAGAAAGAAGAGGAGGAGACATAGAGCAGGAGACTTGAGGCACGGCCTGAAGAAAACTCGAGGAAGAAGAAAATCAGATGGTCAGGCCTCGCTGTAACGGACGGCTCGGGAGGAGGCCGATGGGACGCTTTGTCACCCGACAGACGCCTAATCGTCGCCTTTTTCCATCTCTCGTTCGGTTGTACTGTCTCAAGCTTGCGAACTGGAAATCGATGTTAATATACCCCGGCCGGCCCCCAAGCATTTTGGCATGTTTTTTTTTCCTCTTCTAGAATGCCTTCGGCATGTTTTTCAACACGGAAACCTTACATGGCACGTCTCATGTGGTACGCACGTACGTACGGAGGCCTCGCTTTCGTACGCTTCGTTGGTTGCGTACCGCATAGTGGAGTACCTTCCTTTCTTCTGGTGGCATGGAGCCATGCATCCATTGTTTATTTTTTCTCTGCGATACTCCGATGTGATGCCCTGTGATTCTTTTAGTTTTCTGGTGCAATGTCCAGATCACAAGTGACAGCACCCGCCTTTTGCTCTGGCTTATTTGCCAATCTGATTCGTCAAGGATGCTCGTGTTGAGTGTTCATACTTTACATGTAGGCGTGAGCATGGAATGGAATGGGCACGGACGAATATTGTTCGTACCATATACTCCCTCTGTCTATAATAAGACGTATTTTAATTGGTTAAGACAAAACTTTCCCCAATAATTACTCTATTAATATATGATTTATGTGATATAAAATTAATATTATTATATTCGTATTTAAAAATACTTACTTATGATTGTGACTTTGTATCATATAAACCACATTAACAGAGTATGTTGTCGAAATCGTCCTTGGACAGTAATCTTATGGCACCACAGTTCAGCTAACCAAGCTACAAAGGGGACAAGCTGCCAAGCAATCCTCGCGATGGCTACTGCTCCCCCAGAATTCTTACTAAATATAAATGCAGAAAATATTATCCATTGTTTGATTTGCTGTAAGATCCATGCCCCAATACCTTTTCTCTCTCAACCCGACGACACCAGTCCACCATTGCGTCACTATAACATTGCTTCCTGGCTCTGGCGAACAGTTGCCCACAGCCTCATCCTCCTCCTCCTTCCCCACTGCCACCATCTTCGCATTCAGCGACCTGGCTGGCAACAAGAAAGAAGAAAAACAAGAAAAAAAATCTAATAATCTAAAGAAAAAAGCTTTCAGTGGCGTACCTATCCGTTGACCACGAGGAAGAAGAAAAAGACCTTGTTGCCGATGACGATGAAGAAGAAAATATAAGAATCTATGCACACAAAAAGATACAAAAATGATTAGATATGGACAAGTAGCCGGCGACACATTCTAGCAACAGGGTAGTAAGGGAGAGATACACAATGATGGATGAAGACCAACACGTTGACCATCGTCGATTACTCAGTCGACAGTAAAATTGAAGCACCCCTAGTTGAATACTAGATCATCCGTGTGTGCACGAGGGTGCACGGGTAACACACAGGTTATCACCAACACTTAGCAAAATTCTCATCAGATGTAAAATATTGTGCTCCTTGTATTCCGTACCTCAAATGGGGGTGCTCTTATACTTATAGACAAGAGAGGGTGTAAAGTGGAGTTATAATTCTGCCCCTAGACAGTTTACGGTTTTACCACTCATCCCTTCATACGATCGTAGGCTACTCCGTCATTTCTCTCCTACCCTTACAAGCATATGCCTTGGCATCTACATGACATCAGGTACGGTGCTCCGTATGTCGGTCTCTTCATCTCTCAACTCTGCCTTGGAGCTCCGCCACCCCAGACCTCTTGTTAAGGGGTGGCTATCTTTGCTCTGGACTTCTGTCCAGGGTGTTCGTGTTCATATTCCTTCGCTCCAGACCTCCATCACCCCCGACCTCTCGTCAGGGGTGACCGTCTTCATGTGACTCCACTTCGGACCTTTGTTACCCTAGACCTCCCATCAGTGGTGATTGTCTTCGCGTGTGTCTGCTTTGGACCTGTGTCAACCGCACCTCCTGTTAGGGGTGACCGTCTCCGCGTGTCTTCGCTCTGGACATCCCATCAGGGTGATTGTCTTCGCGTGTCTCCGCTCCGGACCTCCTCCACCCCAGACCTTCCGTTAGGGGTGACCATCTTCGCATGTCTCTACTCCAGACCTCCGTCAACTCAAACCTCATGTTAGGGGTGACTGTCTTCGCGTGTCTTCACTTTGAACCTCCGTCAACCCGGACTTCCTACCAGCGGTAGCCATGTTCACCTTGGACCTCCGATCCATACCCCTATCATTGAGTAGGGAGAAGAAAGATGTAAGTTTACGTCGAACGAAGGGTGTATGAGTTATACCAGCGATTGCATCGATTCGAGGTAGAGAGGAGCCCCCCTCACAATACCGACCATATCCGATCGGTACACAACTAAAACATGTTATTCTTGGAGCGAGCTTGCAGCTGTAATTGAAGCCAACACCGCGTCGGTCAAGGGCGCTGGCACCATGCACTGAGGCAGTTGAGCTTGACTTGTACAAAAAAAGGGGATAAGAAACCAAAATCTAGTTACATTTTTGTGGGTTCCTCACTCAAACCTCACAGGTAGGAAGTCAGAGTAGGAGAGCGTGGCAAAAATCAGCTTTTGGCCCCCTGCAGTGGATCAATTCCAAAACTAGTCCTCTGTCGAAAGCAAAGCCAAAAATATCAGCGTTCATACCGCAGGTTCCACGAGCGGCATCCTTCTCCCGCAGGTCCAGCCCACGTGTTGGGCCGCGGGCTGTGCCTGGTGCAGGTGGGGCTTGGTGCAGTCCACGTGTCGGGCCATGGGCCATGGGCTGGCCGACCCACAGCCCAACCTGGTGCAGGTGGGGCTCCCACATTCCCACCTGCCGCAGCCAGACCTGCACCAACCCAGATTGTTTGTCTTGTCTTTCGATGATATGCATGTGCTGAATTGGAGTAGCTAAGTGCACAGTGGCCTGCCCGGCCTGTCTGGCCATGGCAAGTCAATGTCACATCTGATGGGTGAACTCCAAGACAACTGGTACTTGGTTCATACGTACACAAGGTGGAGTGGTACTAATAATTTTGCCATTTAGCAAGCAGCTTTGACTGCCAAGGTTTCATGGAGTAATACCTGTGCATTTGAAATCATACATCTAGTTTTCGTTTTGTTAGTTATACATATGCTTTGACTCAGTTCCCACGACGTGGAACATCTGCATCTGAATCACGTATTAATTATTTTACTAGTAATCTTTTGCTGCCCCAATAGGGGCACGGGCCTGGCCTGCCGCAGGTGGGATGCCACAGGCCCCACCTCCAGCAGGCTCGGGCCGTGGGTCGGCTGTGTGGTAGGCTGGGGTCACGGGACCCACCCGTGGGCCGCAGGCCGGACCTGCGGGAGGAGGATGTCGCGTGTGGGAGCTGCGGCAGTGCCACGTGTCGGTGCGTGAGCAGGTAACGCTGATATTTTTGGCTTCGTCTTCACTAGGCAGGCAGTTTTGGAATTGACCCATCACAGGGGGCCAAAAGCGGATTTTTGCCGGAGAGGGTGGGGGTACCACTGGGTGCCAATAGTAGAGAAAGCATTGATGTCATACAACTTGTTCATCCAATGTTCCAGATTCCAAATTGATGAAATGATATGTCGTCGACGCATGATACTCGTTGACGTGGTACCATCTAGTTAGGAATTAGAGTTGTGTTGCTTAGTGCCATCTTATGAGCGTTATATCTGTTGTCTTTTTTTATGTGATACTCGACAAGTTATTCGTTACAATACTGAGTTTGTAGGTAGTAGCTCGCTTTGTACACATTTATGTTCCGACGCTGTTTCCTCTGACTATGAATCTAGGAAAAGATCATGGTATACGATACAATTGAGCGATCTGCTCCTAGATGTTCAATATGCCCCATTTACACCCCTAGACTATGTCAAAGAGACATTGGTGTCGTAAAAGTATATGACATTATTATTTTTACGATATTTTTATTTGTATGTTGTTTTGTTTTTCAGTTTAATTTTTTTTTACTGTGATTGAATTTATTTTTATTATTTTCATGACCTCACAGAAGTCAGCTAGTTGACAGCTACCGTAACTATTCCCTGCCTCATGACCCAAACAAAGCTGAGCTCGACCTTAGCTGGGTTGGTATGCACCGTATCTAGTTCTAAATCTTAAATTTTGGCTACCTGTGTACAAAATCTTATCTGCACAATGACCTAACTATGGCCACTTTACGCCGGGCTAAGATCGCCACGATGGTTTCATGAAAACTTGGATACTCTAGCAGAAGCAACTCGAAAGTAACCAATAGGGGAAAGGTAAAGCCCCGTTGAGGACCAGCAAAGAAGTATTGAGAACGTACAGAAAGCTCGACAAACCTCAATTTCACGCTTCAAATTGAACCACTAAAGACACCTAACTTAGAAATCTCAAGTTATTCGGCTCTCGATAGGGCGCACTATAATAAGCAAAAGCTCATAACATTAAGATAACTTATACAGAATTAAGAGGAAACATTTATGTGATCCTACTGAATCGCTCACATCATTGAGCTCTTGAACTCAAGCATAAGGTTGATGTTATCTAAAAATATAAGGTTGATGTTATCTAACAATCCCCTGTCCCCTCGTCCAAACTTCTGTTCTATACCTAAATATCTGATGTTCCTCGCAATCAGTAGCAGGATGGTCCGACCTACAAAAACAGGAAAACAAAACAGAATTAATGAGCTTATTGGATAAACAGTAGGAAAAAGTGAAAAAAAATCCATAATAAGGTATAGAATTGAATATTGTTATGCCCAAGCAACAACGTTAAGCATCTAGTTGAAATACATAGAGTAAAGTGCATTAACATTCCTCAAAAACTAATATGGGCCGATCACTTAGATTCAAAACTTTAAAACTGTGTATTCACCTTCCCAAACGTTTTAAAGGGGTTCACTAGAGATCCAAAACCTGATTTTATTGTCTTTGACCATTTATGTGGCACATTGACCATGCTGTCGTGTCATCCAGTTAGCGGGGACCCACGTGCCAGCCACCCGATCTTCTTCCTCTCTCTTTCTCCCCATATTCTTCGGAAACAAATCCTATACGACCCGGGTCGTATAGGACGATCGGGAGACCCACCCGCCGTGCGTCCACGTGTCCCCTCTGCCCCAATCCCCTTCCCACACCCCCGCCGCTGGCCGCCCGAGCTCGCCGCCGCCCGAGCTGCCCCGACGCGCCGCTCTGCAAGCTCGCCGCCCCCCCGAGCTGCCCCCCCCCTCCCGCTCGGCTAGCTCGCCGCCGCTCGCCGCCGGCCGAGCTCCCCCGCCGTTGTCGCGCACAAGTCCCCGGCGCGGCACCGACGGCGGCGGGGCTTACCGGGAGGGGCGGAGGCGAGGCGGCGCGGGGAAGTGGCGGCGGAGAGGTGGAGCGGCGGCAAGGCGGAGGCGGGGGCCGAGACGACGAGGCGAGGCGGGGGAGGCGACGGACGGCGACGACGCGGAGGCGGCGGCGACGGGGAGGATGGCGAGGAGCTCAGGCGAGGCAGCGAAGGAGGTGGAGGAGGCGGCGGGCGCTCGGGACGGGGCAGCTCGGGCGGCGGCGAGCTCGGGCGGCCGGCGGCGGGGGCGAGCTAGCAGAGGGGCCCTCGGGACGGGGCAGAGGGGACACGTGGACGCACGGCGGGTGGGTCTCCCGATCGTCCTATACGACCCGGGTCATATAGGATTTGTTTCCATATTCTTCCCCTCGCATTTGTACATCGCCTTCTTCCCAAACCGTAACACCTAGCCTTCAGGGATCCTAGTGCCACCTCTCCATACAATTTGCCGTCGCAACTCGGAGCACCTCTGACAACGCGGCGACCTAGGCGAGCACCTCCTACATTGACGTGATAACCTCAGCGAGCACCTCCTCCAACAAAGCAATGGTCTTGGCAAGCTCATCTCCTCCACATCCTGCCATCGTCGTGGACAAAGACAACATTGCCTCAGAGGGGTGGTGCCAATCTCCAGATTGGCTAGGGCCTTCGGGGTTTGAGTTGGAGGCGAGGCAGGCACAGAGGAAAGAGCAGCACTCTTCCAGATCTAGATCCAGCCCAGCCATCCCTCTCTACTTCGTCGTGGAGATGGAAGTGCCGGCGCCAAACGATGTGTTGGGGAACTGCTTCTCACGATGGCCATCGTGACTAAGCTAGTGTCGAGCTTGGTGGGGCTGTCGTGGCTGATGATGATGAGGATTCGGGACATGGGACCACGCCGTGGACTTGCCGGACATGAACCCCTGTGTGCAGTGCGGAGTGATAGGCTAGACCACCTAGCACTGGGAGGTTGCGGCGCTATACCATGCACCATGGCCTCACCGCCGATTCTTTGGCTCACGGCTCGTGTATTACAAAGTTGTAGCTTGCAAATATCGTGAGTGGGGAAAGACTAGAAAAACACTAAGATGTCAGCGTCGCTGACTAGATGATAGGGTGACTTAGGCTCCCGGTTGAACTCTTTCAAAAAGTTCAGGGAGATAATACACAGTTTTAGAGTTTGTGGATTTAAATGACTCAGAACGTGCAGGTACGTGGATCGTAAGTGCACTTTACTCAACTATGTAAGCCACCGGTGAAATAATTAGTGTGGAATTAATGAACAGGTACGCTATTTGCACACAAAAAGGATACTATACACCTCTGCTGAAAATTCCACTTCAGACAAACGTCGAAAAAGGGAACACACGGTACAAACAAGGGCTGCTTGTATCACCTCTGCTGAATAGGACAGGCTGCGCCATGCTAGTTGGTCTGAGGGATACAAGTGGCGTGCTAGTTGTTACATGGACGATGCAACTAAAAATTTACTAAAATTAAAAATACTAAAGATAGTGAATTGTACCGTCCCACATTAATAATAATTAATTATACGTTTATAATTGATACTCCCTCCATCTAGAAATGTAAGGTGTATTTTAATTGATTAAAACAAGACTTTGACCAATAATTACTCTATTAATATATATGTTTTGTGCGATACAGAATCACAACAGAAGTAAGTTCTTTTGAATACAAATCTAATGATATCAATTTTATGTCATATAAATTAAATATTAATAAAATAATTATTGGTCAAAATTTTATCTTAACTAATCAAATATGTCTTATATTTCTAGATGGAGGAAGTATATCTTAATTACTTGCTTAAGGATAGACGCCAAGGCTATATGATGGAGAAGCTCAAATTGGTCTACAGCTCGGCTCAAGAATGCCTTGGAGTCTATACTAGTCTTATTAGCTCATGCAACTCAGACAACCAATCATCATCCGTATGTTTTGGAGTCTATACAGCCTAACTAGCTCACGTAGCACAAACAATTAATCACCCTCTAATTGACTCAACAACCAAAAGACAAGTACAACATACTGTCAACGTCTACTCTTATTTCGGTACGACGTTAATATAAAGCGTAAAATGTTTTGAAATACTTATTTGACATTAGGAGAACATGAAAGATAAAAGAAACTTGTAACAACATGTACGTGACCAAAGGTTGTTATGTACGATGACTGAAAGAAACTTGTAACACTATACATGACAACACATGTACCTAAGTATGGCCTATGTTTTACCGACTGAAAAAATCATTGGACATTTTATGATTTCTAAATATGTATACAACTTATTCTATGGGTTTAGACATACACATGCTAGCATGATGCTACGTCTGATTTCTAAGAAAAAATGATATTAATTGTCACGTTTGTGTGCAAATAGGAATAAAAGACACAAGCCAGAATCTCGTTCCTTTTGAATGGCGTGATGGTAATGACTAAATTAAGGAAAATTAATTACACCTCCCATTTGCATGGAGCTTATGGTAGCCGGCTGTTTCAGGTTAGTAAAAAATTACGTTTGCTTACCCGGCCTATCAACGGACCGTCTAGATTTGTCTACTCCTCTTACCTCTTAAGAGGTAAATTGGTATATCTTAAAAGAGCTCAATTCAGGAATATAATTCACAAGAGCAAGCACAAACAAATAACAAGTGAATGACTGTTGTATGTGAACTAAAGAACAAGCCAATAATTCACAGGAGCCAGCACAAAATAATAAGTGAATGACTTGTGAAGTGTGAACTAAAAAACAAACCGAGATCTTGACAATTCATCCATCATAAAACCACCCAGTACAATGCTTGAGCACACGATAGATATCCGAAGGAACACATATTTGTGCCTCGCTACGGTGACATGGATTCCACATATATAGCAGCTAATTAATTCTACCCATTGATCAATCCAAACAGACACAACAAGAACTAGATCGAATCTATCAAGGGCATTCACTCTCTACAGAACAATAAAGCAGCTCGCTATCCACGAAGGTACAACAATTGGAACAATCACGAGCAAAAGTAAAAGAAGCAAAACCTTTTCACTTGTACTCGAAGGAGGGTATGGGTGCGCTGGGGGTATCAAAGCTCTCCAACATTTCAGAATTGCGGCCACCACCAGCAGCCGAATTGTCCTCCTGCTTCTTCCGAAGCAAACTCCCCAACCATCCACTAGAGCCCAATTCGGGTACCGAGACCTCGTCAATCACAACCGGCGGAGCCTGCGACAACCCAGGGAAGCCAATGGGTGCGGGGACGCCGGGGTCCTGCCCGAGGAGCGGCGGGGGCAGGGGCTCCAGTGCCAGCACGCGGTTGAGCATGAGGCCGGCGCCCTCGAGGAAAAGGCCGCCCCTTAGCACGTACCCGCCGGAGACGAGAGGGCCATGGCGCATGGCGAGGAACCCGCCGGTGGCGGCGCCGGCGAGGATGGAGTTCCAGGGGTCCTCCTTCTGGCGCGCGTAGACCATGGCGCAGTCGAAGGTGGAGAAGAGGCCGCCCCAGACGGCGAAACTGCCGCGAAGCGTGGCGCGTTCATGCGGGCGGCCTGGGCGCCGCCGGAGAGGCGGTGGCCGTTGAGAGAGTTGTAGAGGCCCTTGATGAAGTGGTAAGCCGAGCCGCCCACGACGCCCATCCCGAAGGCCGCGCCCGCGTCGTCGAGGATGCGGTCCGGACACGGCTCCCGCGATATCTCCGGCGTGCCCCTCCTCGATCGGTTGCCGGATGCGGCGGGGAAGCCCTAGGGGTGGAAGGGAGGGGCCGGGCGGCTGTGCCTTGGCTGACAAGTTGGGATGTGAAGAGAAGGGAGCGTATCTATGGTGTGCACCGGCACGACCAAAATTTGTGGGCGTCGATCATATAGCTGGGTCAGAATTATAGAGAAAATGCTATATGTCTGGAGTTTAACTCTTTTTTATGAGATAAATTTCCACCGAATAAAAGAACGTCTCATCATACGAAAAAATATTTTGGTTGCACTAAATTTATTACAGTCACACTAAATTTGTCACATGAAAACATTATGTTACATTAGTTCAAAAAATTTATTACATATGTTTAACAAAATGTTTTTATTATATACGAGAAATGTTTCTACGAATGTTTGATCCAATACTAGGATCGGACGCCTGATCCCTAATCCTACCCGCTATGCATCTCTTTCACCAACTTGGGCCGAGGAAACCAAGCATAACCACATTTGTCGAGAGGGGTTTGATGTAGCGGATGTGACTATTATGTCATGGAGTCCGAGATAGCTTGCTCAACCTTTATTTTGATGGCCATAACTTTTTCTTGGAAGCTCCAAATCATACACTGTTTGATTTATTGGAAAGTAGATTCGATATCCTTTTCAAATAGGTATGTAAACACTTCAGTATTTTGATTTGTGCCGCGACCCTTCCTTCCTCTCCTCTCGCTAGACGGCGTCACATCTTATCTTCACTTTGGACTTGTATAGCTCAACAAATATTCTGCATAGTAGTTCTGCATCTTGATATATAAATGTATAAAACAAGTGCTAATTAAATTCACCTGGTAATATTTATCAACAAGAATTAACACTTATTTCTGGCATGAAGAAGCATGTTGATAAATATTAATGGTCATTAATGCTCCCACATCATCCATTCTTTCTTCAAAACAAACCGTCCTCACTTTGTTGTATGATGTTATTCGTTGTCTTTCTTGCATCATGATGTACCTGTGAATTGAGCTTGGTGAGATGGCCATCAACGAGTGTCGATGTTGCTAGAGCTCCGTGGACCAGCCTGGGGTTGAGATTCCAGTATGAATAGTTTTGTAGTGTCTGAGGAATGATCCATGAGCTCAACACGTGTGGCTTTTTAGCTGCCAAAGCTCACCATCACCATTCATTTTTTTTGGGAATCATCACTATTCATTTTTAATAAAGGAGAAGTAGATCTTCCTCGGCAAATACTCTCTCCGTCCAGAAATATAAGACGTATTTTGATAGGTTAAGATAAGACTTGGACGAATAATTATTTTATAAATATACAGTTTATGTGATACAAAATCATAATTATAAGTATTTTAAATACGAATCTAACAAAATCAATTTCATTCACATAAATCAAATATTAATAAAGTAGTTGTTAATCAAAACTTTATCTTAACCAATCAAAATACACCTTACATTCCTAGACGGAGCTAGTAAGGAGCAATTTTCAGGATTTATTACCTAAGGTGTGATAGGAGTTTAAGAGAAATCCAGGATATTACGTGGGCTGATAATGTAGTGAAAAAGCAAAATTTAGAATCTTACATGAAAACAACCTAGAAAATAATGTTACAATAGCATGATTTTTATGTTGTATATGTAGAAAAACAATATCATGAGAAACTTTATATGTAGAAAAATTATTTCCATGACACAAAAATAATATTTCCATCGGTCATAAAAGATGTGGTCACACGGAAAAGTTTTTGTCGCATGAGAAAATGATGTTTTTATCGGTTGAGATAACATATTGGTCGCACACAAAAAAATTCCGTCGTAATAAAAATGCTGCATGACATAGAAACAAATTGAAAGTGATTTGCAAGATTTATTATTTGGTAACTAATCATGATTTGTGGGATTTATTTTCCAAAAGTCTAAGATTTGTTTCCTTAAAAATTATAGAGTGAAGTGTACCAGTAGTCCAAAACTCTCAGCGTGTTGGACAGTTTGGTCACAAAACTAAAAAACGTCACACTCTGGTCCTTAAAATGGTTTAAGTGACTCACTTTGGTCCAAAAACGCACAGCATGGCAATTTTATGCCACCGTGGCGCAGACGTGGCACGTGAGGGTTGTGTATATATGCAAAAGCCCCCCTTACTCTTTCCTTTCTTCTCAATTCCCAACCCTCCAATCCCCAGCTTCTCCTCTTCCTCCTCCTTCGCGTGCCCGCTCACCTTCCCTCCTCACCTTCCTCTCCCCATCACCATCTCCAATCCATTAGTGGCCTTTGGCCTTTGCCCTCCACCACCTCCACCACTACCGCGCAGCAGCAGCTGGATCCCAAGCAGTACCACCACCAGCACCAAGAACAGCAGCACCACCTGAAAATCCAAGTGCATCCGCAACAGCAGGAGGATGGAGGAGGCGGCAGCGGCGGTAAGGAGCAGCAGCTGCAGGTGGTCACGGCGGCGGCGGCGGCAGGGGACCGGAGGATGCAGGGGCTAGGGCCCAAGCGGAGCTCCAACAAGGACCGCCACACCAAGGTGGACGACAGGGGGAGGCGGATCCGGATGCCCGCGCTCTGCGCCGCACGGATCTTCCAGCTTTCGCGGGAGCTCGGCCACAAGTCCGACGGCGAGACCATCCAGTGGCTGCTGCAGCAGGCGGAGCCGGCCATCGTCGCCGCCACCGGCACAGGTACTATACCGGCGTCCAGATGAGGCCGGAGAGCGCCTCGAAGGTGGTGCAGCGCCCGAGCTCGCCGTCGGCGAGGGCAAGGCCGCGGATGCGCTCCAGCCTGTCGGGGTTGAAGCAGAAGGAGCGGTACATCAGAGCAACATTTGAGCAGCGACGTTGTTTGGAGGTTTGGAGATTGGAGGACTAGGGATTGAGAAAAAGAAAACATACAGGGGGCTTTTGCATAAAAACCTGTCACGGTGGCACTAAATTACCACGTTGTACTTTTTTGACAAAAGTGAGTCACTTAAAACATTTTAGGCACCGACGTTTTTCAGTTTTGTGACTAAACTGTGAAAACGTTGAGAGTTTTGGACTAATGGTGCACTTCACTCAAAATTATATACACATGGTTTGTTGCATACGTTGTTGCATTGATTTTATAGATTTCTTGCATAGGTATGAACAAAACTTTTACATCACACGAAAAATATGATCCTAGTCCACACCATTATAGTCTAGCCATACTAAATAATTGGTATAAATGTTTTATATTTCTGTAAAACTAATGTACAACTTTGTACTCTGGTGTACCAAAATAAGAGATGTAGATCTTTTCCCTCTTTCCTTAAAACTATTTAAAACAATTATATTTCAACCTCGCCAAAATAAGCCATCTAAACTTTTTCTGTTTCTCTAGATCAATTTGGGAATTTCTGTCTCAACGAATATGTTGTTTATGGATGTATAGATTAATTCGGTATGTTTTACTATGTTGTGCTTCTTATTCTTTAGCGTTGACCTGCTCCGGCGACGGCCGCTCAAATGTCTTGACTGCATCAACAAACAAACAGCAGCCTGACGAAACCAAAGCGTTGTCCACTGAACAAACAAACCGACCACCTTGGAAGCAAAACCCAACTAATCTGCTGTCACAAGCACCCGGCCCCTTCAAACCAGATTACTAGGCCTCCAAAGAAGAACCCGCTCTCCTTGGCACGCCAATCCGCCGCCCGCCGCATATATAGACGCTCTCACATGGGTCTTCCTATTCCAGTTCCAGTCTCTCTATCATTTAAAACTCTCGTAAACTCTTCCCAAACCAAGAAAACAAGCAGGGTCATCTCTTAGTCTGTTGCTTTCTTTAGCGTGCCATTATTTAGAAGTACAATACTATAATCTTATCTTACCGGAGTTGCCAAGTGTGCACAATCTTCTTGGTACTAATTACTAGGATGTTTTGCTGCTGCAAGATACTAGGAAGGTCAAGTCTATATAAAGTCTTCTGACGATGCTAATAAATCTTGCACTGCAATTTGCAAACCACCCCCCACTTCTTCCCCAACAACACACACTCTCTCTCTCTCTCTCTCTCTCTCTCTCTAGCCAATGATTAATTGATTAGTTGGAACCTCTGAGGAATCCTGCACGGCATTATCCCTTTTCTGTTCCACTCTCTCTCTCTCTCTCTCTCTCTCTCTCTCTCTCTCTCTCTCTCTCTCTCTCGCTTTCAGATGGTGGCCATCTTTACAGCAGCACCAGCACTGGTTCTGGTTGTGGCTGGCCTGTTGGGGGCTGCAACTGCCAATGTATGTTGCCACCAAGAACTGATCAAATCTCTCCCCTTTCTCTCAATTCATCAAAAGCTGATGATTGTCTCTGCCAAAATTGAGCCTTTGGGTTTGATGATGAATTCAGATCGGCGATAAGTGCTCGACGAGCGCGGACTGCGGCGCCGGGCAGTGGTGCTTCGACTGCGAGCCGGAGCTGTCCGGCTCCCACTGCGTCCGCTCCACGGCCACCAATCCCTTCCAACTGATTGTGAGAGCTCGCTTCTTTCTAGTTGTTTGTTTCTTCTTTATTGTGTCAAGAAAGGGACAAGGAGTGGTAATTATGCAATTGGTTGGTCTAGGATTTTGAGTTCCTGTCACGATATCTTGGCTGTCCAGATCTGCCCTGCAACCAAGCAAATCGGGAACAGAGCAGTTAGTAAGATTGTAATTCACTGACCAGCAAAAAATCTGCTGTTCAACTCATGCTGAGTCTGTTGGTGTCAGATTCTCAGTATGCGTACCGATTTCAGTAGATTAGACAAGGCATGTGGACTAATTTGCTCCCTAACTTCATGAGTTTGTTGTTTCCCAGAATACCCAGTTAGGACTCGTTTGGATTCAGTAATGGAGGAAGTCATGATTAAAACAGCTTCTGTTCATAGTTCTAATATTACTTCCTGAATGGATTTTGCTTCGTGTTTGGTCTGCAGAATAACTCATTGCCGTTCAACAAGTACGCGTATCTCACGACACACAATGCATTCGCGATTGTCGGGGAGCCGTCGCATACCGGAGTTCCACGCATCACATTCGACAACCAGGAGGATACAGTCACTGATCAGTTAAATGTAGCTTCTGCATCATCTGATAAGATTCTTCTGTTGTCCTACATCTCCTATTATGCATCTTACAACCAGCAAATTCTCATCAAAGTAGCAATGCTATACAGAATGGTGTTCGCGCGCTAATGCTCGATACATACGACTTCAAAGGAGATGTATGGTTGTGCCATTCCAATGGAGGGAAATGCAACGATTTTACTGCATTTGTGAGTAACTTAATATGCCTTCCTCCCTTATCTCATCTGAGGGGGGTTTCAGAGCACAGGGTTATAGTACTTTGGGTAATTGTAGGAGCCAGCACTGGACACATTCAAGGAAATTGAGGCATTTCTTTCAGCCAATCCCTCCGAATTGTCACTGTGATCCTGGAAGACTACGTTCACGCACCGAAAGGTCTGACAAACGTGTTCAAGGCCTCTGGCCTGTTGAAGTACTGGTTTCCAGTGTCCAAAATGCCGCACAACGGTCAAAACTGGCCTCTTGTCAGCGACATGGTCGCAAGCAACCACCGCCTCCTCGTGTTCACCTCCATCAGATCAAAGCAAGCCACAGAAGGAATTGCGTACCAGTGGAATTTCATGGTTGAGAACAATTGTGAGGCACCACTTCCTGCATACTTAACTCTGTTCTGCAGTTCATTTTATCTGCTGATTGTATGAAATTTACAAATTTCACTTTATTGCAGATGGTGATGATGGGATGGATGCCGGGAAATGCTCAAACCGTGCGGAATCCGCGCCTCTCAATGACAAGATCAAGTCACTGGTCCTTATGAACTACTTCCCCTCGGTCCCTGTGAAGGTAACTGCATGTTTGCAGCACTCCAAGAGCCTCACTGACATGGTGAATACATGCTACGGCGCAGCCGGGAATCGATGGGCTAACTTCCTCGCAGTTGATTACTACAAGGTAGTGAACATAGGGAGATACATCTCACATTCTGGAAATCTTCAATCTGGTGGAGTGTAGAAGTAACATTTTCAGTTCTGCTACAGTACAACCTGAAAGCTATATTGGTGCACAGACTCACTGGTGTTTCCGCATTTTCAAACTAATCTAATTCAGAGAAGCGACAGAGGGGGCGCGTTCCAAGCCACGGATCTGCTAAACGGGAGGCTCTTATGCGGATGCCAGGATGTCAAGGCTTGCCTGGTAAGACAGACAGAATTGCTACCTCCTTTGGTGTGCATCTGTGTCTCTTTGATATGATGTTATGTGAATCATGACGGAGTTCGCCTTCTTTTTTGTTTGGCCGTTTGCAGAAAGGATCAAGTGTTGTATGCTCCGCATGATTCCTGGATAAATAGGATTGATAGGAATGGTATATACATGCATATAACGAGGTGAGACTGTGATAAGGCTTCTTATGCTCAAGCTTGTTGTAATTCATTTTTATTGTTTGTGGTCTGCTTTGACAGATTGAAGTGTCTAAAAAATTGCCGCAGTTGGTGATGGTGTGATGATTTAGTCTCAAGACAAGACATATGTAGGATGCAGATTACTTGAAATCTGAAGGTTGAAAATGATGGATGGTATAGATTACAACATCGAACAGTGAGTCGAATTTATCAGCATATTATTAATCGTGAGGCATTGTATTTGTGCATAACTTTTTTGTGGAATAGTTGGCGCAGATTAATATAAAGAATAATAAAGCAAATGCTAGCTGTTTATGATTTCTCATTAATTATGGTTATTTTGTTGTAATTTAATGTGTTTCTACATTTATTTACTCGCTACTTGTTTCTTATTGAGAAATCAATATATGTGGAAATGTTTCTTCACATATTCAATGGTTGGACTCCTCACCTCAACTCCCTTCTCCCCTCAAACTATTTGGCCGAATTGACCACAGTACCACTGGCTTCCAACCACTTGCAATTCATCGTCGTCTTCGGTGTCGTCTAGAGCCATGTCATGCGTGATACCTCTGCATCTCCGAGACACTCGGAGAGAAACAGAAGAGAAGACGTAGAAGGCAGAAGGCGCCACCAGTTGAACAAGGCAGAGATAATGGTGGCGCAGGGTGCGTGTGTTAATTTATGTATGGGACCGTGTGGTCGGTGTGAGTGGAGGTTGGGCATATATGCCAAGCTGTAGCCAGAGACGGACCACGAATGAAAGAAAAATGAATTGAGATCTATCTTCTCCTATCTCTCCTCTCTTGCGTCTTCACTCTTCTCCGGTGCGTTTCTATCCTTCCTCACATCTCAGCATCTCACCGGTGGCAACGGACACCACGCAGCAACGGTTGGTCGCCCAGATGGATCTCACTGCCAAGGCGGTCCAAGACAGTTCGCGCTTGCATGACGAGGCGGGCCGCTGGTTCGTGTCATTGGCGGCGTAGATGGATGCAGCCACGCAGGCTTTGGCTCGGCTTCAACTGACGCCCATGGCGAGTCCCCGCGATGGTGATGATCCTTGTCCGGAGACGTTTCGCGCTGACGGGGAAGGGTGTGTTGGCGTTGCAGCCGTGTCCCACCGGCAAGGTTTGGCATGTGCCGTCCACAGGCGCAGGGTCAGCGAGCCATTCTCCAGGAGCTAGATCAGGAGGTAGAAAGCCATTGGGCGCGTTGGTGTGGGGTTCGGTGGCGGTGGTTTTGGTGGTGCAGGAGGTAGTCTGTTAGGAGCGGTGGACTTGGCGGCGGTAGACCGGGACCGGCGCACGGTGAACAGGGCGGAGCAGGCCGGTCCCATCTTCCAAAGATGTCTTTCCCTCGTTTCAATGGGGATGAACCTCGTATCTGGAGGGACAAGTGTTTGGATTACTTTTGCATTTTCAACATCCATCCCTCCCGCTGGCTGACAACGGCCATGAGGTGGTTGAGTGGTGCCCGTTCATCTTCGTGGTGGAGGCTAAATTTGGCGCAGATGATCACCGCAAATTCATGAAGGCCCTAACCAGTGGCGGAGCTTCACATGAATTATAGAGGGAGCCGGCGTCAAGAGGATTGCAAAGTAAACACAGAAGGGAAGACACAATTAGCAGATCATAGTGTAATTTTTCTAAGTTTAACAAAGCAAGAAGGGACCATGGCCCCGTCTGATTTGCACTAAGCTCCACCACTGGCCCTAACGATGCTGAAGCCACGCAGGTCGTTGGAGGAATACCGCGATCAACTTGAAGACCTAGTGTATGAAGTGTCCATGCAGAATCCGTATTGTGATGAACAGTTCTTCCTGAAGACAGAATTTCATGGCTCGGTCGAGTCTCAAGTGCTAGATTCCTTGGACTGATCTATCCTCTTGGCACAAGTTCAGGAAGAGGTGCTTGCTGATTGTAAAACCATGGGCATTCTGTCAGGCGAACGCTGCTCACGGTGACGCTCGCCTATGATCAAGCGATCTTGCACCATTCAATGCTCGCCCGTACCGGTACTTTCCATTTCACAAAGATGAGATCGAACGGCAAGTCTCCGCTATGCTCCAATCGGGCATCATTGCGCAGAGTATGAGTCCGTTCACATTCCCTGTTCTACTTACTGGTCCAAACGAAAGATGCGTCCTAGCGTTTTTGAATTGATTATCGCAAGCTGAATGAACTCACACTGAATAACACCTTTCCGACGCCAGTGATTGATGAGCCTCTCGGCGAGCTAGCGGGTGCCCAATTGTTTTCCAAGCTAGATTTACGCGCCGGGTATCATCAGTTCCCGGTCATGCCATTCGGGCTCTGCAATGCTGTGGCGACCTTTTTGTGTGTCATGAACTCAGTACTCAGCCCGTGTCTTCGTCGCTCAGTCCTGACGACATCTTAGTCTACAGTCCCTCTCTTGCAGCTCATGTGGCGCATCCGACAGAGGTTCTTTCTCTGCTTCTCCTCAATCAGTTGTTCATCAAACGCTCTAAATGTTCGTTCGTGCAACAATGTGTTGAATATCTGGGACACATCGTATCCGCGGCTGGAGTTGCTATGGATCCGCACAAAACTCAGGAGATACAGGACTGTCCGTGGCCGCCAATAGTAACGGAGCTCAGAGGCTTTCTTAGTCTTACGGGGTACTACCGTAAATTCGTGCGCCGTTGTGGGCATCTGGCTAAACGTCTCACTAATCTGCCAAGAAGAAGAGTTTTGTTTGGAATGGCCAGGCTGAGGCGACATTCCTTGCTCCGAAACAAGCGATGGTCTCCACCCCTGTTCCTGCTTTGCCGGATTTCCACAAACAATTCGTGGTTGAGACTGATACATGCAACCAAGGAATTGGGGCAGTACTCATGCAGGAAGGACACCTTGTGGCGTTCCTCAACAAATCTCTGAGCGTCGTGCATCGCCAATTGTCAATTTACGAGGAGGAATTTTTGGCTCTCATTATGGCGTCCATATCTTTAGAGCGACGAACGCCTCATCCGCACAGACCACCATAGTCTCAGCTGTTTGGACCATCAGCATTTAATTCTCCCATACAACGCAAGACGATGACTCGATTGATGGGGCTCCGGTTCAAGATTGTGTATAAGAAGGGATCAGACAACATGGCAGCCGATTCTCTCTCTCGTATTGGGCACCTCATGTCACTGCAGGCTTGTTCGGAAGTGCATCCAGCTTGGATTCGGGAGGTCATTCACTCTTATGTGACTGATGCGGATGCGCAGCAGCGCTTGGCAGCGTTGGCGATCACAAGTCCGGATGAGCAGGGCTTTGAGATTCATCGCGGTCTGATCAAGCACGGCGGCTACATCTGGATTGGTTCGAATGCCGCGTTGCAGACCAAGTTGATTCATGCTTTTCACAGTAGTCCGGTTGGAGGTCACTCGGGTGTCCACACAACCTATCAATGGCTGAAGCATCTTTTCTCCTGGACTGATATGAAGGTTGCAGTGATTGACTATGTCAAGCAATGTTCGATATGCCAATAGGACAAGCATTCTCACTCTCCTCTGGGCGTCCTGTTGCAGCCATTGCCGATTCCTGAAAATGCTTGGCGCGATCTGACTATGGACTTCGTGGAGGGTCTGCTTATGTCTGATGGCGCAAATGTTATCATGGTGATTGTCGACCAATTTACCAAATATGCACACTTTGTCCCACTCCGGCACCCTTTCTCAGCTCCACAAGTGGCTCGTCTATTCATGGACACAGTAATCAAGTTGTGTGGCGTGCCACAGACTACTGTCTCAGACCGCGACAACATTTTCACCAGCTCCTTTTGGAAGAAAGTGTTCACTGCTCTTAGTACTCGGTTGCAATTCACCACGGCATATCATCCGCGGATGGACGGGAAAAGTGAACGGGTGAATTAATGCTTGGAGATGTTCTTGTGTTGTGCGATTCAAGACTCCCCTAAGAAATGGCATAAGTGCCTTCCTCTTGCCAAGTTCTGGTACAATTCCTCCTTCCACGATTCCCTTGGTTGTTCCCCCTTCGAAGCTTTATATGGATATGATCCTAATGTTGGGGCAATCCCTGACACGCTGTCGGATACCAAATTTGAGGCGGCTGATTTGATAGCCCAGCGTGCTGCTCATATGGAATTCTTGAAGCAACACCTGGCTGCGGCTCAAAACCAAATGAAGATGCAGGCAAATCTGAAAGAACCTATATGTCGTCTAAACAGGGAGAGAATAAGTATTCTGAAAATAATTACGTGTGTGGCCCAATTTTAATGCGAAATTAAATTAGTCTGATTTTTATATGCTTAAATCCTAAATACATTAGTTTTAACTAAGTGCACCAACATCCATGTTTATATCAAGACTTGCAATCTTATGTGATAAACATGTAATTCAATCTCTACAAAAGAAATGGAATTATTCTAGTACAAATATGAATTGCAATAAAGGAGATAAGAGGCAAATGATGTTTGTTCTGAAATTCGGATATCCATTGATATCCTACATCTCTGTTTGAGGACCCGATCACTCTTAATCAAAGGTGAATTCTTTTTCAAACCACTTCCTCTTAAGGACACCCTTACGTTTCCTCGATCATTATGACTAGCTCCTTTATCCACTCCAGAGATGACAGATTCCACAACCACTTCTCAAACCACTCGGGCCTCTTTACGAACTTATTGAAGAGATTACCGAGTCAACGCCACCAAGTCGTCTAGGAGTCAGTGACCTCTAAGAGTAATAAACTCTCTGACTCTCACTCGCAAATGACTGATACTGAGCTCAAACCGTTGCAACAAATGCAATCACCTAGTGCATGTGATCGATGCATTAAACTTCCCTCACACCTCACCAAGAGCAACACATGCACCAGAGGGATTAGAGAGGGTGGAACCAAGTGGAGGAGGTCAACAAATGATCCAGGAGGCAGCTGCAACTCTTCCAAGCCGATCTAAGGTGGCTACATATAGCCAACTAAAAAACTAGCCATTGGAGGTCTCCTGCGAGGTCGACAGTTTAAACCGACCGTAGACCGGTCAGACTGACCAACTCTTAATGGTGAGAAAACAATCGTTGGATACTTTGAACCATATAAGATCACTATAACCCTCGAGTTTCCTGCACCAACCCAGATACTTAGGAGAAAAACTTTCCGGACACACTTAGAGACCCCAGGAAACTCTGGAATGAACCTCCGGGCAAAACAAACTCTATGTTACTCCCCTCGGACACTTTGGGTAAAACCCGGAGTGTCTGACTAGGAGGCTTATGGTCAGACCAAGCCCGAAGGCCGGTCAAACCGACCCCCTAAACTTAGCTCTCCGAAACTCAGTTCCCAAGCACGTACCTTCTATAACACATCCGGATACTCTAGAAACACTTGCCTACTGAATTCTAAGTCCAGATACTCGAGAAATGGAACTCCCGGGTCCCCTAACTACAGTCGATCACACTGTCCACCTAGATAGGTCGGATCGCTCATGCCTAGACACAAAGTCTAGGGACAACCCAAGCAAACAACAAACTCCGCCTAGAGTCTTTGAGCACTCATAGCTCAGAACCTCCACACAAGCTAGAACCGTAAGTTCTAGCAACTCCACCATAAAGGAAACACGACGACATGCAACACATGCAAATGGTTTGGGCACTCAACATGCGACATGATCAAGCTACTCATCCGATAGCCCCCTCTTGGTAGTACGGCTATATATCTTATAATTTGATACCCTCAAAACTCCTTGAGACCGATCAAACTAGAAAAACCTAGTCTAGTCATACATTTGTCTTGCACATTCCACTTGAGCTCGACGATGTTCATCATCCTTGCTCCAAGTTGAAATTACCTTGATCACCATCTCTTCATGAAGTCTTTCATTTAGCTCCCCTTAATCCATCACGGCAAGCCTTCTCTTGAGAACATTTTCACTTGATGGACCATGAGTTTCAAGCATATGACTTCTCATGACGCTTATCTTGAGCTTGCTTTCCTCAACCTTGATGATGATCACACTTGATATCATCCTCCCATGGGCTTGTAATGGAATCTTTCTTTCGATGCAAGACCCTGAGTGGCACCTAACCCACACTCTTTTCATACACATACATAGATAATGGGTTAGTCCAATAAATACAGTATGCAATTGCTTACCAAATTCACTTGAACACATCATGACAAGTGGCACAATCTATATGCTCGTATGTTGAACATCTTGAGTCCAGTCCTTGGTCAATATTCATTTTTTCTTCTTGATCACATGACATTCACCTCTTGAATTCATTGATCTTGATGCATAATTTGATTTGATGACATTCATCCCAAGTCCAGCTGATATCCTTCATGCATCACTTATAGAACATAACTTCCTATACAACTCAAGAAATATGTTAGTCTATAGCAATTGTCATTAATTACCAAAACCACGTTAGGGGCTGGTCGCACTTTCAGGATCACAAGCATACAGAGCGAGTGTTCCAGGTTGGGGATCGTGTGCTCCTTAAGCTTCAACCGTACGCTCAGAAGTCAATCGTCAATCGCCTCTATCCAAAGCTTTTCTTCAAGTTCTTTGGTCCTTATGAGATTTTGGAGAAGATCAATGTTGTCAGTTATTGGCTTGCCTTGCCCGAGGTCTACCTGATTCACCTTGTGTTCCATGTGTCTCGGCTGAAGAAGTTCGTACCACCCTTGTTTTTGCAAAGATGCCAAAGTTGCCTTCTTTGGATACCTCCGATACTGAGCGTAAAGCCATTCTGGATCGCCGTTTGGTTAAGGAAGGGAATAAAATAGTGCCTCAAGTGTAGATTAAGTGGACCAACATTCTTGCTAAAGCTGCTACTTGGGAGGATTAGGAAGTGCTATGCACTAGCTTTCCTTTGATTCTTGCTTGGGGACATGCAAGCTCTCCTGCCAGGGATGGGTGTCATGCATGATACCTCGGTATCTCCACAAGGCACTCAAAGAGAAATAGAAGAGAAGACATAGAAGGCAGAAGACGCCACCAGTCGAACAAGGCCGAAATAATGGTGGCGGAGGGTGCATGTTTTAATTTATGTGTGGAACCGTGTGGTCAGTGTGAGTGGGGGTTGGGCATCTATGACAAGCTGTAGCTAGAGACAGATCACGAAGGAAATGAATTGAGATCTATCTTCTCCTCTCTCTCATTCTCTCTCGCATCTTCTCTCTTCTCCAGTGCGTCATATCCTTCCTCACGTCTCAGCATCTCACTAGTAGCGACAGGGTGTTACAAGCCTTTGCATCAATCTCATATAAGAAATCACTGCCCTTACCACTACTGATGGTGCCTTCATCCTCTAATGCCAAAGCCTCAACAAATATATCTGCAACACCACCTTCAACCACACAATCTAACATGAAGCCTTCTTGTCGGTCAAGACTGTAAGCCCGTTCACCAACTCTTTTCCTTGGAACAATCCGTGCAGCAGCATGCCTTCGGTGACAGAATCTAGGATGTAACAATTATGAATACAAATTTGTATTAACATGGGATGTGATAACATTTTTGCTTTACTTTCAAGGAGGCATGTGAATATAACATAGATGGCTAGAATCATATTATTACTATGTATTTTTATTTTTATAGATAATAGAAGAGCGAGCTCCCCGACCTCCATGTACTAGTACTGTGTACCACCATGGTCATCTCATTCCAAGGCGACAATTGTAATGACCAGATGACGGATGCAGGGACTCTATTTGTCACAGATTTATGGACATAATTTCTCTTGAACTATCGTATGAACAACTTACAACATCACAAAAAACACTGATTCGTAGACTCCACATGAAAACTATTAAGGCATTCTTACAGAACCAAATTTCTCTAACTTTTACCATCCATTTGGAGATCTTGGCACATATTGACACCGGTACCCTCATAGTCTCGTGTCAACAGGGAGATAATAGAAATACACTTTAGCATTAGCAAATCCACTTTTAGATGATACAAGAATCTTGACTTGTCACATCCCTAGCTGCTAAGGCTCCCGTGTCGCTTGCATTCGAGCGACCCAGGAAAATAGTCCGTCCTCTCTCACCACCATCATCATCGATGCCTGCAGCAGCAGCGATGAAGTCCAGCTCCAAAGGAGCGGGTGGCTCTCGCTGGTGCAGGACACCAGGGTGGTGGCCCTGGGCTTCGGCGGTGGCAGTCAAGTGTGAAGCGACTAGGGCCAGGAAACCGGTGAAGTTTGGCGTACGGTGGCGTGTGGCCAAAGATGGTGACATGGTCCTGCGTCCGTGTGGGCGGTGTAAGCATAGCAGATCTGGCAGGCATCGTGCGGGAGGTGCAGGCGCTGGCTCTGGTTGTTGCGAGCGCTCTGCCCGTTGGTGCGGTGACCCATGCATGTGAGTAGTGCAGCCTCATCCGTCTGCCTACTCCATGCGGTGGCGCCCCTAGTGGGCCTGTGGATTTGGTGCTCCTCTAGATTTGGTGGGCACATGGACTGTCCTGCGAATGGGTGGCAAGCGAGCATGGTTGCCTCATGCGGCGGCCCCTTGCCGTTGTGCGTGGCCGCAAGATGGAGTTCTGCAAGGTGGTTGAGATGATGTTGCATGATCTAGATCCGGCTTTAAGGAGTTGTCAGGTCACCTAGCGCGGGCATGGGCACTAAGGTTCGGCGGTGGTGCTGGTCTATGGGCGCCAGGTGGCTAGCACGGTTCATTAGGGGTGGCGAGGTATCGTGCTCCGCGCGAAAGCCCTGTGTCAAGTTTTGTCGGTACCGGTAATGGCGATGCTCTTGGGCGTCGTTTCTCTTTTTGGAGGCGTCATCGCAAAGCTCGAATCTGGCACCCTTGGTTGTGCTGGCCGGTGGACGACGGAACAGCTGCCTTGGATGGTTACGTAGGAAGCCAGGGCAGCAGCCACGAGAGCGGCGAGGTTGCGGCTTCTAGAGGTGGAGCTACAGCTAGACGCTATGAGGGTGGTAGCCCTGTGTTGCGGGTGCAGGGGGATTGCTCTCCTAGTCGGCAAGGCATCCCTCTAGCAGATGCCTCAGGCCTGTTTGATGTTTGGGGCTCCTAGCGTCTCGGCGACATGGTGAGGCCCCGTTGCGGTGGCGACAACTTTTCCCCTTCGTCTTCGGCACGGTGTGGATGTTGTGGAGGTGGCCTTGGGCTTTTGGTGTGGTGGGCGTGATCTGCAGTGGTGCTCATGTGTAGCTTGGGCTATGGGGTAGCCAGCGTATGCTGCACCATGGCTTGCATGCATACGAGGGATGTCGGGGCAACTCCGGAAGGTGGTGAAGGCGGTCTATGTTGGGCGTGATGGTAGGGCGGATGCCAGGGTGGTGGCCTTGGGGGTGGCGGCAGGCAGGCTGGCGATGGCTTCGACATTGTGGAAGACATTGACACCAGTGGTAGAAGATCCCCTCATCAAAGCTAGAGTAGCTCGGGTCTACTCTTCCCATAGTGGATTGGCTTCTCTCTCTTAGCGGTGGTGACGGTGATTGTTGTGTGGTGGTGCAGCTTCTAAACGACAAGAGGTTCTTCTTCTTGATGTGGTTGCGAGACAGCTTTCGTGCTCTTTTGAGCCTGTTGGGGTTTCCTGCATCCTTGTTGCGTGGGTCACATCGAATCTAGCCTACTCGGTAGGTTGCAGGCCTGCCTTTGTGTGGCAGGGTCGGTCTTCAATGGATGGTGGGGTTTGTAGACTTCGGTGCTCTTGGATTGTCTGCTTCGTTGCTGGTGTTTTGGTGGTGCATCCTTTTGTAGTGTCTGTTATGTTATTGCTAACATGCGATGTGATTATTTTCCTTTTTTTATTTTTCTTCTTTATCAATGAAATAGCAAAGCTTTTGTCTTTATTTTTTCTAAAGTTCAACATGTAAGATGAAAACGGTGAAATACACGGGAACAACATGAAAGCAAAACCACGTAACAGAGTTTTGAATAGAAACATGAGGGGGTTGTTGGGGAAAACAAAAGAAATAAACAAAAAAATCGACATTACCGGGGATCTAGCCCCAGGTCACCCGCATGATAGGCGGGAATACTTACGACTACCCTACAATGTATGATTTCTCTTGCTTCTGCTTATCTCTTCTTAATAATTAATTCCAAAGTTTACACTGTGTTGAACTGACCCCGTCTATGAATGAAAGCAGCATAATGACATGCGTAAAGCAAGTCAAGTGCATTTTGCCCTGAAGAGATGGAAGGTTGAAAGCGCAGGTATGCATGCACATATCGAAGAACCAAAAGAGAGATTTTGGCCTGTATAGATGTAAAGCACGCCATGTGCACGTATGACTACAGAAAAGGATCACGAAACAGAAGAAGAGACCTTCCATTAAAGGTGTGTTTGGTTGGTTGGATGAGGCGGGATGGAAGATGGCCATCCAGTTTTCTAAGGGATATCCCTATGTTTGGTTAGGTAGATGGAGTGAATGAGGCGGCCACATTGAGAGAATATTCATTGTAGATGTTGGATGGCTTCACCCCGCGAAATCGGTCGGACCACACAGCCCACGGTGCTCACGCTAACCACGTGTGAAGTCCTCTCACCTCCTAACCCCTCCTCAGTCCTCAAACGACCTCACCACTCCTCATGACTCAGCCCGACACGTTCCTCGTCAACACCGGTGGCGTCGCCGGCCAGTTGCTGGCCCGCCGCGTCTCCATCCCTCACCTGCTCTCATGGTGACTAGAAGTAGTTGTCCGGCAACAACAACTCTTGTCCTTTCCCCTCCTCTCCCTTCATTTCTTGGGCAGTAGCAACCACCTTGGAGTAGAGCAGGGGGACCGATTTGGAGGAAGCAGCCAACGGCAGCAATCTCGTTTTGCTCTGCTTGCTGTTTGTCTTCCCCACACGTAAGGTACAACTCCCAATTCTTATATCTGAAAAAGCAGTGCCTTCTAGTGTGATTAATTAGCTTCTGATGTGCTAATTACTTCTATGTGTTCTTGATGATAACATGGCATAGAGATAGAGATATATCCCTTTCTGATTTCTTGCTGCAACACTCTGCCTACCTTGATTCGTCGCTCCTCGTCTGATTCATAGCTTACCTACTCTGGAATTTCAAACCACCCGTGTGACTTTTTATGTCAGTATGGGCATGGAGGAATCCATTCTTCTTGGCGTTGGCATCAGTCACATCTTAATTTCATTTTGCTTTCTGGTAATAGAATCCAACTTAGAGGGTATGTGATGTTCATTGTACTGCGTCCTCAATTTATATTCATTTGTAGGCGTGTGCAGAGAGGCTATGGTAGTAATCTATTGAAAGAGTAATAATTAGGGCCCAATATCCATTGCTAGGTTTGATTGGAATAAGTAGGATTGGAGTTCTGATATGTTCCATTTCCTTACGTACTGTACATAAGCTTGATAACAGTATTGGTTGGAAATGAAGACTAAGTAGATGGTTGTGGAATTGTGGTTTGTACACACCTAACCATCCAACTAAACAAAAATTTGGTTCTTCCTAGCTATTGTTATCATCAATCAAATAAAAAATTAGCTTATTTCATTTATTCAACCAAACAAAAAATTAGCTCGTTGACTCTATCCTATTTGGTGCCCTCCAACCAAAAGTATCCTAACTCACTGCTGCTCCCTAGTCATGATAGAATAGCTGCTCCTAATCATGATAGAATATATCGATGTAGTACGCCTCGATGGTACCCGTGTGTCTCGACAAGAGGAGACATTCACTTCACAGCTGCACAGCACTTGCTTGTAGATAGACACATATAGATCACCAGCAGCAAGAGATAAGATTCTCCAAGACCATTGTGTCCCATATGGCCCTACAACAGAAGGCACGCGCATGCTACGCTACAGAACTAGCTACGCATTAACGCATAACATGCGCCACTTTTTCGTTTTTCCTTGCCCGACATTTCTTGCCTATGTGCATGCAGTGCACACCATTCTGATAAAAATGCACAGCTAGCTAACTAGTCAATACATGTGGCACAGTACCGGTCCAGTAGTTATATGTGTATGTGCCTTTCTCAAGTTAATGGGAGCACGTGGACATATGTGCACAAAATCGTCACTCATATATATTATGTAACAGAAGAGTATTACAGCAAAAAAAAAGTATGCCACTATATGACTCGGTGCAAAAGGCTAAGAGATAAATTACCGGAATTATGTCTATTTATAATTAAGTTTGCTTAAAATATTGTTACATCTCAATCACATTTTAAACATTTAGATCAACATCCAACCATCTATATTTCCACCTCACTCTATATTACCATATGTAACAGACGAACTAAAAATTGCATTAACGTTTTACTAAATTTACAAACTTTTAAGGTGACCAAAATTTACAAAAATTTCAAACAACTGAGAATTAACAAATCTGATAAATTAATGGCTAATATGGTAACTATTAGGTATAAAATTTACTTTTAATAGATCGTAATTAGACATATATTGGCTCAAATTTTTGTTAGTATATATCTGAATTTCTCATAATAATTTTAGAGATGCACAAATGCTTTTTTTTTCACACGAGAGATTGTACACCCATGTGTTCTTTGGCATTGCCCCGCATACCTAGCTGTTTTGAGCTCCTTTGCAGCGTTACTTTCTCTCACATGTTTTTTGGTTGCATGCGCATGCATAATTGTGGGCCTTCGCCAATCCCTCCTTCGCCCTTTTTACTCATTTTGCCGCCGCTGACGTTAGTCTCGAACTCCAGCTAGCGGCTTTACCGTCGCCTTCAACAACGATTGGCAGTGCCTTCAGGGAGGGGCATTCGGTAAGGGGAGCATCTGTGCGGCGGCGACGACCGGCTATGCTAGCCCCTGCTTGGTGCTACTGGCTTCGCTTCTGCGGCGACACCAGACACCAGGGAAGGAAGGCGAGGAGCGGAGTTGGCCCTGGTTAAGCTGGATCGACTGACATTTAGCAAATCCATAATTACGGTGCACATACATTATTAAACTAGCTATTTGTCAGTCATTTAGCTAGCCCCGGCTAATGGCAGTGTAGTTCGATCTTTCTAGGAGTACTTAGTATCTTCCAGATCCAACTCAAATAGATCAGAGCTAGAATCACTTTTCCAACCACAACCATCACCATCTTCCCCTCCTTCCACCTGATGACCATCACTTGATGCTGCATCAAACATCTTCTCATGGACATGGCGCTCCTTCTCCAAAGCACCTCGTTCCCCTCCTTCCACCTGATGACCATCACTTGATGCTGCATCGAACATCTTCTCATGGACATGGCGCTCCTCCTCCCAAGCACCGCACCTCACCACCCACCTCTCCTCGTCGCCACCAGCGCTCCTCACAACCCTAACGCCCTGCAGCCTCCTGTCCCCCATCACCACACCCAAATCATGGCCGCAGCCAGCAGCTGCCGTGACAATATCACTGCTCCCACGCGAGGACGACGAGGAGACCTTGGGCGGCTCGTCACGGCCGGTCGCCGTCGTACTGGTTGCCGCCGGCGGGTTCTTACGAAAGCTCGCTTCCGGCGGCGACAGCATGGAGCCGAAGAAGGCGGCGAGGTTGCTCTTCGTCTTGGGTCCCAACTCCTGGGTGTGGTAGCTTTCCTCCATCTGCTCCTTGTCGTCCGTCATGATCTTCACTTGGATCATTTGGTCTCCAGGCTCCCTGACGGTGACCGGGCCGGTAGCAAGGTCGGCGAGGCCGTCGTCGAAGTAGCGCGTTGCTCCGAACACGTCGAGCTCGCCGGACTGCCGGCGGCGCTGCATTGTAAATGTGTGAGATGGTGGAACCGGAAGTTGTGTGCTTGTGTGTGCATGTGTGAGGTTACATGTTTATAAAGTTGTGAAGGAGGGTAGATCGATGCATGTTGGTGGATTTCATGGCTGAGGGAATGTATGGGGCTGAGGAGGCAGCACGTAAGCTAATACATACAAATTCCAATGACCTGTAGCAGGAAAGGAATGGGTTTTCATGAATGAAGCAAGTAGATCCTTGATGTCCGGCTCATGATTGTTGGAGCGTCCGATTGGCCATGTCTACTCCACTCCACCTGCACGTGGATCATGCTTGCTCATAAAGACCACAAAATTCCAATGAGCACAAGAATGTTGTGATAGCAGAATATATATATATATATATACCAGAGTTGTGTACGTCTCCAATGTTGTGATCAAATTCCAGGAAAAGAATGTTTTATCATGGGGATCTACACTGTAGATTAGTTCCACCGTGCCGCCAACACATCCTGTCGCTGCCCCGCACTCTTTCCTGTCTCTGATGGCTCATATTAATTGCACCGAATCCGCCGATACCCACCGCCTTCCCCAATAAATACCCTAGTTTTACTCCTTAATTAGATCCGTTGTTGTCATGCGGAACTCCTCCGGTCCTCCACCGCTCACGGCCAGGTTGCCCTGTGGTGAGAATTACCGGACGCGGGAAAAGAGACCAGCGTTGAGCAAGACCAACGGGCCGGGGGACAGGCGACAAGAATGACGACCATGCGTGGTCGCGATAGTTAGGTGCGTCTTTTCTAAATCGATTAAAAAGTTGTTTTTTCTAGATCGACGAACTTAAATTAAAGTTAATGAGATAGTTGCATGTTTTAAAATTATATGTAACTTTAGATTTAGATTACATATACTTTTAGATTTAAAGTTATATAAACTTTTTTATACAAATGCAAACTTGATAATGTACAACTAATATAAATTTGTGTTATCTAGTTGTGGCGGAGTCTCGTATTGAGTTGACGTACCCTGAAGTTTCTGTAAACATGAAAATTTGCGTAGATATCTCCAGAGAATGCTATATAACATATGAATCTACAAGAACATGATCATTTATGGAGAATGCCATGTAAAAATGAGGAGATAAAATGAACAGCGTCGCGACATCTCCTCAATTGATATCTTCTTTTTTACATAATCATTTGTCTATTTTACGCTCATACTATTAACTCATTCTTGAACCAGTGTTCGCCACTGCTCTAAGCATGCAGACATATATAGTGACCGAGGTTGACACAAATTAATCACCACCACTGTATTTTGGGCTGAGCTCGCATTAGCGCCACAAACTCGAGCGACTAGCCGTTGGTTCTGGAACTTGACACATACATCGTCTGCTGTGTTCGTACTTAATTTGATGCGAAATGCAGCCGGCAGATGCTTCTTGCGATGCTCTTTCGGTTTCAGGGAAACTGTTGCGATTAAATTGGTGCGCGCACTCAATGTGCCAAGATGCAAGACGCAAGCTAGCCCAATGCAAGAGACCTGGCGGGGTTGGCGAAGGAGATGGAAGGGTAATCTTTGGTAATACCGAATCAGAAAACGGCATATATTAAGTATCTTCAGTGACCGAGATTTCCAGTCCAGAGTCCAGACAGTATGTGCAAGCCATGAGCATTCGGGTAAGAGCGTCACGAGGCACCCATCTCATCTCATCCCATCAGCTGTTCTCTCTCAAAAAAAAAGTTGATATTGTCACCATCTTTTTGTATAAAGGATATATGATCCTTTTTCTAAAATATTGCCATGGTTAAACTCCTTTGTTTTAAGCCTTTTTTAATAATGAAAGGGTCATCCTCTTGACTTCTGCATCATGTGATGCACATGACTAAATTTTATTTAAGCAACTACAAAGCAATCATACCGAAATCGGTATATAAAATGGCAACAATGCCAGCCTATGGCTTGCATCGGCTGAACAACCTGCCTCTGCCGTACGACGACATGCTATTTTTACAACAAGTACAACCACATAAATGACACTAGAACAGATAAAGAATAATTCTCCAACACGACAATGCCTTCACAAACGGAACGACGTTCATGCGCTATTGTCAATTCTATCCAATGAAGCAAAGATAGAGTGTTTTCACCCCGAATCTCTAGTGTTCACCATTTGCACTGGTGTCGATGACCGCCGTAACCCCAGCCAAGTCCCCAATTATGTCATTGTGGATCGTCGCAGTCATTGTCTGTCCTCGAAAATAGAGTCTAGACCACCGGAGGGGAAGTTGCATCGAAACAGAACGCGCCTACACAGGGAAGCTCAAGTCTGCCATGATCTCCTCGTCTGCTAGTCAAGTCGCCGCATTCTACCACCACTTGCTGAGTTGAAAACAGCCTTAGAGAAGCTATGACGCCGACCACTTGACCTGGCTGCAGGAGCACAAGGGCGCACCCCTTTGCTGTTGGCTGAGCATAGCACCCATGCACCACCCCTACACCAGTCCTCTTCAGTCTACTGCATAGCGCACAACCAGCAGCCGCCATGCCGTCTTGGTGAGCCACCGGTCGACCGTCCTAATCCAATTTGAAGGATTCCACCCACGTAGCCTCCTCTAGATCGATCGCCGCCTGAATCACGTGTGAAGAGATGTCCCGCCGCACCACTACTCAATATGCCTCGCATCCGCCCAAAGCAAGGGGTGTGTAAAGACCCATGGTGGCGGTGGCAGCGAGGAGAGGAAGGAGATCAAGACGGCGGCGGCGGCTAGGGTCAGTTGCCCCTGCTGTCGCTCTCACAAGAGCTGACACGGGAGGCGCTCGTGGGTTGAGATTGTTCCTCCCGATTTAATTGGGCTATTTATAGGACTGAATTTTCCCATATTTCTGCAGAAATTAATTGTACTATTTTGTATGAAATTTCTCCGTATGTTTTCAAGCTGAAATTTCATCTTACTTATATTTCTCAACACCATATGAGTTATTTCTCACACCATACGAGCTGTGTCGTCAGACCACAGCGGTTTCATAATGCGCATAACTCAAACGGAGGCTTCATTTTATTCTACAGCAGACGGGTAATATGTTCTAACTCCAAAATAAGTATCCAACGAACTCGTCAAATTAGTGTTTTCAATTTGCATAAACCATGTGCTTGTTGCCTACAGCGCCTTGGGGAAAAACAGAAATGTTATGCAATACTCAACCAAATACGTGTATGATTTCAATAGGAATATATATCCCTCCAAATCGCTCGACGATTTGTGCCCTACAGGAGAAGGAGGAGGTGTGGGAGGGGAAGGTTGTGGCGTTGAGGGTGGGCACAGTAGGGACTACGAGCTATTGACAACATGATGTAGGACAGGCTAGGAATCGAACCTATGCCACGGAAAGAAGCGGAATGTAGATTGGAGGAGGAGAAAGCGAAATAAAAATATAGGATATTAGAATAAGTATGTGATCTAAGCTAGTGGCCTAAAATTGGAGTATATATCTTACAGATTTTCAATTGCATGTTGTCTAGACAATAAAAAGATGTGTTTTCAGCTCCAGTTTCACGTGGAAACTGCAAAGAAATGCTGGGGATTGATCGACCAGAGAACTACCGTAAAATATTATCTCGACCTGAGCTGAAAATTACTCGTAGTACTACACCTTGCAAAGAGCCAAGTTTAAGTATAAAGCAGGGGGCGTTAAAGGGATTCTTGTTGAAAAGTTTTTGCATAAATTCCAGCATATATATTCTCCTTGTGTGCTTGCCCAAGTAACACGTTCTGTTGTCTGTTGAGATGACCCCCAACCCCCCAATCCTCCCATCTCGACAGTGTTCTTTACGAGTTTGATAACTGTTCCCTTTGTCACAACTTGAAGAATGGTATTGCGACTTTGATGATGCGCAACTAAGTTTATGTTGAGTCCTCTTAGATCTGGTGGCGGTGCCAGAGTTTGCAATTTGCTCATGATCTTTGCTACATCCTGAAAGTATTCAGGGAGGGAGGGTTCACCTATTCCTAAGCATACAATAACAACTACCAATGAGTACAAATATACTTGTAATTTTTAGTAGTGCTTGGACATGTAAAATAACATGACATCAATAGGAATTGGAGTAACAACCCTAACATTCTAGTAACATCTACAGAAAGACGTCCTCATTACGATAACAGATCGACAATGAGGTGTAAGCATCAATTCCATAGTAACATCATAAGACATGATTCGACATAACGTGATATGACCCAGCAGATCAACAACATAATTAAATGACGAACTCAAGATAAAACCTAGCGGGTTAACATCAACCAGTTCATGATTTGACCCAGCAGATTAACATCATCTATTAACAAAAGAGCTTAAGATATGACCAAACAGATCAACATCAACCAGTTCAATTTTAGATCAAAGAGACAATATACAGAAATAAAACAACAACATGGCAATGTTGCAAGCTCAGCTTGCCTGAGTTGGAATATTCCTCTAGTTCCTGTTGAAGTTCGGGGTTATAAGGCTCCGCTCCCTCGCTACCAATTTCTATCGCAATGAAAAATGGCGACAAGAAAAGGAATGGCAAAAAATAATGTTGAATCATGATGAAATGAGATGAATGATCTATGAAAATGCAGTTCAATGGATGTCACATTAAATTGGAAGATTACAACAGTTGGTTTCATGGCAAGTGCATTTACAGAAATAAAGATATAAAATTATAAGTGAGGATAGCAATTTTAATTATGTTTTGACCATTCTTAGGAATTCAAAATTTTTTGAAATAGTAGCATGCTTGGAATTATTTTTGGTTGGTAGTGTTTAGATTACTGATTATCTCTGCAAAATTTGACAATTTTTAGATGAAATATGAATTTTTGATAAATGTTTCAAGGTTCAAGGCATTTTAAATAATTTAAAATTTCCTAGCAACAGAACATCAGTGCAATTATTTTTGGCAGCTACACATTGTCTTGGTCATTTTGACATAAAATTTGCAATTTTTGGAGCTAAGATGAATTTATGGTGAATTTTACAAAATTTGGCAATTTAAACCCCTTTTTGGTCTTTTCCTCCGTAAACAAAAATTAACTTAAAATTTTTCTTATTCGGCCTAATCTATCCCTACACACTGATTTGTGGATCAAGCGGCGGGGGAGGCCCAAGGGTGGCATCAGGCGCTGAGCTGGCCACTGGGCCTGATTGGTCGGTCAGAACGAGCCTGGGGGTTTGACAAACCGGGGCGGCGTTATGATTAGCCGGTCAGACCAGCTGACCTCGATCGATCACATGCTGGCGAGGCTCGCCGGCCGTGCATGTCACTAGGGTGGTGCGAGGCAGTCTCAAGATGCACTAGGGGACCAGAGGGTGAAGGTGGAGGAGAGGCTCACCTCAAGAGTAGGCGGGTAGGGGAGGACGGAGGAATGGAGGACAGCGGGTGGTCGAGGTGGGGTCGCCGGAGCTGAGGGAGATGGCGGCGCGCGTCAAGAAGAGAGTCGTGGGAGGTGGCATCGGTCGTCGGTGGAGCTCCCTGAGCTCGAGCGAGTCCGGCGGCGTCCTCAGGCAAGTCGGTGGCGGCTCCTGGCTTGCTCTCATCGGCGAGGAAGACGATGGCAAGGAGCTCCTGCCGCGAGCTAGGCAGAGGCGGTGCTGTCAGAGCGGGCGACCTACGCAGTGCAGGACACGGTGTCCCGGCCGCTAGCGGCGACGTGGCGGGCAGAGCCTGGCAGGTGGGCCTCGCTAGCAGCCGGAGGGGAGAAGGCTGGTTGCGCGCGGGGCGCTTCCGCAAGGGGAAGGTGGGAAGGGGAGAGGGAGGGGCGGGCTGGCCTGGCAAGCCGGTGCATCGTGTTGGGTCGAGGGCTTGGCAGGCCAGGCCGGCCCGCTCGGCTAGGGGAGGGTTTTTTTATTTATTTATTAATTCAGTTGATATGACTTTTCAATTAGATGAAGGTCCAAGAGTTGGTGGAAATATTTGTAAAAATTCATAGGGGTTTTATATCATATCATTGGGCTTCTGTGAAAATTTCAAATTAAAAAAATAGTTTTGGTCAAATTTCATCCAAATTTTAAATCTTGCTCCCAAATTGGGTTTGAACTGTAGCTAGGTGTTTTAGATTTCCAAAAATTATGAAATTTTTACTGGAGGTGAAAAATATATAATAAAGTCCAGATATAAAATTTCATAACCTTCCATCGAAATAAACACCATAAAATATCTTATTTACAGGTCTGCCATTTTCATCATTTGGATGGTTTTCTCCTGCTTTCAAAATGGTTCTTGCTCCAATATTTGAAGTTTCTCCTAAGTTGGGACCCAAGGGAGGTCAGGGACCTACCAGGGTCTTAGCTAGGGTTTTGGGTAGAATTTTAGTTGAAAAGGTTTATTGATTATAGTTATAGGTTCTGAGTAATTTGAGAAGAAGTTGGAGGATGATATAATTAGAGTTAAGGAATGCATGGTTTGCAAGGTAGTGAGGATGATTTCATGCTTTGATGCTTAACGGAATTTATTTACACATTCGGGATGTTACAATTCTTGATGTAGTAAGCCCCCTAGTCATATACCGATTTTATTCTTATGATACAACAAACTATTGTACTAGTGAAACAAAGTTTTAGTCTGATTACAATATCACATGTGCATTTTAGAAATTAATATTTAAATGGTCATGGAAACAAATGTTTTACATGATTATAATATAAAGCAACTCGAACCATAACAAAAATGATATACTATTACAACAAGAATGTAGAAAACAAAATCGTTATGTGTATGCAACATCATTCGCCTCTATCTTCAACAATTTTCATCTTTGAAGGATATGATGCATGGCCTCGTAGACGAGTGTGGGCTCCTCGTTGGCCATGACATTGTGCATCTCCAATCGACTTGATGGCCCCGGCTGACATGGAGGGCGGATACAGCCTTGCAAGAAAGCGAGCAGCATACCGACGAGAATGACAACGACCTCGGGATGGTGATCGTGCAGGATGTTGTTGTCCTTCATGGTGATAGCGAGAATGGGAAGGAGACAGCTTGACGAGCGATGAAGCACTAGCTGCTGCATTGAGTATGGAGACACAGTAGATAGCGAGAACACTGACGTGCTTAGGATAACAATCGTGTAGGATGTCGTCGTTGTCGTCTGTGGCGATGATGACATCGTGGAGGACAGACGATGATAAGATCGTGGAGGAGACCGATGGGCAAAGAAACGTCAGCCATTACAGGAAGCGCGGAGACACAGTAGATGATCACATTTCTGACTGTGACGCCACAGTGGAGCCCTCCAAGACAATGAGCATGGAGGCGGACGTTAGGGTAGCTGCGGCGACTACCCTAGCTAGAGCGTGGTTATACAACAGCGTGAGAATTTAGGAGATTATTACATAGGCCTAGCTGAAGAGCGTTGGAGCAATCAATCGAGACAAGCAATTCAGGATGCTATATATTTATAGTCTGATTTTTTTTATAAGATGAGTTTTTATTGAATGAAAAAAGTTTTCCTCGTATGTTTTCATCACACAAAATTAGTTATCTAAAAATATGATATTAGATTGATTTAAAAATTTATTGTATATGTTTAATAAAATATCTTCATTATATTGCAATTTTCCACGGAAGTTCGTTCGATCCGAGTTATGCCCTTTGCCTAGTTCCTTTTTGTGGGTCCCAAAACAATCCTTATCTTCTCCGCTTATCTGTTATGCATGCGCATCCTGCTCCTTTTCTCCGGAACGCATCGCCTCCTCTTCCTCACTTTCTCCTCACACGCACGCCCACGGCCCACCTCCCGCTCGTCCGAGTCGACGCCGGCGTCATTCCCCCGGCGAGACTCCACCACGGCTCGCCGGCGTCCCATCTCCGGCGAGACGACATTGGTAGCGCGCCGTCGGTGTCGTCGTCACTCCGATACAGATTCCATTCGTCGGGACGCGGTCGTGGAGTGGAGCGAAGATCCATCCACACCTGAATTGATTCCTCTTGCTGGTGACGAAATCTAGCTTAGCATGCTTCGATTGTTCCTTTTAAGGTTTTGTTCTGGTCTTTTCTTTGCTCTAATCCAAATCTTCCTTTCTCTCCCAATCCATCCAGTTTGTTGTGGATTTGTTGGCTCCACATTAGGCCCGCCCCTGGGGGAGTGCGAAGCCCGAGCATGGAGGGGCTGACGGAAAGCGAGATCGCCGGTTTTGTGGTGGGAGCCCTGCTGCTCGGCGCTAGCATCGGTGCGCAAAGGGTCGACGGCTTCATCGCCGCTTCGCAGAGAAGGTACCTGTCCGCTTCTTGCTTGCTTCTTCCCCTCAATTCCGTTCTTGGCTGCCGCCCAATTCCGTTGATTGCCATTTGTTATAACAGAGGTCACGTTAGCAAAATTGATGTGCTCCCTGCTCCAACCGTAGAACTGCATAGCCTGACAGGAAAGGAACTTTACTTGCATGAACAGAGGAGCAGAATGAGGTAGCTACAGACAAACCCAAACAGAATGAAAGAACCAAAGAAAATTAGAGCAAGTTTTAACATAATTTTCTCTTTGACAGCACAACAATGATATGCTAGCTTTAAACTTACATAAGGTGAAAATTGAAGTGCCTGAATCCAAGTATTGACGTAAAAAAAACTGGAAACTCTTCATAACTTGCTTCACGGAAATCTTCTTTCCCATTTCAGAATTTCTGAAGGATACTACAGTATAAATATATATCGTCACCGCACAGTTCGTTTCAGCTATTCCACATATTTGTAATGTGGATTATTTTTGCCTTTTGTAGTTCACCAATCCACCTATTTATGTACTTCATTCTTTGGTAGGAATCAATTTATGCGAACTAGTTGCCTTATGTCAACGTAGCATATATGACCTACAGCAACTGAAATATGAGAAGTGGAAATGAAAATGAAACTCTTTGGGGGTAATTTCTTCTGAACAAATGGAGCGGACTAATTTGTTATCAATTGAGTATTGCACTATAATGACATTATGGCTAATTAGCAAGTCAGACAGAGAAAAAAGGCTTCTACGCTGAAACTCAGATACCCTTCTTTCGCTTAAAAGATGGTACTGTATTGCAGGTCTTTAAACATGTGTAAGAGGTGTGGTGATCTTCGCATGGTAGCATGTTCACAATGCAAAGGAGTAGGTTCTGTTAGGAAAGGTGGAATCTTCACATTTGGCATGCTAGATGATATGTACGAATCACTTGGAGCTGAAACAAAGGCAGCTGATTTGGTCGCTTGCTCAAAGTGCCGATCTAGAGGCCGTCTCCCCTGTCCAGAGTGCTCCAAGGTCAGATGACCATTCAATAGAGGCAACATTAGTTCTTTTTGGTACTTGCAAATTTTGCTGTTTTTCGCAGTGGTTGAAGCTGCGTCTATTGGAGATACATTTCGCGCGTTACTACTGATCTGAATATGTTCCCCAGTTTGTAAACATCTGTACATGGACCTATGGACATGTGTTTCTCTATGGTTTTTATTCGACGGGATAAATAGAAAATACTTTGTTTATGGATGATTTTTCGAGAAAAGGTTGATTGACCCAGCATTTATAGAAAGGTAAGTGTTCTACTGGGGATACCAGCGTACAGTACAATACAAAGTTCAGATGATATCAGCCAGCTGGCCAAAACATGATGGACAGAACTATTACAGGCCAGACTGGGTGCAAAGCAAAAGACTACTAGCCTACTCCAACACAGGCCTCAGCCGCAGGTTGCTGGTTGGAGTCCATCCAGCCTCGAATCTTAGAGCATCTCCAACCGGTTCGGGATGTCATTTCTTATACCTAAATTTAGAGATTACACGTAAAAATCATACTTCAACCGGTTCCCCATCAGCTTCCCTATCCGAACTCGATCCCTATTCTCCCGACGTCCTTCCTCATATTTGAGGACTCTCCCGCCGTTCCTCATCCCTCAACGTCTGGCCTCGGAGAAGCCCCCCCTCCCGCTCCTGCCCTAGCTCGGAGTAGTCCTGCCCCACGCCCGCTCGCAGCAAATCCGCCCCTCTCGCACGTTCTCGGACCCGTTCCACCGCTCGTCAGCCGTGACAACTCCCCTCGCCTTCCCGACCTAGGAGCAAGCAGCAGCGCCCCGTGCGACCGTCGGGAGCACAGATCTGGCGCCGGCAATCCACATCAGCGGTATGCTACTCCCCCTTCCCCTTCCCTCCCCTCCCCTCCCATCAGTGGCTGTTCTTCTGTTCGTGATTTCTTTTTCATGCCTGAGTCAGATCTAGGGCGGTGGGCGCTTGCTGACGGTGCTGGAGGAAGGTGAGCCCGCGGGGAAGCACCGGCCGGCCGTCGTGGAGAAGAGCTCGCCGCCTACATCGAGTCCCCCGGCTGGTCTTGGATCTGGGTTGTGCCACCTTAGCGGAGTCGGACAACCGCGAGGACCAGAGCGAGTACCACCACTGCGAGCTCCCTAGAGTGAAGGTATTGTTATGTATTAGTCGAGTCATGCATGCAGAAGGTTAGTTAATTAGTGGCTGCGTGGTGTTAGTTGCTCGGTTAGCAGATGGGCCAAATTGTTGTGCATGGACGCATGACCAGGTAGTGGAGTCCTAGCTAGCAGCTGGGTCATGGCATGAGTTTAGGAGCTTCTAGTTAGTGGGTTAGCGGCTGTTAGTCGGTGGGCTATTTAAGCCATTGTAATCAGTTTGTTTGAGTATATAGAATAAGGAGAAAAATGTAGACCTTGTGTCACCAAGGAGGAAATATCTCTGGCTAGGCATGTTTCTTCCTTGGCATGTGTGTGTTTGTACCTAAGAAATACAAACATGTTCCTACAGTTTGGTATGTCTGATAGCTAGTGCACTAGCTAGGCGCAGGTCAACTCCAACTTTAGCAACAACATTAAAGTATCAGAGAAGCATCTGAGTTTTATATAGAACAAAACTGAAAATGGATCGAAGTACTGCTGATTAGTTACAATGCCTTTTTGTTAAGAATGAATTGGGGATGATACTACTGTGGTGTAGATCTATGAGTTTTATATGATGTTAGAACAAAAATGAAATGCCTTTTTGTTAGGTACTGCTATGGTGTAGCTCTAGACAATAACTGGTATTGAGATAGAAGAAGTATTGTATACTGTTGATGACATGGCTGAACGGATGGGAGCATCATGTCTGCACTAGCTACCTTAATGTATGCTTCACCACCAATTTATAAGTGCATATGTGTACAATAGCTACCTTAATGTGTTAGTAGGACTTGTTCTAACTACATGAACAGAATATGTGCACATGTGTGGAAGTAGTTCCTACTAATATTATTGTGGATTGCTTGATCATTTGATCAACAGGGATGGACAAAAAAGAAGGATGGGTCTAGACAATAAAGCAAATAGAGGAGTTAGCATCTTCTATTAAGAATTTAGCTATAGAAAATTTATCTTCCATGACTTGTCCTTGTTCAGCCGACATGAACCTAGTGCTTCTCAAATTCAAAGAACTTGCAAAAAACCTTGACCAGATTGCGGCACAATCAACGGAGTTGCTTGAAGGAGATGACAAAGAACTTGCAAAAAACCTTGACCAGGTTGCGGCATAATCAACGGAGCTGCTTGAAGGAGATGATGCCATAGCTCCTGAGCAAGATGATGTTGATCTGTAGCTAGTAGACCCCGATGATTGTGTCCTGTTTGACTACGTACCTAATGATAGTGGGAAAATTGACTACTATGAGTACTATTACGAGGAAGACATTGATCTTGAATGTTAGTTTGCTGCATAATATTTTACTGCCAGTAGTGTTATGTATGTTAATGTAGTAGTGTTGTAGTATTGGCATCATTGGACTCTTGTTGTTTGTATTTTGTTATCGTGGACTAGGTTCCAGCACTATGAACTGCTGCTTAGTATTGTGGTTTGGCTTGTATCGAACATATTTGGTATGTACTATGGTAAACCTATGTCAAGACTATGCTATTGTACTGTAGACTAGAAACTTGTTTGTGCTACTATGTTAATTTCATGTATTATGGTTGCTACATATGTGACTTTCTAGTAATGTGAACATAATTTGTATGCACATAATTTATTATGGAGGGGTATTTTGTTAAGTTGTTGAGCGACGAAAATGATGTCACCTCTTGGGAGGATACCAACATTTTAGCCCAATGGAGGAGCAACAATTCCCAATAGAACAAACTATTCCTTCTAGTAAACCTACGAACAAGAGAACAAAGAATTTCAACGAGAAGGAAGATGAGATGTTAGTATCAGCCTAGTTAAATATAAGTTTGAACTGTGTACAATAATTTTATTGAAACTAGAACTGCATACATTGCTTTGGTACCTACTAGAAACAATTTAAAGAGTACTAGGGGGAAGTCCGAACACGATTATTCGGTACAACATGAGAATTGAAACCTACATCCCTGAATAGCGCTGCCAAAAGTGCTCGACTAGATCATCTTGCAACTGAGAGTAGGTATCCCTGTTTCTAATAGAATGGTGAGTTTGAATAAACTCATAAATTTCTAGCGTATGCTCATGGGAAACTGTAACACTTTCTCCCACCCCTTCGTAGTTGAAGTCTCCCGCGCCTCCGTCCCTCTCATCTTCAATGATCATGCTATGCATAGTGACACATGCTGTCATGGTATCACCAAGTGTTTCTTGATCCTAGAAGCGAGCAGGCACGTGCACAATGGCGAAACGTGCTTGAAGTACTCCAAAGGTTTGTTCCACATCTTTCTTACAGTTTCCTGAGTCTGCGAGAATAATTTTTTCTTATTGCCTTGTGGAGATGGTATTATCTTCACAAATGTTGCCCATGTTGGATATATGCCATCTGCAAGGTAATACCCCATTGTATAATTGTTACCATTGATGGTGTAATGAAATTCCGGAGCTTGCCCTTCTGCTAGCCTCGCAAAGAGCGGGGACCGGTGAAGGACATTGATATCGTTGTGTGAGCCTGGTAAACCAAAAAATGCATGCCATATCCAAAGATCTTATGATGCAACAGCTTCTAGTATGATCGTGGACTCGTGCACATACCCGGTGTACATAACTTGTCAAGTCGCAGGGCAATTTTTTCACTCTCAGTGCATGCAATCAATGCTCCCTAGCATTCCAAGAAAACATCTTTCCTCCCCAATAGCAAGTAACCTTGCGGTATCATTGTTGTTAGGAGATCTCAAGTACTCATCTCCAAAAACTTGAACAACAGCTTTAACAAATCTTTTAAGACTCTCAATTGCAGTACTTTCTCCAATTCGGAGATAGTCATCTGTGGCATCCGCAGGAACGCCATATGTTAGCATTCTAAAGGCTGCTGTAATCTTCTGCAAAGGAGATAACCCAAGACGTGTAACACCCCGATCTCTCACCCGGACCGGCGGTCATTACGCCTGGCTATCACCTAGGATCCAGACTGGCCCCACAGACCAACACTAGTATTTCCTGCGCACTTTGTCCTCACTCGTGCGCACCCGGGAAGAACTTCCCGGTCGGTCACCTATTCCCAAATTGCTCCAAGCCAAGCACGCTTAACCTGGAGGTTCTTTGGAGATGAGCTTCCGGAAAAGAAGATGCACCTTGTTGATATGAGTAGTCTATCAATCCTATTAACCAAGATGTTACATACACCCCCCTCAAAGGATCCGACGTCCTCGTCGGCCCAACAGGAACGTTCCCTCTTGGCACACGTCTGTGCGTCCAGTGCCGGCACATGTGCCATGCCGTGTGCCACGACGGGCCACACGCGCCATGCGCCACATGTCTGCGCCCCTGATCCGCACACGCCTGTATAACCGCGAGGGTCGGCTCTGATACCAATTCTGTAATACCCCGGTCTCTCACCCGGACCGACGGTCATTACGTCTGGCTATCACCTAGGATCCAGACTGGCCCCACAGACCAACACTAGTCTTTCCTGCGCACTTTGTCCTCACTCGTGCGCACCCGGGAAGAACTTCCCGGTCGGTCACCCATCCCCAAATTGCTCCAAGCCAAGCACGCTTAACCTGGAGGTTCTTTGGAGATGAGCTTCCGAAAAAGAAGATGCACCTTGTTGATATGAGTAGTCTATCAATCCTATTAACCAGGATGTCACAAGACGTCCACATCTGTTTCTTTTCTGGACAAAATATTCATCATGGCTAACTACGGCATCAACTATGCGGAGAAATATAGTACGAGCCATTCTAAATCTGGACGAAAAATATGAATGAGTGCTACAAACTAGGATCAACAAATAAGGAGGCTAGGCCAATTGGTTTGGTAAAGGTTACGAACCTGCGCCAAAATATTGTTGGGTCATACATAGGAGCATCAGAAAAGTATCATTGATATAATCTCAAATGCCCGGACTCTCTATTGCGATGGATTACCTAACGTCCGGGCCGAGAACCGCCATGGCATCGAGCATTCGTAAGCTCGAGGTGCTTCTGAATTATGATTGTTGTGGCAAGAAAGAGTTCGTCGTCATCATCAGACAACGAAGAATCGAAAGGAGGATGCATGGATGAGTTGCTACGACTCATTGTGTTGTTGTTGAGGAGGAGGAGGATGAAGTGCCAGGAGCAAATAGAGGCTTGGTACATATAGACAAAAAATATAGCCGTTGAAATATAGCCGTTGGATTTTAGCATTTGGAATTTAGCTGTTGGAGTTTAGCCTTTCGAATTTAGCAGTTGGAATTTAGCCGTCGAAATTTAGCCATTCAAAAAATAGCCGTTCAAATTTTATCCGTTAGAAATAACATGTTACTTATAGTTTTACCCGTACTAATAAAGCGATTGTATTTTTACCTTTATAAATAACATGTTAGTTAGTTGAAACTAATAAAATATGAAAGAGTAGAGTATAGGAAATGAGATTTGAGGACTTGGTTGGAGTGTGAAGAGATTTTAGGGAAGGAATCTTTTGGGATTAATCCTCAAATGAGGATATAGGGAATAGATTTTAGAAATTCGGTTGGAGATGCTCTTAGCTACCATCTCCATACCAACACCCGTCGCTTTGCTTGTAATTTATGGATGATCATATATATAAGTATGTTAAAAGTGTAGTACACTGACGCAGGGAGCAAATAGAGGAATTCGGTTATAATAATCCACAATGCTGTAGGAGAGTCCGTTGCTTAAATCCAAACATCTTTCAACATGTGTTGGCACTTGGCAGTTTAAACAATATGGTATGAATTTTGCTTCGGTACACCCCCTAAAAATCACTTTAAAAGGTAATTTCGTGACTCACTACTTATTTAAAACTAATCAACATTAGATAATTAGGGGCTGTGCATGCATGTCTCACAACGATGTCCGACTAATCTGTTACGATCAACAACGTGATCCTTACTTGGTTTTGCACTATCTTCTCTCTCTCTCCTCGATGTACATGTGGATGCATGCGGCGCAAAGCATATGCATATTGCTTCTTCAGATTACCATAAGCAGAGAAGTAAAAAATCGTTTTGAAGGCAGAGCGGCGCTGGCTGATTTGGGGAAGACAATGAGCGGGAAGCAACCCAACGAAGGTCGAACTATTCGGCCCTAACAGACAGAACAGATTTTTGAAGCCCCAAGTAATCCCATCAAGTAAAATAGACTATATTCCCTTTTTACAACAAAGAGGAAAGATTTAATCTTAATCATCGATCTGCATCGAAAGTTCGGATATTTTCCCATGGTTGTTAAACCCAAAGTTCGGATATTTCCGCGGATGGTTGACATGGGTACTGTAATTTGACGTCTGGACCACGTAGCAAACGAGTCGTTTCGAGTGGATTGTGCGTGTCGTGGTGTTTAAAGAAGAATAGTGTTCTGGGTCAGGGGGAATTGTTTTTTTCGAACAGAGGCAAATTGTCTCTCTATTAATTAAGCTGAAAAAATTTATTTAGTTAATTAGAGAAAAACTAGGCAAAAATAAAGATTATAACTCATCTAAAGACAGGGCATCACCGATCGACCTGGCCACCAATCCGAACTCGACATACACTGTGCAGAAGATCCGTCCGTCAAAGCCACTCACAAACATCTTCGTCGTTGTCATCACCGATCACTTTCGATCCAGCGACTCCAACTTCATCGTAGACGGCTACAAACATGCCGATCACTGCAACGGTCAAACCAAGTCCACACCGGCCCCGCCAAACAGTCGGCCAACGCGTCGAGGACAAGGCAGCTTCGATTTCAGTAGCAAATCTCATTGGAGAAAGTTGCAAGCCTTGCATCGACAAAGTCTACCACAGCAGTTGGAGGGCGTTGCTCATGAGCCCACCATCCATGAGTCATTGTCATTGCCATGTCGACCCCACGACACTACAACTCTGACTTCACCGCGGACCGACGAAAACAGCGCACAAAGGAATGCAACTAACATGTCAGACTGTTGAAGACGAAAGCCATGCCATGACCCAACTCGGCTCGCCTCCATCTTCATTGCCGCACAAATCCCAACGCCAAAGGATTTGCAGCCACCCCGGCACCCACGCGATCAAGCTACCAACCACCGGTCCCTCGGCTATAGCCGGCTTCGAGATGATGCCTCTAAGGAGGGAAACGATATAGACAAGTCACCATCGTCTGATCTAGAAAGACCCGGATCTAGGGTTTCCTCATTGAGCCTGAGAAGAGGAAGGAGCGCAACACCACGACGACGCCTCCAAGGAGGTAAATGGTGCTCGCGGGCGTCGCTATCGCCAGTTCTAGCCAAAGTCGAAAAATGGCTTCCACTCGAAGCTATGAGCCTCCTGTCCCCCACATCAGCCAAGCAAACCGGCATCCTGCCACCACCATCGTAGCCAAAGCGCTGCCACCGCAGGAAAGGCTAGACAACACCGGATCTGGCTTCACTACAGCACCTACGCGACATAGGGCGCGTTCGGAACTCCTCCAGCGCCGCGCTCCGCCAACTCCCCGTGCCGAGCCCCGCCGAACGCCCCAACTCCGCCGAGCCCGCTCCGCGAAGCGGAGCCCTCCTCCCGTGCAAATCGGCGAAGCGGCCGAAACCGAGCTTCTCGTCTCAGCGCCGCGCGGAGTTCGGCGAAATTACCCCGCCATGCCACTGCTAAGTCGCCGCGCTTACCAGTTCACCCCACGGGATTCCCCAACTCGCGAACCCTAGCGAGCTCGCCGCCGCCCCTCCGCCCCGCCGCCACCCCGCCACCCCGCCACCCCGCCGCCGGCAGTCAGTCTCGCTCCCCGCTGACCTCGCGCTGGTCGTCCGTGTACCCTTCCCCTCCCTCTGCTCCTCGCGCCGCCCCGCCGTGGCCCGCGCCAAGCTCACCGCCGTTGCCCTCCCCGAAGTCACCGCCGCTGCCCAGCCGTCGTCCCTCCTCGCCCCGAGCTTGCCGACATCGCTAGTCCGCCCAAGCTCACCGCCGTCGCCAGTCCGCCCAAGCTCACCGCCGTCGGTTCTCCCCGAGCCTACTCCTTTCAGCCCGTCCTCCCTCCTCCTCCGAAATGGGCCCATGTAGCGAGGGAGAAGCTGGACCTGGCCTCCCGAACGACCGGAGCTTCTCATGTGAAGCCGGCGCGCGGCGCGCGGCGCTGGAGCTGCGGATTTGGTGAAGCTGGAGGAGTTCCGAACGGGGCCATAGTCGCGCCCGCTAGAGCCGCCGGTGACATGCCAATGTTGCCGCCCTACCCACTGGCATGGCCGCCCGATGCTAGCCGCGAGCACCCCGGCCACCAGGCCACACCGCCTAGCTGGAGCTAAAGCAGGAACATGCCCGCTCTAGATCTGTCCAACAGGGGCACCACTGCCCATAGCAGGGGCTGGCTAGATCCGGTCACGTAGGCTCGAAGGATCGAGAATGACGTCTTGGGGGTGAAATAGACTAAATTTTTTTTGTACCAAATATAACTAAGACACCTTAAGTATAGTAGTGCAAATATTAATGCACAAGATTACTATCAAACTAGACAAGTAAACAAGCAAGTAAAAAAAGGGATAAGTATAGGGGAATGCAAAAATGCAAACATGCGGAGACAAGGCAATGAGCTGACGAAGTTCGGGCTTTGGCAAGGCCCTACGTCTCCATTGAGGAAGCTTGATCCTATGATCAAAACTGGCACCAAAATGTGCTCTTTCCTCAAGAGGCTTGTGGATGCGAAGCCTCTCTCTCTTCTTGGTAACTTTTCACCTTACGGTAGGCGACCTCCAGCTTTTGGCAAGGTTGTACGTCTCCTTTGAGGGCTTGATCCTATGATCAAAACCGGCATCGAAACATGCTCTTTTCTCAAAAGGCTTGCTGACTCTTCACCTTACACTAGGCGACCTCCAGCCTTCACAAACTTCTTGGTTCCTTCACAAATTTGAAGATTCCCAAGCGACACCTGATCGTTTAGGAGGAGCCAACCTCCAAGAGTAACAGGAGCAATCAGTGCTTGGAGAGAAACTCTTGCAAAATGCTCACTAGATCCAACTCTTCTCTTTTCTTCCCTCTCAAAGATTAGCACTTGGGAGTGAGGAGGAGAAGAACTAAGTGATGGGAGCAGAGGAATTGGTGAGCAAAAGCAATCCTATTCGGAGCAGGTAAGGATATCTATATACAACCCAAAAATCTAGTCATTGTGCTACTTTTTGCACTGCTCGGAGGCTCTAGATGAGCACCCCCCGAAGGCTCCGAGATTCAAAAACAACAACCAAACGAGGCTTATCGGAACATATCCCACCTAACTCTGGAGTTTCTTAACTATTCAAACAGAAAGCAAAACCAATACTCAGAGGGTTCGAATGAGGTACGTTTTGGAGGATCCAGACAGAAAACAACATTTTGTCTAGAGAGAAAACATGGTTCGAACACTTCAAGCAACACTCGCTCGGAGAGTTGGAAGCTCACACTTAGCAAAACTCATAACCAACTAGCTTCTTCAGAGGCACCAGACAAAGCTCACTTGGAGTTTCCGGGCACGATCAACACCAGGAACAAAAGCTAGGGTTTTCTATCGGAGTGTCCAGGGACATAGAGCTAGAAGGCACTGAATTAAAGAAATGTTATCTAGACAGAGACTTTGTAGACTTTCGCAGGGTCAGGATAACATCTATTTGGAGACTTCAGATACAAGATATGCTTTTGGACAAAATTCGGAGACACTGGAAGGAACCCACTTGGTGGATCCAGACAAGGAAAATGCTTCTGGATAGGAGACATTTGAACTCTCAGAGTGTCTGGGGCAAACCATATCTTCTTCAATCTTTTTAGAGGTCATCAATGCCATATCCATGGGACTAAAATTTGATCAATACTTGATAAACTAATTGTCCCTCAATCATCTTGTTATTAATCATCAAAATCCACTTAGAGGGCCTATATGCACTTTTAATATCCCCGTTTTGTTGATTGATGACAACATTATTAAAGCTTTATAGATGGATTTAAAAGAGTTGTTTTGAATTCATTGGTATAGAGTGAGCTCCTCTAAATATGTGCATTGTAAGATTTACTTTGAATACAAATGCACATGTCGAGGAGGAAATTAAATGAGCTTCCCCTATATCATAGAATTTGTGGTCATGCATAGACAAAATAAAACATATTAAAATAGATACTATGCACGACAGGGTAGACGTGGCAAGTAAGGATGCATATGATACATCATTAAGCATGACATCAAGAGTATCATATGAAACAACCATGTCACCTAAAATAATAGAGTTTACAAGACAATAAAATCAACCATAAGAACTAGTCTTGTAACTCTCAAAACATACTCTCCTAGCTATGTGAACCTAGATATTCTCCCTCTTTGGAATCAAGACACCAAAAAGAGGGAATAAGACTACCTACTTCATGGAAGCGACAACCAAGAATGAAGGGAGCTCTCCTGGAGCTGTAGTAGAGATGTCGGGATTGATGACAAAGGTCAGTGTAGAAGCTAGAGAAGAAGGTAGCGGTAGAACGACAACAGTATCTGAAGGAGGTATGATAGCAATAGTGGGATCAGCACAAGGTATAGCTATATAATCCTCGAGATTAAACTGAGGAGGTGAAGGATGAGCGTCATGTGTAGACTCCTCGGACTCTAATGCTGATGAAGACCCATTGTGAGAGGTAGCAGCTGCTGACTCAAGATAGGTCTTCAGGGCCTACTAGATAATCTTCTGGTTCTTCTCCATCTGGTCCAACCTTTCATGTAAGGATTTTTGAGAGGCACAAAGATACTCAAGCATCACCATTTGAGTTTGAGGAACTGGAGAAGGTGGTGGAGGAACTTCACTCTCCTGGGCTGTAGAAACTGCGCTGCCCTTGGCCCTCTTAGTATTGGGCTTGAAGGAAGTCTCAAGGTCTTCTCAACTTTTGGCTTGTATTTTTGATGTGAGACCTCAAGATGGAAGACCTTCTTTGACTTGGCATTGATAAGTCGCTTAATGAAGGGGGCATAAAGAGCTGAGCGCTTTTGCTCTGTGGTAGCTAGCTTAATCTCTGTGAAGATGAAATCCATGATGTTGGAAGGCCTGGTACCATCAACATCCAAAAGGTTGGTGGTGTGAGACCGGATGTTTATTGAATCACCAACCTTTAGAGCCAATGTGTTCCTGATGCGGTTGTTAAGAGTGGCCAATCTTTGATGTAGACCAGTTGTGCCTCCCTTCACCACCTTTGGAGCATTTCTGTCATAAAAGTGGCTAATCCCCTCCATGCTAAGAGCGGGCACATCATGAAATGTTGCCACATCTGGATCATGGATAGGCAAGTTAAGGATGACTGCAAACTCATCCAATGGATTATGCAGACATCGCCGGTGTCAAAGTAGACAGTGGCATAGAATTGGAGGATAATCCTCTCACTCCAATCCTGTAGCAATGACATCAAGTCAGAGATCCTAGCTGTGTTGCACTCTTGATGAACTCCGGAGAACTCAGGGACACCATCAATGTAAGACCAGTCAATCCATCCTTGACCGATAACTGGAGGACTATGAGGGAGCAGCACTGTCTCATAAAAGTACGGCTATAAAGAACCCAGAAGCGGTTGTCTAAAGCGGTCATCTTTTGCTTGTAAGGATTCACCAACCAAAGCTTGTGAAGGTCCACCTTTGACTTGGACTTATAGTCAACATACCTCCTCGGGTTGCACCCTTTGTCAGGACAATGAGCATAAGGTACAATCATGGTGGCATAGGTACCTAGAAGACTTGGCCTCTTTTTGGTGTAAGACAACTTGGTGTACTTCTTGGAAGAGGCACCCTGAGCATGCCTCGCCAATGCTCTTCTAGCATCCTCAGTAGCCTTAGCTTTATGGGCTCCAACTAGCATTTTCTCAGCAAGTGAAACCCTGACCGGCATCATAGTTAGAGTCACTATCCTCTTTGGACTCGGAGGTTGTAGCTTTCCATTTAGTTGCCCAGGTGGTTCTTGGAGCAATTCTTGGAAGATGCTTTGGATGCGGTCTTCCATTAGAGCTTTATTTTTCAAAGATCTAGGCTGCTTGAAAAGGGCCTTATGTGGTGCCTTAGCTGCTGCTGACGAAGGTGGAGACTTGCGCAAAGTCTTCCTAGCAGGCGTTGATATCTTCTTCAGTTGAACTTCAGTATCAACATCTAACCCTTCATACTCCTCATCCTCTTCTTCCTCTAATATTTTTGTGTTGTGCATTACAACCTCAAAGGAAGCTGCACCATCCTAGGAATCTGAGCTATGATTATCAGAATGAGCAACCAGAGGGGACTCCTCTTGCGTCTTGGTGCCCATGGAAACTATCATCCCAGGTTTGTCATTGGAGGATGACGTTGCTGACTATGTGAAAGCATGCAGATAAGAGCAGGGGTTAAGTGCATAATGGACTAGCATTTTTTTAACATAGGAAAAAAGTTTATAGAAACCCATCTAGAGTCTCCGAGTGGCACCCATTTGGAGGCACCAAGGAAGTCACAGAAGTGACACTCAGAACATTTGAATGGTGATCATCTGGAAGCGCTGAGCCCCTCAAGGAGGGTTGGGGCATCCGGATGTAGTGCTTCTAGAGGTGCCAAGCTTTTTAGCTGTTTGGAGCCTTCGGACACCACTTGCTCGGAGGGCCTAGACGGGAAAATTTGACCTAACCCTAGAATTCCGCTCGATCTAATTTGATGACATTGAACGGAGTTTTGACAAATTGAAGAGTGGAAATGAAGGAGTACCACTGAAGACGAAGTCCAGTGTGATGAATTTTGATGTAGATCACTCGGATCGTTGCTTTCCCTAACTCGGCAAAGTGGCAGCTACGGGGACGTGCGGTGTTGAAGACTGCTGGCAGCAACGGTGAACATTGATAGAGGCATCGGTCGGGAGGAGCGCGACGATGGCGAAGTTAGCCGCCGAGGCAATTTGGGGAGGAATCAAGTGAGAGTTTTGATTGCGCGATGAAGAGGTAATGTAAGATCCCATTTTGGAATCATGTAATATATGCTTGTAAAAGAATCCGAAGAACTCATGCATGCATATACACCTTTCGAAATGGCTTGATTCCAAAACCCTAAAAATGACTGGAATCTCCTTCTAAATAAAATCCTAACACAAACATCACTTCAATTTAACCTAACTACTTTTCTTAGTATTAAATTCTTTAGAAATTATAAGAATTTCAAATCAAACCAAAAATATTGAAGATTATTTGTGACACCAATAATTAAAAATGTATTCGGGACTAATTTACAATGAAATTAAATGTTTGTTAAATGACCTTATGTTTACTTACTACAATTCACAGAGGCAATATATGTCCAAGTGATCTCCCGTGAATTTTTACAGAATTTCAAATCGTTCTCTAAACCTCCCCAATTCAAATCCTAAATGAAACAGCAAACAAAAATTCAAAAGAAAAATAAAAATGCCTCCCCTTTCGGATTGGGCCGTTCGGCCCAAGACTTCCACCCGTCGCTTGGTTGGGCCGAGGCCTACTCCCCTCAGCACCTGAACCCCCTCACTGCGCCTATCTCCTCACCTGCAGGTCGCCGCTGCGCCGCCATCGAGCTGCGCCAGGCAGCTGCTTCGCTGCCGCCGCGGGCCCACGTCGCGCGTCGCTCGAGTGCTGTTTCCCTTATCCCCTTCCTCCGCTGCTAACCTTTCCCCCAACTTCCTTTCTCTGCCTCACTCGCAAACCTTCGCCCTCCCTGTTCTTCTCCGAGCAAGTTGACGAGCTCCCCAACGTCTGTCGCCTCCTTCATTGCGTCGGCAAGCCCTTTCCTCTTCAAGTTCCTCCTCACGGCACGCCTATTATTTCCCCAACCTCAACCTCTTGCTTCCGTCCACCCTGTGCAGGAACCCGTGCCGCCGATCCCGTTGTGTACCCCGTCGTCCCCGACTTGCCGGACCGGACCGCCACCATCGAAGCTCACGGAGCCCACCGGCCTTCCCCAAATTCTCCACCACTGCTGGGCAGCTTGCTGCCGCGTTGACCCCCGTCGCATTTGTTCTCTGGGTGAGGATTCCGACCACCCAAGTGCTCGGCCACCTTTCTTCTTCCCTCCCCCTTTTTCCCTTGCTTCATTGTTCGAACAGAGCACGAAAATTGGGCAAACCGGAGCAAATTAAACCAGCGCATGATTAGGGTAGTTAAAGGTTAAGACAACTGTCAATTAATGTTAAAAGTTAATTGCGTCCAGACATTCAATGATCACTGCTATCATGATTCGCTCACTTAATTGTTTTCGAGCATACTTAATTACACTAATAAGTTCAATCATTGGTTAACTAATGATTGGGAATTAATGTTAATCTACTTAAATGCAGACCTAATTATTGCTTAGGTTATTAATGCCCAGGGGATAGCTCATTTAAATAATAAAATAAATACACTGTGAATTTATTTCTGTGTATGACAGCTCGGTCCCATGTGTAAGGGCATGTACAACGCCGTCCCTACCCCGGTCTCTTTGACGCAAACTTTGCACACAACACCCCGACCCAGCCGAGAGACGGGCTGCCCGTCGCCTCGCGAGGCGACGGCCATGTCCCGTGCTCCGAGGCCGGAGAGACGCCGCAGCACCGCTGTATTGCCTCGTCTTCGAGAGTCGACCGCATGCTCGGATCCCGCGCGGACAACTACCGATTTGGGCGCGCAGCAGCAGCAGGCGATTTGGGCGTGCGCGGGATTTTTCCGCGCCAAATCCATCTCCGCCCGCCATATATCCCGAGCCGTCCAGTTCGTCACTTTCCCCCAATCCCCCTCATCCATCTCCACCTCGCACTCTTTGTCTCCGATTTGGTGAAGCCCGAGATGTATACGCCGGTCGGAGCTAGGAAGAAGAAGGGATCCACACCTTCGCCGTTGGATGCTGCGGCGGCGGCGGCCCTAGCCCAATCTTTCGGTCGTGGTGGCGGCTCTCTCCCTCGGTCGTGGTGGTGGCGCGGCGCTGGCGGCCCGCTCTCGCGGACGTGGTGGCGGCTCAGCGGCGGCAACGACCCGCCCAACCTCCATCGGTGTCGGCAATGGCACGGCGACGGCGTTCGCTGATGGATTCCCGTTCCCATCCTTCACCGTCTCCAACTTGGTTTGATGTGGCCGGTGGTGATTCCTCTTCTCCTGGATCATGGTAATCACTGAAAACTAGTAGATCTGAGTGCACTTTTTTCTTTGATTTTTACTCGACAATATTGTGTGCTGGATCATGGTTTCTTTCTGGTATTGTGTGCTGCAAATGTATGCATTTTTCTATGATTATTACTCCTACATTGACATGTAATCATGTATGTTCTTAGAGCTGTCAGTACAACTAAACAGTGTTTCAGTTGTTCTTAGTTTTTAAACTGCAACACTACCTAGTTTGTTCATCGATAAAGTTTCATATGTATTTTTAGCAAAAGGTTGCTGTTTTCCTGTGTAGTTGTTATGATACAAGAAAATTGAAAGATGTCATTTCAGTGATGTATCTATGTTTCTTGCAGGGATAAAGACCCACGCCCACTCGGTGGGTTTATGAGCTACTTTGGAAACCAGCCACACAATTTTCATTTGGTTGGTGCACCTGTTCGCAACCATGAAGGAATTTCACACGGCAGAGGTAGAGATAGTGGACGTGCAGCAGCCTGAACTAGTTGATAGTGACAGTGAAAATGCTAGGACTGAGAAGTGAATTGTCTGGGTAGAGGATGAGGATATTAGCTTGATGAGCTCTTGGATAGAACATTCAACGGATTCAACCTGTGGAGCCGATAGAGGTGGCAACCAATATTGGTCCGATGTTGTTCAATCATACAACAAGACAGCTCCACCCCATAGGAAAAGGAATCTGAAGCAATGCAAGGATCGATGGCACAAGATTAACAGGTGTGTGACCTCTTCGAGTGTGCTTATGTAAAGGCTCGCAGAGTATTTACAAGTGGATATTCGGATCAAATGTGGATTGATGCAGCCCACAAGTTCTATGTGGCAGACAACAAAGAAGCAAAGCTAGGACCCTTTGTCTTAATAGAGGTTTGGAAAATTTGCGAGAAGTGACAAAGTGGAAAACATACAATGAAGAGCTAAGGAATGCACGGAAAAGGAGAGCATTTCACCTTGAAGGAGATAATGTTGACAATGATCAAAATGTAGATGAGATGCCAAAGCGACCAATGGGTCAGAAAGCAGCCAAAAGGCAGTTCTAGCTGCAAAAAGGATGTCAAAAAACTCAGCTCAGATGAAGATGGCAACTCAAAGGAATCTGCTATTAATGTAGACAAATTTGATAGATATAGCAAATTCCAGGAGGAAACAAATGCAAACCGCATGAAGTTATTGGAACTGCAACAGAAAGCTATCATCGGAGAAGCTTGAGACCACAAAAATTGCCCACCTTACAGCACAAGGAACAAAGAAGGAAAGAAGCTTGAAAAAGAATCAAAGATGATGGAGGCTTATAACAATCTCATCTCACAAGATACAACTTCAATGTCTGATGAGGAAAAGGCGGAGCGAGTTTGCTGCCATGAAGTGTCTTAGGAAGGCCCTTTTCCCCGAAACTGTCTAAACAGGTATGTAATTTACTAACTGAATGTGTGATAGCTTCTCTGTATTATACCAAACTAAATGTGTTAGACTGAAATAGCTTCTCTGTGAACAGGATGGCATTCTTCTTGTATGTTCTGGACTGCATTCTACTATATAGTGAACATTTTTGAATGTGAACTTGATCCTATTTTCTGAATGTGCCGTGTATTTTTTGAATGTGAAACAGAGGATGCTAGCTATTATCTGATTGGTGGGATTCGGCCAGTGTTGATCTGTCAACAATTATCTACTATGAGTTACCTAAATGCTTGTAGTGGGTAGAATTCTACTAATTACCTGAATGGGTCTCAGTTAAATTTCTGTAATGTTCAGTTTCAGTTCGACTGCAGTTTCTGTGTGAACATGTGAGACTCTGCTCATTTCACCTGATGCGTGTGCTTGTGTAATGTTTCAGTTTCAGTGTTCGACTGCAGTTTCTGTAACTGAATGTGTGTGAACGAACTGCATGTCTCCCCTGGGTAACTGAAGCACTAGCTAGTGTGGATTTGTTTGTCATGAACCTCCCCTGGCCGTGATGGATTATTATTATAAAATGATACCCTTCCTCCCAGCGGCACAATGCAGTTATTTATCCTTGATATATTTTGTATCAAATAGCCACACAATTGTATACAATTTTTTTATATAGTTGATCCCACTACATGCAAAGCATTAAACAGTTTAGAGACAGACCATCCGTCTGTGGGTTGTATGACATGTTTTTATACCTGTCTGTATGATAGATTCGAGGCGCTTAGAGACGGGGACCCATCTGTGGGTTGTACATGCCCTAAGAAAATAAAGAAATAAAGGAAACAAAAAAGAGGAGAATAGACTAGTCTATGACAGTGGGTCCCACTGTCATGTTGACCAGTCAAAGGTGGACCAGTCAACTTTGACTGGGACCCACCTGTCATTCTGAAGGGTACATAGGAGCTGTATAATGAAGATTTATTTTTATTATCTTTACGGAGGAAAGTACAAAAAAGGAATTAAAATAATTTAAACTTTAGAAATTTGTAGAAAATTCAAATCAAAATGAGTTGATTTATTTTTCTAAATTCATCTTTTCAAATATAGAATCTAATGGTATGACATGCATTCACGCTACTGTGTTCAAGAATTTTGAAGCTAACAAATCAATTCCAATTTTGGGATTTAAATGTCATTTTGTAAAATTCATAACTAATTCAATACAAATCCAAAAGTTGTGTACTTTATATAAAAATTATTAGTACAACATGTACTATTTACTAAAAATAATTCCTCTCATGCTACTGTTCATGAAAATTTTAGGTTATTAAAATAATCAAATAATACCATAAAATAGCCAATTCACCTCGAAAATTCATAACTTTTATTCTAAAATTCCAAACGACCTGAAACCAATGAAAAAAATCTTTAAATTTAATTCGTTTCATCCCCTATTATGCATTTCATGTTCATCCATTTCATTGCATCATGGATTCTTATTGACTTTTGTCGTTTCTCTCGTCACGATATCTTTTTCGACATTTCATAGAATCCACTGATGAGAATTGGGACGTCTTCTGAATGTCAGCAAGAGCAGGAGCCCAGTAATCTAGGCAAGCCGAGCTTGTTGATATTGCCATGTCGTACTTACTTTACCGTCGAACTTATTTTCTTGTCATGTAATCAAACAGTTGGTTATCGATGAACTGATATCCACTAGCATGAGTAGGACATGGTATTGTTTTCCTCTTCATGTGATGAATTGAAAAAGATACCTAATTAAACTTGAACATGAGAAGTGATGAAGGGACTAGTGACAGTCTCAGCCAGGGGTGAATTGGTGGTTAACCATCATATATTGGTGGTTAGCCATTATCACTCATCGTGGTTACTAGTTGACACTCGATTGCCCCTTATTAGCCGCATGTGAATCAAGACCCATTGCGAGTGATTCCGGATTGGATGTCATCCACGTAAGGCATTGCAACCCTCATTTGGAGAACCATTGGAATGCTTGTCAGTGAAGCTAAACGATTGACATCTTGTGTGAAGTAATTCAATGATCATAATTGGATATTGGGTGGTTAGCCCAACATTAGAATTAGCTTTATCCTAACGTTATTTGGACAAGCATGACATATTGATTTCATCATCATAGTTGGATATTGGGTGGTCAGCCCAATATCAGAAAATGATTTGTCCTAACGGCATCTGGACAAACGTGAATGTCATTACAACTATGTTATATCTTTGTTATTGACATGTTTATTGCTTCTACTTGCTTATATTGTATGCCATGCTATTTTTCATGTCACTAACACTACTAGGTCTTGCGAGTACATTTGTACTCACTGGTAGTTGTGTTGCATGCATAGGAATAGATGAACTCTCTCTCAATGAGTACTATCAGAAAGATGCTTGAACTAGATACCTCCGTTAGCGTTCTGATCTTTTGGACTATAATGGGTACTTTGGATTTGTAAGATACTAGCTTATATTTTTGGACCACCAAATGTTTTATTTCCATTGTTTACTGCTTTGGCACTTGTGATCTTCAGGTCTTTTGTTTCAAACATAATTATCTACCCAAGGTAAGGGATGTGAAATATTATCCTGTGACTCTTCTTGTAGAGTTGTGTAATGATTTCTAAGTTGTTCACCACATCCCTCCACATATTGCGTGTATGTTATGAAGTGTATGGGGTGATGGTAGAGTACTGTTCTCTGATCTGTCGCAGTGTTAGTGATTACTTTAGTTTAGTGACCCGCTAGCTGAGATGCAATTACGAGCTAGGCAAGATGTGGATATCTGTGTCGGGCTTTTGAGCGACCCACTAGTCTAACCTAGCTGGTGTAGACACAAGTATCGAACTCTTCTAAGTAATTGCAATAACTGCAACAGAATACATGCAGCAATCCTCTAAAGGGTGTTTTGGAATTGTGTTTGACTCATTGAATGATGTTAGCTTCTAGCTGGCTTGGCCCACAGTGATAGATACAAGATGTAAGCGCATATAGTATGTGGGTCCGATGTCGGGTCATCCAACGGTGATTGATACATACGACGTAAGCGCGTATGGTATGTTGGGTGGCTTCTCGGTCTGTGGCAATCCATTGTTCACTAAGTCAGGTAGTGATTTCGGGCCCTGACAGGAAAAAAACCTAGCCACGCGGTCTATAAGTGGAGGAATTTCCCTCGCTGTCCGGAGGGTCCGAGCGAGTAATGTTCGATGGCTTTGTGTAGTTTTAGTAGCTCAGGGTGTTCAAACATTCCACAGTATTCGGACGGATCTCATTAGGATCCTCCGAGAGATAAAGCAGATTATGTGGAGATGGCTTGGAGAATCTGAGTGAAGATTATTTAGACACTTCCGATAGAAGTTTTTGTCTAGAACAAAGAAGTTGTAGTGATCCAGAGCATCTAGATGAAGATCACCCAGAGGGTCCAGGATACAGATAAAATGTCCAATTGTGCATATTTGGATGAAGATTTTAATGAGAAAGATAGAGATAGAGACTATAGAAACCTTATGAGTTCTTGTTTCATCCAAATGGGGAAAAAAACCAAGCAAAGTAACACTTGGATGCAAATTGATAAACAACAAATGAATAAAACCTAAAAATAACCAAAGACGATGATTTTGCCTGTGTTTCCACCAGGTATGAGCTCTTATTTTGCACTAGGACCAATATGCATTGAAGCTTAAGATCCCAAGAGGCAAAAACTCACATTTTACATATACATCACCTTAAGAATAATAGATACACAAATTTATCAATATACTCACACCTTCTAGGATATAGTGTTCATTGAGAGAACAACACTCCCCCTTGATGTGTTCATCATCTTAAACTCCACAACCAAAGCAAAGTCATGTCCAAAACTTGTAGCAATGTTTTGAGTATCCAAGATATTTAACTCATTCCTCAACTCTTAAAACATATGCTCATCTAAGGGTAGTGAAGATATCCGCTAATTATTTTTCCATACTTACATGTCTCAAAATTATATCTCCCTTTTCACATTATCCCTAAGAAAATGGTGACAAATATCTATGTGCTTGGTTCTAGAGTGTTGGATGGATTTGTTGGCTATCTTGATTGCGCTTTTGTTATCATATAAAAGAGACACTTCTTTCAAATCGACTCCATAATCCTTCAAAGTTTGCCTCATCCAAAGCAATTGAGTGTAACAACTACCTGCAGAGATATACTCCGTTTCGACGGTGGATAGGACTACAGAGTTCTGTTTCTTGGATGACCATGACACTAAGGTTCTACCAAAAAATTGGCAAGTGTCAGAGATACTCTTCCGATCTACCTTGCACCCTGCATAATCCAAATATAAATATCTAACAAGATCAAAACTAGCACTCTTGCGATACCACAAACCTAGGTTGGGTGTATGAATGAGATATATCAGGATTATCTTAATTGCCACAATGTGACACTCCTTAGGAGCGGGTTAAAATGTTGTACATATGCACACATGTAAAGCAAAGAGCCAATCATGGATTGATGTACCTTTTGATTCATGGGTTTACTTTGTTGAGGTTGAGATAGACATTGATTTGCATGAGAGTGCGGATTGGCTTGGCGTTCTCCATGAAGAATTTCTTGAGCCTGTATTTGATGTATTTTCCTTGGCTAATGAAGGTTCCTTCTTGAAGTTGCTTGACTTGAAATCCAAGAAAGAACTTTAATTCTCTTACAATGGACATCTCGAACTTGTCGGCCATCATGTTACCAGATTCTTCACAAAATGTATTATTAGCAGACCCGAATTCATATCATCTACATATATTTACCAAATGATGAATCACCATCGATGAACTTAGTGAACAATGTGGAATCAATCTTCCCGATTTTGAAGCCCTTGCCTAGAAACTCTCTAAGACACTCATACATATAGTGTCTTATGGAATTTATAGGCATGGTTAGAAAATTTAGGATCTTTAAAACTAGGAGGTTGCTATACATAAACAAACTCATTGGTTCTGTCATTAAGAAATTCACTCTTGACATTCATTTGATAAAGCATGATATTACGATGATAAGCAAATGAAAGCACGATTTTAATGGCTTCTAGTCTAGCAACTGGGTTGTAAGTCTTACTGAAATCTACACATTTTATTTGTGTATACCCTTGGACCACAAGTCTAGCCTTGTTCCTCACGACTTGTCCATCTCAATTTTGCTTGTTACGGAAAACCCACTTAGTGCCTATGATGTTTTGGCTTGGTCATTACATAAGCATCCAAATCTCATTACATGTGAAGTTGTTCAATTCTTCATGCATGACATTCACCCAATCCTGATCCTCTAATGCTGAATCTACCTTAGAAGGTCCCAAAGCATTCACAAAAGAGTAATGCTTACAAAAAATTGCAAAAAGAGATTGAGTTTTAATGCCTTTACACATGTAGCCAAGAATTTGGTCAACTGGATGTTATCATTGCAAACTTCTATGAATCTTTGGGTGGGCCATTTGGCCTTGAAGTGGAACTTTAGATATTACTTGCGCTTAAACTTGAGGTTGAGCACTGCCATTTTGGACTTGGGTCGTCTCCACACTTTGTATTTCATTATGAGTTGATGGCATGCTCTTCATGCTCTCAGTTTGCATCACATCTCCTAGTGGTATGTTCTTGATGACATATGCCATCATCATCACCTACATCAACGGGAATGCTTTCTACTTGGGAGCCGTTATTCTCATCAAATTGTATGTCACACGACTCTTCAATAATACGTGAGGTATTGTTGAAGATTTGGTAAGCATACGAGTTTGATGCATAGCCAAGAAAGAATCATTCATTATATTTAGGAGTAAATTTTAAAAGATGTTGCTTCTTATTAAGGATATAGTAGTTTCTCTGAAAGACGCGGAAGTAGGAGATATTGGGCTTCTTCCCGATGATGAGCTCTTATGTCATCTTCAAGATTCGATGGAAGTATAAGCGGTTGATAGTGTGGCCTACGGTGTTGACGGTCTCCGCCTAAAAATAGTCTGGGGTCTTGTATTCATCGAGCATTTTCCCCTCCACCACTCTATTTTGTTGCAACGTGTAGACGGAGGAGAACTCATATTTGGCACCTTCTTCTTCAAGGAGCGTTAGTGTTTTTGAATTCAGTTTCGTTGTCACTTCTCACATTTTTTATATTCACTTTCAATTCATTTTATATTATTCTCACAAATGTTTTAAAGATTTTATGTCTCTTCCAAAAACAAAATTAGACCAGGATTGCTATATACTGTAATGGGCCTACGTGGATCCGGCTTACCAAAAGAACAAATTATATGTTCAATATAATATTTCACGTTGTTACGGATTTAAGGGCTATATGTATCAAAGAGCTACATGTTTTATTATGGACAATACAACCTTTAAAATGTGGCCCACGCGCTAGCCTCTCAAGCTTTTACACCTATTCCCCAAGCAAGCTGTGCGTTTTCACGCCAGTTCTATAAAGCCATATATTCATATCCCCTTCCACCTCATGTGCCAACATGGCTATAGTGTGGGCCGCACCATAGCCACATTTGCGTAAGAGGGCAAGGGGGCTGAGGACGCGTCTTGTACAACAATGGTGGAATGGTGTGAGAACGCATGAGTTGTTCGGTGGAACAGGAGCTATGGTTCACAGTAAGACAATGATGATCCATGAGATAGAGATAGAATCTATATCTATAGTACTTATATAAGTATGAGTTAAAATTTAGCATAAACCATTCTAACTGTATAATCTAATCTAACAGCTCAATAATTAAGTTATATCTTAAAATTATATATTATTTACACATATATTCCCCCTAATAACACCCTATTAATTACCCATTACAACCTTTCCTTTTAAATTTTCTTTATTTAAATTTGCATAGCTACTAATATGCATAGCCAGCTTATTGATAAATACCGGAAAGAAACCCAAGGAGAAAGTTTCATATTTAAAGATTGTATTACAAGAGATGTAGTTTTATATATTGGATAAAACGTGTATTACACATGTATAATTACTATAGTTGCTTAAATATCTAGTGTTTGCGAGATTTACTTTAAAGTTATAAGAGTAATATTCATTGCTTCTTGTAGAAGGCAGGTGATTCGATTTATTTGCTTTTCGGTACGTACATACATACATCAAGCCTCCGGCGAAAGGAGTGCAACATGGCTAAGCAATCTGCCTTTGCTCAGTTACCGAGTGTGAGGGTGGCACCTTTGTTACCTTTATGTTCTCTCTTTATCTAAAACAAAGACAGTTTTAGTCTCTGTCCAATGGCAATAGTAGATCTAGTCTTCTAAAAATTACAATATTAAAATTGCTATCATGGCACCACGATAGACAATATATCACACCAGGAGCCACGATAGCAATCTGTCAGACTTCCGGGTCGCGATAGCTAGTGTGCTGCCTCAAAAATTCAAAAGCAAAACTAAAATACTGTTTGAACTATTTAAATAGTGTTATCTAGTCTTGAATAGTGTCAAATAGTGTTGTCCAGTTTTGAATAGTGTCAAAAAGTGTCGTATTAAATAGTGATAAATAGTGTCAAATAGTGCTAAACAGTGTTTGAATTTGCTTTTGTATTTTTAGAGGCACTGGCAGACTGGCTATTGTGGGTGGGGGTGCGATAGGTTGCTATCGCTGCCCTAAGGCGCAATACACGGGCGTCACGGCTTGAGAACGTAACTTGTTCTATGTGTCACCTGTACAGCACGATTACGGTGATAATTTTAACATTAAAATTTTAAAAGACTAGATCCAAAATACACAAATGTATAACCCCCCTAGAAATTTTAATTGTGCTTATATCCACCTCGACGCTGAGGACATCCCTTAAGCGTGGCCCTTTTTTTAGCATTTCGTATTGGCTGTCTTGCGATTCAATTTGACTACCTCTACGGGATAGAAACCGAGGAATCCACAAGAGTGAAGACTAGTGGAGTCTCGTCTTTTGTCATTCTTTGCTCCTTTTTCAGATCTTAGTATTTGTGTTTTTTTTTATGGATTGTCATTCCAAGTATTGCTCCTATTGGACTGCCGACCTCGTATGATGTCCTTCCAATGGAAAAATTCAATTCAATAAGAATTTGATTCACCCCACACGTACCTATCATGAGCAGCCTACTTTTCAAGACTAGCCTTAGGCATCCCCTCTTTACCGTTAAGAGTAATGTCTTCGAACATGGTCAGCTCCTATAGTGCGATCTACTATTATCACTGAGGCTAAAACTGCTTTTTGCCCCCAATTTATCCAACCTCACCTCAGTCCTTCTGTGACCGATCGTCTTTTTGAGTCTTAAGAGCATCTCCAATAGCATACCCATATTTTGAGTACTCAAATCCATTATAGGTAGAGGAGAGAGTAGATATGGGTAGCCAAATTTTTTTCTACTTTTACAGCATACCCATATCCCGTCCGCGAACTTGCTGAAGCCCACGCGTCGCCGCTCGCCCAAGCGCTCCCAGCCGCGCACCTCCCCGGCCGCCGAGCCTCCGAGACGCTGGATCCAAGTCGCCGTCAGATCCGCCGCTTCCCCGCGCCACTCTTCAGCCGCGCGACGCCTCCGACGCTCCCGGCCGCCGCTCTGCGCAGCGTCCCCGAGCCGTTTCCTCCGCACCACCGCGCCTCGTGCTCCTCTCTCCCCGTCGCCTCCCTCGGCTGAGCCGACAGCCGCCACCAGCGCCGCCCCGTCGAGCCTCTCCGCAACGCCGGCCTTCTCCTCACCGCCTCCACCAGCCCGGGTGCGCCGAGCTCCGCGGGCACCGAGCTTGCTTTCGGCCGGCGGAGGTCGACGGGGCCGAGAGGCTCGCCGGAGGCCGAGCGACGGCGTCGGGAGGGAGGCAGGGGAACCGAGGGGAGCCGGGGCAACGGCCAAGTCCGGCGGCGGGACCTCGCCCGAGCGCCGAGAGCTCGCCACGGGCTGCGGTGGTGCGCCGGTCGTTGCCGGGCTCGCGCACTTCGCCCGGCTCCTAATCGAGCTCGACGGGGGGCGGCGGGGGCGGCGGCGACCATCTCCGAGCGGCGGCAAGGCGGAATCGGCGGGGCAACGGCCGGAATCGCGACGGGCGATGGCGAGCTGGGCGGAGGTCGGGGAGCTCGCGACGGGAGGCCGTCGAGCGGCGGGGCTCGAGGTGGCCGCGAGAGTGGGGGCGGCGGAGTACGGCGGCCGGAATCGGCGGGGCGACGGCCGAAATCGGCGGGACGGCGACCGGGCGATGGTGAGCTCGGCGGAGGTCGGGGAGGTCGCGGCGGAGGCCGTCGAGCGGCGGGATGGGGCGGCAGGGTGGCGGCGGGGCTCGGGGTGGGCGCGGGAGTGGTGGCGGCGGCGTCTGGCTGCCGGATTCGGCCGGCACCGACGTGGGGTGTGGCGGCGGGGCGGCGGGGAATTTCCACACTCGAGCGGTTGAAACTGGCGCCACGTTTTTGGGTAGGATGGGTATCCTGGTATAGAATACCCATATATGGGTATTTGGTAGCAAAATATGGGTAGGCACCCAAATTTTATGGGTATCCATGCAGATATGGGTGTGCTGTTGGAGCTATTTTTTGGGTAAAATACACATATTGGCAGTTTTTGGGTATTGAGGCAAAATATGGGTATGCTATTGGAGATGCTCTAAGGCACCAGAGCAGGCCATCAGTCATGGTCGTTCCCACCGCCAACCTCTCCGCCGTCGTCACGGGCGCAGTGCACGCGGCCATGGACTTTGCGGTCGAGATGCTCCCGAAGGGAGTGACTAGGGACGCCGCGCTGGAAACAGCGAGGGCGTCGGTGGCGTGGTTCTTGCGCCACCTCTGGGCCTGGCTCGTCGCCGCGAGAGCCGTGGCCGTCGACAACCTCCCGGAAGCCGCCGCGGCGGCCAAGAGAGCGGCGGCGTCCGCGGTTGAATCCTCCGAGCCGTGGCTGCAAACGGCGGCGAAGATCTTGCATGCCCTCTACAGGTGGCTTGTCGCGGCAAGTCATGCGTCCGTCCGGAATCTCCCGGACGCCGATGCCATGGCCGTCGTCACGGACGCAGTGCACGCGGCCATGGGCAATGCGGTCGAGATGCTCCCAAAGGGAGTGACAAGAGACGCCGTGCTGGAAACAGCGAGGGCGTCGATGGCGTGGTTCTTGCGCCACCTCTGGGCCTGGCTCGTCGCCGCGAGAGCCGTGACCGTCGATAACCTCCCGAAAGCTGCGGCGGCGGCCAAGAGAGCGGCGGCGTCCGCGGTTGAATCCTCCGAGCCATGGCTGCAAACGGCGGCGAAGATCTTGCATGCCCTCTACAGGCGGCTTCTCGCGGCAAGTCATGCGTCCGTCCGGAATCTCCTGGACGCCGATGCCATGGCCGTCGTCACGGACGCAGTGCACGCGGCCATGGGCTTTGCGGTCGAGATGCTCCCAAAGGGAGTGACAAGAGACGCCGTGCTGGAAACAGCGAGGGCGTCGATGGCGTGGTTCTTGCGCCACCTCTGGGCCTGGCTCGTCGCCGCGAGAGCCGTGACCGTCGATAACCTCCCGAAAGCTGCGGCGGCGGCCAAGAGAGCGGCGGCGTCCGCGGTTGAATCCTCCGAGCCATGGCTGCAAACGGCGGCGAAGATCTTGCATGCCCTCTACAGGCGGCTTCTCGCGGCAAGTCATGCGTCCGTCCGGAATCTCCTGGACGCCGATGCCATGGTCGTCGTCACGGACGCAGTGCACGCGGCCATGGGCTTTGCGGTCGAGATGCTCCCAAAGGGAGTGACAAGAGACGCCGTGCTGGAAACAGCGAGGGCGTCGGTGGCGTGGTTCTTGCGCCACCTCTGGGCCTGGCTCGTTTGCCGCGAGAACCGTGGCCGTGAAAAACCTGCATGCCCTCTACAGGCGGCTCGTCCCGGCAAGTCATGCGTCGGTCCGGAATCTCCCGGACGCCGATGCCATGGCTGCCACGGCGGGGGCAGGAGCGGAGTCCACGGTCGAGGCCTCCAGCCCGAGCCTGCCCAATCTGGCCTGGTTCTTTCGTGGCCACGGCGTCGCGGTGTACGTGCTACTTGGACTGGCTCTCCTCGCCGTCGTCTTCCTCTGGGCTCTGACCTGCCGGACCATGAAGGGCCCCGGGCTCGGCGGCGCGCGCATCCCCCGCGCCATGTTTACGGCCAGCCCGAGGCGCTACTTCGCCACCGTACGGAGAGCGCGCAACGCGGGCCGCGGCGCGTCCGGGGCCGAGTGGAAGCTGCTCGTGGCTGCGCCCATCGTTGCTTACGCGGCCTACCTGGCCGTGAAGACGCTCTACTGAGATCGATGGCGCGCTAGCCAGACTTAGAAGCACCAATGGCAATACTGTCAGTATGGACCATGCACATGGTTAATTGCGAATTTGCAATTCGTGTAATTTTAGTTGTAGCGTCTAGGTGTTGATGTCTCCAATGGTACCAATGTACCAATAGTGCCATGTTATTGTGTTGTCAGCAGCGGCGTAGCTAGAACCTTTGAAGATTGGGGTCGTTGAATGATTAGTTTCTTGTAGTAATTTGTTGGAATCTCAGCCATTCGTGTGAAATTGGCGTCGGTGCCATCCTCCGGCAATGTTCTTATTCTCCCTCAGCGATCTTCTTCTCCAACAATCCTTTAGCAGGAGACGCGACAGATCTGTGCATCAAATCAGGGGGAGAAAGGGAAGTATTCGGTAAGGGGTTGTTCGGCAGTCAAGGTGACCACCGGCTAAGCCGGAGCCCGCCGGCCTCGCCGGAGACTACGAAAAAGGGTGTCAGGATCGTGGGGATCAAATGGTTGTGGAATGTCAACAAGATTTTGTAATATTTCAACAACATGAAAAATGGCAGTCCCGTTTTCCCTCAAATAAAAAATTTGGCAGTCCCGTTGAGGATTATCTCCATAGTTCTAAAGAGCTTAAATTGATAACTAAATTTAAACTATACTAGCGACTTGGACTTTGTTGGGTTTGCATGCGAAACATGCCCAGCCAAATCGAACTATTTAACGTTCTCTAACGAGAAATCGAACTATTTAGGCATTTAAACAGAATGGTTTTTCTTATGGAAAAAGGATTGTTGTTCGGAGAAGAAAAGGATATTGAGCTGAGCTGGGCTGGGCCAATTTGGGTGGACTAAATTCAAGCTGCATTAGTTTCAAAGCACTCTGTACAAAAAAAAAGTCCACACTTCACCTTGAGGATTGATGTTCCGGACACACAACCCCCTGAAGAAAAAAGAGGGACAATTAGCACCCTAACCTTATAAAAACCGGTGCAATTAACCCCAAGCAAGATTTGAAGGTGGTTTCGCCAACGTGGCCGATGACGTGGAGTGGTTCTGCCTCATGAAAATGACATGGATGGTTGTATGGAGCTGACAAGGCTTAAGAAATAATCTCATCTCTCTTCTCTCATTGCATCCTGGGCTAGAGCTTCTTCAACATCTAGCTGTCCATAGCTATAGCAGAGAGGGAGTCGGCCATGGTTGGCATCCTAGAGCTCGCACTCACTGACAGAGTAGTGCACAAGGGAAGACGGCAATGACGAAAATGGATTTGAGGATTTGCAGTAAACCCACATGCGACGATACCTAGGATGGGGAGGCACGCAAGGCACCGGTGGCAAGGTTGTGCCCCATAGGCGAGGGGCACACGCAGAGGCGGATCCATAGTCACGGGAACACACAATTGATCAAGGCAAAATGATCAAGGGGTGGAGGAGATTGTAAGGGGGGATAATTGGTCTAGTGTTCACCATTGGAGGAGATTGGGGGCTGCTTACTTTTCCTGGAGTCAAAGAAGATGATGCTAATTCTGTCGATTCAGTGTGTGAGAGACAAGAGGCAGCATGGTTGCCTCTGGAACATCATCTTGCACCTCCTGGTCGTTGAAATCGATGTGGGCTGACCTTATGGTGCTAATCAAAATCCATCGATGACACACTTAGTGGCAGATGGCACACTCGGGGTGACGCGGGCCGAAGCAGGGGCATAGACATGTCGCTGATGTTTTTCGACGGCAGCAACAACTCAGGTGGGGGCGGGAGGGAGGAGTAGGCGACGGGAGCTTGATCGGGGCAGGTCACGTTGCCGCAGGAGAAGAAGATAGGAGAAGGTCGGGGATGGGAAATGAGATGAAAGGAGATGACATGTGAACCCCACTTTATAACGATCAACTTTTATATGTTGAAGTGCCACTCAGTTGCACACATGGCAAAAACCGCTCTCAAATAAGTGACATGTCATTGTTCATTTGGAAAAAATCACTTACCAAACCACTTTAGAGTTATTTGTACCGGTTTTACAAGATTGGGGTACTGATTGGCTTTTTTCCATAAGGGGTTATGTGGCCACAGGGAGAAACCTTAGGGTGAAATTAGGACTTTTTTCTTCTATAAAAAGGTTTTGGCCAATTGTAGTGCATTTTAAAGCCCAGTTGTAAAAGTTTCCATCATATTTGAGCTCTACACAAGCCTTCCACAAATTTGTATATACACAAACTAGAATCTTCTATCTGCATTTTTTTCCGTGTGCAATATTTCCTTGTGGCTAAATAACTGTTAGCGATAGGATTAGTTAGCACTAACCAATGTTTATCTCTTGTAAGAAATGTTGTTTAGATTGTAACATATCTTCTAACAAACCTCGTTACCACGAGATATATGAACCAAGCCCCGCGGTCATTCAATCCATGCGAGGCATTCCCCAAAACTCTCTTGGCTTACACTCTTTCATGGTATCTGATGATCTACAATCCTTCTCCTTTCCACTGCTCTCCATGTCTCTCATCTCATCTAATGGCACCATCCTTGCCAACTCCTCCACCTCCGCTGGTGTTGGCGAGCTGATGCCCAGCATCCGCACCCACATCCCCCTGGTGCTCGACGCCAGCAGCTACTCCAAGTGGCGCAACTTCTTCGTCACGTTCCTCGACAAGTCTAGCCTCTCGTATATGTCGATGGCACCTCCCCTCAACCCACCGCCCTGCTGGGCCATGCATGACTTCACCGTGCTCTCTTGGATGCACGACTCCATCTCTGAGGATGTCTTCAACCTTATCATGCCAACCAGCTCGCTCGCTCCCTGTGGACCGCTGCGGAGACCCTCTTCCACGACAACAAAGAGAGCCAGGCGATCTACCTCCTCTCCAAGTTCCACTCCATTCTACAGGCCAATCTCTCTGTTACAGCATAATGCCAAAAACAGAAGTGCCTTACGGATGCCCTCCGCGACATCAACGCTGCGGTTAGCAACCATTCCCTCGTCCTCAATACGCTTTACAGCCTCAGCGACCACCTCTCCAGCATCACCACCATCGTCGCCATGATGAAGACCTTCCCATCCTTCATCAAGGCGTGCTCCATGCTTCTCCTCTAGGAGATGTGCATCTCCAACAACACCAAGAACTCTGCCACCACCACCCTCATCTCCACCACCACCGGCCAGCAGGGTGCGTGCACCGGCATGGCTTCTCGGGGTGAGTCCTCCAGTTTTTGGAAGGAAGGGAAGCAATGACAAGAGCAAAAACAAAAGCCGCACCAACAACTCTGGCGGCAATGGCTACGGCAACGGCTATGGTAACTCCTCTGGCTCCTGCTCTACACCAACCCCTGCTAGCCCCTGTTTCTGCTTCAATCCAGGGCAGTCGGGTCAGTGGTGTGCTCCTGGCGGACAAGGGGGGTCGGGGTGAAAGTTCATCTACCCTTAAGTGTGGTTTTAGTAATTAATGACAATTCCTATAAATGGATGGTTTTCTTAAGTTGGATTTGAGGTCATATTCCATAGGTGATGCATGGCAAATATTAGATGAATACCACAAAACAAAATATGCATCATGATAAAGGAGTTCAAGAGGCAGATCAAGAAGAAGTGAAGAAGTGAATTTCTATGGATCATAAATAGGCTCAAGGTGTGAGCCAAAGTGGCTCATGGTAAAGATCAAACGAAGGTGAAGGTTGACCATGTGGGAGTTCAAGGATGAACCCAAAAACAGTCAACATAGAGCTCAAAGGATGTGCCACTTGTGATTGCGTGATCAATGAATTTGGTAAGCAATTGTAAATTATATTTTGTGGACTAACCCACTTTTCTATGTCTAAGAAAAAGTGTGTGCGGGTTAGATACCATATGGTGAGATGACATCAAGTGGATGATCTCACAAGGCTCGAGTATGGATGACATCAAGAGTTGGTGGTCATCAAGTTGAGAAGTGCAAGTTCAATATGATCATCATGTATGGACATATGCTTGAAGCTTGTGATTCGTCAATTGTGGATGGACAAGTAAAGATGATGTCAAGAGAGATGTTCCATATGAGATTATGGGGAGAGTTATACGAAAGACTTCACTAAGCAACCATGGTCAATATGGTTCTGGTTTGGAGCGTGGATGATCGTATTCATCAAGCTCAAGTGAAATGCGCAAGGCGAAGGTATGCTTAGACTAGGTTTTCTTAGTTTGACTGATCTCAAGTTGTTTGGTGAGAGACCAAATTATAGGATAGATAGTCGTACTATCAAGAGGGGCTACTGGACGAGTAGCTTAATCATGTGTCGAGTGCTCAAACCATTGCATAGGTTGCATGTCGTTGTGTTCCCGTTGTGTTGGAGGAGATAGAACATGGGGTTCTAGACTATCCGGAGGTTCCAAGTTGTGAGGCTCGGAGGCTCCGAGTGGTGTTCGGCATTTTGAGTGTGCCTGTTTGGTGGATCTGAGCTTCTCCCTCAGAAGAGGTGTTTTGTGTCAGGCGGCTTGACTGGCCTCAGTAGAGCGGTCTGGCTGGCCCTTGTCCAAAAATTCCGGGAGAGCTATTTCTGGAGGTTCTAAATTTGGGTAACAGAAGCCAAGTTCTCTCTTGAAGGATCCGGATGGTGGTCCAAAGGGTCCAAACCAGAGAGCTTGTGCTCCGAGCGAGAAGTTCTTGGAGGACCCGAGATCAGCCCTTGGACTGTGCCTCCAGAAGGGGCAGTCTGACCTTTACAGGGCAGTCTGACCCTTAGAATCATTTGTTGAGTTTCTCTTGGTGTTCTCCTCCACTTAATAGCCTCTAGGGCATGAGTTACTCTTGGTGAGGTGTGAGAGGGAGTTGTGCATTGTGTTGTACTTGGTGATTGCGCCAGTTGGATCGGTTTGAGCTCCCCACGTCAACCGAAGTCTAGGAACTTGTTACTCTTGGAGACCACTGCCTCCTAGATGGCTTGGTGATTGTGAGCTCAGTGATCTCTACAACGGAGGTTGTGAAGAGGCCCAAGGAGTTGTGAGTGGTTATGGAGTTCACCATCTCCGAAGCGAAAGAATGAGCTAACCAAAGTGAGTGGATCTTGCTAGAGGCAAGGAACTTAAGGAAAGAGCTCGATTCGAAGCTGGCTTATTCTTTGGAGCAAGCTTCCTTAACGGAGACGTACGACATCGGTGGATATCTAAACTTTGAGAACAAATATCATTTATGTCCTTGTCTTCTTTACCTTCTCGCGATACATGTTTGTGCAATTTTCTTGTGTAAAAATTGACATGCTTACTTGTCACCCTAGGATTACTTGTTTTATCTTAAACTTAGGGTGTTGGTGCACTTAGTTGAACCTAGTTGCTTTAAATTTTGAATTTGTACAAAATTAATTAGTTAATTTTTAAATTAGGATCACCCTAGATCGAAGTTGTTTTTGAAACGCTTATACACTCCCCCTCTCCGCCATGAACAATCTCTCTTTTCAGCCTGGCGGCTGGGTGATGGATTCCGGTGCCGCCTCCCACATGATCTCCAACTCTGGTAACATCCTAATCCCTTCTCATCTCTCTACTCTTTTCTTTGTCACCGTCGGGAACGGCAATTCTATGCCGATCTCGCACTCAGGTCATTCTCTCCTTCACGCCTCAAGTGCTTCCTTCCTTTTCAACGATGTTCTTCTTGCTCCATTGATAGTTCATAATCTTCTCTCTGTTCCTAAATAATTCACTATTGATAATTCTTGCACCATCGAATTTGACTCTTTCAGTTTTTTTGTGAAGGACCTCCAAACCAAGAGCGTGATTCCTTGCTGCAATAGCGACAGGGACCTCTACACCGTCACACCCACCAGTCTAGCAGCATCATCCTCTGTGCTACTATCCACCACCGCCTCCGCTGAACTATGGTATCAATGCTCAGGTCATCCCGGTCGCGACACCATGGCTTCTTTCCAGCAATTGTCTAGTATCTCATGTAATAAAGCACATCGACGTATATGCCATGCATGTCAATTTTGCAAACACGTTCGGTTGCTTTTTACCCGTTTGTGTCAGTCTCTAGTGCTCCTTTTGAGCTTTTGCATTGTGATTCATAGACCTTGCCAATCATGAGCAATACTGGTTTCAAATATTATCTTGTGATCATTGACGATTTTTCTCACTTCTATTGGTCACTTCTCTTACGCAATAAATCATGTGTTCACAACACCATCGTTGCTTTCTTTGCCTATGTACACACACAATTCAAAGCTACCATCCAAGCACTACAATTCAAAAAATGGCACTTAGTTTGGTAATTCTCTAATGGATTCCTTTACCCGATAGTGCAATGTCGCGCTTCGCCTCTCTTTGCCCGTACGCCTCTCCTCAAAACGACAAGGTGGAGCGTGCGATTTGCACTGTCAGTGATACTACGTGTGTTCTTCTGTTTCAGGCACACCTACCCCCTGAGCTTTGGGCTAAGGCACTATCCATGGCAACATACTTGCTCAATTGTCGCTCGTGTAATTCGATTGGCTCCACCTCACCGTATAAGCAACTCCACAGCAAATCTGCATTCTACGACTTCCTTCGGGTCTTCGGCTGCCTATGCTACCCTAACCTCACCTTCATGGTAGTGCACAAGCTTCATCCCACAAGGGCTTCCAGTGCTACGACATGGCTACTCGCCGTGTCATCATCTTGTGGTAGGTGGTCTTGGACCTCAACTTCCTCCTCAACATCGACACAACGCTAGCTCCTTTGGCATCGGTGTGGCCGGCTGCCCCGTCTCCCGCTGCTCCTAGCATCATGCCCTGGGTGGTCCGGGATGAGCTACCTGCAACGAGCCCCCCTGATACATCGTCCTTGAGCTCTACTGTGGCAATTTGCCGCACTTGCTCCCCCCAAGCCTATCGCACCTGCCACGGCAGCCCACACCCCTAGCCCCGCAGCTATCTCCGCTGCCCCTGACCTCCCCGAATATGCTGCCCCTTTGTCGCTGCTTGCCACATCTACCGCAACAGCTCCTCCGCCTGCCACGGCAACACCTGCTGCAGCAACTCCAGTTTGCCCTATCGCGCGCCCTCCTTCCTCCACATGCGCACCTGCGTTAAGTCAGGCATCGTGCTCCCTGTCAACTAGATGGACCTCTCTGTTGTGCACCCTGCCATCTCGCTCATCCCTAAGAGTGGCGCAATTCAAGACACTCATTGGTGATAGGAGATGGAGGACGAGTTCTAAGTACTCCTCGACAACGGCACATGGTCTCTCGTCCCTTGCCTGCTCGGTGCTAACATTGCCTTTGGCAAGTGGATCTTCAAACAGAAGTTCCACTCTGAGGGCTCCCTCACTCGCTATAAGGATCAATGGGTCGTTCATGGGTTCTCTCAACATCGACTATGACAAGACCTTTAGCCCCGTTGTCAAACCTATGATGATCCAACTCATCCTTAGCATCACCACCTTGAGTGCTTGGTCTATTCTCAACTCGACGTCAAGAACGCCTTCCTCAATGGCATGCTCAAAAAGACAGTCTACTGCCAACAACCATTGGGGTTTGCCGACCACCCGGCCCCATCATGTTTGCCATCTTTACTAGTCCCTCTATGGCTTGAAGCAAGCTCCACACGCATGGTACTAATAGTTCACCTCCTACATCCACACGGTCAGCTTCGCCGCTTTCATCTCTGACACATCTCTATTTGTGCTTCACGATGGGAATGACTTGGCGTACATCCTCCTGTATGTGGATGACATCATCATCATGGATTCTTTAACACCACTCGTTCGACGACTTACCTACTGTCTCCACAGCGAGTTTTCCATGACGGACCTTGACGACCTCAGCTTCTTCCTCAGCATCTCCGTGCAGCACTCTACCACCGGCTTGTTTGCCAAGCTTTCCACGATAGCTGGCGAGACGGTCGCTAACCTGACAGAATACTAGAGCCTCGCCCGTGTGCTCTAGTATCTTACTCTGATGCGTCCAGATTCGGCGAACACGGTGTAGCAGGTTTGCTTGCACATGCATGCACCTCATGAACCACACCTTGCTCTCATCAAGCGCATCCTGCGCTATGTGAAGGGTGCGTTGGACTTCGTCTTGCAGCTCCACGCTTCTTCTCGTCCGGCCTAATTGCTTACTCTGATGCAGATTGGGCCAGATGCCCGAACTCTCGGTGTTCTACGTCCGGCTACTTGTCTGCTACGGTGACAACCTCATCTCTTGGTCCTCCAAGCGACAAACCACAGTGTCTTAGTCTCATAGGGAGGCCGAATACCGCGCTGTTGCTCATGCCGTTGCCGAGTGTTGTTGGACACGCCAGCTTCTCCTCTCTCTTTGGCTATGATAGTTTTCTGTGACGTGAGCACCTTGTACATGTCTTCCAACCCCGTTCAACATTGTTGCACAAAGCATATTGAAATCGACATCCACTTTTCCATGAGAAAGTCTCTCTCAGGCATGTACGTGTTCTTCATGTACCGTCCGGTCTTCAGTTCGCAGACATCATGACAATGAGCTTACCGACTCAGCTGTTTCTTGATTTTCGGTCTAGTCTTTGCATCTGTGCTCCTCCTGCTGCGATTGTAGGGGGATGTTAGCGATATAGGATTAGTTAGCACTAACCAATGTGTATCCCTTGTAACAAATGTTGTTTAGATTGTAACATATCTTGTAACAAACCGTGTTACCACGGGATATATAAGAGGAGCCCTGCAGTCGTTCAATCTGTGCGAGGCATTCCCAAAACTCTCCCGGTTTACTCTCTTTTAATAACATCCTAACCTGTCTTTACGTATACAGCTAACACCAAAGAACTTTTCCCAAAAAGAAACTGCGATGGTTCATGTGTTTTGTGTTAAGGTGCGTGAAAACATTGGGTTAAAAAGATCGACATCCCAGTTTGTAAAACCATTTAAAAACATTAGGTGGCATGGCGTTCTGTGTTTGTTTGAGCCATTGATTTGTATGTCTAATCACTTGATTGCTTGATTAGACCATTTCCTCCACTGAAGCTGTAACTTTAACTGCACATGATCCCCCCGTATTTCTTGGTTGCATATCTATATTGATCCTAAGAGTCCACTTGACACCGACAGAATAAACCACTTTGTCCACAAAGCCTTTCTTGTGGCCGCATAATACAAGTCCACAATTACTAAAGCAACTAGAAACAAAAATAAAATAAAACAAATATGCAGTATTGGCCCCTTGTCAATATTTAAGTAGCATTTGTTATCTGGCAAGATGCAAGCTCTTCAATTTCCCCATTTAAGCAAGTCATTTTCGTGCTTTCTCGGGGGCCTTAGGGCCGGTTTGATTGGGCTGTGGCTGTTAACAAAACTGCTGTTGGCTGGCTGTTTGGAAAAGCTGATGTGGCTGTGGGAAAGTGACCATATGGCTTTTGGTTGATCCAAACCATCTATAGTATTTTGGAAAATGAGCACTGAAAATTCAGCACATTGTAAAAAGCTAGCAGAAGGCAGCTTTTCCAAACAGCTGAATTTACACTGCAAAGCCCACAGCTACCGTTAGCAAAAGTTACTGAAAAGCTGGCCGTTTGGTTGGGCTGTAGCTTTTTCCAGTGAAAAGCTGCTGAAAAGTCCAACCAAACACCCCTTAATCTTGAAGCAAACCCCCAGCCTAACAAAAGAGGCTGTGCAACAATCATCATGGTTTTTCAGCTTTGTAACCACAGACTAATAAAAATTTCAGAGACAGCATGCGCATGCATGTGGAGCTGTTCCCCCCAGCATGGCTCACCAAACCCCTATTTCCTCTGCTTTTCCATGTGCTCGCTTGTTTGTACTTTTCATATGTCTAGTGTGAGAAAGACCCTTCGTTTCCTCAGATCCCAGATTTGTTACAGTGTTTGCTGTTGGGAACAGCACTCAATTGCCAATTGGATGACGAGGAGAGCTGCTCACGGTATTGGTTCATTTGTCCCTTTCTGAACTCCTCACCCAAACCTTTAAAAAGAGACTTGGTTGATACTAAAATTCGTATAACCTGTCATGCCTTGGATTCCTAAAAGAACTTTTTCTTACTATATTCTGCTCCATTTTTCTATTAATACATATTGGTCTGCTTCGTTTGTTCAAAAGGACAACAGCAAGTTGATAATTGTGGTCAATGATTCAACTCTTCTCACCTGCAGTTCCTCCTAAAGCCGTTGTTGTCGTTTAACCGGAGAATTCATATCCACTGTGTTTTATTTCTAATGTATGTGTGGTCTCTGACACCGACACTCAGTGTATAGGTAACCAAGAATATAAATCGAGAAACTGATCGCTCAATAATTCTGTACCTCAGTTATTCGGCTGCCTTAGGCCCAGTTCTTTTTAGATTTTAGAGCAGCTTATGGGTGAAAAAAAGCTCAAACTGAAAAGAACTGAAAAATTTTAGAGCTTCTCCCCACAGCCCATCTCCCATTTCCCGTTGGTGGAAAAAATTTGGTCTTCACCAGCTTCCCGAGCTTCTCCTCCTCTCACTTACCCGCGCCGCTCTCCCTCCCCGCTCTCCCTCCCCGCGCCGCTCCCCGCTCTCCCTCCCCACGGCGCCCTCCGCCGCCTCGCCGCCCTCCTCCCCGCTCTCCCTCCCTGCTCTCCCTCCCCGCGCCGCTCTCCCTGCTCTCCCTCCCCGCGGCGCCCTCCCCCGCCTCGCCGCCCTCTTCCCCACGCCTCCCCGCACCGCCGCCCTCTTCCCCTCGCCTTGCCGCCCTCTCCCGCCTCGCCGCCCTCTTCCCCACGCCTCCCCGAGCCGCCGCCCTCTTCCCCCCGCCTCGCCGCCCTCCTCCCCGCCTCGCTGCCCTCCCTCGCCTCGCCGCCCTCTTACCCGTGCCTCCCCGCGCCGCCGCCGCGCTCCCTCCACCCCGCCGAGCTCCCTCCGCCACCGAGCTCCCTCCACCCGACGCTGCCGCCGAGCTCCCCGCAGGAGGACGTCGCCGCCGTCGAGCTCCCTCCACTGCTCCGCCTCCGGCCCCGCTGCTCTGCCTCCGGCCCCCCTGGTCGTGTAGTTCTCCAAAAGCTGAAAAGAACTCGAGGTGAGTTTGTGAGAGCTTCTCCCCACAGCAGCTCATTTGGGTAGAGAAGCTAGAAACCGTTTCTGAAGAAGCTCAAGCTCAAAAGAACTGGGCCTTAATCTAGGTTAGAAAATGTCATGTTCAGTTGGTTGCGAACAGGGAGGTTGGTTACAATACGTAGCTGTTTTGGATCAACAGTGAGAAAAGGATTGTTCTGAAAACACTAGACAATCAACGTGCAGCTCGGTTTGCAGGTGTGGATCTACACCTTAACCCTCTGGTCCGATTTAAGACAAGCCACGTCGGATTGTCAGCGACTGCATACATGTGGCAGGGGCGACGTATAGCTACTGTTTTGGATCAACGGCAGTGAGAAGGATGGCTTGGAAAAACCAGAGCTCTATACAGATAGGGTTTAATGCCTGCTCTACCCCTGTGAATGAATGAATGAATGAGAAGGCATAGACAAAGGTACCAAGTGGAGGAAGACTTGATTGGTCCAGCCAAGGAATCTGATGTATACCCTCCCTTCCGTCCCATATGTGCTCCATTATTGGATGCATGGCCAGTTGAGTCAACTCGTTCATATATATGCTGAGTGTTCAGTAGCATCTTGCCAGCAGCTCCCATTCACAAGCTAGCTACATATATATCTATGAACTCTACAAAAGCAGGTGTCCAGCATATCCCTGTCATTCAGAAGAATAATTTGCTAGTTCTCAATTAGAAAAGTCAAGCAGATCCTGACTGGTTAATGCTTTTCTAGTTACTTTTAAGAACTACAGCACCCGAAAACTGACCAAAACAATATGATAACTGGTTCTTGCTTGTCCAGCCCTAGCTGTGCTTATCAGTAACATCAAACAAAGTACTAAATGTATGTCATGTCGTTCAGCACACACTTGGAACTTGTAATGATCCATCTCATGCCCTGTTTTTCTCTTCATCCTCCGGAGGGCCTCACCATGGTTAAGTCGGTTCTCTGCTATGCCGGTCTACCTCCTTACCTCAATCAAAGCACTCCAAAGTGTTCTCTAGAGTATCGAAAAGCTCCAGCGCAAATTCCTCTGGTCTGAGAACAAGGCCATCTCGGGGGGAAGGTTCAAGGTCAGTTGGTGTAGGGTTTGCAGCCCTAAGGACTTCGGCGGTCTGGGGATCACGAATTTAGAAAATTCACGCGCGATCTTAGGCTTCGTTGGCTCTGGCATTTATGGGGACCCCGCCCCAAGACCATGGGCTAGGATGGAGCCCCCCTTGCAACGAATCCGATTGCCGCGTCTTCGACACAGCTACCTCCATCTAGATCAGGAACGGCCGCCATGCGAAATTTTGGAAATCTACTTGGCTTACTAGAAGGCTACCTATGGACTTGGCCCCAAACCTTTTTACCGTCTCAAGCAAAAACTACCCAGTTGCCGAGGCCTTGGAGGGAAACCAATGGGTCAGCAGCCTCAATTTTCACAATGCTTTTCCTTCAACCACTTCTAGGAGGTGCTTGTTCTTTTCCTCTGCGAGGGACCCAACTTCAGCCGCATACCGAGGACCAAATTTCTTGGACTCTAACCACCAATGCTGCTCAGTTCTAGGGATCAAACCACATGAACATCAACAATTTGGCGGTTTTGGGCACCTCCAAGCACTTGTTCTTTGCCTGGCTTGTGCTCCAAAATAGGTTGTGGACCGCTTACAGGCTCTAGAAACAAGCATGGCTCCAACAGACCCATTGTGTTCCTCTATCGTTGGGAGTTTGAATCGACCGAGCAACTTTTCACCTCGTGCGGGTACTCCAAGCGTGTGTGGAGGCTCACTGTCCACTAGGCTGAGGCTTCTAGGTTAAACTCTGACTCCTTGGACCAACATAAGGGCGGTCGGCTAGCGATACCAGAAAGGGATGGCCTCCCTTCTCTCTTGGTGGCTTGGGATAAATGGAAAGAGCGGAATATGAGACTCTTCAACAACTGATCTTCCTGGTGGAAACTAGGGTCCTGATCCATGGCAGGGTGTTCCAGAATCGTGTCTATGGTAGCGCGAGAGTAGGCTTTTCTATCTAGGGATTCATTTATAAATATTTGTTACAACCTTTTGCTCTATTAATGAAATATACAGTCCTCCTGCCTTAAGAAACAACAGAGTCTAACTTTTGTCATTTGCAAGATAGAACAAAACATAACATAATAAAATGGAACAGGAGCCGCTAAAAAAAGAAGGTTCTTTTTTTAAGATTCTTGCAGCTAACCAGAAAGCTATTGGTACGTCCTTCTCCAGGCTAATAATTCTGTGATCTTTGTGACCCAACCAACCACCTTGGAGGCTCGCAGCTTCTCTTAATACACGAATGAAAAAGGAACAATAATAGTATAATACTAACGTACTGAGGGGCTGGTCTCGTGTAGAACTTGAAGTGGGTAAAAGCTGAAGAATCATGGTAAAAAATTCGAGCGTAGGGTTTTTTCTTAATCTCTAGCTTTCTGTCTCTAACAAATGTGTATGTACGTACTAGGGCTGAACCAGCAGCCCCTGGTGCGCGCCTGATTGTATGAGGTCCGGTCGAGTCTGGTCCGCGTGACAGTTCTTTTCAGGGTCCCGGGTTGCTGGTGCAGAGCCCGGACGGAAGGTTAACGGGCTGTGAATTTTTGGGATCGGAGCCAATGGATGAGTAGCCTGTCGGTAGCTAGCCGCTAGCGCCCAACAACAGTGGTCAACAACATGGGGAGGAGAGACGATGGGAGCTAATCATTGTGATAAGTGAACCACTTGGGGTTAAAAATTATGTGGAGATGGGTACCAGGAAAAATTAATATATATTTTAGAAAAAGTCTACGTTTGATCTCTTAAATCCAACAAATTACTTTTATAAATTATTTTTATTTCCATATCATCTTTTCTCTCTCATCTCAGCCTCGTCCTTTTTGTCCCTATCTCCTCTCTCTCGGAGGACCCATCTTCCATTCTCTCTTCATGTCTTGGTTCTTGTGCTTAGTTCTTAGCTAAGAAACAATTTGTTACCTATCTCTCTTTTTTTTTACCTCTCTTCTCCATGTCACCTCTAAAAAATAGCTAACATTATCTTGTTAGAGATGCCCTAACTATTGACCATCATCCCTAAACTTTAAAACAAAAAAAAATTCTATTAACTTTTGAAACTGCACAGATTTGGTCCCTCACCCTTGGTTTCGCACACATGACAGTCCATTCAACATTAAAAATAAGGAAAAAAATATAAAATATAAAAGAAAATTTTAAAAAACCATGCAAAAAAATGAAAATATCAATATAGTAATAATTAAAGATAAGCTTTTATATAAGAACTCTAAAAATTTATATAAAAATAGAAAATTTGAAGAAAAAATAAAATAGAGAAAAAATAAATAGAGAAAAAACTTGTAGAAAAGTTACTAAACATCTAGGAATTTTGAAAATTGAAACTTTTTAGATAATTTAGGAAAAAGAAAAATTACAGAAGTATTCTGGAAAAACCATGGAATTTGAGAAAACTTAGAAGTATTTTAAGAGAATTCATGCAAAATCACCTACACTATTTGTGAGTTTTCTCAAATTTCCTTGTTTTTTCCAAAATACTTATAATTTTTCGTTCTTCTAATTTTTCCCTTTTCAAAAATTTCCTAGATATCTCGACAACTTATACTACTTTTCAGATTTCTTGGTATAATTGTTTCCTAATTTTTTCATATAAATCTGAATTTTAAAAAGATTATTTTTTTATTTTTCCTAATTTTTTGATATTGTTATCGTCTAGTTTTCCCTAATTTTTACTGACTAGGTTGTCACATGTGTGCACTACCACGTCATCGGGCAAACCATTTTGAGTGCGACAAGAGATCAAATATGTTTAGTTTTGAAAGCCAAATGTTACGTTTGTCTGAATTTAGAATTTACGGATCAAAACTACATTCGATCAATAGAGATAGGCCAAAAATTGAATTTTTCGTATGATTCAGGGCTCTGATAACTGTTGACATCTATTTCTTCACTTTTAGAAGTAAAATTTCGAACTATCTAGAGAAAACAACAGCTTTAATATCACCAATTCATGTGGCAGTTATTAACCGCAGAATCGTAGGCTCGGATGGGGTGAAGCTGAATGCGTGGTGCAACTAGGTATGAGAAAACAATAATAGTTTTTTAGTGCACTAAGGTGCATATGTGTTTTCCCCTTATTTGAAACATGCACGCGCATCACAATCTTAATAGCTAATCTCCTCTAATGAAGGAAACTATTAATCTGTCGCCTTGCCATAATAGAGATGCTATCGTGCTTTAGTCATAGCCTTAGCCTAAGCTTCACAACTTCAATGATATACGTTGAACTTGACGATATCAAACCAGGAATTACAGTTATGAAATATACTACAAGGTACAGCTTTGCAAAAGCATGCAAAAGTGTATTGAAAAGATACAGCTAGCACAAAATTAATAAAGTGTATACAAAAGATACACCCTTGCAAGCTAAGTTGTAAATGCCAAATCATGCATTCACACGCCCTTATTCAATTAGGGCCTGTTTGGTTGCTTGGATGAAGAGGGATGGGAGATGGCCATCCTGTTTTTTAGAGGATATCCAGTGTTTGGTTCAAGGGATGGCTTGGATGGGGATATCCAGCAAAAGGGAATATTCCATTTGGATGCTGGATGGACGCACGCAGGAAATTTTGGCGGATGGTGCGGCCCGTGGCGCTCGCGGCTAGCCTCACCTATTCCCCAATCCTCCTCCGCCTCGGTCCTCCTCGGTCGTCGTCGGCGCCGCCTCCCCGGTCCTTGTCTCCACGCGCCGCCATCCGCCCTCCCTCCGTCCGCGCCGCCTCCTCTGCTGCCGTCCGCCTTCCCTCAGTTCGCCGCCTCCGTCCGCGCCGCCCCTCCGCCCTCCGCCCGCCCTCCCTCCGTCCGGGCCGCCGTCCGCCCTCCCTCGGTTCGCCGCCTCCGCCCGCGCCGCCCCCTCCCCCCTCCCTCGGTTCGCCGCCTCCGTCCGCGCCGCCCTCCGCCCTCCGCCCTCCGCCCGCCCTCCCTCCGTCCGGGCCGCCGTCCGCCCTCCCTCGGTTCGCCGCCTCCGTCCGCGCCGCCCTCCCCCCTCCCTCGGTTCGCCGCCTCCGTCCGCGCCGCCGTCCGCCCTCCCTTCGTCCGCCGTCGAGGAGCCGAGGCAGCTGGTCCAGGAGAAGGTCATCGAGCTCGCTGCTGCGGAGGCCGGCGGGCACACGGCCATGCCCCTCCCCGCGAAGACTGTGGCACGCACTCGAGGAGCGGAGTCGCCGGGCCGCACGGTGCGAGCGGCGGCGGCATTGGGTCGAACTCGTCGTCACGGCGCCAAGCGGCGAGCACGACGTGGCGGTGCGGGTCAGCGGTGTGGATGCGTGCGGCGCTCAGCACCCGCCGCAGCAGACGGACGTCCCCGAGATAGCTCCTGCTCGCCGCCGTCGGTGCGCACGCCACGGTCGTCGAGCTTGAGGGCACCGCCGAGGAGCTCGCGGCCGCATGAGGGCGGCAGGCACGCAGCCGTGCCGGCGCTGTTCATCGGCGGCGCATCGGTGCGAGGCCTCGAGCTGTTCTGGCGGCTCTTGCGGTGATATTTGTTTTTCATTCGATTCTGGATTGACCAATTAGCTATTGTCAGTGTTGATTTGTTGGTTGATTGTAGCATGAATTCATGTATATTCCTTGTTTCAGTGTTAATTTGTGAAAAATAAGCACATTCTGATGTCTTTGATAATTCATTGATATATGTTGGTTATATTGTTGATGTCTTGCTGAAATTTATTGAAATCGGAGAGACGTAATGCTCAAATTCACAAAAAATACACAGATGTATGATTTGGACAATTTTTCATAAGACATAGCTATCCAACATACATCATACATATCCCTACAATCAAACAAAATTTTGACTGATCCTGTCCACTCTCATCCCCCCAACCAAACAAAAAATTGTCTCATCCCACTCAACTAACCAAACAGAAAACAGGCTCATCCTATCCCTGAAAAACTGGATGGCCTCAACCCATCCATCCTTGCCCTCCAACCAAACGGACCCTTAGATTCTTATTTTTAACTTCCTTTACCATTTTTAGCACTTTGTGAATGGAATATAATGACACCATTGGACGCACACGTACCCTTGCTCTACAAGGTATTGTATATCAAACATTTATAATCTAGCAACATACCGTATGATGAAATTGAGTCATCCCAAGCAGCAAGGATTCATCAAGTCTTTAGAGACACATTAGGTTTTGCATATTTACAAGACAGAAAAAACCCAGTGAGTTAACCCCGACAGAATGACAGCAGAGTCTGCTGCTGTCTAGCGGGTTGCGGATTTGCCATCTCCGATTACCGGCACCCCCCGAACTGGGAGAGGAGAAAAGAAAAGGAAAATGCTTCTAGCCGCCCGACTGATCGACGCGCTGCCATCTGATCGAGCTCGATCCGACGCTCTAGATCACACTCATTAATTATCAGTGCTGCCACCGCACCATTTGCCTAGTATTTTTTGCTCTGGAACCAATGCTCCAGAAGCACGTAGCACATGCGGTGTATGAAAGTTGTTACCATTTATAGTCGTACGTGAATATCATGTCAGACATCTAAATTTTAAAATATTTTATCTTTTCAACCGAGCATCCAAATCATGATCCGTTTGAACCGTTAGGTTCCTTGCAACTAGACCTTCAAAACAAACATGAAATACTTTTATGTTGGATCCACAGAAGTTTTCAGCTGAAACCGCTGAACTCACATGTTGTAAGTCTAATGCTCCTATGTTGCATGCGTACAAACCATATGCTGCAACCATAAGACTACCGCTGCAACCATACATCTCACATGTTGCAATCATAGAGTTATCATGTTACCACTATATAACTCTCATGCTATAACTATGCCACTACAATATTCTCATGTAGCAACTTTTCTTTAAAATTCAATGCTGCAAACATGCAGCTGTAGTGCTGCAACCAAGAAGGCATCTTGTTGCAAATATGAACCTCTTATGCTACAACCACATATTATGCTGCATAGCTAACACTCTTATGCTACAACCATTTATCACATATGTTACAACTTTGTAACCCTTATGTTGCAACCATTGAAGACACATGTTGCAAGCCTAATGCTCCTGTATTGCATGCGTACAAGTCATATGCTACAACTATAGGACTAATGCTGCAACCATACATCTCACATGTCGTAATCGTCCAGATATCATGTTGCTACCACGTAACTCTCATGGTGCAACCATGCCACTACAATATTCGCATGCAACAGTTTTTTTAAAATTCTAATGCTGCAAACATACAACTATAATGCTGAAACCAGGCACACATCTTGTTGCAAATATCAATCTCTTATGCTTCAACCACACAACCTAGTTATGATACATCCTGAGGAGCACCCCATGTTGCCACACTGTAAATTTTTTGTTGCAGTAGAACAAAAACTTTGTTGCATTAATCGTTTTACCATGTTGCATTGAAAAATATTGCAACAAATGTTGAGACTTGTCTCAAAAACACCACTGTGCTACACCATGCATCCTCATCTCCAGAAGTGACAAAGCGTGATTTGAATCTTGTTTTGAAGGTCTCGTTGCAAGAAACACAATAGTTCGAACGGATCATGATTTGCATGCTCAATTGAAAAGATAAAATATTTTAAATTTTAGATTTCTGACGTGATATTCACATACATCTATAAATTTGAGTGTGGGATTAAGGACTCATGTACAACTTACTAACTGGTCAAGTGGTAAGCAGTGGCATCTGCTGTAATTTTTTAAAATTTTCTAATATGATGGTATATATCGTAAATATGTGATTCACTTTAGTCTATTGATTGGGGGTTGATCCAACGTCCAGAGCGAGCGAATTGTACGGCTGCCAGGCCGGCCGACCGGTGCGTTGGATCGCCCGGCCGACGCCTAGTCACTGCTGAAAGAAAATGGAGACGCATGACGGGAAAGGAAAAACCTTTCGCTGTCTTTCCTTTTACTTCAGCCGGCGAAGAACTACTTCCCCTCCCACCTCAGATCTCTCTCACTTTCTCTCTCTAAATCCCGCCTCCTCCTCCCTCCCGCTCCTCGCATTCCACCTCCCAGATCTCACCAACCGCCCTACCTGCCGGCGTTCTTGCCTCTCCCAGTATTCTTCCGCCGTTCTCGAAGCGGTTGCTGCCGTCTCTGTTCGGGCGGCGATCCGCCGCGGGAGCCGAGTCCGCCGCCTCCGTGGGGCGGGCTGCGGGACGTGTACTGGTTCTTGATCCGTCCGGACCCCGGATCCGCCCCAAAGGCGGCGCCTTTCTGGGTTGAGGGTTCTCGGCGCTATCCATGGAGGAGGTTTTGGCGCGCCAGCGGTGAGGTGGGCGTGTGGAGTTCGTGAGTTGGATTGTTAGGGAGGGAGAGGCTTTGAGGAACGAAGGACGCGGGGCGGGGCGGCGAGATTAGGGGCTCCGAGATGCGGAGGCGGGCGCCGGAGTTCCGGCGCCAGTCGCGGCGGCGGCTGCCAGGATGGATCTGGTGGCTCGTCGGGATCTTCCTTGTCGTCGGGCTCATGCTCTTCGTCCTGCACCACAACCAGAAGGAGCAGTTCCGGCCCCCCGTCACAGTGAGTAGCGCAAACTTCATTTCCCGTGATTTCCAGCTTGCTGAATTGTGTGACATCACTCGAAGGATCACTGCTTTCCTGTCAGTTCTGGAAACACGTGGAAAAAGTTTATGCTTTTTGTGAGTGTTTCCTTTTTTTTCTGTTACCTCTTGTTGTGGATCTCGATTAGCATATGCTAGCTATGAGATCTTTAGACGACGTTTGATTGTTGTAATTATGCAAATTGATTGCTGCTAACTTACAGTAGGACAAGGTTTCTTCTATGTTAGAAGGTAAGCGTGGTTGTGTGTGGGTAGGCTGTTGATGATCGGAGTTCATTATTTTCTAGATCTTGATTGCCAAATTTCAGTATTAGATCCTTAAAGGTTAGTGCTTTCTATCTAGTCATTTAGTCATGTTTATGGAAACTTCAATTTTCACTTTCTAGTCCATGGTAGAAAGTGTTTTTGATGGCTAATCATGACTGGTTGTTAGAAATGGCAAAGAGGCTGTATAATTCTAGGAGTTGGTGTGGCATTATAGATAGGCTGTCTTTGGACTTCTTTGGAGGTCTGCTCAATTACTTAGGTAAAGTGTCATTCTCAGAAGGTGGTTTCCCATCTTCCCTGTTGCTAGCATATGCTATGCCTATTCCTGTACTATGAAGATGATTACCTTCTTAACTGATGGAGGATATCATGGAATGAAGAAGATTTAATTCATACCTTAAGTCAATATTTTATACCATGTGCAATGTTGAACTTTGACAAGTGGATTCAGGGATAATTGCTTCCAAAAGAATAGCATGGGGAGTCATGATTTTTTTCCTTTCATGTTGACTGACTTCCAGGAACACTCAAAAGCAACCTTTTCCTCCTAGGGTTATTCCTGTCTATCTGATAGAAATGCAACAGTTGGATTAGTTTTTTGTTAGGACGCAGAATGTTTCATAACATTTCATTACATAGATTGGATCATTTTTTTTTCCATTGCATTGCTTATGAGGGCAATGTCTGCCTGTGGTACCTGATCAATATCAGTTGATTGAAACCATCCAATGAAGAGTATTCTTTTAAATAATTGGCATTTGTAGATTGCTAGAGAGATCAAGTGAAATCATTCATAGAATAGGATACAGTCAAGGTATATGAGATTGCTAATGATTATGATTTGTAATTTTTGAAGTATTGCTTTTTTTCTCTAGTAAAGATCTTAGCGTATGGAATTTTGTATAACTCATATTGATAGTTAGAATCTGAACTTGCTAGGCAGAAACACTTGAGGACCAACATAATTTATTAGGTGTTAAGCATGGTGAAATTCATAGTGTTTCATGGACTCAATGAAATCTTACTTGCTACTATAGTATGGTACCAATGTAAATGGAAATATTTCGCAAGCAGGTTGGATGCAATAATTAATGTTTATCAAAGGGAGTATTCTAGGAAACCATTTTCAAGAAGATATCTATGTCTGGTCCTCATTTCTGGTACCTATATCTGTGCATAAATTATAGAGAAAACTGAGGAAGTTAGTGTTTCATAATATATGAAGAGGAAAATGACTATTTGGTGACCCTCTGCAGTAGCATGTGAATACATTGAAAATTATATTTAATGGAATATGCTATTGCATGTTTGGACTTAGCTTCTCTTAAATAGCTGTGCTGCCTTTATGATTCTTTTAGGCCCAGTTTAATGTTGCTTGCTGTGCTGCGGAATCTAGTTACCTACCTAATTCTGATAAGATTATTCCATAGTGGCTCCAAAAAAGTTGCTTTCAGAAAGATATTTAGGCTTGCAACGGAAAAGAATTAATGCTACTTCTTCCAGCAGCTAGAAAGCTTTGATTCCTTTAAATTCACTCATTCATTGATAATTATTTTGAACTTCTCTAATTTGTTCTCAAGCTGTTAATTGTGAGTAGTGCAGCTTGTTATCTCATAGAAGGAGATGTTTGATATGATCCCAAGAGTTGCTGTTGACTGTATATGGGATGTGTTTTGATTACAAAATGTTTACAAGATTCCCTTGACATTGGCATCAGTTTGTTTTCTTCCAAAACTTCAGCAGATCTTGGGCAACCCTTTCCGTGACCAAATCTTGGCATACCTTAATAGGGGTAATTAGACACCAACCATAAAACCCAGATAATTGCCAGGTGCCTGAGCATACACGGGTAGTAAATAGTAATAGTTCCTTTTAATTCTGTCTATACAAAAGTACGATCTTAACATTCTTGCACGAGTTTTGACACCATATTGTGTTGTCAATTGACTGTTAATGATGGCACTAAAACTGTATTTCAACACATTCTCATGACAATAGCTGTTTGGTTGTAACATTTTGCATTTAGTGCCAAAGAAGTAAAAGTCAAATCATTGGGATGATAATTAGAAACTTCTCCTTATACTTGAATAGTTGGAGAAAGATTACATCCAGCTCTTGAATCTTGATGTAAGGTTACCAATATCTAGTTTGTTCATTTTGGTTTCATCTTGAGTAGCTTAAGATGATTGATGGCAGCTTGCCACAAAATTAAACTCTTTTTCACTGCCAAATAAGCTCAGTGATGCCGGATGCAGAGTGCTCTATAAGATAACCTCACCTGTATTTAAGCAGTATAGTAGTGATGCTTTGTGTCTTTGACGGACTAGCTTGAATGTTTACCTTCTGATAGCTTCTAGATTGTAGTTCAGACTTGAATATATTTTTGGTCTTCAAGTACATAGATATATTTATTGGTTGGTCTTCTCCACTGTAAAAAATCTCAGTTCCTTTTATTAAACTTAGTCGCTTGTTCAACGTTTCCTCATGTATTCTTTCTTGTTCCAGAATAAAAGGTCAGAAACGGAGGAAATCTCTCAAGAGAAAGTGAATTTCACAGAAGAGCTTTTAAGCAGTACATCTTTTGCACGGCAATTAGCGGATCAAATGACTCTAGCGAAGGCCTATGTCATCCTTGCGAAGGAGCATGGCAACCTTCAGCTTGCATGGGAGCTTAGTTCCCAAATAAGGAATTGCCAAAGATTGCTGTCTGAAGGGGCTGTTAGCGGGAGAGCCATCACTCAGGAAGAAGCCCATCCTATAATAACTCGGCTAGCACATTTAATATACAAAGCGCAGGACTCTCATTATGATATCAGCACAACAATAGTGACACTGAAGAGCCATGCCCTTGCACTAGAAGAGCGCGCAAAGGCAGCAGTTGTTCAGACTGCTGAGTTTGGTCAGTTAGCTGCAGAATCCCTCCCCAAGAATCTGCACTGTTTGACGGTGAAGCTGACAGAAGAGTGGCTTCAGAACCTAAAACTTAGGAGTCGTTCAGAAGAGCACAGGAACTCCACACGATTGGTAGACAATAATCTGTATCACTTCTGTATATTCTCGGATAATGTGCTGGCCACTTCAGTTGTTGTCAATTCTACAGTTTCGAATGCAAACCACCCTCAGCAGCTTGTGTTTCATGTGGTCACAGACAGGACCCATTTTGGTGCTATGTCAACTTGGTTCCTGATAAATGACTTCAAAGGGTGCACTGTTGAAGTCCGCTGCATAGATGAGTTCTCGTGGTTGAATGCCACTTCTTCTGCTCTGGTCAGGCAACTATCAGAGATGGAAACTAAAGGTTACTACTACTCTGGTGGCTTGAAAAATCCAGAACAAGAAATAAAGTTCCGTAATCCGAAGTTTGTTTCTCTGCTGAACCATTTGCGGTTCTACATTCCTCAAATACTCCCCAACTTGGAGAAGGTGGTCTTTCTTGATGATGATGTTGTGGTGCAGAAGGACTTGACACAGCTTTTCTCCATAGAATTGCATGGTAATGTTATTGGAGCAGTGGAGACTTGTTTAGAGTCATTTCATCGGTACCAAAAATATCTTAATTTCTCGCAACCAATTATCAGCTCAAAAATTGATCCACATACTTGTGGATGGGCCTTTGGAATGAACATATTTGACCTAATAGCCTGGAGGAAGGCAAATGCGACAGCGCTTTATCATTATTGGCAGGAGCAAAATGCTGATCAATTGCTCTGGAGAACAGGGACACTTCCTGCAGGCCTTTTGACATTTTATGGCCTGATGGAGCCCCTAGACCGCAGATGGCATGTATTGGGGCTAGGGTATGATGTAGACATAGATGATCGGTTGATTGAGAGTGCTGCTGTCGTGCATTATAATGGGAACATGAAACCATGGCTGAAGTTAGCCATTCACCGGTACAAGTCTATATGGGAACGGTATGTCAATTTCTTGCACCCATATGTTAGAGAGTGTATGTTTCATTAGAGTCTGCAATCTCTGTTCACCATCAATGGTCTCGCATGGCATTGAAGCTAGAAGCTTCAGTTTCTTTAATGGGGTTGCTTTTCAGCACCTCAGTTAAGAAATCTTTCAGAGAGGTAGATTATATACTCAAGACACAGCATCAAAGAAGTCAACTGTTAAGTTTTCTTTTTGGGTGGGGGAAGATTCATTTTGAGATGAAAATAATTCAGTTGCAGATTTTTACATACAATTCAGACTGGAAATTTTAGCAGTCTAACCAGATTATCTGGATAGATATTGTAAAAGAGATACAGATGTTGGATCGATGGGTCTTTTTTTTTGAGATGTTAGGAAATGTCAATTGCCAATTCAGCTGTGCAGAGTTTACTGGTGTTACATTCTTTTCAGAATATATATCGTATTTATACTGGTGAAGAATGTTCTCCTTCTCTTTGTATAAACAGTTCTGTATTCTTCATACAATATGAACTCGGCTCATATTGGGGAATGGAATCAAAATCATTTTGGTGTTCTGAAATTGAGTTTCTTGTAGTTCATATCACTGAACCAAGAGAATTTTTCTCTGCATGATTGGTTGTAAAGTTGGAAATGCTTCAATACTTATGTTATTACTGAACTCCAAAATGTGACAACTTTGTAGTCCATTTTTATGCATCAACTTTTCTTTCTGAAATTTTTCCCCGGCATGCATATCATTTTGGGCCTCAAGTTGAAATGTATGCAGTTTTGTAGTTTGAAAATTAGGGGATCGGCTATCCTGTGAACTGAAAAGAACTGTTCATATTGCATATACAGCTCGGTTTGCTAATGCACATTCTGATAAATTCAGTACCAGAAGAAGCGTAGTTGCTTCCAACTTAATTACAATTTGACAAAATGAACTGCACAGTGGAAAGGAAATCCTGCAGCGCAGACAGGAATGTGATTCTGGATTTAATATTCCTACCTATATGTTCTCCGTTGTCGTTATATGCTTTATGTTAGCACAACTTTGCATGGCTGAACATGGAGCTCACTTGTATTTCTCGCTGGCATCTAGGATCCACATGTCAGTTTGTGGCGTACCTTGAAACTCGATTTAGCGGCATATATCCTGAAAATTCTCGTTACGTTACGGGCTCTGTTTCCTGGTTCTGAAAGACTGTGCCCCCATCACGGCAGTGGCGGTGCTAGAGCTAAAACCACAACCCTGTGGGTTCATTCCATTCGAAGTCTCTAAGATTCCATAAACCTTGTACAAATATCAGTAGAATCGTACTTCAGTTACCATTATTTTTTAGTTTCAACTTCTTCGTTCATAGATCTTGTATGATCATTGCCCTCTGCATGCCACGGAAATGTCAGCAGACCAAGCCACAAACATACGCTACGGGCATCCGTGGTGCTTGGAGGCAGCATTGTATCTGAGCTGGGACCCATAGGATGCCTCTAAGCTAGCCACAAAACTATTATCATGTGTGGAGGCTGTTTTTGCCTCTAAAGTGAACACCATAATCTGATAAAAATATCTATATTAAAAATATCTAGCCATGTAATTTGTTTGGTGCTTGGAGGAAGCCTCCAAGTAAAGAGGCGGTGGTTGAAGCTTCTTTTTTAGGCTGCCTCTAAGGGGAGAGAGATAGTTTAAAGAAGAAGCCACTGCTACTATAGAACAACATATCACAGGCGGTTTAGAAATTTCATCACAAACGGTTGAATAATCTGCCTCTAAGGGTTTGTGACGACCCTATGTCATTACGGACGGTTCTGTAGCCGTCACATCGTGAATCATCCGTGATAATTTCATATCATAGAGATGGTTCTTAGTTTGAGCCGTTGTCTGTGATAAGCTTTTAAATTTCTACACTATTTTTTGTTTACTAGCTAGCCTCAAGAAAATGATAGTCATGCTCTCTAAAACAAGCGGAAACATAACACATATACAACAATATAACTCTAGAAGCATAGCTCATTCACGCATCCGTTCACAACAACCAAGTAAGCAAATTAATTCAAATTTCATTCACAATTTTAATACAATATTCTCTAATTGCATTGTCTATGAAAATTTATAATCTATTGTGTCATTCAATCCACCATGTGTGCATGTTCATGTGAAATTTTGACAGTGTAACTGACCATCAAGATTTCACATGAAAAGGCATGTCACATCGATTGATTGAGATAATAAATTATAAATTTTATAGATAGCTCAATTAGAGAATATTGTATTAAAATTACTTACTTTAGCAAATTAAGCATGCAAATGTATTATGCATTCATGCATATCATAGGACTTATATTCTAACTTGGTTGTAATTACATGTGTGCCTGCTTTTCTCGAATGAGATAAGAGTTTTTAGTCATTCCTTGACACATACTAGAAAAACAAAGTCCACACTCATTACTTAACAAGATTTTATCGTCATTGGCATAATGATCTACTTTTTTGAAAACAACACAATTGAGGACAAGCCTAGGACTGAGGTTAGAAACAATGCCTCATAATTGTCCATTTTATATAATTGCACATCGGTCAATAGGGGTTTGGTGGTGCAAGGGTTAGAGTTATGCAGTTTTAACCTTACCCTGAACCATAAACCCTTGTAAGCCATCATGCACAATTTATAAATGTATTTTTTAATTATTGGTAGACTACTGTCATCTACAAAACTTGTACCATATCAGTCGCTTGTGTCAATCAATCTATTTAAGGTGTCCATGTCATGTGAGATCAACCGATTGAGCGATCTTACATGAGATAGACATGAACATGTTGATTGACGGAACCAACAAAATGGTAGAAGTTCTACTGATAGATAATGGTAAAGTGTGCTCAATTTACAAGCCTTAAATTCAACCTTGATATTGATCGAATGTGTGCCTTGCTTTTCCACAATGAGCTAATAATTTTAAATCATTCCTTAACACATAATAGGAAGACAAGCATATAGTCATTATTTATCAAGGTGTCTATATCATTGGCCTAATCACAAAAATTGAGAAAACTATCCTCATCTACAAAAATTCTACCACAACAGTCGATTGCGTGAAATCAATCCGTTTAGCGTGTCCATATCACATGAGGATGTTCTCACATAAAATGGACACATTAGATAGATTGATTTCACACAACCAAAAACAGGGTAAAAGATTTGCCGTTTGAAAGTGGTAGAGTTTGCTCAATCATAGTCTTCAGATTCAACCTTTATCTTAATTGAATGTGTGCCAACTTTTCATAATGAGGTAAGGATTTTTAATCATTCATTAACACCTACTAAAGAATCAAAGCATACACTCATTACATAGCAAGGTCTTATCATCATTGGCCTAATCACACAATCTATAGTTCCAAATCATCATAATTGAGCAAACTACCTGTCCTCTACAAAATTTGTACCACATCAAATAATTTATCAATCAATTCTTTTAATCTATCCATGATATGTGAGATCAAACGATTGTTCTCACATGAAATGGACCCACTAAAAGGTTTAACTGACACAACCACAAAAATGGTAGAAATTTTGCCAATTGATAATGGTAGTTTGTCAAAGCATCACAATTGAGCAAAGTACTTCATCCGCAAAAATTGTACCACATGAAATAGTTGTGTCAATCAAAGCCGGGAAGCTCCACAAAACCAAGGAATCACATGAGAGATGGGGTAACCCGTCGGTTTACCAGCACCTCTCCTACGATTCCTCATCTTCCTGGAGCTTTAGAGCTTTGGTTAACAAAAGCGCAAAAATGATAGAAATTTTATCAATCGATAGTGGTAGAGTTTGCTTAATTGTGATAGGCATGTACATTTAAGAAAATAGTACGCGTTACAATTCAGAAACATGCCTAAGAATTTCCCATTGTAATTATGCGGGTAGCGACACATTGGTCAAGGTTTCGAGCGGTTTAAGACATTTGGTTTAATGCAACTAAAACCAAATCTTGAACCCTAAACCACTGAACCCTCGTAAAATACTAATGATGTTGTTCTTTTCATCATTAGCAAAATGGAAGCGAGCAAACATATGCTATACATAAATACTACTTTTGTGTTACATGTATACCATTTTAGATATTGACATGGCTTCCAAGATGATAGTTTGACCATCAATTTCAATAAAAATATATTTCATCAAATAAAACTAAGAATATATTATGAAAGTACATCTCATGAAGAATTTTAGTAATACCAACTAGTGTTTTAGATGTTGGTAACTTCTTCTATATTGATGGTCAAACTTAAAAATATTTAACTTCCATAGATTCTAAGGCCCCTTAGGAGTAACTTAGGCTTGCGCATAAGCTAGTTGCCCAGGTAAGCCCATTATAAGCTTCAGTAGGAATAACCTGTCATATTTATAACTATCCGTTAGGAATGACTTATAGATTTGAGCTTATTATATGTGTTGAAGGGTGCAAAGTCCAAAATATCACTGGACTTATTTGTTTGTTGTTTAATAGATAAAATTGTTTTTTTGAGGTGTTTATTTGCACATGTTGTCAGGAAAATCAATCTGAAAGATAAAAAACGACAATAATATGACAATTTCAAGCATTGCATCAACTGCGGACAAGTTGACAAGTTTTCTTGCCATCAAAATAAGATGCTCATAGATGGTTTAGTTAATATGAGTCATGGCTAGAACAATCATTCATACCAAAGGGAAAAATAGGACCGCTTGTGAACATTCATATCAGTGTGATATAGAAACAGAATGCAACGACAGAATGGCTCTCATAATTATCTAGATGACTGCCAAAGATTAATACATCACCATCTCATTGCTATCACACACATACATCTCACTACTAGCACACACATACATCGCATTGCTAGCACTTGAGCACATAGATTCATCAGTGAAGTGGGGCACTTGAGCACATGAAACAATACCTACATGCATAAATGCACATATATAAGCAAAAGGGTACATCTAACCGCAGCCACAATAAATTTAAAAAAATTCAATAAATTTATCGAGCAACAGAGTGAATTTTTCCCGCCCTTGAGTAACACTGGATGTTCATTCCCAAATTTCTGCAGTTCATGACTGAATACTTGAGCGGCAGCCAGTGACGAGGAGGGTAGGAGGGAGCCGGTGACCTGCATGGTGCAGAGGGAGGGCCGGCAGCAAGTAATGCTGAGTGGCGACCTGGTCCAGACTGGTGACGGTGTGGGGCTGAGACACTGGAGTGGCCGTGGTCCTAGGTGATGTATCTGGGAGTCGATGTGAAGGATGGAGGCAAGGTCCTATAGCAGTAAGGGGGCTTCGGTGAGGGACCTCGAGACACAGAGGAACCCCGGGTCGTGGTCACGTAGGGAGCAGGGGTGGCAGCACAAACCCTAGCCTGCCCCCCTCTCTTCCGTGTCAGGTTGGCTCAGGGTGGGAGGCGACAAGGGTTGGATCGAGGAGGGTGGAGGGAACAACGAAGGATTTTTCATTATGATGGTAGTTTGCTCGTAGTTTTGACAAACTGTATGGCTATTTGCTAGAGTGAGGAGGTGGGGGAATGGAGTTTGCATGTGAAATGGGGTGAGCTTCCTCCAACAGCTGCCCATAAGTTTTGCCTTCGGGATGACTTATGTTTTATTTGGACCTATAAGCCCTCGATAAGAATTTCCTAAAGGGGCCCAAAACGACCTATACTATGTCACAGAGCGAGTAAATTGTAGGAAAACAGTAGCTAAACATCACCGCCAATCATATTATCACCAATTATATATAGAATTATCACAATCATCAATAATTCACCAAAACTTCTCTGTTTCACTGAATTAGTTGAATAATTCTCCACAAATTTCACCAAAATACACCAAAATTAACTAACTAAATTCCATACATATCATTTCTCATCTCATATCATTCATCGACGGAGGAAAGAGGGTGGGAGCATATCGCACCTTGGAGGTTGAGGACGTCGGTGAGGGTGGTAGTAGCTCAGGGAGGAGGAGTAGCAGATGGTGGCGCTCGCTCACGGTGGAGGGCATCATCGATGTGGCATCGGCATCGAGCTGGGTGGCGTGGGGAGAAGGCACCGTCAGGGAGGAGGAGGTGGTGGTAGCTGATTTCTAGCTTAGGTTGGAGGTTAAGAATGGGGAGGAAGGTGCTAGTGGGAAGGAGGGTGCCGTCGGTGTGGTGCCGTTGTCGAGCCGGATGGCGCCGGCATCGAGCCGGGCGGCGACGACGGCATCTGTGTAAGTCCCATGTTTAAAACCATCTTAGACCTAACCCATACTAGGTCAGACAGGTACTCGTAGCAACCTGTTTACACTTTTGTTCTCGCTTTGTGGAAAATAGTTAATCGGGGAGCACTATCTATGGAACCTATGAATTTATACGTTGGTGTTTCTCCATTTAAACTAGTAAAGTGGGACTATCCCAACCATTGCATATATACATAAGTCACTTGAGCCAAATCTCAGGTGGACGGAGATGTCACATACACCCGCACCCTTAGTGGACTGTCGTCGCCAACGCTCAACACCAACATCCACACACTTGGGCAACTAACCAGAATCTTCCCCTCTTCGCACACAGTCGTGCATGTAGTGCTGGCACATATGTCATACTTCGTGTCCACGCTGGACCCACACAAGTCATGTGCCATATGTCCGCGCCCCTGACCCGCATGCGCCTCTCAGATACCAATTGTAACGCCCCAGGTTTCAAACCGGTTTAGACCTAACCCCGTACTAGGTGGGACACGCACTCTAGCAACACGCTTATATGAAACTTAAGAGTTTATATGTTGGTGTTTATCCACTTAAACAAGCAAGGTGGAACTATCCCAACCATTGCATACAAAAATGGGCCACTTGGACCGAATCTCAAGTGGATCAGGATGTCATAGTCTGGCTTGAGGTGGAGGTCACAAAAGGGGAGGAGGCGCCTTAGGAAAGGAGGAGAGGATGCCTCGTCGGTGCGGTGCACGTATCCGGGCGGGTGGTGCGGGGAGGAAGCGCCATCGGGGAGACGGAGGTGGAGGCGACGGCCGGCTCGGGGTGGAGGTTGTGGAGAGGGAGGAGGCGCCATGGGGAAGGAGAGGTGGCACGATGATGGCTTGGGGAAGTTGGGGTTCGATCAGGCGAGGAGGAGAGGTGGGGTGGTATGGGAATTTATAGGCAATCAAGAAATCTAGACCAGCTAAAAAATAATGGTTCACATTCGTAGGCCATTGATAATAAAAACCATCCGTGACACAAGGGCTATCATATACGGTTTGGAAATAAAACCGTCCTTTCACAACAATCGTTTGTAATCTGATTTTATCAAAGTCGATTTTTGGATTCCTCTGTAACGACATGTCTTAGATGACTTACACCGTGGACGCTCTACTAACCAGGAAGTCTATGACAAGTGAAATGGATAACTGGCCGATTTCCGCAGGTTTTCTGTCACATCTGATGCGGTGTAAGTTTGTGCCTTTGCATGGTGTATCTATATGGTTAGGGACAGTGCATCTCTGTTGGATCAAGATCTGGTCGGTCGGCAGCTTAAAGCGCGACATGGAAAGCTCGCTTTTATCCACTGTCTGGGTGCATGCACGACGATGCGAATGACAAGAATTCCCGTGTTCCCAACCCTATTGCCACGAGGCAATGCTAGAATTGCACGCATGCCGTGCAATAATAAGAAAAATAAAAAACCCTCACGTTCTGCCGAAGAAACAATTGATAGAATTTTACTCTCTCTGATCATAAATTTAGGTCATCGTAAGACACGTGCACTCAATTTTTTAAAATTTTAATTACTAATAGATACAAAAATACATTGATACACTTTATAAAAATAATGTCATTAAATTCTCTTGCAAAATTCTTCCATGCTATGCACTTTCTATTATTTTTTATAACATATTATGGATGAAAATTATAGTCAAAATCTTGTATTAGAGACTGTGAAAAGTCAAAAACGACATTTGCGATCGGAGGGAGTAATTCATAATAATTTTTTCTACACCAATCTTTTGGATAAAAGGAATGAGGCCAACAAAATTTCTATGAATTATATTCCTACACCCTAGTTTCCATAGAATTTCTAACAAGAGGTTAAGCGTCATGAAAATTTTTCTTTGTATCTTGCATGCACCTTTTCTCTTTTTAAATTCCTACAAAATTTGTGTGTAGCATCTAAAGAGACATTTTACAAATTTTGGGTTTCTGTAGGATTCCTGAAATCATGACATCTTAATTCTATATTTTTTTTCTATTTCTGTATTTTTAGAATCATGTGTTCTAAAGATGTGTTGACAGTGTTAACTCAGACGCCCTAAACATAGATCAAACTTTCGTAGTAGATGTATACCTCTAGCCCCCTAAATTCCATACCCCCGCTAGTTGGACTGAAGGAGCACTGCAAATTAACCGGTAAGGTACCATTATTAATTAGATACTGCTGAGGTAGCCACTCAATTATAATTTGGCAAAAAAAGGACGTTTAATTTGGGCAATCAGTTCAAAGGTTAGTCAAGTGGTTGGCCATGCATGTTCCCTGCTCCTCCTATCCTCTCTTAGTCGTCCATCAGTCGCCACTTGACCCCATGCAATATGTGATGAATCCACGTCACGTTGACCCATGTAGCAACGATCACAGATGCGAAGAAAACATCGGATCAAAGCAAAGTTCCGGCCAGAATACATCAAGAACTTTCAAGTTCCTCCTTATCTTTCAAAGGCAAATTGCGATCCTTTACTTCTCATTGTTGGTGAGTGCTTTCCTAGCACCCTGATTTGGCTACACAACCAATGCAGGGTGTGCGATGAACGGATCGAGACTATGCTCTGCGTACGACGCCTGGCACACGTAACAACGTGAAGGCACGGAATGAAATGAGGGTGGGTGCCTTTCTCTTTATGTAAAGAGTAAGATGTTATATATTATATTTATATCTCTAGACAGATTACGATTTTACACTTAGGCTTATCATATTATCGAGGACATTTTTAGTCATTCTCTAACAGAATATTCCATGGCATCTTCCTCGTGTCCTCTTGCAAGTCACGCGCCATCGATCGTCCCGAAGCCTTGTCACGATGCAGTGTGTCACATCACAACTTGTTGTCGTAGGGCACGGCTTGTCATCCAAGGATCTTAATATAACGCCTTGCGTCATAGAGCGACCTATCGTCGCAGCGCATGTCTTGTCACCCTAGGGTCTTGTCACAACGCATGTGTGGTAGCATGATTCGTCATCTTGGGTCTTGTTACAATGCATGCAACGCAACGTAAGTCGCCGTCACAAGGCATGTATTGTCATCCTGGGTCTTGTTGTAACACCCTACGTAGTCATCATGTGGTCTTGTTGCAATGCATGTGTCACGGCGCATGCCTTGTCATCCCAGGGTCTTATTGCAGCACCTTGCGTCGCAATGTAACCCAGTTGCAGTGTATGACTTGTCCTGTTCGTCACGAACATAGCACAAGCTTTAGGTGTTTGAAGGAATGGACAAGGGATTGAGCTGTTACCGACCTTAGATGGGTATCAATGTATGCCGAATTATTTTTATCAAGTGTGTTGGTCAGGTCTTGAACTCAAGATCTCTGGGCTCTAATACCATATTAATTGTATGCACCAACCAGTTCACTCAAAAGTTTAAGTTGTTGGAGAAATGTGGGTAATATATTTCAACACAATCTAGCCAGTCGGCATGTTTAAAAAGTCATGAAATTTTTGAATTATTTTTTCACAACATAAACACATGAAAAAAGAGAAAACCGGCTTCGAATTGTAGCCAAATATTATATTTGAATTAGATACTGTTCATAATTAAATTTTTCTTTTTTTTCTCGATGCACAGGTTTAAATTTTCGTGACTTTTTGAGCATTCTTCTTGCTAGATTTCATCTAGATATTAGATCTCATAGAATTGCGCGAGGAAGCTTCCAAGAGGTCACGCGCGAGCCACGATCGGCGCTAGATTTGCTTCGTCCATGTCGTTTTGATGAGCAGAACAAGTTGCAGCCGTCACTGTCATGAGCCATCCAATCAGCCACCACAATTAAGGTATACACGACGTAGTGTTGTACTAGGCTACTTATTTTTATATGTATGTAGTGCACTACCACTGGGCACTAGCTATAGTAGTGAGTACCATGACAAGTACATCTGAACTAGATTTGTTGTTGACGCAAATCAACTACTGCAGGCCGTCAGATTTTTCTTTCAGGGACAGGCAGAGAGAGTGGGAACAACGGCCGGGTGACGTGAAAAATTATAATGCACAATTCACGCTATAAGGATTAAGGACACCACTAGAGAGTGTTAGTCCTAACGAGTGCGCGCGCCGTCCTTCCTCGTGCCTAGTAGTTTCCACCGTCGACGGATCCGCTATCATCTGCCGCCGCCTCCTAACGTTCTTTTCCTCCTCCTCGTCGATCCGTCAACCAGCTCTGCCCACAGTCCTCCACCTTCCACGGCAGGCGACGCCATCTCGCCGTCCCGCCCGCACACAACCTCCCCACCCTCACCCTAACTTTCCATCGCCATTCGCCCGAAATCGCGGTGGATAATTTTACGAACTATAGATAAGTTACTCGACTTGCGATCGTGCGAACTAAAACCTTTGCGAGCATTGTTGTATTACAAAGTATCTCTGTACTGTTTGACTTGGGAGGATTTGCATTGCATTTTGCACCTTTTCCTTTCGGTTAAGATGTCGTTATCCTACTAAACCCGAAAGGTAGTATTTCTCGCCAAAAAAAGAAAGAAAGGTAGTATGATGAACCTTTGTATATCCCCACGTGGATTGCAAAGTTGGACTCAACAACAACAAGAGCAGCCCTGGTGACGGTTGCATCCGTGGAATTCAACAACTGAATTTGGCATGAAAATGTTGTCAGCTGATTAGTTCCAGGACCAAGGACACTACCTATGCACTCTACGTTTTCATTTGGGTGGGGCTTACCATACACGTCACTCAGCACATTAAGGCTTGCAATTAGTTAAAAGTAGAAAAACTTTCTTTACCTCTACCAATGAATAGTATAGTAACCGATGGAACATGGAAGAGCCTCACAGAGCAAAAAGGTATTATCTAGTAGTAGGAAATGACTTTCCAACAGGATGATCAATTATCATCGCCACTACCATCCTGTCCCAAAAGGAAACCTTTCCCATGCATGTATGCTCCTTTCAGCGTGTAAACATTTTTAGCACCAATTTTTTTATGGCAACAACTAGTTAAACATGCCCCAATACCGTACGGTCACGGCATGCAATGCCATAATATGGCTGCCAGCGCCACATGCATACACAGAGGTTACCTAGCTACTCCTACCTTGTGTCCTACATGAACACAGGAGTTTCTGAGACGCAGCACATTGCTGCCCCCTGATAGGCTCCAATTTGTTTGGTTTGGTTTCAGTAATCAATTTGTTGTCACTTTACTACTCTACCCCCTCTCGACTCTCGAGATTCATAGAGACAGCCCACCACTTTAGTTTATGTTTCCCCACTCTATGAAAAGGCCAGCTTTTCACTAACTTGCATGACTATCACGTGCTGCATCTTGCTTAAAGTTGCAGCAACCCCAACTGTAGTACACTTCGCAAATCATTCCAAATTAAGGAACAAGATATGGTAATTCGAAATTGGACTCTGTTCTTCTTGCAAATTTCAGCTCATATTATCCGACGGCTGTATACGGATATTGCATGCTGTCTCTCCTCTTCACATTTCACATTTGATGAACTATAGGGAAAATTAAGGATATTCTGAAAGTGTTATGTACTAGGGTAATATGTAGAGGTAGGGGAAGGGCTCTTGCCCCAGAGGCAAGGTAGAAGAAGTATTCTTCTATTTCGTGCTTGATTAATTTATCATAAGAGGGTTTTTTTTATATGGAGGTCTAACAATCCAAACTAAGTAACAGATCGTAGATCTTATCTCTAATTGGTTTAAGGCCCAGGCTAAAGGATATCTTTCTAATTTAAATGATAAACTACTTAATTAAGAGATTACAGGGATCCTCTTTCTAACTTGGTGCTGGGTGGGCCATGTACTACACATACATAACAGACAAGGAAAAAAAAGAGAGAGGGCAACCAGTTGTTGATCTACAAAATCTTGAAGCCTCTTCAACTCTGAGATGTAGGAATTTGCTAAATCTGTTCCAGATCATACCCTGGCGCTGCTCAAGTGTTGATTGGATGTTGTGTGTGCCCTGAGAGCAGCAAGATCTGAGGAGGCCTCACTGGAAAGTTGCTGCAACTCACTGCAGATCGTCACAGCTCACACCTTTCCACTTTGCAATTTGTTGCCTCAGATGTACTTTCACCGGGTTAAAAACACCCTGGCATGCATGTGAGATGATGTAAAATATGCTGGAAGTACAGCGGAACCATGGGAGCAGAACAGCAGGATAAGCTGGTATGCGCACTGCAAATAGATGAGTAGTTCTTTAACGTTATGACAGAGATCTGCAACGAAAACTTAGCTGTGACCTGCCTGTACCTAATTTGCCTCGATGTGGAAGATAGTCTGGTGGTACGGTGCGGGGTGTTCAAATCCTGTCAAAATTCAAAATGGAATGTTTCTCGAAAAAATTCAAAATGGAATGAAGGCAAATACATCGTATTCCATGACACATCTCACCTCACCCTGTATTTTACAGTACCTGATTTCTGCCATTCCGCACCAGGCGGTACGCTTGGTCAGCGATCTCAAAACTAATGAAATAAAAAAGAGATTTCTGCCATTCTACAATGGCTTGTGGATCTGGCGGGCAGTAATGTACAAACTTAACGAATTGGACAGGAAGTTTTTGTAATATTGTATGCCCAAAAATTACAAAGAATCCTAAGGACAAAGATGTGCCTCGGTGCCGAATTTTTTTTTCTCAAGGCACACTTGTCTGCTGCGCGTGCACAGACAGAAGTTTTCCTTTTTGAAACGCGCACAAACAGAAGCTGTATCACAACATTTCTGGACGAACAATTGTTCCTTCAGCAGGACATATCCCACAGGAAGTCCTATCTCCTAGTACCATTTTTTCATCGAAGTACCAGCATACCAAACTAAGCTAGACCGCACACACGGAATACACTACTGGGCAAAGAGACATGACATGGCAGGTCACCGAAAGTTGCAACACAAGATGGCATCCGTACGCCTCAGTTTTCAAGTGCAGGGTGAGAGGGGACTCCATTTCCAGCCCGAGACCCCGCCGGTAGGACCCTGCCGAGCTGGCGCCCATTTTCAGCATGTGTCACGCAAGGCAACTGACAACCACGTCACCATCACCGTCGTCGTCGTATCGGCAGCATCAACCTCGGCCCTGATTTCTTTGACAAGTATGCTGCCATCGTCACACCCCATGAATATCCCCAAGGGACAAAGCAGGCCAAGCCAGCGGCCACCACCCTTCCCTACCGTGCTCATCTGATGACAGCATTGTGTAATCCTACTCCAGCTCTCGGGAGTCATCCGTGACACCGGCATTTTAGAGATCAGAAAAGCTGCTGCATAGTGCCAAAGGACTGGGAGATGAATTTAGACCACTGGCACTGGATGAGAAACAGCATCATCTACATTGGTGAAATCATGCTAGGTTCTTTTGTAGACGACGTCGTAGCCACGTCGATGGGATTAGTGACATCCAGCACCGGTCCAATAATTTGATCAATACAGCCTGTGCCTTTTGGATTAGGGATATTTGCAGCTCTGCACTAGAAAATGGAGGGTACATATGTACAATGGTGGGTGCTTCTACAGAACACTCTACTATGTTCACCTACTGCTGCTGTATGTGCAAGCTGGGTTCTTCATATGAATGGTCTTCATTTGATGTTTTCTGATACAACAGCGTCTTGCTTCATCTGCCTTTCCTGAGCCTGTGACTGCAAACTCTACAATGTATTGTAGGCATGCCATGCTTGTCAAATTGTGGATCGAGCGAAATCTGTGGGAACTTAGGACCTGATCAGCCCTAGGTTATAGAGCGACCTCGATCTGAACAGACTGCTGAAGAGAAACCTAGTGGGTGACTCTCGTGGAGGTGCTTTGGGGTGATCAGGGTGCCCTTTAACTTGAAGCACTGTCTGGCCTAGCTCCTGACGTATAGTTTCTAGCATCTTCAGCTCGACATCTGAGCTCCCTGCTGCATCGCGAACATAGAAAGTGTTCAGAGCTTTGTCATCCCTAGTTGACACTTCTGCTCTTGTGACTGTCAAGCCATTCTCACGGAAGATCCGTGTTACATCTGATAGCAGTCCCACTCTATCACCTGTTGACAATTCCAACTTCAGGCCCTGCAGGTGATATACACAATTGTTGGGGAAAAAAAATCAGAAAACTAACCCATAGACAAAATTAAGAACATAGATTTTCATCTTTTAGATAGTAGTTATTCAAGTGATCCGATACCTAGTATAAATTTATTATTGTACTGGATTGATGTACACATTACAGAACAGTAGGAAGACAATTGTGTTTGTCACACATGGCTGAGTTAGTTGTGAACATCACTCTTGTACACTGGAGAAAACAGCATGTGCTTCATCAAGAAAGAAAGGACTAGACAGCGACAGTGACTCATCGGTAAAGTGTGGCAGACAATACAAAATGCCAGCTCTCCAACCACAATCTACCTCCTACATTGATGCATCACACCATTGAAGTCCCTATCTGCACTAGGATACACAAACTATACGCAGAAATAACATCGGCAACTAAGATACACAATGGGACCAAAAGAAAATGAATCAGAAAGATGCAACTATTGGCCAATTACCTCGGATACTCTCCTTTCTATAGCTGCTTCAAGGCACTGGATAACTCGCTGCCTCTCGGCCTCAGAGTTGACAGGTGACCCATCAATATGCCTAATGTAATACTCCTATTCAGCCATGACAAGATAACAGACAAAAGGTTACATGTCTAAATCTAGCTGTGGATTAGAAGAGGCTAAAATGTTGCAGCAAGGTACCTGGTAAGCTTCGGGGCCCTCGGTATCCACACTCCCATGGAAAACCACATATTGCATATCCGTCAGGGTGCAAACTGTGTCGAAGAGAAGCTTTGGTCGATCCTTGCACCGAATCGTCACCACAGAATAATCTTTCTCCAGCCAATTAACGACCGAGACCATTGATCTTGGGTTGACATTAACCCTATCCTTGTTGTACCTTTCGTAATCCCGATCCTCAAGCATCATCTGGTGCAGCCTCCGCTCTGTGTGGGCTATTCCCATTGCAACTGTTGTCTTGGCATCTCGGCTCCTGTTGCTCCCCTTGAACACATTGCGAAGTCGCTCCTTGATTCTGCCAAGCCGTTCAGTATCTGAGATTGCCAATCCTGTTCTCCTATCAGTGACCTGCATGACTGCTGCTGCTCGTTTGTTATGTGTCCACACCTCTGCATTCACCACATTACACTCTAGATTTGTGAGCACCGCGCTCACTTCGGAGATCAGACCAGGCCTATCAGTTCCCGTTAGTTCTATCAAAGTGTAGTCAGAGGAAGGCTCCACTCCAACAGATCCCCTTCCCAAAGGGAGAAAGCAAGAATCAGCCCCAAGACACTGCATGCAAAAATCGAAAATTTAGCAGACTGAACGAAACAAAGAACCAAACTTAGATGGAAACAATTACCTTATGAATATAATCTACTATCTCATCCAGCTCAGATTCATCCATTATCTTCTGCCCATTTTGATTTGTCACATTGAACACTGATGGAAAAAAACTAATAACTTCAAAAAAATTCCACCATTTTGAAGTAAGCAATTGCCAGAACAGTTATAACATTAGCACCCTACCATCCATGAACCATCCGCCATCGGATGATATGTAGGCTTTCTTCACCATAAGCTTCAGGTCAGTGAGGACCTGCACTACCTCCAAAAGTATCCCATACTTGTTCGCGCTGTCAACCTACACCATTCAACAAAAACCACTCATTGTATTAACTATTAAGTGACCAGACAAGAATATATACACTTAGAAAGTCCTTAATTTGGTAGGCACTTACATGAACAACTGTCGCATTTGAGCACGATGTGTTGTCAATCTCGATCCTGAATTAGCAAAAACGTACCACTTGGTTAATACATGGTACTACTTGGGCAGTGAATAACTTTGCAGTACTGAAATGGATGGGTGTTGAGGAATTGGTGGCACCTTGGAGGGTTCATCTTTTGGATAAACTTCTGGTACTCATCGTCGCCGTCGCACGAAGAAGAACTCGCCTCTCCATCTGCTAATGCTGCTCCATAAACAAACAACAAATCGAAATACCCAGTTAGAACGCAATGCGAGGAAACAATGTTATTTTTTTGGCGATTTGTGAGGAAATACTGTCGTCTGCACATGATTGTGCCAAGAAAAAAGTAACCGAAAATTGGGTTCTCTTTCCAGTAGCAAGCATCAAATTCAGGAATTGAAGCTACATGGTAATCAGGAAACTAAATTCACCTATTGGAAATAGAAAACTAAAGAAAAAGAGAGACTTTTTCGGTTTCACGAGAGTTACATTGGAGTATAATGTCAGACTCTCTCCTCCTCAACTTAGCTGATAGGTGAGGTGGTTCGGGGCATGTAATTTAGTAAATTAAGTTTTTTCTTTTCCTTCAAAAAGATAAAACAAAAAGGAACTGTCCACAACAGTTGATCGATATTTCCAAGAAAGCGGTAAAACAAAAGCCTCGACGGCCACAAGAAACCCTGAATTGGAAATACCATCAAAGAGCGCCCCCACAGGTGAAACAGAGTTAGCAGAACAGGAAAGGAAGAGAAATCAAGAAGGCCGTACGCCAGGAAGGAAACGAACCTTGCCGGAGCGACCCAGCCCGACCCGACCGTGCGAAACAAACAAAAAAGCTAGGAGTCCCACAGCAAAGAGCTGCAAAACACGTATTGGGCTAAGGGAAGAAGAGAGAGGAGCAGCTCTTGGTTCTCACATACCCATGATTGCAGCCAGTCCTCCAAAGAAGGAAGAAGGTACAGGTACACAGCAGAAGCAGCCTCCCTCCCCTCCTCTCTCCCTCTCTCTCTCTCTCTCTAGCCTAGACTCGCAAGAATGGCGAGAGAGAGCACCAACCCCCCGCAAAACCAAGAGGCCAGGATTTTTTTTTCACCCTTTTTCTTGAACGGTGAAACGCACACGCTCCCCAACACGCTCGGGCGAGGAAAGAGAGGAGGAAGGAGGAGGGCGATATATACGACGGCGACGCCGTATGGGCTGCGGAGCGGGGCCCACGAGTCAATTGCGCAGGGGACACCTGTCAACCGCAGATTGGGCCGTGGTTCCCCCGAGGAACAGAGCACCTGTACCGCACCATCCAGGGAGGTGGAAGGCCGACTGGCGCCATCCTAAGCCGTTGGTTGTGAAACCAGCGGATGAGATCTCATGTGCGTACAGCCAGCTAGAGCTGCACGTCGAAATTGGGTGCTATTTTCTTCGTTCAGACATACAGCTGTAGGCACTAGCAGAGATCTTACACTAAGGTTTTCTTTTAAATTTAAAACAATGTGCACTGATACGGCACTGCTAGAGGACTCGATGTACGTGGATGCACTTACAAGTGGGTCCCTTTTTTATAGGTAAGTCACGTGAGTGGTTGACTAGTTATAACTTTATTGATACTACGATACAATAAAAGATATATTTGTAAGTGGAACTATGATGAAGATGTTACATTATAAGTGAGGCCTAGAGGACTTATCGAAGGTAGATATGGCCATCGCATATGCCTCTCCTTACCTTTTGAGCATTCGTCTTTCCGTTTCCCTTCCCCTCCGTCTTTAGGGATGTCGTCATAGGAAGGTTGAAAAAGTTTTCGAGTTATGAAGTTATGTTCATATAAATCAAACTTTCAACCGGTTGAATTGAGACTTTCAGTTCATAAGTCCATAGCTTTCTACTTAAACAGTAATAACACAAGTGATACTCATAAAATTTTTAAGTTACACTTACAACTTTCAACTCTTCTTGTCAAGTTTTCAACCGAAATACTGATATAGATATAAACTGTCAGATTTGGCCTTGAAAACCATAAAAACACACCTTTGAACTAGCTGAATTAGTAATCTTATGTAATTTATTGTAATATTTTTAAAATTTTGTTTCTTTTCCAAAATTATCAAGGAAAGGAACGAATGAGAAAATTTGATTTCTAAGAGCCCTCTTCATTACCTCTTTTTGTGCAGCGGCAGTAATGAAAGGTCACAAACGAGCATGTTGGCAATGGGTGGCAGGGAAAGAGGAGCTGTGTGGAGACAGTGTTCTCTTCGTGCTACCATAGAGGCAAGCGAGGAGCCAAGGTGCAGCATGGGTGGAGAAGATGAGGAAAGGGTAGAAGATGTGAGGCACATGCTTTGCATATGTTTTCTCATTTTTCGTCAGGAATGAATTCAGTTCTTTAAAAGTTTTGCATTGTAAACATACTATAGAAGTATATTTGCCGAATTGATACGGACCAACTTTGTGAGAAGTTGAAGCAGTTGGTTCCTCGCATGGCAAAATTGGCACTAAAACAGAGATAAGTAGCTGGGTATGAACGAGATAGGGAGTGAACCGCAGAACATACATCTACTTTGGAACTCTCGGACAGATCATGGACGAAGCGATGATCATGTTGAAGAGGGTGAGCCATAACGATTCAGAACGAGAAGAAGTATATTGCACAGGTGTGCTACAGATTGACGTGCAGATTAAGCCCATATTGTAAATTCAAGAGTAGATCATATTGCATTTCGTAATCTACAAATTCGCAGACACATCTCACTGGCTTACTACTGCCTCCCTTACCCCTTGTGCTCCTCATCGATCCATCCTCATACAAATCCACTTTCTCTCCAATGACGACCGCGGCGAGCGCCGGTGCCTGAGACAAGCAAGAAACAAACAAACTATCAACTGCAGCAAAAAATCAATCACTTTTGACTAGATCAAAAGTCACTTCAAGTGCATAAAAAACCGTCAAAATGTAATAAATCACTTTGAATTGCCTTGACATGGACTTCAACTCTTACAAGACCATCTTACAACTCATGAACTGCAAGCTTTCAACTCAAACGTTTCAAACTTTCAACTCAAACATTTCAAACTTTTAACTCGCAACATTACAACTTTCCACTGCAAAAAATCTAGTGAAAAAAAATATAAAAAAAGCCCAAAGGAACACTACTTCTAGGGTCTCCTCTTCTTATCCTCACTACTCCTTCACCATGGAAGGCTATGGTGGCCTTGAGGAGGTGCTTCTAGGTGAATCAGAGGTGGGTCAGCGATGCGGAAAGACACCCTCCTATTAGGAAAGGGGGGGGGGAGCAATGAGGAGGTGCGGCAGCAGCACTGAAGGAGCTCCCAGACGGAGCATGTGCGGTGACGGTCCGTAGTGGCGAACCCTAGCGTATCAATAGCGGGCAAGGAGATGAAGGCATTGAGAAAAAAGAAAAGGAGAAGAGAAGAACCCATGAAAATGGGAAGATGTCGTGGGGTTTGATTCTTAGATGCAGGAGTAGAAAAGACATTGCATTAGAAGGTTTTGCCCCACTCAGTGCAATTGGGAATCGTTCATGACGACAGAAACTAGCATAGCTCCATTTAATATGAATTTCATTGGGTAGCTCCTCCACCCTGCTAGTGGTTATGTGAAGTAGAGTTGTCCCAAATATGGCTTAGTCCAACCTCCATGCTCCTTGTGACATAAAAAGTGAGAGTTGGTTGCGTTAGACAATATGGAGATCATCCCACGGAGGACCATCCGAATGTGTGATTGCAGGGTAAAGTGCTCTCTTGATTCAAATGGCATTTAAGATAGAGTTGATCCTAAATTCAAACAACAAGTAGCAACTTGTAAATACCATGGAACTGTACAACTAAATGCTAAGATTAAAAAATATTTAAAAATAGCACCGTATAAGTTAGACAACCCTAACCTATAGCTAAGATTGACTCCCAATGTAGGAAGAGATAAGGGGAATATGTTCCAGATCTAAGTTTTACCCATGATAAATCTCTCAATATCTTAGTTGAATGTACATATTGTATGAGTTCGAAGTCAAATTCCTTGATTTGGAACTGGATTTCTTCTTAGTTGAAAGTTTGTGTTATTTGAGTAGGAAGCTTGAGTTATTTGAGTTGAAAGCTCAAGCAATTTTAGTTGAAAGTTTTGCAAATCATGGTTGAAAGTTCTTGTGATTATTTGAGTGTAAAAAGGATTTAGGGCATCGAGTAGAGAGGGGTTAAATAGGATATTTAAAAATTATGACCCAAAATTACTTTCTAAACAAGTAATCTGAAACTCTAGATAGTCATAAACAAAACTTAACATGCTAGTGAAGATAAGTAAGAAAATAGATATGAAAAAGTGCAAAAAGACAACCACAAAGGAGATACAAGATTTATTGTCGAAGTTTGCTCTTTTGGTGAGGCTCTACATCTCTGTTGAGGAAACTTGATCTAACAATCAAAGCCAGCATGGAATCGTGCCATTTCCTCAAGAAGCGTCCTGATGCGAAGCTTTCCTTCTCTTGTGGCAGCTCTTCACCTTCTGGTAGCTGAACTCTGAAGCCTCACAAACTTCTTGGGCGCTTCATAATACTTGAAGGCTCTCAAGCGATTCTAGCCATTTAGGAGATGTTAATCTCTAAGAGTAACAACATTCAATCAATTTAGCTTGGCGATGAACTCTTGCTTAAAGCTCAAATATGGTTTAATCTCTCTCTTAAAAATTTCCTCACAAAGATCACAACTTAGTTTTGAGAAAATACAAAGTAGCACTCAGGAGAGCAGAGAAAATATTTAGCAAAGAGTTCTTTCGTGCAAAGAGGCTTGGGGTATATGTAGCAAACCCCTCAAAAACAAGCAGTTTGTGCAAAAGATGGAAATTAGAGGTTCCGTCATTTGAAAGCAACGACTGTATTGCCTGCCCAAAAACAGATCTCGAAACTTCCGGCAAAAACCCGAAGGTTCCAACTTTCAAAGCACAATAGACTTAAATGAATGTTGGAGGTTCCGACTTGAACCTAGACCTCGAGGATGAAGGATAGCGTTGGCAAGGCGTGGTCGGAACAAATTCCCGAAGGTTTTGATATCACACTTGGACCTTCCAAGATTTGAAATGACCTCAACTGAGGTAGACATAACTCATTCTCCGAGGTTTCGACAACGGACTCGGACATACCGAGATTTCAAAAGATAAGTCTAAAACAGATCTCAAAAACTCCAGGAAGATCCAGTAGTTCTGACTTTTAAAGAAAAAGGACTTAGGGTCTGTTTGGTTGGGCTGTGGCTGTTGACAAAGCTGCTGTTGGCTGGCTGTCTGGAAAAGCTGATGTGGTTGTGAGAAAGTGAACATATGGCTTTTGGTTAATCCAAATCATCTACAACATTTTGGAAAATGAGCACTGAAGCTTCAACACATTGCAAAAAGCTGGCAGAAGGTAGCTTTTCCAAACAGCTAAATTTGCACTGTAAAGCCCACAGCTACTGTTGACAAAAGCTACTGAAAAGCTGGCCGTTTGGTTGGGCCGTAGCTTTTTCCAGTGAAAAGCTGCTGAAAAGCCCAACCAAACACACCCTTAGGCTTTTATAGAACTGAGACTTGGAGGTTCTAGGAAATCTTGTATGCTCCGACATCTAGAAGGTTAGACAAGAAGGGCAACCCAAAGGCTCCGAGTACCCTGACTCTTCACATAGAGATGAAACAGATATTTCGACATCAAATTCGGATATTCTGACATTTCTAGAAAGTATATGTATGAAGAGATTTTAGAGGGCTCATTGGATTTGAAAATTGATTCCTAGCTGAGCATTAACAAGATACTCTCAGCATCTTCCAAATTTCAACCCCCCTTAATAGTACGGCTTTCCGTAAATTCAATGTGATACCTTGAACCACCGAGTTAAAAAAATTGTCCTTATTTTCGTTTCTTCGTGTTATCTTACCTTCGAACTTTTTAGGGGTCATTAATACTGGTTTCTATCACTTCTCTCGGAACTAAACACCTTATTACACTTGATGCACACGTTAATACCTTAATCTATTTTTATTAACCATCAAAAACCACTTATGTGGACCAAGATGCACTTTCAGAGTGGAAATCTCTTACTTATCGATTGAAAGTTAGTAGATCGACAATTGAAAATTGTATCGGGAGTTGATTTTTGTAATGCAAAATGAAATTTTCAGTCTTATAGTTGAAAGCTTGATATGTTTTTGAACAAGTTGCAATGCAACGAGTTGAAAGTTTGGAGAAAAGATTCTAATTCACAAAGATGAAAGTTCTTCATTTCTTTTTACATGTGAGATGAAGATGGAAGATGTTGGGCGTCAACCATGGAAGGGAGGAAGAAAGGAGGGGGAGGAGGACTATGCCAAAAGAGAAGGGAAGGTGGGCGCATTCGTATGGTCAAAAAACAACGGGGAGGCCTTTTGCAAAGTTGCTTGAAAGTAAAAGTGATATCAGCTGCTTTTTCTTTGAACCACTAGATCTGCATCTAACCATCCACATTCCTCCCATTCTCTCACTCTCAACTCTAACCTCTCTCAAACTTTAATTGAAAGGATCGTAGGTGCCGACTAGAGGGGGGTGAATAGGAGGCTAAACAAGTTTTAAACAATTTCTTCTTCGTTATCTAGCTTAAGGCTTATCAGAACAGAAGGTTGAGCTAGCGTGTGACAGGTCAGCTACACAGGCAGAATATGATAAGTAAATTAACAGGCAGCTGTCACACAGATGGCTAACACAGGTAAACAGAAAGCCCTAAACAGATGTGCTAGATAGATGGCTGTGTAACAGGTGACTGGCACAGATAATAGATAAGATATACAGCAACGGTGACACAGCTAGGCTAGCACAGGCAAAGAGAAAGGATTGCAATTAGATTGAGAATAACAGCAAATCACACTAGCATGCAAATCACATAGACAAGAAGCACTGAAAGTAAAGAACTCAGGGAGACATGAAATTTTTCACCGAAGTTCCCACTCTTTGCAGAGATGGTACGTCTCCGTTAGAGAGGCTACTCCGAAGAGGTCGCCAGCACTAAATCGTGCTTGTTCTCCGAGTACCTGAGCTTTCAGGTCTCTTTCTCTTGCTTGTAGAAGTTCTTTCGCCTTGCAGCAAGTAGACTTCAATCACCTTCACAAACTACTGCATCAGCCCACACAAGTTTGGGTGGTTGCAGCAACTCCTACGCCTACCTAGGAGTAGACACTCCAAGAAAGAATCTGCAACAAAGACTCTTGGAGGAACCAGTGTTCTCAGTGCTCAAAGCTCTATCTCACACTTGGAAGATTTGCTTCTGTTCAGGAGAAAGATGTTTTGCAACGGTCGAAATGGATTGGCAAAGATTATGCAACGGTTAAGGTCAGAGACCTCCCCTGGTTCTCTATATATAGAGTTTACAGGCACCTGACCGTTACTCTCATGCCACGTAGGATTAAGTGGGTCACCGGTGACATAGCCAATCACTCCGCACAATGGTAACCGGCTCAGGCAGACCGACACCTGTGTCACCGGAGGCTGACACAGGTGAAACCCTAACTGACGTAGCCTAATTACTTAGCCCGGTCTAGGCACACTACATGCCCTCAGCGCACTAACTCTTAAGCCTAATAAGGCGAGAACCTCCAACAATCTTCTGACTCAGCAGACAGACTATTGCAGTGCAGTTCGCTTAGCATTTACAAGCTCTCCCCTGGCACAGAGATGTACCTGAGTCACAAAGCGGTAGTTCACCTGTGACACAATTGTGCCACACAGGTAACTTTGGCTCTAGGGTTTTAGGAAACTAACACAACAGTGTGCTAGCACAATCCAGTTTCACACTTGTGTAAAACTGTTGTTACAGGGTCACTAACCTCAAGGCATCAGTGCAACTGTCCAACACTCTGAGCACTTTGAGCATAAGGAACTCCAAAGAATCAATGATACTTCATCCTTCTTAATAGTATAGGTGTTTCCTAAGGACTCAAGAAAACTAGCAAACCTAGACTTCAGCTTCCATCAACTGTAGTCACGGCCCTTGATGCATCAAGCCACCATCACCCTGCTTGCAACTCCTTGCACAGCACCGGCTTCTTCACAGCTGTGGCACAGCTGCCTAGTGCAGCCATCTCCTTGTCTTGGAAATCACCTTTGTACATTTTGGGTGGTCATCCTTTCCTGGATGACTCCTCTTCATGGAATCTACTTAACCTGCTTACACTTACTGTAAATATTAGATTCCAGTTTGGGTTGCCATTAACCATCAAAATTAAATTAGGGGCCTAGATGCTCTTTCACCCGCACCCAAGGATAGTGCCGCCAATGCCTTAATTTCCTTAGTCTTCCCTCCCCCTCCTCTACCTCCGCTATCTTTCTCCCTTGTCTCCAGCGGCTACCACCGCTGAATCCGTCCCCACCTTCCGCTACCACGTCAACTACTCAAAATAGTCGCCTTCTCCTCTATTGTTGTTCCCGCTCTTGCCTTCCTCCTTACCCGGCGCTACCCTCATTGGATCTGCCTCCTAACCATAGCACCCACCGTTGTCCGCCAGCTCCTGCACGTCGACCCCTTCTCTGGCATTGGGCCATCCGTTGTCTTCACCATCTCGCCACCCACACTCACACATCACCTCCACTACTAATGCTGCCAACAACCTTCCCTCTAAGCCCATGGAACACAAGAAATCTGTCTTCCCTCTCCACCCCCCTCCCCCCCCCCACACACACACACATAGAGACACACGACCACCACTACCCCCGAAATCCTAAACCCTAGTCCGGGGTGGTCGGATGTTGTCGGAGACGAAGAAGGAGCAAGGAATGGTGTATAAGAAGAAGCAGGGGATGGAGCATAGGTAGAATCTCAAGGTGGCCACGGGTACCGATACCTGCATCCACGGTGGGGATTTACCTGTTTAGGAGCCAGGTCTGGGGGATTTTCCTACCCATGGGGATTGAAATGGTAAAAATGTTGTCCCCATCAGGTAAGCCGAGTCCAGATTCGAGACCTTGTCTCTCGTCCCTGTTACCCACCGGGTTCCCCATTAATTAGTATGACAAGTGGAACCTTACATGTTAGGCATATGAAGTGGTGAAAAGCCCTAGCTTCTCCCTTTCCTCCTACTTTTCCCCAATTCCCATCCCGCAGCCGCCGCTTGCTCTCCTCTCATGTCACAGCACCGTACCACCGGACCCCTGTGTCAAACTCACCTCCACACACAGTCGCACCTCGTCAGCTCGACATCAGCCGAACCTCATTAGCTCGATGTCGGCCATACTGGCCCACCGCTCCTCCTCCAATCCTCCTCCTCCACTCTCTCTGAGGTCCTAGCTAGGCGCCATCAAGTTGACACACAAAGGGTGTGTTTGGTTCAGGGGATGAGGTGGGGCAGGAGATGGCCATCCCATTTTTAGATGTGTTTGTTTAGGGTTCAAAGAGGGATGAGATGGTCACCTAGAGAGAATATGCTCTCAGATTCGGGACGAGGAAATCCCCAAAAAAGTCACGGACAGAGCCATCCCTGGTCGCCCGCTGCCCACGCACGAGGCCTTCGACTCATTCCGCTCACCTTCCACCCAAAAATCGCTCCCCTCACTTCTCCCTTTTTTCTCTCCCGTGACAAGAAGCGGCGACGCTAGGGTTCCAGGCGACGACGCCCAGCAGCCGAGCAGGCGCGGCGAGCATCGCCGGCTTCCTCCGCCGCTTCTCCTTCCAGCCGCTCCGCAAGAACCCACTCCTCGGGCCGTCGTCAACCAGGTATGTCCACTGTGCAGGCTCAGATAGGACTCGGGTTGGGGTGTTTCGTTAGGTGAAGCTAGTACTCTGCTGTACTAATTCGAGCTGAGGGGCCATGCATGCGCCTAGTGTGTTAATTAGTTCTAAAATGTTGCACCTGGTGATTAATTATATTAGTCATATTCCAGTGCGTGCAATATTGTTTATGCTAATCCAAGTCCCTCTCTGAGATAGCTAGAATTAAGCTAGTACTGAATTAATTAGCGCATTCAAATAACTAATTAATCCTTGTATGCATGTTAATTGCATGGTCTGATTATATATCAATGTTATGTTATACTACTTACTTATTATATAGCATGCCGAATTGAGAGAGAAAATTGAGTTATCCAATAGTATTAATAATTGAGCATGCATGTTTTATTAGAAAACAAAAACAAATTGAGCATGTATGCATGGAGTATATCTTTCATTTCTTTCTTCGTTATCTGTATTATTCTGCTGAATTCATCTCAACGTTGGTTCAGTTACAAAACATTTATTACTTTGTTACAATTGGATATCGGTGATTGTATCTTGTAGTCTACTAGATGGAATCATGGGAACTGTTTTGACTTTTGTAAAGTCTTTGCAGTGATACCGTTACAGAACAACCTAAGATATTGGTACACTCTGGAGTTTTCTCTTTGACAGCACCGGCATGCTTGCTTATTTAATTGTAACTTTCTATGTATGTGTATCTCTTAGGATTGCAGTTCAGTGACCAGTGACCACCAAAGTTTGATGTTTAATTTGTTTTGATTTGTGGATTTAATCTAGATTTTATTCTTTCAGAAGATATTGTGTTCTCCGACCAGGCCCTTCGTCCTCAATCGATTGGATCCAGCAGTACCTTGCCCTACCCAAGGTACCCTAAACCCTAGCTCGATTTTTCCCTTTGTCATTAAATGAGTATGTAGCGATACATATTTACTACTTACTATATGTGTAGTTTACTAAACAACAATGAACTAACTATGCGTATGTAGCAAAATCTGAAGTTAAATCTGATTGTTATATTGTAGATGGACAAAAGGACCAAGCTTTTGATTTATGGGGCTGCAGCACATATATTGCTATCAATGATGGCCATGATTATTGAGTCTAGAAAAAGAAAAAGGGGTGCAACAAGAGTAGGAATTACCTACGGGCCAATGGATGAAAGGGATAGGATGAGAATTGAGTACCTAAACACAAAAATATGGAACAATGATACAACTTGTGTAAACATGCTTAGACTTAGTAGAGATCGGTTCTTCCGGTTTTGTAAGCTTTTTAGGGATCGTGGTTTGCTTCAAGACACTAGACATATGTGTGTGGAACAACAAGTAGCTATGTTTCTAAATACAGTGGGACACAACCTTAGGAATAGGTTAGTTGGCACTAATTATGATAGATCCGGTGAAACTGTTAGTCGTTATTTCAACAAAGTACTTCATGCTATTGGTGAGCTACGAGGTGAACTTATTAGGCCACCTTCATTGGAGACTCCATCCAAAATAGCAGGGAACCCAAGGTGGGATCCTTACTTTAAGGTGTGAGGTTCAACCCTATCCCCTTTTCAGATTTGTAGTTATATAACCCCCTATGGTCCCTAATCTCTAATGGTTTGTATTGAACATAAAATAGGATTGTGTTGGAGCTATTGATGGCACACATATACGAGCCTCGGTTTCTAAGGATATGGAGCCTTCCTTTCGTGGTAGAAAGTCCCATGCCACTCAAAATGTAATGGCAGCCGTAGATTTTGATCTTCGTTTCACATATGTCTTGGCTGGTTGGGAGGGGACAGCACATGATGCTCTAGTATTACGAGATGCTTTAGAACGTGAAAATGGCCTTCGTGTACCACAAGGTAATAGATTAATTTGTAGCTGAATTTCTCCATAATATTTCTTGATATGTAGCAATGTGACCCACTTGTCCATCATATGTTAGGCAAATTCTACCTAGTTGATGCTGGATATGGAGCCAAACCCGGATTTTTGCCCCCTTTTCGTGCTGTCCGATACCATTTGAATGAATGGGGAAACAATCCGGTGCAAAATGAGAAGGAGTTGTTCAACCTTAGGCACTCGGCTCTTCGTGTCACAGTAGAGCGTGCATTTTCGTCACTCAAGAGGAGGTTTAAAATTCTTGATGATGCCACTCCATTCTTCCCATTTTCAACTCAAGTAGACATTGTTGTAGCTTGCTGTATTATTCATAACTGGGTTATACAAGATGGGGGCGATGAGTTAATTATACAAGATTTCAATTCCATACCAAGTCATAACCACGCTACATCATTAGCTGGCCAAGCAAGTGAACATGCATTTATGGTTAATTTCAGGCAGACAACTGCTGATCAAATGTGGAAAGACCGTCAAAACCACTATGGAAACTAATATGTACTTGTACTATGTATTTGTATCTTGCTAAAATTTCATTTGTACGGACAAATTCATAGCTGAATGTTTATTTGTATGGACCTATTGACTGCTGAAATTTATTTGTATGGACAAATGGATAGCTGAAATGTATTTGTGTGGACATATTGATGGCTGAAATTTATTTGTATGGACAAATGGATAGCTGAAATTTATTTATGAACATATATCATGCTGCAATTTTTTTTTCATGATGCATATGGTAGGTAATGGAGATTGAGGGAAAAGGAGAGCACTTTGGGGAACAAGCTGAAGGAAGTGGGCATGTCACATGGACTTCATCAATGTCATCATTCATGCTCTCTTACCTAGCCAATTTGGTGGCTAGTGGCAGTAGGACTTCATCAGGCTTCAAGAAAGCCCATCTTAATATGTGTGCTAGGGATTTAAATGAGCATTTCAAGACCAGACTCAGTGGAGAACAGATCAAAAATCATTTGAGGACATGGCAGCGGAAGTATGCAAAGATACAAAGGCTTATGAAATTGAGTGCTGCTGGTTGGGATGAAGACAAATTCATTATTACTCTTGATCATGAGCATTATACAGACTATATTAAGGTATCAATGCAGCTACTTCTCATGTTCATAATGTGCCTCGCAAATTTTGTCTTTTAATTGGTCTTTTCCTTTCTAGGATCACAAATCTGATGCTGACTATTTGAACAAACCTCTTGAGTACTATGGTGAGATGGTTACAATCTTTGGTAACAGCATGGCTACTGGAAAGTTTGCAAAGGGATCAAATGAGGCTCTAGGTATCGAAGATGGTGAAACTGAAATTGATGAGGTGGATGCCAATATGGTTTCGACCACACCTGAAGATAATGGGGCATCTTCATCAGCTAGCAAACCCAAGAAGGCCAGGACAACCGAAAATGGGGCATCTTCATCAGCCAGCAAACCCAAGAAGGCCAGAACAAACGAAAATGAAGATGAAGGGCTGATTGGTGCATTCAAATCTGTTGGTGACAAGCTTGCAAAGGCTATAGTGAAGGCCGGTACCGCGGACAATGATGTGCCTGATGATTTGTGGGACAACTTGAACAGCCTTCCAGGTTTTGAGGAGACACACATATCTTTCTACTATGCTCATTTGGTTGCCAACCCTCACATTGCTAGAGCTTTCAACAAGCTGCCATTCAATCACAAGTTAAATTGGGTTGCTATGTACATTAGTGAGAAGTTTCCTGGATGTTAAACATCCTTTGATTATGTAAAGACTGTCATCCTACTTTTGGCTCAGAGTTATGAGCTCAGGAGAAACAGCTAAAGCAGTAGCCCAGTTACATGTAACTAACAGATAGCTAATGCTACAGAACATCCAAAACCAAGCCTATTACATTTTCAGACTGAATCAGCCAACCGCCAGGAGAGCCAATTGGTGCTGCGCTGTAGAAATTGCCAATGATCTTCAAAACTTTAGGAAGAGGTAACCATATCCAGCTTTTTCAGCCCCATCCCTCCATCCAAACAAAAAATAGGATCATCCCATCCACCATTTATTCTTCAACCAAACAAAAAAATGGCTCATCCCATCCTTACAACCAAACAAAAACTGAGATCATCCCATCCCTGAAAACAGGGATGGCCATATCCCATCCCACTTTGCCTCCAAACCAAACACACCCAAAAGCTCTAGCAGTTGGACCACCAGAGTTGGTGACAGAACACCGAAGCAGTCGCTGGAGTTATTGGGTAAGGACACCGACTGAGGACTCAGTACCCGGCAGGGAACGGGGACAGGAAAAACATTACTCGAGCATGGGGACCAGGACGGTAGCGGAGAAAATGGAAGCCTCAGGGATCGGGGACGAGAAGATTACCCCGCCGGGGATTGTCCCCGTTGCCATCTTGAGGAAGAATAGCTAAATCGACTAATATCTCCAAAAGCTCAAATCTTCTTTAAGAAAATCCGGGCAGTTTGAATCTTTGACACAGTTAAAGCAAAACTCAGGTGGCGTCAGATTAGCAATTTCGCATGCATACATGATCAAGTGATTAATTAACGGAAAATCCTATCGGTTACCATGTGAACTCATTTCAGCGTTTCAGAGACGTCATCTCATCACATCCTGTCTTGCCGGCCGAGCCCCGACGACGACGAGGACCCGCCGCCGCCTCCTTGATGGCCAAAGCTTCCTCTCCCTCCCATTGCCATCTGATGCTGGTGCTGCTGCTGTTGGTGGTGATGCTGGTGCTGCTGCTGCGGCGGCGGCGGCGGCGGCGAGCCGTACATGGGCTGCCCCATCATCATCATCATGCCGCCGGGGCCGGTGCCGGGGCTGGCGCCGCCGTACCCCGCGTAGCCGCTGGCATTGGCGTTTCTTGGCATCTCAGCCTGCTGCTGATGCGCACTGGAAGTGGCGCCGCCGCCGGTGGACGCGGCGGCCCTCTCGCCCTCGATCTCGCGGAACTTGTGGAGGTAGTGCTTGAGCGGCTCGACGTAGTCCTCGAAGCCGAGGGTGGTCATGGCCCAGAGCAGGTCGTCGCCGTTGATGGTCTTGCGCTTCTCGCGCTGGCACTTGTCAGAGGCCTCGCCGGTTATGAAGGAGATGAACTCCGACACGCACTCCTGCACCGTCTCCTTGGCGTCCTTGCTGATCTTGGCGTTGGCGGGGAGCGCCTTCTTCATGATCCGGCTCACGTTGGCGATCGGCAGGAACCGGTCTTGCTCCCGCGGCGACGACAGCTCCCCGCCCGTGTTGCTCGGCCCACCGGAGTCGTTGTCCGAGTCCGGCATCGCCGCCACCCTTCACTCGCTCACTCACTCTCTTTTCTACCTCCTCTGCCTCAAATAAAGAAACAGAGCAGGCCCAAGAGAGGGAAGGGCAAGCAACTGATCACATTAAACCACTCTGATCAAGCATCACAAGAGAAACAAGAACTTGAAGGACACCTGTACATGTGTCAGTGCAACAATTTTATCAATGAGCAAAAAACTGGGAAAAGAATCTCGAGGAGTTGGTGTTCTTGAGAGATTAAGCGCAGCAAGGAGAGCGTGGAGCCATGGAGAGGGTGGTGGGGAATGGCTGCGTCCGTTGGATCGCGCGGATAAGAACGGATCGAGCTGTGAACGTGGACCGAAGGCGACCGTTTGTTTCTCGATAAGTGTGTGCCAGTTGGAGCACTGGGTGGCCGTCGATCACCGCCACGTCAGATCCATCCAGGCCGTCCGCGTGGGCCCTGTAACACGTGGGACGGCGCCCGATCCGTGAGGCAGCTAGGAGGCTGGTCTGCCACGTAGGAGCGTGCACTCGCACTAGGCAGTCAAGCAAGCAAGGAATCCTAATTCCTAAAGCCGTTCTGGACAAAAGAGGAGCAAATCATAAACCCAACACTGGATTTGCTGAACTTACCATTTTTCTCGTCAGTTAAATTTGCACGATGTTATGAGCAGAATACGAATTAAATAAGGTTGATATATATCCTTCTCATACAATAGCCCTACTGGATTCCACGTACCAGCGCTATACATGTCAAGCCAAGATGCTGCGTACAAAATTTACATAACAGCCCGGCCATTTCTACTCTCATAAAGATTGAGGCCAGACGTCAGACTGCACGAACCCTGCATAAGCTATCCTACTGGAGTTAACATCAGTGGTAATTCCGGCCGAAACCAGAACCCTGCCTGAGCTGGACCTCTGTACTACTATTGCCTTCGTCCGCAACCATCTCACCATCTTTGGCTATTAGGCTTCGCCATCGCTGTTAGTTTTCGCATCGCCAATGGTCTTCCCATTCTCAGCACTACCATCTTTACTTGAATCTACATCAACTTTGGTGTTCCCGTTGTGCTCAGCGTCTTCAGCTTTACCACCATCGTCGGCTTCTGTTAGACTGATCAGTGTTTACATTGGCCATGGCATCTTCTGCTTTGATTTGAGAACCGTGGGATGCAGTATTTTCACTGTTCTCGTTGTTACCAGCTTCCTGACCTTTGTCATTTTCCGCACATTCTACATGTTCACCACTTCTATTGTTAGACTCTTCTGCTTGACAGTCATTGACATTTTCTGCATCTTTGCCACGGTCGCCATCTCTGCATTCTTCAGTTCTGTGATCTTCATTGTCTTCATTTTCTCCATTACTAGCTTCTTCAGTTCTGCCATCTTCAGAACATCCTATGTTGTTACTGTTGCCGTTCTGCTTCACCATTTTGGCTTTACCATATCTTGGAATTTCTACACCATCATCGTCGTTTGCATTCTGGACAATCTTTTCAGCCTTGCCATCCTTGGTAAATTCAGCGCTGTTACATTCATTATTTGTGTCACCTCCAGTTTTGCCATTTTGTGAACTTTCAGCAGCAGCAGCGCTATTTCTATTCTCAGCAGACTTCACAGAAATCCCACCCTTGATACCTTCGATACTGTTGCTATTTTCACTCTTCTCAGCATCCTTACATTTCCCGTCCTGACCACCTTGTAGTTCATTTGCACTGTCTGTATCTGATCCAACTCTTCCATCCTTTGTGATCTCCTTGGTAGCTTGTTCAGCTCTAGCTTTTGCTTCTATTGCTTCCTCCTCTTCCAGTTCCTTCTTCTCAGCCTCCTCTGCTAGCCTAAAGAGCTCCTCTTCTATCAGGGACCTTATGAGTGGCTTTCTCTCAAACAGATCCTTGCCAAAGTATTTGTCTAAAGATATGGAATTCAATCAGAAAGCATTTCCAGCTAGTCATAAAGCAAATAATATTCAGGCTTCATACATATACATGCATTCACAGTAACAGAACAATACCAAACACATCTCCAAGCATCACATATAAAAAGTCAAGAAAAAGGTAGCAAGCAAAGACATACCGACAGCTTTTACAACCTCTCCAAAAGTCATCTGAAATGGGTGAAAACAAAAGAAACAGATCAAAGGAAACTTATTCTCATGACTTGACAGTTAACAGAGAAGCTGTGAAAGATCAATGTTGTATAATGTATCTCACCGTGGCAAAATTTGCAGTATCCAAGATAACGAAGACAGCTTGCCTCAGCTCATCCTTACTTGGTTTCACTGCCTGTTTTCGAGGTTTCGCATCTTCTCGAGACACCTTTTTACCTTCAATGACAAAGAAACAAGTTTTTGAAACAGACTAAAGTAGGAATTAGAGTTTATATGATCTGTAAAGAAAGGCAATATCCTTACATAATAACCTCTAAACTAAAATTGGTTAAAGCCAATATAAAGTTGGATTTCGAAGACGCATAGCATAAGGAAAGAGATAGTTTTGTAGGTTGTAGCACATGAACTCAGAACAAAAAAAAATCATGCATCTCTTATAAAAACAGTAGCACAAGCTCACTAATATCTCGCGTATCAATCAAGTACACAGCATCTAACCAATTGTTGGAGAAGTTCCACAACTGATTTGGAAAGAACTACCCCCAACTTTTGTGATTCAATTATTTGGCAGGTAAACACTGTATTTACTCCCTAATACCAAACTGCAGCCAGTGAAATATCAAGGTACATTATTGTATTTATGTTGCTTATATGCCTCAAGTTTTTTCTAGGTAATCAGTATATCTGATTGTTTTTTTGGACACAACAATGCCCTTCCATGAGGGCATGCCATCAACAGAACCACAGTAATCTGATCAGTTGATGCATGCAAACTGTGCTATTGCTGATGTAACAAAGATATCAATTATCTACCTACTACTTCAACTCAACTTAAGCACTTGATAATTGAGGATTTTATGAAATTGATCACTTCAACTCCGCTTAGAAAAACTAAGATTTCAATACCTTTTTATTTGCTGGAACCGTGTATTCTCTTTGTAACTACAATATCAAGAATTATTATGAATTCTAAAACATTTTTCCACCATTGCTCCCACAACAATGTGGAATATGTACTCTAGTTACACTTGTATAGTTTCATTAATAATTGATATGTGGTCCATTGCACCACCATATTGCAAAGCTATCTTTTTTTTTAGATAATGATATTGCAAAGCTATCTAACTAAAAGAATCTTTTCCAGTCAAATTAGTAACAAATAACAGTTCTAGCAAATAATACTGATAGTGCATTCCTGAATGCTTAACATGTTTTTCCTTGTTCTAAATGCTTTCTCAATATGCATATATGCAAACAACACACAACCCACACTCAGCCACAGGTGCACAAGTGAAAGCAATGCATCCAAAATCATACCACAAGATTTTTCCTTGTAATCTGCCTTAGGCGTTGCCTTTTTCTTGGTAACAGAGGTGTTTTTCTTTGTTGAAGCCTTCATGTCAATGTCATTGTCCTCAATGTTGCTAACCAGCTTTGCAGATGGTGTTTTAGCTAGTGTTTGTTCATTTGTAGGAATTAGCACTTCACTGAGAGACACTACATCTAAATTCTCTGACACGGAGCCATTTACCCTTTCAGAAGGCTCAGGGTTGGCTACTTCCTTTGGAAATTGTCCTCTCTTATTATCAGTACATCCATTTCTGTTATCCTTCAAATCAAACTCAAAATAGTTTGTCCTATCCTCCTCACTCTTTCTCCTATCCGCTTCCCGTTCACCATGAGTTTCCAGTACACTTCCATCGGGTTTCTTTTTCTGCAGTAATTAATAAAGGAAAGGTAATGTGGAGCAGCTTATGAAAATAGTGAAAGAACTTGCAGTAACACAGCATACATGAAATTCTAAGAGTTTGGATAGTTTTAGATAAATAAGTAACTGTGGTGGCACTTAAAAAAAATCAACCGTAAATGCCTGAACATTACTGCAAAAGGAAATATAATTCAGATAGGATATATACCTTCGAAGGTTTACCACCAGATAGATTTGCTCCTTCCCTCTTACGCTTTCTTTTCTTAACTTTCTGCAAACGTTATAACATGATCTCATGAAAAAGAATCAGTGTGCCAATAATCTAGCATGTACAGGTATACATAGCTATCCGACAAAGGAAAGCATCTGCTATTAGCACTAGAGAAAGTGTCATAACAAACTGATATGATCAAAGTCGCTGGCAGCTCAGAATATGAACCTTATCAGGGTCTGTGCCATCAATACCAGAACAGTGTTCCATCAAGAACTCCATCACTATTGTCACTAGTTCATCCTGCAAAGAGAAAAGGAGATATTTTTCCATGTACATTCGAGTGCATCAGGTAAAAGAAACTTTAAATAGTTAGCTGGACCTACCTTCTTAGTACCTGTTGAACCAGGGATATCAAATGAACGACAAAGTTCGACTAGAGTATATTTGTTACATTTGCAAAGCTTCTCCAGTAGCTCCGTACGTGATTTTTCCTGTCATACGGTAATACAAAACCACAGATAGTATCAAAGAAGCTGCTATGAAAGAACAGAACAGCAAGGACGCACTGTACCTCCAAGCTATTTTCGAAGGACTACATACCTCATCTTCATGACAAGCAAGCCCAGCAGTTGGAGGATTTGTTCTTTGAAATCATTTACCTGAGAATAAGGTTAGCCAAACTAGAAGTTATTTATGAAGAATTGAAGATTGAAGAGAAAACCAATAACTACTACCAACCACCTAGTACCTAGCGTGCATAAAAAGAACAGGGTATAATCCTCCCCCTGTGAGTTGAGAGGCTATCTTTAATTAGTGTAATAACCGTGCTTTGCCGTGACAATTTGTTGTCCTTTTATGAACAATTGAAGCCAAAATGGTTTATACACTTCTCAAATTGTTAATTAAAAAAAAATCTGTTACGCATGGTGAAGCATCTGTGTTGTTTTTACCAAGACAATTTCCATACCTCATGAACATTCTAGATTCTTGTGGTAAGATGAGAACGTTGGAGGCTTCGAGATATCCAGAATTTTATGATGTCATAGATACTGGGAGAAGTGGGCATATGTACTCCAAAGATTGCACATCCAATGATATAGAAATTACGAGATGATTTGGCACCCTCTTGAGGCTTCTTTTGTAGTCAGCTCTATACAGTTTATTTATAGATCTCTTGCATCTTTTACTACATGCAATCATTTAAGTGCACTAGATGTGAACCTAATGACAATTGACAAATCCTAGACCAAGTCTCCGTGGTAATGGAAAGGAGCTGTTCCCAGTGTACGATTCCAACAGAGGGAAACCACAAGTACTGATATCTGAATGACATCTAAAAGCAATTCTATTCGATAAATCAGCCGGTTTGGTCTATACAAAACTGTAACGGCCACGAAGCAGAATCTACCAATTATGTCCCTAGAAAGGTAACAATAGTTTTGGGGTTTACCTCAGTTCTTCAGAATATGCTCAGCCCACCCGCACCCACACACAAGGGTAACAAAGCAGAAACTTTCTGTTCGATCCATGGATACGAAAATCGCTAACCAACCGTAGGTGGATACAAGAACACAAAAAAGCGCAAACGAATTTCTTGTCACACGTTCAGATTTGAAGGGTTTCCCCAACGCACATGCAGGAGGCAGGATGCCGGAAGGCCCTCTTAGCTCAGAAATGGACGCACGGCGTCTCGAGATGGGAAGATACGAATGGGAACGGGAATGGGAATTTATGTCCCGCTCACCTTCGATCGATCCCCTTCGGCGCCGGCGCCGGCGCCGTTCGCGCAGTCCATCTGCGGCGCCGCACTTTTGGTTGCGTGGTTCGGAAACTAGGACGAGCTCACCGAGGGAGAAGGCCAGAGGAAGTTCAGTGCAGTGGCTGGCTTTACTCAAGTGGTGAGCGGTGAGCAAGGGATGCGTTTCCCCTTTCTTTTCGCTGTGTCAGTTTTTTTTAGACTGCGCTAGGCGTATTGTGCGGCGTCTCGTCAGCCCAATTTCACGCGCTTTATCGTGTAGTTCAAAATCACAGTTTCCTCATGAAGTGTATCTTGTGTGTGTTGCATACATGTCTCTATAGCATATATGACATCAGCATAGATTCTCTATACTTCAAAATTTAAAATGTTCTACTGCCTAAACCATTTGTCCACTTGAAATTTCGTTTTTACTGTTACGCTAGTCACGACAAAACCTTCAAAACTAATTCTAATTTAGATATATTTTAACTACTTTTTCTTCGGCGTCAGCGGTTATCAGGTAACAATATATCGGTTACTAAATTATTAGCAAATGGTTATCATCGTAGTAACTGATCTGTTATTAGATCATTGTCGTAATATTATATAAACCTATAAATAAAGTGGTGAAGCACTACCAAATAGTAATTGATATGTTACCAGACCATAATTGATGAACCTGTGTAGCAAACAATGAGAAATGTCATCCTAACATATATCTAAGCTCGAAGAAAAAATGATGACTCAATTTAGAACGCTGTGAAACCTAACTCATTGTCACTATCTATGTAAGCATAGTAGAAGGGTAGTTGAAAGGATCTCAGGAGCCGACTAGAGGGGGGTAAATAGGAGGCTAGCTAGAGCATTAAAAACTTCTTCACTTTATATGCAAATATTCTCAAACAGATAAGAGGAACTAGCAGCTGTGTGACAGGTATACTACTCAGACAGCAAGTGACATGAAGATTAACACATAGTTGTCACACAGATAGCTAACACAGGTGTACTAAAACCCTAAGAAGACAGATATAAAATATGACTGTGAAAAAGGTAACTAGCACAGATCAGAGATAAGCTATAGAACAACTGTGACACAGCTAGATAACACAGGTGAAAAGATGTATCACAGCACTAACAAACAGTACAATCAAGCAAGCAGGTAATCAAACAGTAAGTGCTGAAAGTAAACACACAGAGACGAGAGACTTTTCACCGAAGTTCCCACTCTTTTCAGAGAGATACGTCTCCGTTGGAGAAGCTACTCCTAAGAGATAGCCAGCACTGAAACGTGCTTATTCCCCGAGTACCTGAATCTTCAGGTCTCTTCCTTTTGCTTGTGGAAGTCATTTTTGCTTGGCAGCGAGTAGACTTCAGATCACCCTCACAAACGTCTAGGCCAACCCACACAAAGTTGGGTGATCACCAGCGACTCCTACACCTGTCTAGGAGTAGACACTCCAAGAGTAACAGAATCTGCAACAACAACACTTGGAGGAACCAATACTCTTTGCTCAAAGCTCTAACTCTCTTGAACTAATACTTGGGAAGTTTGGTTTCTGTTCAGTAGATGAGAGGCTTGCAACGGTTGAAAATGGCTGGCGAAGGTTGAGGTCCAAGACCTCTCCTGGTCCCCTATATATAGGGTCCACAGGCACCTGACCGTTACACTCATGTCACGTAGGATTAAGTGAGTCACCTATGACAGGCACCGGTGACACAGCTAACCACAACGCACAATGGTAACAAGCCTTCAGGCAGACCGACACCTGTGTCACCGGTGACTGACACAAGTGAAACCCTAATTGGCACATTATATGCCCTCAGCGCACACAATAAACTATGATGCTTAACAGGAGAGAACCTCCAACAGTTTTCTGACTCAGCAGACAAACCATTGCAGTGCAGTTCCCTTAGCATTTTCAAGCTCTCCCCTGGCACAGAGGTGTACCTGAGTCATAGAGCGGTTGTTCACCTGTGACACAGCTGTGTCACACAGGTAACTATGGCTCTAGGATTTAGGAAGCTAGCACAGCAGTGTACTAGCACAACCCAGTTTCACACTTGTGCAAAACTGTTGTTACAGGGCCATTGACCTCAAGGCATTAGTGCCACTGTCCAACACTCTGATCATTGAGCATAAGAACTTCCAAAAGTAATTGCAACTACATCCCTCTTGGTAGTATATGTGTTTCTTAAGTACTCAAAAAAACTAGCAAATCTAGGCTTCAACTTCCACCAACTGTAGTCAAGGCACTTGACGCATCAAGCAACCATCACCTTGCTTGCTATTCCTAGCACAGCACCGACTTCTTCACAGCTATGGCATAGCTGCCTAGCACAGCTATCTCCTTGTCTTAGAAAACACATTTATACTTTTAGTGGTCATCCTTTCATAGATGAAACATCTTCCTGGAATCTAATCTTCCTGTTTACACTCAATGTAAATATTATATCCCAGTTTGGGTTGCCATTAGCCATCAAAACCATTTAGGGGTATAGATGCTCTTTCAGTAGTGAACCCGTTGGAGAAACGATATCAAATATCTTCAACGTGGGAGCGAGATTTAACAACACGATTACACAGTGGCTACAAACCGATAGCTCATCACTAACATCGTGATGAATTATAAATTACAATATGATAACTAAGAGGTCAAAAAAATCATCACAACATATGTATGTGAGATCTAGTTTTGAAGCTCACCACGACAAGCCGAATGGTGAAAACAAAATTGTCAATTGGATTAATGCTCCAAAAGATTAAACATTTTGAATTTTTAAAATTTAGGAAATTCGGTAATTTTGGTTAGTGTGCATGCAAGGAACATTGTTTTTTCTATGCAAAAAGAATTATTTGACACCTTGATCTAGACCGAGCGTGTGTCATCGAATAGACGTAAGTGCACCGCATTGTAAGACAAGGGTGGGGAACGTTGTCAATTAGATTTTCCATTTTTTGCGTGGATATCTGGTATTCGCAAGCCAAGGAAAGCAATACGGAGGACGTTGTTCAATGCAAAAGACCAAACTTGAAAACTAAAAAAGCAATGAAGTCATGCATGTCCTTCTGCTCCATCTCTCGCACCACCACCCAGAGGAGCATGCCATCATCACTTTTGGACCAACATGAACAAAAAGGGGCAGTGTCAAGCCGCTTTCCTACCTACATCAGCACCAAATGTCCCACGGGCTACCAAAACTGCAAAGGAGGCCCGCCGCCAGAGGTGGAACAAAAGAAGCATTGAGAGTCCATCGACCAGGGCAACATCCTGTTCTTGGCTGAGTGCAGGTTGCCCGCCGCTGCTCCAGGAAGACAAAGAGGGGGAACCTCCACATGGCACCGCAAAGCAAGGAGGTGGAATGTGAACTCTACAATCCCTACAAGGATCTGACACCAGCAAGAGCCACATCCTCGTCACACTCGGATCCATGATTTCCTCCCGCCGTCACTGCCAATAGCCAAAGCACCAGATGGGGAACTATCCCTAAATAGTGGTCTTGCAAATTTGGAGTACTAGATCCAGATGCCCGCTCCCTCACTGACTCCTCGGTGACACTAGAGCAAGCACTATCGCGACCGATATAGTTATTTTTTTTTGAATTTGCTAGTTTTGTTATTTTTCAGTCAACTGAGTTACACATTATCAATCCCGTAGTGACACCAAAAAATAATTTCTAAAATATGCAACGACCTAATTAATAGTTAGATATTGAATCAATATCCAAGATCATCTACTTAGCTCGACTTACAAATATACGCTCCCTATTTTTTTCCAGTAGAAAAAATATAGTGAACATTTTATAGTTTATTATTCTATATTTATTTTCTTGCTAATCACTATGGAGTAGCCAGTTATCGGAAATAACAATACAAGTACGACAAATGGATGCTTCCCTCTGTACCACCGATGCACTTTTTCATAACAATCCCTTTTCCAAAATACTCGTCTTTCCCTCGTCCTTAACTCTCCTCCTGGCCCGTGTGAGATCTAGAAGCTTCTAGAGATGGTGACAAGGACATCCCAGGTTCACCTCATTCATCATCTTCTCCATAAGATGATTCTACACAGCTGCAAGTTGAAGCTTCTATAGAAGAGGCTTACTTGGGTTCGATGACAAGGAGACGTGCTAAACAATACAACAAAAGGTGAATGTGCTCCTAGCTAAGTCTAGTAATTCTATCAATGAGAATTATATACTACCTAAGTCTTTTGTGTTGATTTTATTCAGGTTTTCACGTATGGAGACAATCCAAGCTGAAGAGGTGCATCACAAGGGTCAAGACTTAGCCATTGACGTGCATTGCTTGAAGACTTCAACCTATGATCCATGGTCCCAGTGGTATAGGAAGAATGCAGAGATGGATGCAAAAAGTCTAGCAAGACAGAGAAGCCATCACACATTGCACACAAAATTCCAGAATTAATCTATCAACTTCTCGCCTCACCACACATGAATATGGATGTATCCAGCATGCATGGAGGACGAGAATGGAGAGGAAATTAAGTTACTTTCAGGCACAACAAAGGATGCATCATTTGGAGGTTTGAGTCAAAAGATATGCAAGTTCCCATGCTAGCTATCCAGGGCATTAATTACTGTGTGGGGCTCCATACTTTTTCTCCCTCTCCAGTCTAGTTGCCACTAAATTTGACCATATTTTGGAGTGTGTTCACACCCAGCTACAAGAGTTCTTCCAAGTATAAGTACCCCTTCACCCACGTTTCTCACGAGTCTTTGGCAATTTGGTTTCAGAATAGGTTTAGCCAAGTGCTACTCGAATCTTGTTTGAGAGTTCTCTACACCTTGCTCCTGTAATTTTCCTTATGAGGTTTTAGAAGTGGTCTATTATCTTAGCTGCCCGCATCTAGTTATTCGAGAGTGTTTTTGGTTGGATTCAGTGCTTGCATCATCTCCTTCAGGTGGCGCTAGTTATCATCATCACACATATCTTACATCTTGAAGATCTAGGAGTCCCCGCATCATATGAATGTGAACATTGGAGGAACTGCATGAGGATGTTCAAAGGGCAGAGGGACAAGGAAGAAATTCGACAGAGAAGTAGGGCCAAGAAGACGAGGTATGCTACTGAAAGGGAGAGGATGATGGCTATGTTGTAGAGGAATGTGTTGGGGAACGTGCTACGCAAAACAAAAATTTACCGCGCACAATCCACCCCAAGATCACTATCGAGGTGCAGGCAACGAGATCATACCTTCGACGATCACGTCAATGCAGCGGAGAAGTTGACCGATGTCGATGAAGTCCGCAGACTCCCGCAGCTAGGTTATACCTCCCAGCCGCGAGAGCGATCTCCTCGCGAATAGTTCGCCCGATCGAACGCCGAAGTATACGACGTCTCCGAGGTATCCACGCGTACCGGATCAGCGACACCGCAGTAATGTGTGGACCAGCACACAAGAACAGCGGGGATCTACGAGAAGGAGAAGCAGCAGCGCGCCGGCAGCTGTACTAGATCCAATCTAGAAAAGAGAGAAAAAGAAGGCTGTGGCCAATCTAAAGATGGCCGGCCTAGGGTTTAGGGCTGCTTCTGGGGCTGCCTGGATCTCTTTGAGGTGCCCTGCCCCTCTATTTATAGGGGTTGGGGCAGCTCTCCCTAGACAGGTGGAGTCCTACTCCAGCAGGGACACCCTGTTGGAGTTGGAGTCCAACTCCACTAGAACCTTCTAGAACTTCTAGAACCTTCTAGAATTTCTAGAATCTTCCAGAACCTTCTAGAATTTCTAGAACCTTCTAGAACCTTCCAATACTTTCCGGAACACTTCCGGACATCACCGAAACCATCTGGGACCTCCCGGAACACTTTCGAGATCATCCGAAACACTTTCGGAACCCTTCTCTCTCGTTCTCCATAAATCGTAGCATTCCTAAATGTCGCTAAAACGTTAAGCGTGTGACCCTATAGGTTCGAGTATATGTGGACATGTCCGGGACACCTTCCGGTCAATAATCGTCAGCGGGATCTGGACACCCATAACGACTCCCACATATCATCGAAGATCTTTATCGAGCGAACCTTGTATTGTCGCATACAATTCCTTTTGCCTCACGATACGTTACACAACCCGAGGCGAGACTTTGACGGTATCCCTGTGATCAACTCCTTGATCACCATACCTAGTTATCCTCGTTACCGGTTTGTACTCTTTTCTCGTTTCCGTATTCCGGTATCCCCGTGACTAACCTTTTAGTCACAATACCTGGCCAGGCGATGCTGGACACCGTAATACCGAGTGGGCCCAGAGTGTATCTCTCCATCGCCGGATGGGCAAATCCCAGTCTTGACATATCTAGAACCACGATATACTTTCTGGTGTACCTGGAAGTCACCTTTATAATTACCCAGTTACGGAGTAACGTTTGATGACCCCAAAGCAACCATCCGGTATCCGGGTCTATGATATTCTCATGGTCTAAGGACGCAAGTAAACGTTAACACATCATGAGAAGATACTGACAACATATTGACGAAGTGATCTCGCAGTATCTCATAAGGGGGTCTATCCAACACCATTGTTACCCTAACAATGTGTTCCCATTATTGCCGGCATCCTTGTTACATTAACAATGCCCATGATCAGGAAAACAAGATCATCAACAATACATGAGCTAGTCCAGAGGCCTGACTAGGGATCTGAATGGTGTTTATTATTCCACACGTGCAATTAGGTTTTCCTCTGAATCTCATATTCAAGAACCAATGCTATTCTAGCATAGAACATAAACTTAATCATGAACATGAAAATAGAATAATAACAACTTTATTATTGCCTCTAGGGCATATTTCCAACAGAATGACAAGTTCATTGCCATATATGCTGGAGTCGCTGAAGGTGTGCTGCTTGTCGTTGGAGTTTATGTCGCACTAGGGTTGCTTAGATGTTCTTACTTAGATGAAGCTATCAAGTTGTATTTTGATGGTGCAAGTACTGGGGCAAAATGTATTTTGGGGTTGGTTATTAGCTAAGAACTCTTGTTATGAGCTAATGTAATCAGGTTGTTAGGTTGTGGAGCATTTTTGCATCAAATGAGCATGACCATAATATCTAGCAAGTTTGCAACTTTGCATCAAAATGAGCATAAGCTTGCGCGAAGGCATCAAAATTGCACCAAAACAAGCACATGCATGAGCATAGTACTAACGCAATAAGAATCTAACATCCATAATCCATCAAATTTTGACAACAGAAGCATCATAACATAGTACTATGAGGTTTTCACAACACAAGCATCATACCATAATCCATCAAGTTTGGCAAACACAAGAAAAATACAATTGAGGACATGAGCAAAACACAATCCAGAATTACAACCCATTACAGGTCGATTATTTCTTGCTCCTGCTTTACATACAGGGTTATCAGGTTCACCTACAGGAGTTGATTTCAAAGACTGCGGTGGTGAAGTTGCAACAGAAACAGACAAGAAACACTAGCTTCAGCTAGTTGGTTGTAGCCGGTTGTGGAGTTATTTGATCTCTTTCTCTTAGTCCCTTTCTTGCTAGTAGTAGTATTTTTTTCACCTTTCCTAGAGCTGTGATGCATAAAAAAGAAATAAAACACACTGGTAAGAAAAAACATATGTTCATATGAGAAAGAAGAAAATAAGACACAAAATCCCTAAATTAATACCTTGCTGAGCTAGCAACAACAGAAGGAGCATTTTGCTCTGTCTCATGATCAACTTCAACCATCGCAAGATAATTGTTGGCATTATTTTCTGGAACATTAGCTGCTTCATCTTCTACCTCATCCTCTAGCTTTATTGCAGTTCCTTTTGATGTGACCAAGCAAACCACACGCTTGCACTTCCTCCTAGTTTCTAGTCACATCCTTGCTCCTAGATCATGTGATCCTTGATCCTAAGTTTCCTTGGCCTTCTAGGTGGTATTTTAAGCACATGACGTTAAGCCAGGATCTACAAGAGGTCACTAATGTTTGCCAACCATTGGTAGGATGTTTTCTGCATATGCTGCTTTGAATTTCTGTATAAAAGAGTAATGTTCCACGTATGCTTCGATCTCATGAAAGTGCATCTAGGCCTTTAATCGAGTTTTGATAATCAACGACAAATGATTAAGGGACTAACATGTTATATGAGCTTATGAACATGAATTAGTCCCTAAGAAAAGCATCAACAGACATCGGCGACCCCTAAAAATGAAGAAGAGATGGCGGCTTTGGAATCACTACTTTGAGTAGTGTTTTTCTCATTATTTGGATATTATGAAAGCCGTACTATTAAAAGGGGTGCGTCGTAGAAGCAATTAGTTGGCCTTAGTGCTCAGATATCATTGATCATTATTTTGAGAGAGCCAATCTTCTTACACGAACACAAAAATAGTTTTATATCAGCCTCATCGGAAGTTCCGATTGGAATACCAGAGGTTTCGGTAGATTCGGAACTTCCAAAGTCACCTATGTTTCTTGTGTTCTGGAAAAACTGGAAGTTTCGGTCCTGAGATCGGAAGTTCCAATCCAGCCAGAAGTTCTGGTTCAACCTCTGTTTTAATCGTTTTGGAAAAATTGGAACTTTCGGTATTTTCATCGGAAGTTTCAATGATCTCGGAAGGTTCAAAGTGACCCAAGTTGTTTCTCTAGGTATATCGGAAGTTCCGATATTCAGTATAGCTATGAGATGTGGAGAGGAGGGGAATATAACCGTTTTGTTTGAACATGTCGGATGTTCCGGTTTTGATATCAGAACTTTCGATGTGGGTGTTTTCAGTGTAAAACGGCTAGTTTTTTGGGTGATGCTATATATAGCCTCCCTACCCCCTTCCACTAGTAACCTTTTGCAAACTCATTTGCTGCACACTCAAGAGCTCTCACCTCTCCTCTCTCAAGCAACTCAAGCCACCCCTTGTGAGAGAAAAGAAAAGAAGTGAGATTTGGGGATTTGAGTGGATAAAGATCAAGATCTCTTTGAGCACTAGGCTCATCTCCTTGCGAGTTCAACGCGCTTGTTACTCTTGGAGGTTGGAGACTCCTAGATGTTAGGAATCACTCACGAACTCTCAATCCGTGTGGTGAGCCGTGGGAAGTTTGTGAAGGTCGGGATTCACCTCCACGAGGAAAGAATCACCAAGAAGAAGTCGAGGAGACGCAAAAGCAAGCGTTCTCGAAGGATAAAGGCTTGAGAGGAAGCCGACTCTTGATCACGTGTGATTGAACTCCCCAAACGGAGACGTAGGATCCCCCCAAGGATCTGAACTTTGGCAACAAATCATTTGCCTCCTTTGTTCATCTATTTCTCGCATTTACTTTGCAAGTATTACTCCTATTGCTTATATTGATCTTGCTAATATATTTGCCTTCACATCATAGTACTTATTATTCTTGCTAGTTAATCAAACTTAATTCCGCACAAATTGCAAGAATTTCTTAAACCGAAATCATCATGACTCTAGTCGTATCGCCATGAATACTTGTTACCGATAGCATTGACTGGAAAAGAGGCACCTGCCAATATAAGTGACATTGCCATCATCTAACGGTTCAATACATGCACCATGTCTAATAATGTCCATGTAAAATACCAAGCATCCATCCCACGCGCATCATAAAAATCACAAAATTGTAAGAGAGCATGTCTACAACACAAAATCAAAAGGGGATTGAACCAGAGAAGGGAACAGGGTAAGTGAAAGGCCTGACTGGTGGGTCATGAGCGTCAGTAACATAATAGAACCGGGTCCACGTGTCTATGACTGAGGGCATTTTGGAAACCAAAATAGCCTAGCTCTGTCAAAGGGGCTTTGGCTTCACGGTAATGTCTGGCCATGGCAAAAATGGAAGAGAAACTAACAGGCCAGTGACATTTTCATAAATAACGATAAAGTAGTGACATGTACGAATTCAACATGAGACTAGTGGCATTGTTTATAAATTTCCCAAAAATTTATGCCACTCCCACGTATTATGTAGACCATCTTACAGAAGTAAGAGAGTGCAGCTCAGAAAGAAAAAAAAAGGTAAAGACACTCCCAATATATTGTATTTTAAGTTGTATCTCACTGCATTAAATAACTGTTTAGATATAACTTTTTCAGTGGCTTGTATCTTAGTGTTGTATCGAAATTTTTTTTATTTATTATATTTTATGATCAATATTACCATTTTAACCTTATAGCCTGTTTGTGGCATAGTTCTAATACATAGTAGTACGGGTGTCAGTCACACGGGATCGTTCAAGAATTAATTTGCATCAATTACACCGCTAAGAGTCGTATCTACACTAAGAGATAGTTTTTATCTCTCTCCTTCATAATTACTGTATCATATATTTCTTATCTACATGACATGAATTAAAAAACCACGGAGGTGGAACATGGCACGGTCCTATCAGAGTTAAATCATGGTGCGATGGCAGAAGAAAACAATTCCGACGTGAGCTTCTTTTATTCTGTGTAGTCGAATAAATAAATGCACATTAATGCAGCCGCATAGCATGCAACAGCAATGTTGTAGCATATGTTCGTCACATCTTGAGACAGGTCAAATCCACTTGAGGCGAGCTAGCAGTCATCTTCAGTACTTACTGAGCCTGTAGGTTGCTAGAAGGAGCCGTCGCTGCTGATGTCCCCCCACCTGACGTTGTAGTTTGCGGCGAGGTAGTGCGCGCCGACGGGTCCCCGGCTCCCGTACGGGTAGAGCTCCGGCGCCACCCTCTTCTCCTCCAGCTCCCTGAGCACCGGCGTGAAGATTGCCCACGCCGCGTCAAGCTCGTCGCTCCGAATGAAAAGCCTCCTCTCCCCCTCCATCGCGTCCAGCAGCAGCCGCTCGTACGCGTCGGGGATCTCCCGCTGGTACCTCTCAGAGTAGAAGAGATTGAGATTGCTGCTGTCGAGCCGCATTCCCAGCCCGGGCACCTTGTTGTTGATCTTCAGGTAGATGGCCTCGTCGGGCTGCACACGGAGCACCAACTCGTTGGTCGCCTTGTCCAGGTCGGTGCCGACGTTGCCCCTGTACAGGTTCCCCGGGACGCGCCGGAACTGCACCCGTATCTCCGCGCGCCGGGTGTGCAGCGCCTTGCCGGCCTTCATGAGGAACGGCACACCGTCCCACCGCGCGTTGTCGATGAAGAGCGCCGCCGCGGCGAAGGTCGGGGTCACGCTCCCGCTCGGCACCGTCGGGTCGTCCACGTACGCCGGGTACGACTTCCCGCCCCTCGTGTGCCCCTTGTACTGCCCCACCACGACGTCCTCCAGCTTCAGCTGCCTCATCGATCTCAGCACTTTCACCTGAAGAATTCAGAAGCTAGCTCCGTTTCAGTAATTGCGCGGCTGATTAGGAGGCTGGCAGTTTGATCATGTGCTACACGATTCGATTTCGATCGCAACCTTCTCGTTGCGAATGTCCTCGGCGTCGAGGCTGACCGGAGTTTCCATGGCAAACAGGGCCAGGATCTGCAGCAAGTGGTTCTGCATGATGTCCCGGATGATCCCGTAGTTGTCGAAGTAGCTGCAATGCAACCCAACAACGAAACCATTATATCTGTTGAATCGATTGATTGATCAAGTTTGACAGAGCATTGGATGTTCATGATGGGAGGATTGAAGGTACTGCAGACCCGCCTCGACCCTCGGTGCCGAAATCCTCGGAGAATATGAGCTGCACGTTCCGAATGTAGTCCCTTGACCACAATGGCTGGAAGACAAGGTTGGAGAAACGGAGGACCGAGAGGTTTTCAACCAGCTCCTTGCCCAGATAATGGTCAATCCTATACATCATAACAAATTATTCATTCCATGGTTGAATCCTAAGAAACAGAGAGTCTCTGAAAGAGTGTTCGCCGTTGCACATACATACCTGAAGATTTGCTCCTCGGCTAAGTACTTCTTCAAGGACCGCGTGAGCTCTCCCGAGGACTCGTAATCGCGGCCGAATGGTTTCTCCACTATAAATCTTGTCCAGCCGCTTGGAGATGAAGCAGTCCGGCTGGCAAATCTTACCACATCCACGAATATGTTTGGTGGAATCGACAAGTAAATAGCCTGTTTGGTAGCTTCCCAGCCTGGTGACAAATATTTGCCATGGAAACTTAAATCTAATTATTTTACATTTTTTTCCTGAGAATGCGCAAAAGGCTCGTGTATCTTTTCTTGATAGAAGGAGCGAAAACAGAATTGCAAGGGCATCCGATCAAAGCCGATTTAAAACCAGCTCTAGCTAAACTGAACGCCCTTCATAGTTAGCGTTAGTGTTCTAGACAAAAAGACACTCCTATTAGACCCACTATTTTTCATCTCATAGAAACTAGAGAATATGTATCGGGATTACCTCTTTTTCCTTAAGCTTTCTGTTCAATTCACAAAATCCTTCCTCGGAGTTGTACTGCCCAGATTGATAGAAGCACCTCTTCAGAAATTGCTCCATCTTATCACTGCAGTTCTCCCTATTTTATAGTACGAATAGAACACGCGTCACATTTGGAATACACAGCTCCGGTGGTTGAGAATATCTATGAAACAATGCATGACAACATAAACTGAACAGGGATCGGACTGGAGAGGCAAATGATGCAATCACAGAGGGAGTGCCTTGTTTTAGTAATGAAAAGTAGAGCCAGAAAGATTTGAGGCTCTATTATGCGGTTACATAATAAACACTATAGTTTTTCCAGTTTTGGCTCTCCAATCAGATAACTACTATTAAATCGACACTTGCGAGCTGAAAACTACTGTAGTTCAGTTCGTATGGACCAACGCAAAGTATTCACCGAGCAAGGACCCAAGTATGCACAAAAAAAAACATTGTATGCATTACCTCTGATCAATCCGGCATGTTAGAGTGTTGCTAATCATGTTCCTGAGCTCTTCATCGCTCATCTTGCTACGAGCATAACCAAAAACTGTAAATGCTGCATTAACAGAGGTTAACCAAAACGAGAAACTACCATACTCCAATGTCCAAACTGAAGGACTGCACAGAGGCTAACTGAACAAAGAAAGAAACCGCACATGGAAATGGCACAAACCTTGGGGAGCCAGTCCTCGTAAAACAAGGCGAAAAGCGCCGGGAAGATCTTCTTCTTGGCAAGGTCGCCGGAGGCGCCGACGACGGTGATGCTGACGGTGTTCCCTCCCTGCTCCGGCACCCCACCTCCAGCTCCAGGTGGCTTCCCATCTAGCACCCCTGAAACAACCACGTACTTCTCGAGACAGTTCTTCTTGTACGTAATCAGTAGCGAGAAAGTTCAGAGTACCATCACTGAAGGAGGCGCCGATCTGTGGGTGTCCATTTGAGGACTTGGCCCTGAGAAGGCATCTTCTACCTGCACCATGGATCCTCTTAGTCTGAGGTGGGCAATGGTGGTGCAGATTGGTGCTTGCATTGCACGGATGAGCGGAGAAGAAAGCGGCCGGGCGGAAATGGAAACGTAAGCCGGTGGTGGCCATTGGGCAGCAGGAAAGAAACAAGAATTGCTTGGGAGTATCAATCCATCTGAATCTGCTGTAGAAAATAGAGTTAGATGTTTGGTTTGGAGGATTGGGCTTTGATGTCTGTTCTTGATAATGGCTTCCTGACAGTTGGGTCGGGAGGTTGGAGGTAGTGGTCCAGCGACCAGTGGTCACCAATAATGCCTTCAAATCCCTCAAAAAGAAAAAAGAATGCCTTGAAGATATTTCCTTTCCTCTCTTTTAGTCTCTTCATTTTCTTCATGGTTGGTTTAGGAATATATGTCCCGCTGAACAAGGAGCCATGCATCTTTGCGTGTCACAGATGAAGGCCTCTTGGCATGGATAAAACTTTATATAAAGGAATAAACTACATTTGGGATGTCTTATTCCTTCGTTATAAAACATGCTGAGGGACTTCTCCCTCTTAACCTTTAATTTACCTCTTTCAAAAAGAATAAACTACATTAACAAAACTTAATTTCTGTCACCGATCTAGCGCATTGGATTTGCATTCAACCATGCCTATTGCTCCCCCTCTCAATCAGCCTAAGCTAACCCATCAACACCCCGCCTGCATACGAGCGTCACCGCCTACTCCTTCATTTTCACTGAGCTCCTCCTCCACCATCGCACTACCTTGTTCTCATGAACCACCACCACACTACTACTAAGAAAGCCACGCCCTGTCACAGAAATTCAAAATCATCATCATAAATAGTTTTTGAACCGTCTACGATAACAAGGCTTCATCACAGATGATTTTTGAACTGTCTGTGATAGGCAAGAATCACATACGGTTCTCGTCTCTGAATCTTCTATGGTTGTTTTTTAATTAAAGAATCAATTGTTGCTAAATGTCCGAAACGCGATACCATCAACTTGCTTTGTAGAACTCATTTCGATTATAGAACTCACAGAAGATTTGTCATCGATTTAAGAACAAGAAACATAGAAATCAGAAGCACACAAACTTCAGTATGGATGGTAGACATCCTAGAGCACAATAACTGAAGAAATGGCCAAGGCTTGGGCAGAAGCAAGGGAACGTGACACTCGTACCTTGTCAGCTGCCGAGGTTGGGAAGCCGTTCAAGCGACGACGGTCTGTGGCATGACATCGGTGGTGGCAGCCGGAGGAATGGTGTGGGAGGGCATGAGTGTGATGCGGTGGAGGGATGGGTACGGCGCCGCTTGGGAGAAAAAGAGAAGGGGATGAGAGATAGGGTTCAGATGTGTGGGGAAAAGGGGATCAATTGAATTGGGTGGGCTGGCTGATTTACCAATTATTTAAGGCTTATCGTAGAATTTTTTGAGAAAATCATCTCTGATATGCATTTTTACAAAAAAAAACCCGTCTATGATTAGTTTTAACATAGACGGTTTCCATGAACCGTCTGTGATTAGGCATTTTGTATGATTCTTTCTATAGTAGTGCCACTGTTGGTCCATGGCCCTCGGTGGCCTTTCCTCTAACCTCGGAGAGAACAAGAAACCCCTTCGCTCGGATCCCTGACCCATCTCTCCTAATGCAGACATCATCATGGACACAACTAGCTCAAGCCCTCCAACAAGTCCCTTAAGCTCAAGTAAATCTCCTACATTTGTAAAAAGTAGAGCCAAAACTTTACAACAAGAGGTGAATCTTTTCCTCAATGCATGTTCACCTTGCTCGCCCAAGGGTGGTACACTATGTTGTTGGAAATATGCCCTAGAGGCAATAATAAAGTTGTTATTATTCTATTTTCATGTTCATGATTAAGTTTATGTTCTATGCTAAAATTGCATTGGTTCTTGAATATGAGATTCAGAGGAAAACCTAATTGCATGTGTGGAATAATAAACACCATTCAGATCCCTAGTCAGGCCTCTGGACTAGCTCATGTATTGTTGATGATCTTGTTTTCCTGATCATGGGCATTGTTAATGTAACAAGGATGCCGGCAATAATGGGAACACATTGTTAGGGTAACAATGGTGTTGGATAGACCCCTTATGAGATACTGCGAGATCACTTCGTCAATATGTTGTCAGTATCTTCTCATGATGTGTTAACGTTTACTTGCGTCCTTAGACCATGAGAATACCATAGACCCGGATACCGGATGGTTGCTTTGGGGTCATCAAACGTTACGCCGTAACTGGGTAATTATAAAGGTGACTTCCAGGTACACCAGAAAGTATATAGTGGTTCTAGATATGTCAAGACTGGGATTTGCCCATCCGGCGATGGAGAGATACACTCTGGGCCCACTCGGTATTACGGTGTCCAGCATCGCCTGGCCAGGTATTGTGACTAAAAGGTTAGTCACGGGGATACCGGAATACGGAAACGAGAAAAGAGTACAAACCGGTAACGAGGATAACTAGGTATGGTGATCAAGGAGTTGATCACAGGGATACCGTCAAAGTCTCGCCTCGGGTTGTGTAATGTATCGTGAGGCAAAAAGAATTGTATGCGACAATACAAGGTTTGCTCGATAAAGATCTTCGATGATATGTGGGAGTCGTTATGGGTGTCCAGATCCCGCTGACGATTATTGACCGGAATGTATTCCGGACATGTCCACATATACTCGAACCTATAGGGTCACACGCTTAACGTTTTAGCGACATTTAGGAATGCTACGATTTATGGAGAACGAGAGAGAAGGGTTCCGAAAGTGTTTCGGATGATCTCGAAAGTGTTCCGGGAGGTCCCGGATGGTTCCGGTGATGTCCGGAAGTGTTCCGGAAAGTATTGGAAGGTTCTAGAAGGTTCTGGAAGGTTCTGGAAATTCTAGAAGGTTCTGGAAGGTTCTAGAAATTCTAGAAGGTTCTAGTGGAGTTGGACTCCAACTCCAACAGGGTGTCCCTGCTGGAGTAGGACTCCACCTGCCTAGGGAGAGCTGCCCCAACCCCTATAAATAGAGGGGCAGGGCACCTCAAAGGGCATCCCAAGCAGCCCCAGAGGCAGCCCTAGTCCCTTGGACTAAACCCTGGGCCGGCCATCTCTAGATTGGCCACAGCCTTCTTTTTCTCTCTCTTCTAGATTGGATCTAGTACAGCTGCCGGCGCGCTGCTGATTCTCCTTCTCGTAGATCCCCGCTGTTCTTGTGTGCTGGTCCACACATTACCGCGGTGTCGCTGATCCGGTACGCGTGGATACCTCGGAGACGTCGTATACTTCGGCGTTTGATCGGGACGAACTATTCACGAGGAGATCGCTCTCGCGGCTGGGAGGTATAACCTAGCTGCGGGAGTCTGCGGACTTCATCGACATCGGTCAACTTCTCCGCTGCATTGACGTGATCGTCGAAGGTATGATATCGTTATCTACACCTCGATAGTGTTTCTTGGTTTGGTTCGTGCGCGGAAAAATTTTGTTTTGCGTAGCGCGTTCCCCAACAGTGGTATCAGAGCGGTTCTATGCGTAGTTGTAGGTACGGCTAGAGCATATGTGATATGCGGCATTGCACATATGATGTGCGGGGTGTTAGATGAGATCTACCACCAGATTTTCTTGTTGTTTCCCTCTCATTGCAAAATTTTGATCTCGGCGGCATCGTGAAATTTTCAGAGGTCCGGCGAACCTTACGATCTTCGGATCGAGACATGCTAAGGATGACTTTGGTTTCACTTTAGTTGAGAAAGATAAATTTGCAATGAGCGGGCTTGTAGATGTGATCTACACGGGGGTCATGCGTATGACGAAGTTTAGTATGGGGTTCGAGATTTCCGAGTCTCCAATTCCAGACACCCCGACAGTTAAATAACTGCAAGAGCAATCATGCTTATGGTAACGTAGGTAGCAAACGGTTTGCAACGTAGCCATAAAGCCACGTATTGTAGCATAAACGTTAGAGGCGTCTAACTTGTTTTTGCAGGGTATGCATGTGATGTGGTATAGCCTATGTGATGCAATGTGATTGTATGAGATGCAAAGTGTTTGTAATTTTAATTTTGTCATGACCTGCGTGTCATGAGTACGGCAATCGGCAGGAGCCAATACGATTGTCATTATTTATTATATTGACCTACGCGTCAACTAGAAAGCCATGTAATGCATTTATTTTATTAGCTATGTGATAGCAAATAGTTGTAATTGCAAGGATATGGTGGTGACAATCTTACATCGATGGACCTCGACGCTACGTCGTACGCGAAGAAGGAGTTCTCCGCCAAAAGATGTTGAAGAAGTCTTCTTCAACAAAAGGGGCTATACCATATCACAATAATTTAATTGCATGTGATGTTAATCCCTTTTATGCACCTTGTTTGATGCGTGGTAGACGTTGTTAAATAGGGTGATCCCTCACACAAATATCAAAGTAGTTAGTGTTCTTCCAAGTGTAGCACCGTCTGGAGTATTTGCCATTCTGAGGTGCGCCATGTCACATGGGTACGATAGGTTTGACATATATGAGGCGGGCGCGAACCGTTCGCGCAGCAGAGCACTCGGTTGTCTTGACGAGCTTTGCAAGATCGTCTTGGGCTCGGAACACACCCATCGAAAGATGAACAAGAGTCATATGGGATATGATTGGCATGTTGACCTACCGGTCTCGTTATTCCATCATCAGTGATGTCACATCAATGGTGGAGTAAGTGAGTCGTGGATCTTGAATCACTAATAATCAATTATGAGGGATATTGGTTTTAGTGGGAGCTTACTCTAATTAAGTGTTAATTTGAGTTGCTTTAATCATGAACAATGTCTAAAGTGTATTTGTTTTTAAGTTGTAGATCTATGGCACCCGTAACCACCTTTCCACTATGCGCGTTGCTTGAGAAAGAAAAACTGAATTCATCTGGGAACAACTTTACGGACTGGTACCGTAATGTGAGGATTGTCCTCAAGAGTGCCAAGAAGGACTATGTCCTATCGCAAACTCTCGGTGAACTCCCCGCTAACGCTACGGATGATGAGACTCGTATCTATCAATCTAAGAGCGATGATTCCATTGCAGTACAGTGTATCATGCTTGCCTCCATGGAACCTGATCTTCAAAAGCGTTTTGAGAATTGGGCTGCTTATGAGTTAATCCAGGAGCTGAAAGCTTTGTTTCAGAAGCAAGCAAGGACTGAAAGATATGAGATATCCAAAGCCTTGTTTGAATGCAAGATGGCTGAGGGCAGCTCAGTGAGTCAGCACGTACTTAGATTGTCTGGGTACGCGCAAAGGTTGGATGCGCTAGGTTTTCCAATCTCCCAAGAGTTGGGCACTGATCTTGTTCTTGCTTCCCTCCCTCCGAGCTATAGTAGCTTCATCATGAACTACAACATGAATGGGATGGAAAGGAGTATGGGTGAATTATTCACTATGCTTAAAACTGCTGAGAGTGGAATCCAGAAGGACGCCAATCATGTGATGATGGTGAATAAAACAACCAACTTCAAGAAGAAGGGCAAGTCTAAGAAAAAGGGCAAATCCAAGGGTGCTAGTATGACTGACACGCCTAAGAAGTCCAAGACTGGCGCCACTTCTGATGTTGAGTGCTTCTTCTGTAAAGAGAAGGGACACTGGAAGAGGAACTGCAAGAAATATCTGGCAGAAAAGAAGAAGTCTGGAAAGTCCAGCTCAGGTATGAGTGTCATACATGTTATTGATGTATTCCTTGCTGGTCCGCAATGTAATTCTTGGGTATTGGATACCGGATCGGTTGCTCATATTTGCAACTCGATGCAGGAACTACAGAGGCCTAAGCGACTGGCAAAGGATGAGGTGACGATGCGCGTCGGGAACGGAGTAAAAGTTGCTGTGCTCGCCGTCGGTGTCCTACCTCTACATTTATCTTCAGGATTTATATTAGAGCTTAGTAATTGTTACTATGTTCCGGCCTTGAGCAAAAACATTATTTCTGGATCATGTTTGTTGCAAGACGGTTATTCGTTTAAGTCTGAGAACAATGGTTGTTCGATTTATATGGATAATATGTTTTATGGCCATGCTCCCGTTGTGAATGGGTTATTTATTATGAATCTTGATGGTAATACACACATCCATAACACTGACGCTAAACGTCGCAAGATAATCGATTCGAATTCCACTTATTTGTGGCACTGCCGTTTGGGTCATATTGGAAAGAAGCGCATGAAGAAACTCCATTGTGATGGACTTTTGGAGTCATTTGATTATGAATCATTTGACACTTGCGAGCCTTGTCTAATGGGTAAAATGACTAAAACGCCGTTCACAGGCCACGTAGAACGGGCGACTGACTTATTGGAGATCATACATACGGATGTATGTGGTCCAATGAGTATAGCTGCACGCGGTGGATTCCTCTACTTCATTACCTTCACGGATGATTTGAGTAGATATGGGTATATCTATTTGATGAGACATAAGTCTGAAACCTTTGAAAAGTTCAAAGAATTTCAGCATGAAGTAGAAAATCATCGTAACAAGAAAATCAAGTTTCTGCGATCAGATCGCGGAGGGGAGTATTTGAGTTACGAGTTTAGCGAACATCTGAAGAGCTGCGGAATTGTTCCACAGCTTACGCCTCCCGGAACGCCACAGAGGAATGGAGTGTCCGAGAGACGTAATCGAACCTTGTTGGACATGGTAAGATCGATGATGTCATTAACTGAACTGCCATTGTCTTTTTGGGGTTATGCTTTAGAGACTGCCGCTTTTACACTAAATAGAGCACCATCTAAATCCGTTGAAACGACACCATATGAGATATGGCATGGGAAGAAACCCAACTTGTCTTTTCTTAAAATTTGGGGATGCGATGCATATGTAAAGCGTTTACAACCAAATAAGCTCGATCCCAAATCGGATAAATGCTTCTTTGTTGGTTATCCCAAAGGAACTGTTGGGTATTCCTTCTATCACCGCACTGAAGGCAAAGTGTTTGTCGCAAAGAACGGTGTGTTTCTCGAGAAAGAGTTTCTTGCGAAAGGGGTGAGTGGGAGGATAGTGCAACTCGACGAGATTGGTGAATCTTCGTTATTAGGTCAAAGTGATGCAACGCCGAAAGTGGTTCCGGAGTTTCCCACAATGACTGATACGGAAGCCCCTACATGTGATGTAGAGACTTCAGTCGAGCCAGCAGCTGAACCACGAAGGTCTGGTAGGATTCGCACGAAACCACAGTGGTTTTCGGACGAGGTATTGTTGTTAGACAACGATGAGCCTGCGACCTATACGGAAGCAATGATGGGCCCTGACTCCGTTAAATGGCTAGACGCCATGAAATCCGAGATAGAATCCATGTACGAGAACCAAGTTTGGAGCTTGGTGGACCCTCCTGAAGGCGTGAGGCCTATCGAATGTAAATGGATCTATAAAAAGAAAACAGACACGGATGGGAATGTATACATCTATAAAGCTCGACTTGTCGCAAAGGGTTTCCGACAAGTTCAAGGAGTTGACTACGACGAGACATTCTCTCCGTAGCGATGCTTAAGTCTGTTCGGATTCTTCTAGCGATTGCTGCATATTTCGATTACGAGATATGGCAAATGGATGTCAAAACAGCGTTCCTGAATGGGAAGCTAACCGAGGACGTGTATATGATACAGCCCTGAGGGTTTTGTCAATCCAAAGGATGCTGGAAAGGTATGCAAACTTCAGAGATCCATCTATGGACTGAAGCAAGCATCACGGAGTTGGAATCTTCGCTTTGATGAAGTGGTCAAAGGATTTGGCTTCATCAGGAACTGCGAAGAGGCTTGTGTTTACAAGAAAGTAAGTGGGAGCGCAATAGCATTTCTAATACTCTATGTGGATGACATATTGTTGATTGGGAATGATGTATCTTTTCTTGACAATATTAAGACTTCGTTGAAAAATAGTTTTTCAATGAAAGATTTAGGCGAGGCAGCATACATATTAGGTATAAAGATCTATAGAGATAGATCAAAGCGCCTAATAGGGCTAAGCCAGAGTACATATATAGATAAAGTACTGAAGAGGTTCAGTATGGAAAACGCCAAGAAGGGGTTCTTGCCGATGTCGCATGGGAAAAGTTTGAGCAAGAATCAGTGTCCTTCGACAACTGATGAGCGAGAACGCATGAGTAAGATTCCATACGCATCCGCGATTGGGTCAATCATGTACGCCATGATATGTACACGACCAGATGTGTCCTATGCTCTAAGTGTTACGAGCAGATACCAGAGTGATCCAGGTCATGATCATTGGACAGCAGTGAAGAATATCCTAAAGTACCTGAAGAGGACTAAGGATATGTTTCTCGTATACGGTGGTGACGAAGAGCTCGTTGTAAAGGGTTACACCGACGCCAGCTTTGTCACAGATCCGGACGATTTTCGATCTCAATCAGGCTTAGTGTATACACTGAACGGTGGCGCAGTGAGCTGGAAGAGTTCCAAGCAGGACACTGTGGCGGATTCTACAACGGAGGCTGAGTATATCGCCACTTCAGAAGCGGCAAAGGAGGGCGTTTGGATTAAGAAGTTCGTCACCGAGCTTGGTGTGGTTCCGAGCGCGCTGGATCCTATGGAGCTCTATTGTGACAATAGTGGCGCCATAGCTCAGGCCAAGGAGCCAAGGTCCCACTAGAAGTCCAAACATATACAACGCCGATTCCACATCATTCGTGAATTGGTGGAGCGTGGAGACGTAAAGATATGCAAAATACACACGGATCTGAATGTGTCAGATCCGCTGACGAAGCCTCTACCACAAGCAAAGCATGAGCAACACCGGAATGCCATAGGTGTTAGGAGCTTAAGCATTGGCTAGATTATTGACTCTAGTACAAGTGGGAGACTGTTGGAAATATGCCCTAGAGGCAATAATAAAGTTGTTATTATTCTATTTTCATGTTCATGATTAAGTTTATGTTCTATGTTAAAATTGCATTGGTTCTTGAATATGAGATTCAGAGGAAAACCTAATTGCATGTGTGGAATAATAAACACCATTCAGATCCCTAGTCAGGCCTCTGGACTAGCTCATGTATTGTTGATGATCTTGTTTTCCTGATCATGGGCATTGTTAATGTAACAAGGATGCCGGCAATAATGGGAACACATTGTTAGGGTAACAATGGTGTTGGATAGACCCCTTATGAGATACTGCGAGATCACTTCGTCAATATGTTGTCAGTATCTTCTCATGATGTGTTAACGTTTACTTGCGTCCTTAGACCATGAGAATACCATAGACCCGGATACCGGATGGTTGCTTTGGGGTCATCAAACGTTACGCCGTAACTGGGTAATTATAAAGGTGACTTCCAGGTACACCAGAAAGTATATAGTGGTTCTAGATATGTCAAGACTGGGATTTGCCCATCCGGCGATGGAGAGATACACTCTGGGCCCACTCGGTATTACGGTGTCCAGCATCGCCTGGCCAGGTATTGTGACTAAAAGGTTAGTCACGGGGATACCAGAATACGGAAACGAGAAAAGAGTACAAACCGGTAACGAGGATAACTAGGTATGGTGATCAAGGAGTTGATCACAGGGATACCGTCAAAGTCTCGCCTCGGGTTGTGTAATGTATCGTGAGGCAAAAAGAATTGTATGCGACAATACAAGGTTTGCTCGATAAAGATCTTCGATGATATGTGGGAGTCGTTATGGGTGTCCAGATCCCGCTGACGATTATTGACCGGAATGTATTCCGGACATGTCCACATATACTCGAACCTATAGGGTCACACGCTTAACGTTTTAGCGACATTTAGGAATGCTACGATTTATGGAGAACGAGAGAGAAGGGTTCCGAAAGTGTTTCGGATGATCTCGAAAGTGTTCCGGGAGGTCCCGGATGGTTCCGGTGATGTCCGGAAGTGTTCCGGAAAGTATTGGAAGGTTCTAGAAGGTTCTGGAAGGTTCTAGAAGGTTCTGGAAGGTTCTGGAAATTCTAGAAGGTTCTGGAAGGTTCTAGAAATTCTAGAAGGTTCTAGAAGGTTCTAGTGGAGTTGGACTCCAACTCCAACAGGGTGTCCCTGCTGGAGTAGGACTCCACCTGCCTAGAGAGAGCTGCCCCAACCCCTATAAATAGAGGGGCAGGGCACCTCAAAGGGCATCCCAAGCAGCCCCAGAGGCAGCCCTAGTCCCTTGGACTAAACCCTAGGCCGGCCATCTCTAGATTGGCCACAGCCTTCTTTTTCTCTCTCTTCTAGATTGGATCTAGTACAGCTGCCGGCGCGCTGCTGATTCTCCTTCTCGTAGATCCCCGCTGTTCTTGTGTGCTGGTCCACACATTACCGCGGTGTCGCTGATCCGGTACGCGTGGATACCTCGGAGACGTCGTATACTTCGGCGTTTGATCGGGCGAACTATTCACGAGGAGATCGCTCTCGCGGCTGGGAGGTATAACCTAGCTGCGGGAGTCTGCGGACTTCATCGACATCGGTCAACTTCTCCGCTGCATTGACGTGATCGTCGAAGGTATGATATCGTTATCTATGCGCGGAATAATTTTGTTTTGCGTAGCGCGTTCCCCAACATATGTGTGCTTAGGTATGAAGACCCATTCAAGGTGGAGGGCAACAGAGCCAAGGAATACACTTCTACCACCAAGTCAAGTCCCAACCGGAGACTCCGGACACTCCGGGTCACTACTACCTCTCGGGACAGAGCCTCGGTCCCGCTGGACATTCACTGAAGAAGATGCCAGATACTCCAGTGTTCAGCCCACATACTCCGGTCCCCCAAGCTGAGAGCATGATTTGGTCGGAATATCTCCCAGAGTATTCCCCATATACTCTAGACCACCTAACCGAGAGCATGGTCTTGATCGCAGTATCCCTCGGACTAACCCTCGGATACTCCAGGCCTTAGAATATCCGGACTATTCTCGGAGTATCCGACAGTCTCTCTGTGCACAACTTAGGGCATGCGACCCATGTAAGGGTTACAACCCAAATCATTCAAGTGGCGAGGCAAGTCTATAAATAAACCCTCCACCTCTCTCTCTCTCTCTCTCTCTCTCTCTCTCTCTTAGGGTTATACTTGAGTTTAGAACTAAAAGTAGAGCTTAGCTCCTTATCTAGGGTCCATCCCTCTAGATTGGAGAAATCCACCTTAAACCTTCTTTCCTTTGGATTTGTAATGATCGGTGTGTGCCTCCGAGTAGAATTCGTGACATTCATTAAGAGGGTTGTTGATTTGGTTCCAAGTTCTCCAAAGACTATCATGTTGATGTGTGTTTTTAGAGTTTGTCCATCTAAATTTCCCTTGCTATTGTTCCTACCATAAAGATCGAGAGCCCTCCATATCACCTCCCCTTACCCCTCTACATCCCCAACCCTAAACTGTAACTGATGAGATCCGCCTTCCTAGCCGTTGAGGAAGAGAAATGTGACTAAAATTAGTCACTTGTGTTCTACCAATTCCATTGTAAAAAGGGAAGGGGTGTGGTATTCTTCCTGGAGAGAGCTGATTTGTATTAACCTAAAAAGAGCACTAGTATTTATGTTGGTACGGAATTGTCATCATATACTACGAATTACTTTACTTTAAGATTCGTAAAGTTGTTTATAATATGTGTACCGAGCAAAATTCTTACTAAAACCTCTTCGTTTTATCCAGTATCACTTGCTTCGGCAATCTTTTGTGTCAGCGGAGTTGTTCTTTTTTTGTCAATAAGGAAACCTTTATTTAGCTAATATAATAGTTACATCGTTCATTAAAAATGGTAGAATAAAATTAGAAGGATCATCCACCTAAACATTTGGTGGACATCGTCCAATGCTACAAGCTAATTCACAAGCGGTGAATTCAGTGGACATGAGGTAGCGGTTTCGTATAGAGTGGCTCATGTACCTATCGAGCGGCCACCATCCTCGATGACCTAGATGCAGTCACAATTGACGATATCCGGTTGCACCCTAGCTGATGTGCAAGTTGGAGACCAGTACGAAGAGCTTGAAATATGAAACTAGAAATGCATAGTGATCTAGAAATGTCAAAGAACTTTGTTAGTCAATCCAACCTTTATAGGATTCTCGGACTTGTTTTTGAGGCAATTTATGAGACTAAATAGGTAGACGGTCAAGGTTATTAGGCTCAAGGCCCATAGCATTGCTAGATGTTGTGCCTGCTGCAAAGAGCCCAAGATATAGGAAAGTGAGAAACTGCGGGGTACTATGCATTCTCGCCCGGGTGAAGCGGGAGCGAGCGAACCACCAGTCACTGAGCAACTAAATGGACCGGTCCACTAGAGCGGCATATGTACTCTATTGTAGTTTTTTATTTTTATAAAACTCAAAAAATATAAAATATAATTTGTAAATCATGTATAGTAAAATAATCGAATTTTTATTATAAAATTTTCATAAAATATTTTATATAGAAAACACTTTAAAAAATGTATTCCTCGGTCTACAAAAAATGTCCATGTATTATCATGAAACATGTGGAAAATTTTCCAATAGATAAAAATGTTCATATTTTTTAGAAAAAAAAATCATCCAACTCATGAAAAATGTATCACATTCCTCAAGTGAATGTGATAAACTTACTTGTGTTAATCTTTTCTTTTCGTATTGAAACAAAAAATTACTCTTAGAACAAATCATATATACTAGTGAACAAAAAAATTATTAGTTTAAACACTTTTTGAAATTACATCGATCAAATATCTATTGATGATACACATGAAAAAAATAAAGTAGAAAAAAGGAAAAAGGAAAAAGAAAAGAAAGAAAAACGAAATAATGAAAAAACAAAAAAAGAAAAGAAAGAAGAAAGAAATAATGAAAAAACAAAAAAAAGGTAAAACAGATAAAAGAGAAAAATGAAAAAGAAAAATAAAATTTAGCTTAATGGACAAGCCCATGATTGAAAAGAGGGGTATACGTAAGATTCTTGGCTCTCACAATGATCGAGCACTAAGATTTCCGTTCTTGGCCCTGCGCTGCCTTTGTAGCCGGTTCAACGGAATTAGCCTTTTTCCAAAGTCGCAGGAGTTCCCCCCTAAATCGACAATGGTCGGGGAGATCAACTCGAAGTCGATCAAAATGTCGACAAAAAGCATACTGATCAGCGTCGAATCACACGGATAGATGGTAGCGCCACTGATAGCTGACATTGATCAAACACCAGAATTGCAGAGGTTAATGAATTGTATCTACAAGCTATGGCTACTCCTAAGTCCAAATGAGGCGAAAGATAAAGGTAAAGGTGGAATTGGAGGTGTAAAAGTATTGGGCTAGTTTCTTCTAATGCTCATCTCGTCCTCTTCGAGCCAATCTCTTGCAACGATCATCATCATATTGAACTTCAAAAATTTCATCTGTAGTGCTTCCTTTTTCTTTTCAGTGACAGTGTTTCATCTTTCCACCAGTAATTTCCTCGAATAACCGTATTTCCATTATGCAATTCCAACTGACAAATTTTGCTGCCTGGGATCAACGTTACGCTGCAGGTACGTATGAAAAGAACTTTTTCTACTTTGTCCTAACTACTATCCTGAGCTAGCTTGATTAGACCCAATCCATTGATTAATTAGGGAACCGGCTAACATTATATTGCAAAGTCAGGTCTAGGTGAGAGAACCGGATCTTCTTCTTTCCTGTGCACTGAGCTGGGTGCGTGCGTTCCCAACTTGTACGTACCACTACTGTGTACTGTCTACTGAAGAATTCAGAACTCCATCCAAATAAACTAACCAACGCCTACTTAATTAAGCAGAAATAGAATCGAACAATAGTCCAGTGACTCGAGGCGTCAGTAGGCGTCACACACTACGCGTGCTGCGATGTGTGGCTGGTTTTGCAATTGCAAAGAGAGTAGGTAATGCAAAATTCGGCATCTAGTCAACATGGTCAAGTCCTTAGGATGCTACGACACGTACGGTAAGCATGTGCGATCATGTAAAGCAGTGGAATTAATGGATTCCCGTAGTATTCAGTAATCAGTACCACACGTCAGGTTATCTACGTGCCGAGCTCTCTAGCCGTGTTGGATATAATTTGGATATAATTTGGGTTCTCTTCTCTCAGCATATGCTTTGGATGAATTAGTTTAGTTTATATAATTTAATGTGGTATCAGTTAAAAGATCTTGAATTTAAGATCTAATCAACACACTATTAATAAAACAAATTTGTTATTTCTTTATCGTTTAAGAAATTGTTATTTCTCGATCTTGTACATCTCCAAGCCTATAATGTAAAAAAAAATTATGTAACTTTAGGGATATGCAACCAAATGTAAAGTTATAAATAATTTCTAAAATATGTAATTATACAATTAATCATTCAATAAAGAATTGTCTACTTAAAAATAATAATTTCTCAGTCGACTTAGAAATAGATGCTTCATTAATAAAAATAATTGTGGCACATCTCTTTTCGTTGTCCACGCCATAGCTTTTAACGTGAGAGAAAATGTTAGAATATAGTGTCCGATCTTTTTTCTCCTGAGCTTAGGTTTTTAGGTTCAAGCTTGGAATAGTAAAGTACACGGAGTAGACAGACAGTTCGCCGGCACGCGGTGGCTAGTAGTACGTACGTTGTCGTCGTTATGTATGCATGAGTGGTTTTCGATCGATCGCATGTGGCCGTTGATTGACTTGGGCGAGCGAGCGAGAGCGTCAGGTAAGGTCTCCCCCCCATCTTCCACGCCCAGATCAACATCGCCACCTCGGCCCGGCACGAGCATGGCGACCGGCGTACTGCTCCGGGCCTCCGGCCGGTACATGTCGGGCGTAGCGTCAACCGTGCTGTGGAGCCGTGGAATTGATCTCCTTCGATCGTTGGCTCTCTTCTCTCCTCTCTCGTCTCAGGTCAGGTGTAAAAGTAACCGGAGGAAAGGTATACGCTGACTCCGTCTTGGACTGCCGGTGCTGGACGTGGTCACCCAACCCCACCTCGGCGGTTATTCTCAGCCACTCGATGAGCAATCCAAGGGCCAGGATCCGATAGCGACAGAGTCCCGACGCCCCGCGCGCTTCCATTTCCATATATAAGTGTCGATCGGACAGTTCAGCCACGAACTGCACCAGCTCAACCCCTACCCAATGGCGAGGATGGAGGCCAAGATCGCCGCGCTGCTCTCGCTCCTCGCCGTCATCCTCCTCCTCCTCCGGCCTCCGCGCCTCCGGGGCCTCGTCTCCGACTGCCTGCTATCCATGCTCGACCTCCGTGGGTTCGACGGCCGCCGCCTCGTCGAGCTCGTCAACCGGAGGAGGATGTTCCTCCTCTGCAATGCCATCCTCCTCATCATCCTCAAGAACGCCGGCCTCTTCGCTGCTCCTGCTCGACCTCGACGTCGCAGCAGCGCTACCACTGCTGCCTCTGCCGCCGCCGGTGGGGGTGCCGGCTCCAAGCCTCAGCCTCAGTCAAGGACGAGCATCGTCACGTGTAGGAACAGTAGGGCTGCTGACGAGTCCGACGCCAAGAGCGCGACCGTCGCTGCCGACGGAGGTGACCTCAAGCCTGAACCGGCCACGGAGACGACACGAGTACAGCGTAGGCTGCCATTAACAGGAGCAGTACATCTCGTGGCGAAGCGCAGATCTGATCATAGCTTCAACTTTGATCACGCTGCTGGCAAAGAGAAGATTACTGTGGTGGAGGACAAGAGCTCTTGCTTCCGATCTGAACAGATCGCTGACGACGGGAGAAGCAGAGGAGAGGAGGAGATGGCGCAGCAGGAAACGGAGCCCGAGTGCGCCGATGACGTGGACGAGATGAACAAGCTGTTCGAAGAGTTCATTGCCAGCATGAGGAGGACGATGCAACTGGAGAGCATGCAGCTGGTTTAGGTCTAGACAGATAGAAAACAGCGTACATGTAGAGTGATGTATAATGCTGATAAGTTTATAGTTCCTCTAAAGTTAATTTCAATAGAATTCTATGCAATTTTGCCTTTCTTGACGTTGTTTTGCTTTTGTTCGGCTAAATCTCAATGAACCACCGATGCAATTCGTATCATAGAAGGCTAAAAAAAATACAGTATGCAGATGGCAACTTCGCTGTATATACTTACAGATATATGACGAGAGTAGCTCGATTAATCCGTTTCATATATGCAATAGAACGGAAATCTGCTTGGTCCTCGCACTATGAGTGCGCGGCGTACTAGTAAGGACTAAGGAGTAAGACGCTGAGCGCAATCACAAACAAAAGCAGGGTACTCTTATAATATATAGGTATAATTCTCCAAACCATGGAACCAATATATTGTAAAAATCAAACTTAGAATATAAAGAAAATCGATGAGTTAAGTTCGAAGACGAATTGGTTGTGTTAGAAATGTACCCAAAAATCTCAACAAAATTCATGGAAATTATTGGTACACCTGGACCAGCTGTCGAATTGTAACGGGTTGAGCTTAACCCCCTATTGTCATTAACTTATGCTCTAGCTTAATTTTTAAGCCTCTTAATTTTCCATTAGTGGCAGGAAACCCGAACTTCTCCTTGCCGATATTGGTAAATGCTCTCAAAGTTGAACCAAAATCACAACCACCTATCACCGGGTATATAAGAAAAATTACCAGCCATTTTCCCCCTCCTTTCTCATCTCTCCTTTCCTCTTCCCTCCTTCCCACCGGGTCCCGAGTACTAAAACCTAAAAACCAGGGCTTTTTTTAATTAAGAAGAAATGTTTACATGACATGTTTTTATGTGAACATGATAAAATTCCTTGACCATCACATGCAGACTACGAAAGCGGCCTCTCTAAAGTTAATGTAGGTTATTACTTTGCCTTTTTCAAAGTGAACAAGACTTCTAGTTCTAGTGAGATTCTTGTAGATCTTTTGTAGCACTCATGTTTGAATCCTAAGCCGCACCATGTTCAACAACTTGTTATTGTCATGCGTCTACCACTGCCATGCTGCTAGCAGTAGCAGTAGAATTGCTAGACAGGCACAAATAACCAAGTGACACGCATGTACGAACACATCAATGCAAAGGTACATGAACAAATAACCAAGTGACCATATGGGAACTGTTGTTCGCAATTCATCATATTCCACTAAATGACTAAATTGATCTGCAAAGCGCAATTAACCATAATTCATCATTTGCAAACTAGATACACGAAGCAAATTCATCATTCTTTTAGGCAAATTCATCATATTCAAACTGAAACATATGTATGAACCAGATTCTGCAACAGTTTTCAGAGAATATTTGCGCTTTGCACACCTGTGTGCCAAACAAGAACTTACAAACACCTTTGTTCCCATCTCTCATAAATAAATATGAAAGAGAAAATTAGATAAATGAGTTCTCCTAAGAAAGTCTAAACATGTCAAATATTTTTATCTAACTTTGCTAACTTACGGTCAAGAAAAATAGAGCCACAAATGTGATAAGTTTCGTCCAAAAAAAATATCTATGACACATGAGTCATGAGGCTAAAAATGTGTGATTAACCATAGTTGTGGCATGAACCAAACACTAACCTAACTTTTTTTAACCAAATTGTGACAAGTTATGACAAACTTTGGCTTCCAACCAAACACCCCCTACAATAATTTGGTTTAACTTTACATACATACATACTATGATAACGCTGTCATCCGTCCAAAACACAGAAACTAGGCAACGAAACGTTACAGCCATATTCACACGCCCAGACACCGAGCAACCAAAAAAAGAAGAAAAGCCAACCTAACAGACAGAAACTCAGTAGAAGGTTTTCCCCGGCGAAGGCAGGACAAATCTTAGCCGTCCGATCAAGACATGGTCGTCGATCATCCGTCCATCACATGACGCTGCACCCGGCACTGGGCTCCTCGTCGTAGTACTGCGGCTGGTACGGGTTCCTGCCGTACCCTCCGTACGTCGGCCCCGGCCCGTACCCGCCGTGGTCGTACACAGGCCGGCCGTAGTACCCTTCGGCAGGTGGGCCCCCGCCGTACGCCGGAGCGCTGTACCCCCACTCCGGGCCCGGCGCGGCCGGCCAGATGGACGGCGCGGCCATCGCCTGCGGCATCATCGTTGGCGTCTGCATTGGCATCGGCATCGGCATCGGCATCATCGCCGTCATCGACGCCGACGGCTGGGCGTGCGGGCCCTCCAGCCGGGACACGGCCGTGGTGGTGACCACCTTCGGCTTGGCGCCGTGTCCGTGGCCGTGGCCGTGGTGGGCGTGCTGGTCCATCGCCTCGTCGTCCATGTCGAATTTGACGTGCCTGGTCCTCTCCGGTTTGCCGCCGCCGCCGCCGCCGCCGTGGCCGCGGTGAGCATGCTGGTCGATTCCCTCGTCGTCCATGTCGAACTTGACGTGCTTGATCTTGTCCGGCTTCCCGCCGCCGCCGCCGCCGCCGTGGCCGTGGCCGTGGCCGTGGCCGTGGCCCTCCTTCCCGTGCTGCTTGGGCGCCGCCTTGGACCCGGGCTTCATCCGGTTCCCTCCAACGACCTGTATGTCCGTGATCACCTTGCCGGCGTCGGAGCAGAGCCTGTCGGAGACCTCCTCGGCGTCAAAGGGGCCGGACACCGTCACCGTCTTACTCTTCTCGTCGTACGAGATTGTCTTGATGCTTGCTTTGTCTGTTCATACACGCATAGAGTGAGGTGCGCACACATGCACAAATTGACGAAATGAGATTATTACTTCGTGGGTCAAGAAACTTTCTGTTGCAGTTTGCCTCTAGTATGTAAACAAATGGAGGTGAGTTGTGATCTGCGATTGAGATTTGGGTGCAGCTACCTTGGAGCTTGCAGAGGACCTTTCTGATCTTCTTGTAGCATCTGTCGCAGTCAAGGTCGACTCTCATGACAATTGTGGACATCTGAAAAGAGATCAACAAGTAAAAGAACCTTGTAAGTCCATATTTTGTTGTTCCATTCCCTTAAAAATATTGTTGGTTCAATTTCATACAGAGAAAGAGAGACTTGAAAGAATCTTGTAGATCTTGTTCTTTTCCCAGAGAAGCAGAGGATGAGTGAATAATCATCCTAATTGCTTCGGAATATTAGCTACTTTTTCGACATATCCCCGGATCAATAATTAGGTAGTTGGTCAATTTATTTTAAAGAAAAAAAAGCACCGCTCGTTGCCTTCATCTCTACTTCACGTCTCCAACTGTGGTTGACAGAGCACAAAGCTACCCTAACAAAAGCGTAGCACACTTAGTGTACACCAACTGATCAATCAACTGAACAATTTTGCTAGTATGAGTTTCAGAGGAACTAAGGGTCGAAAAGGGCTGAAATAATCCTAGGAATGATTCTTTGTAGATTAATCTTAAATTGTAAATGCAATACTAGACATGGCAAAGATTTTATAAGATCATCCAGGTTTTGCCTTTGTGGAGGGAAGAGTTCTTTTTTCTTTCTTTTACATGGCCGGACTCGGTTTGGACAATGGAGCAGGAAATCTCAGCTATAAAAGCAGCAAAAAAGAGCAAACTACCACAAATCAACTCATAACGTCGGTAAATTTCGGAATTTGCCTGTCGGGAAAGAGCACAACATGTTTGCTATGCACGCACACAGAAGAAGAGGATGAAGAAGAAGAGGGAGGAAGAGGCCATGCACAGTGATCTTACCTTGTCTGCCGTAGAAGTCTCAACTCTCAAGGTTTTGCCACCTCAATTTGTTAGTGGCAGAGCGAAGGGCCTTGCCGAGAGGCCGGTAGGAGGAAGAGAGATAAGGGAGCAAGACGAGAGAGGGGGGAAAGGGAGGCACTGCTTTTAAACTGGTGGCACGCGCACACGCACTCCATGGATCATTACGCGCCGTGACGCAGACACGTGGACTCGCCACCTTTAATCAGCACGATCGATCTAGACGGGCTCAGCGCCACCTTTCCACCCGTAACACTTGCCGCGCTCTGCTTTTCTCGCCCAGCGTGTACGTACCTAGTGTGTCGGCGAGCAGGGGCACTACGCTAGTACGCGATAACATTGACCGGTCTATGGCAGCTTAATGGCGGATCTAAAACAAAATTAATCTAATATTTACAGAACGTGAAATGGACTAGATTAGTTAGAGTCAGTGTTCAATAATTTTAATAGAAAATATCACGTGTTTAATTTATATAGAGCGTCAAGATAATTTTAAATTTTACCCGGTATCTGGTGCACCGGATGGGCCTTCGTCGGGCCATCCTTATGGCAGGTAAGGTATTTAGTGAAGGGGGAGGGGGGGGGTGATGGGATTAGGTTAGATATAATAGGGAGGTGAAAGAGATAGCTAAAGATTGTATGGTAGTGAAAATTTACCTCTAGACACAATTTGACGAGAGAACTTTTACGTGTTAAAAGGATGCGAATGAGTACAATACATTTAGTTGCGCATTGCCCAGCCGACTGCGCACACGTCCCCTTCTCCCTCTGCCACTCGCTTCTTCTACTTGCAACACCATCTAATCTCCTCTCTCCCATCTCGCCGTCATCCCTTCCGACCTAACATTCCGTAAGCGGCCGGTGACGCCCACCGAGAACCACCTCTCAGCCTGCAATCCATCTCCCACCGCGTCCTCCCTCCCTCTAAGCACAGGAAGCGCGGACGCATGGTGAACCAAACCTAAACCCCATGAAACGTTGCGGGAAAAGAGGATCGTAGGCAAGATAATATATCATAGGAAAAAAGTGAGTTAACTCCACTAGAGGAAGAAGATGAGTGATGCACCCAGGTGCGCGTTAAGACTTCAAGATTAGACAAATGGTTGTGTCAGGAGGTTAATGCCAAAAGGATAGGAGAGATTATCTCCTACATGGTACGTGCTCTAATGAGCGGTGTTTGCTGTCAATCAACTAAAATGTGCACTCATAAATCAAATCAACAAGAGCCGTCCGATCCCAAGCAACAATGTAAATGACAATGTCACTGTCGTTGAGATGCCGACGGCTTCTTCAATTCACATAATTCTAGAAACGCAGGGATAAAGAAACACATGATTTGAAAGTTATGCCCTTTCCTATCTTATAAGAGTGATAATCACAGGGACACAAAAATGATGTTTGATTACACCATAGAAAAAACTTAGGAACTCAAGACTCATATGAATTTTTCCAAGAAGTTATGTTCAATGAAGAAATTTCTTTAAAATTAAACACAAAGTGAACCATAGAAAAATTTTCTAATGTAAAGCCCTAAAAAAGATCCAGGCCCTCAGGAAAAATCCTTTTAAATCAAAGAGGTATCCAAGGAAAGCTAGGATAGGAGTGGGAACGGTGCACCGGACGTGAGCATTCGCGTAGTCTACCGGGTAAATCGGATGAGTACATTGTAACAGAAGCCAGAGCAGCGCTTTTCCGCTTTCTGTTTGCTAGAAACAGTGGTAGATGATTCCGAATGTACAGGTTCTATCTACACAGAGTTGGAAATGCGTATTTATAAAGTTTCCATATGTCTTCATTAAGCAGTCCCACCACACGCATACGCTTGAAAGCGACTGCCATAAAGCAATCGAGCTCAAAGTTACAATATCTTTCTAGTGGACATTGACGTACGTAGTACCATGCATTAGCATTGTGTAAATCGTTAGGCCGTCTCTAAAGCTTGTTATCTACTAACTAGGAGCAGCAAAGAAAGGAGGAAGAAACACAGAAAAATGATAGGTTGCTTTCATGGGAGCCGGTTGGGTGCAGACGGTTGTTGGCCTTGGCACATCGAGTGGGCGCACGCTAGGATTACAAGCCTACCGGCACGAGTAATGGCTACTGTTGCCAACTGCTCACGTGATATCGATTTGATATGTTGTTGTCGTCGTCTCTTTCTCAAGTGCAGGAATTCTGGATGTCACCGAAGCCGTGTGAAAAAAAGAACGCAGCTAGTGCTATATATAATGTCGTTCTTCTCACAGATGACAACCGGAACCGCATGTACTTTCTCAAGCTTTGCCTACAAGTTACAAGAAAGTTAGCAGCTTCCCACTTCCGAGTGGCGCTGCCTCGATCGTTCTTGATAGCGTGTGTGCTGGTGCCATCTCTTAAGGTATCAGACCTAGCAGATATAGGGTTGCGGTGCCTGTCATAGAAAGTACGCACTGGAGACCAACACGTAAGAATAATACCCCAATGCAAATTAAGATGTGAAATTCTGCACTCACATTGGAAGGAAGATGCCCCCAAAAGAAGCCGTTGGTTACCGAGAAGCAATGCCTCAAATATTCAGGGGAATTTTAGCATCAAACATGCACATGCACAAAAGTAATGGAGGATTCTAGATAAACTGGAAAAAAATGATCAAGTCGTCATTGATCTAGTTCCTTTGTGATGACGCCCAGGGGCAAGTGAGATAAAAGCCATGTAGTCCATAGCACTATAATCAACACGAAATGAAGCCAACAATAACAAGTGAGATGTGATGATGGCAATGAAGATGATGCATCCACATTAATCATAACACTGACGGAAGGAATGGACACAAATCTACCAAGTAATCAGGGACGGACCCAACATGGGGCAACGGGGCTGGACTCTGGAGCACCGGCTACAGCGGTAGTGGATACCCCTACCACCGGCACCGCCGTCAGGCTCGGATGAGTATCATGTTATATGAGTTGGCTACCCCTTACTTTGGGTTCCTGGGCACACCGCAGCAAGTAATGCTTCAAATCCATTTTCACCCAGTTAACAAGATACTGTAACATCCCGGTTTTCGTAAGTCTGATTAGCGTTTAAGTTATCGAATTTGAGTAAGTTTTAAATTTTTTGTTCGAGGTTGCGACATGTCATGCATCGTAAGAACCTGAAGTGGTAAACCTAGTTGGAGGCGACGTGAGAGGATGTAGACACGCTGAGTTGTGTCGATTCTGTCGTACCACGTTGCTTACGCTAGTCGGATTATTACACTCGCATACATCTCATACATTCCACCCATTGTAGATAGATCGTACCAACACATGCAAGTGATTGAATAATTAAACTTTATTCAATTGGAAGAATAACATTACAAGTATACTTTAATTGATTACATGATCCAAAGGGAAGAAATAATAAAAGAGTACAAATATAGTTGTCGGATGTACAAGAATAAACAAAGAAGATTACATCATATGCATCTCTACCTATACAAGTATCTAGACCCTAATCTTCGATTCTCGACTAAACCCTAGTGGTGGGGGAGGGAACTTTGAAATGTTGGCACTTGTCGGACCTTCAGAAATATTCGTCTGAGATCGTCGAGTTGTGCCAATTGCTGTAGGAGGCATAATGTTTTCGAAAACCTTTTCTGTTGAAATAGAGGTGGTCCCACCGGCACAATCTCGCCTAACCCGCAAAATAAATTACGGGGGCAAAGTGATACTGAAAGGCAGGACCTAAATATTTTTTAGATTTAAAATAAGTTAATAAAATATTTTGTTTCCAAAACTATCCGAGGGTCACTTGGCTAAGACCCTCATCGGACGAATCTAACATAAGTATATAGGGAGAAAAGGGATGAGAAGTAATGAAAATAGATTTTATTTTTCCTATACTACTTATCTACCTTACCTCTATTGATTTTCTTTTACAAAGGAAAATTCTTTTAAAACCAAAAATATTGGAGATAATTCACTGAGTAAAATATCATCAGCCCACATGTGTTGACCAGGGTCAAAACCTTAGCATGGAAGCCAGCCGAGCTCACTAAGCGTGCTGCTATAGCTATCCAGTGCTCCACATTAGCACAGGATCAGCTCAACCGAAAACCCAAGCAGGAGGTGGCCTGCTGACCAAAGGCAACCAGGAGATGGCATTCTTGCCACCAAAGAAAAAAAGGCCATACAAGTATCTTTGTAGGATCAAGGCAGCCAAATAGAGCAACACGGTAGCAGTAGCCGGCCACCAGCAACCCATCCCTTTGCCACCATCGAGAGACCCATGTACAAGAGCTAAACCAAGCAGCCACCAAGCTTCAGGAGGCCAAGCTTAAGAGACCACCAGGAGATGGTCAAGGGGGAGAGGAACCCTCAGATTAGGTAATAATCATCATAGGGCTTTTTGATCCTTAGGCAATTCTAGCGTCTGTTCTTACCAGATTTCTACCCTTTCCCTCCATGCTTCTTTTTCAGAATTAATCATCACTAAAAGAAGCATATACACATGTATACATCAAGATAGCATTTGTTCTTAACAGTCTTGGGCATACACATATGCATTTCAATGTCAATAAGCTATAGATCAAATGAAGTATCTGTTCTTTCAATTCAACTGCTGATATCGATACATGCATTCATATAGAAATCAGAGAATGACTAATGTCAAGCATAGTGCATGTTCTTATTAGATTTCCAAAGCATCTATATATGAACCATACATGCATATAAGCAACCCAAATCAAGTGCAATATTTGTTCTTATCAATCTAATAATATTAAAGCAGTTCGGATACGAAGGCATCATCTTTAGCAAACTTAAACCAAGCATAATATCTGCCAATTCAGTTTAACCAACCAACATGTATAGCAAGAATCAAGTGTAATTCTATTCTTTCTCAGATTAATCAGCTGACACATGTAGATAGCAAAACAAGCACAGTATCTGTTCTTGTCAAGATTTCTTCTCTCTCATTTCTCGAATAAAAGCATTCCAAAAGTAAACCAATTGGACCAAGTAATAGCATCTGTTCTTTGTTCTGTCTTAGATTAATAAACTGATGCATGTAGATACCAAACCAAGGCAAGTATAGTCATCAAAAAAATATGTGTTCAAGCAGCAAGAGAATGGCTGAAAACATCAGCATATACGCATCTCATAGACATGACCTCAAGCATCAGCATCTCAAGTAAATAATAAGACAACAGATGAGCTTATACACATACATACAAGGGGAGCAATCGGACGTTCCATGGCGAAACCTTAGAACAAAAGGGAATGGGATAGAGAAGGGAAAGTGGGGACCTTACCTGGAGGCGAACCGCCACTGCCACGGTTACGATGGCGACCAACTCCACCGCCCTCCGGTGGCGGTGACAGCATGTGGAGAGGGTTGGGCCGAGGAATTCAAGGCCCTGGGGTAGTCGCAGGCGGCGGCAAACCGAGCGCCACGATGGGCGCCAGCAAGCCCGAGCCCTAGGGCTCGAGGCGGCAGCGGATCCAGAGCGGGGCGGAGCGGCGGCATGGGGAGGCGCAGTGGAGCCGAGGTACTCGGGGGAAGAAGGGGGGTCTCGAAGGCGCTCGGCGGCGGCGTCCCGGACCCTAAATCCGAGTAGGTGGCGCCAATCCATGGGGGCGGCATCCTTCCGAGTGGGCCCAATGGGGCAACCCAAGGAGGGCGGCGCACCCGGAGAAGGGAGGTGAGGCGGCGAACCAGGGAAGGCAGCGGTAGCATGTCTGAGGGAGAAGCGACGGCATTGGAGGACTGGAGCCATGGCGCTAGGGAGAAGGAAGCCGAAAAGGCAAAGAGAGGAGGGGGCTCAGTCGGGTGAGTGGCCGGATGGAAAAGAAAAGAAAGGAAGAAAAAAAAGAAAAGAAGAGAAAGAAGAGAAAAGAAAAGAAAAGAGGAGAGAAGAAAAGAGAAATGTAAAAAAAAAGAAAGAGAGGAAGAAAAATCGGTTGACGAGTGGGCCCCACCTAGTTAAGTAAAGTTAAACATATACTAGTTTCGCTCGGTATGTGAAATAGTCTTTTAGACATGAGCCCCATTCTTTGGACATAAGCTCGACCCATCTCAGGGCACCTGCATCCATAAGTGACCGATTCAACCCATCAAAAATAATTAGGTGGGCTTTGACCCTAACCCCATCGGCAATAGATTGTTAATGCATCAACAATTTCAAAATGTTTTCCCTTTCTCTTCAAGATGATATTGCATTTCTAGGCTTACTTGAAACATTTCTAAAAAGCCATTAAGAATAAGAAACGCTAGGATTCATGCATCCTAAGTCGGAAAAACATGAATGATATAACCACCTATGCATGAAAATTAATGCGACTCATTCATGCCATTTTCGTGCATATTGCTTTCCCAACGAAATTGAACACAATTAAACCAATAACTCCAGTTATTTCTCTATCACCGGAAATCGTTCGGAATACGATGCTTCCAGCATTGAAACTCCGATTAAATCGATTCATGATGCATTAGTTCTTGTTTTAAGCATATTATCGAATTATCTTTTTCGATGTTTTTGCTTCTTCCGGGTAGACATCGGAGTGGATGTGAGTTACGAGCAACGTCCTGAGAAGATATCGGATCATGCGCAGCAAGGCAAGCAACCCCTTTGAACATATTGCAAACACCTAATATTTGCAAAGTATTATTTGTTTTCAAATTCGTTATCGCATGCGTTCAAATTCTACTTTTCGTTAAGTATTAACCATATTCCTTTGCATAAACTTACTTTGTCGCTCAATCAACACCACCACTCTCCCAACCTATTTAGAGTAGTTTAGTTCTTGCTTCTAAGCTACTTATATAATTATTGATGCTTAGACATGCTTAGGCATGTAAAAGTCGTATTTTCTTGGATGGCAGACGAAACACAAACACTCTGGATGGGTTAGGTGGTAGGGGGTGTTCACCAGGAACTGTCTAATGAACTTGACTAATAATTACCGGGTTAAACGAGAGGCCATGGCTGGGAGCATGGTGGGTTGTCTCGTTTTCCCACAAGCACCGGTTCCCAATGTATATTGACCCAAAAGTTGCGTACTTCTACACGGGTGGGATAATGGACCACCCACGACTAAATAATTTGCCTAGACTTAGAGTATGAGCTGCATTAGTTTGCCGTTTCCATTTGCCGTGTGCGTGAAAAAGGGGATGTGGTATGGTATCTCAATATAAGGGTGGGGTGGACACACGGTCTAGGAGACCGGTGATGTACCTCGATTCACAACTTATGGGACGGTGTCGCAGTTGCTACCGGACTGATGTACATGGAATGACTCGTAAAGGTGGCTCATACCTAGGTTGAAAGTATTATAACGGTCGTGTTCGATCACCCTCTGTTAGCACACCTCGTGAAAGTGTGTCCTTGGTCTAGCGCTAAGATACGATCGATACGTGTAGGTAAAGATGTACACCCCTGCAGGGTTTGAACTATTCGAATAGCCGTGTCTGCGGTTATGGACAACTTGGTGATTACATGCATCGAATTAGACAACTACAACATTAAATCTAAAACTTGCCAACTCTAAGGTTGAGGTGTAGCGATCGCTTCCTCCCAGGGTGGTTGAGGAAGAATCGAGGGTTTATGTGTTCGGTGATCTGCAATAGAGTGGATCGTGAAGTGTTCGACTCACCCCCTTTTGAAAAGTATTCTAGTAGTCGACTTTCATCTACTTAACTAATATTGTTAAAAGTAAACTGGCTTTCTACAAAAGAGTCCACAATTACTATTTTATTGATACTTGTGCATTTGTTACTAATTTTCCCCTTGTAAGTCTTGCTGAGTACAATTTTTGTACTCACCCTGCTATCGTTGACATTTTTCTTGCAGAGGAAACCATCCCCTCTGAGGGTGGTTTCTACGTAGAGATCGACGCCAACGACGACTAGTCACTGGAGATCCCAGGCAGTGGTCCTGCCCCTGGGGTTTGGCAGCTCATTTTGTTCTGCTGCCACTTTTGGCCCAACCTTTTGGCTTCATAGCCTTAATTACTCTTCCGCTGTATAGTTGGATTTAGATCTTCGGATCATATGTATGAATATGTTGTTAAGTTTCAATAACTTATAATATTGCAGTTTCTGTCGTAGAGTTACTGCTGTGGTATCTGGATATTCTCACTTGCCTCATGTGCCTTGCGTGTATGTTATTGAAGCACATGGTGCGGGTAGGGTTTCAGAATCTATATCATAGAGTTGTTAGGTTTAATCACCCCTGTGAAGTGACTCTTCTACTGAGAGCTTGGGAGTTATATCATCCTACTCCAGCCGAGCATTAATTTGTCAGGACGAGTTTGGGATTGACGTTCCAACTCAGTAAGAAAAGAGTGAGGAGACCATATCACCATATTCGATCCGTGCATTTGTTTGCCGGAGCGAGTTCGGGGTTGACGTCTCAGGCTATTCGAAGCCATATCACTCCACTCCTTTTGGAATTGACACTCAAGAGTTGAAATCAAAGTTGACGTTTCGACTTAACGGGTGATTTTACTTAAAGTTCTCTGTTATGAATTTTAGGTCCCGACAGATACCCAGAAGCCAGAATAATGAAAAGCCAGAAACCACGAGAAACGGTGATTTAGAAACACAAGATTTTCCATCCAACACAAATCCATCGTTCCAGAGAAGCAACCCCACGGTACATACACATGGTTGAGGTATACACGCCGCTGGATAATAAGTAAACCAATGACCACCAAGAATTTCCATTACACCGGTGATAAATCACCAAACTTTCACTTAGTCAACCTACTGGTACAAGATAGGAATCACTGAGAAAGAGCCTTATTGTAGGGAAGGTCAAGTGGATCTCTTGTACGGTTCCTTGACATGGTGCCCAGCATTGTTGTAACGGTGGAAGTCCCGGGCGTTACCTCCTTTGCTGTCCCGGCCAGTTCCAAACACCTTCTGATCAGCTTCCTTCACCTTGATGTTCTTATCACGGTGGCCGGTTGTAGCTGAAGTTTCCTCTTGTTTCTTTCCTCGAGATGGCGGTGCCCCGTGAGGTCCGAGATAGATGTTCTCCGTGTCCTTGGTAGGCTGTTGCTGAAGGCATCAGATATAAAATTAGGGAAAGCAAAGACAACAATTATCTACCTAGTGGCAACCAGATCCCTGGTTTTGCTGCTGCATACAAGTTACTTTCTTGTGGAATTTAATTCCACCTTCCACCTTATGTCAGGACAATTATGTTTCTTAAAGCAAGGCACTGTGTGTCATGTCACTTTACAGTGCAGTTGGTCCTCATTCATGCACAATAAAGATATGATAGTGCTTGCTTTGGTAAAGGGTTTCAGAAATGAATAGCGTGATTGGAAAGAGACCTTTGGAGGTGGTTGAGAATCAGAAGCCTGTGAAACTTCCCAGTCACCAAGATCAGATTCTTCAACACTCAAGCTTGGGATCACAAAGCCATCATTATCTGTGACATGTAACACATTGCATCTGAGAATATGTTTCCTAGAGAACAAAACTGGCATTCCATTGACCCCCAAAAAAATTTGTGAAGCGCTCAACAGTTTTTCATTATTGTATCTATGATATTTATATTTAAAAAACTGAAATGTGGTTCATTGGGGATCAGTAAAGCACAAACATAACTAAAAAACAAATATAAACATATGGAGAGCGCAGGTAAAACCAAAGACACAAACTTAAATAACGCAATCAGCCAAAAGAACAGACAAAATCTAAGTAAGAAGAGAACTTGCATAACAATATCAGCATAAAGATAGCTCAAAATGTAACTAATGAGAGACTTAACAAGCAGAACCCGGGAACAAAAGCTGATGCATAGAAATCAGAGGGTGAAGCATGCTGCTCAGACTTAACAACACATTTCTATGTTTTGTCTACACATCATTTCAATTTTCATATTTTTGGAAGGCAATGTACAACAGACAATTAACTTCATTTTGAAGTATCCTCTAACTTCTATTCTTCAGATTTTCATGAGGCATTTAAATTTAATATGCAATTGAAATGACACAATTAGTATTGTAAGATCTATGTTATCAATCAAGGTTAAGAACTACACTTCCGAACCTACAATTAGATAGCCAGATATTGATGTAGAAGCCTAGCTCTGTAATATCAGGAAAGTAGAGTAAGGTTAAGTGCTGTCAGTTTGTTTGTCCACACAAGGATCAGCCTATTAGTTGAACTGCTTCGTGTCCATGAACAGCTTTGTACTAGTCCACAGCCTGTAGAATTTGGATGAGTTCACTTCTGCAAATTTTTGTATATTTTCGTTTTCCGGTTGGATAGAATATGCATGCGCCATGTCAGTCAAGTAACTTTTAGAAATTTTAGTACTATCTATATATCTTTATTAAGGCTTGTAGAACATGGCAGTAGCTCAATAGTTAGACAGGCTCCATAGTCATATATATGAGGTTGCAATGGTGCATCTCATTCTCATCTTGTAAACTCCATACTGAATCTAGTACATGCATCCATCCATCTACTAATCCACATTCTCTTCGTTCTATATGTCTGAAATACAGCATCTGTGCTTTCTGCAGCAGCATCAAATATCTAGAGCGTCAGTGATATTTGCACAAATAATTTGATACTTGCAACATCAAATTTTAGCCCTTAGGTATCAGACGTGCAGCCCAATCTTATAATTTTCAGGGTAGAACCTACAAAATGATCGAGTGAAACCACTTGACACACAGACACATGAAACTGTACCATGTGGACCAGTGTTTCTAATGACTTGGCTTGAGTACAGAGACTATAGATCACCGAGGTTTGCATGATTTTAATACAGAAAGTACGAGCAAATTTTTGAGGATTGATTAATTGCTTGAATAGGTGACTACAAAACAGTAAGGTGGGCACTACAACAACACCTGCTGCTTGCTTCTTTCTGTTTGACATGGAACTATACTATTGATATTGAGCTCCAATGAGCAACTAGAATGATAATTAATAACTTTGAGTTATCTAGTTATCAGAGATGTGATGCCAAATTTCACATCTTGGATCGTCCAATTCAAATTCTTTCGATGATTCAATCTTACTCGTACAGTATATATTAAACTAAAATACACCAACAATAAAATAAATCCACTAGTTCGCAAAAAATATCCACTAGTGACCAGGCGAGAATCAATTTCTTCAGTTGTCCAAATGAAATAGTAACATCTGATAAATCAAGTGCAAGTGAGATTTCGCAACATCTGCAGGGGCAAACAGTAGGAAGAACATACAGAAGTACAAAACATATCTGGGGGCATAAAGTACACAAGTAAATATGCAGGGACATACAGAAGTACAGAACATATTAACATTTTGCATAAAGTTGAAGTTTGATCCAGCTTGTAATATCCAAAGGCCCAGGATGACATATAGCTGGTCCATAATACATAACCATTAGTTCATTTGAAATAGGGTAACAGCAAAGTCTGAATTATCCCTATTAAGGGCTGCAAACTTTCCCAGCCTTTCCCCACTAGACTAAAATAGATCCAAAACAAATTTTATCTGTCAACGTAACTGCCAAAAAGCTTACTTCACCAGTTTCTTCTACTTCTACAACCTATTTCGATACGTCATAGTTTAAGATTGCTACAGTTTGCAAATCAGAGTTGTTCTCAGATGATCATACAGCAATGGAAGCCTTGCATTACCACAACAACAAATATGCAAGTTGAAGTACTTCTCAACCAGCACCACGCCCCGTAACGTGAGTACTTCATCACCTACCTCTAGAAGTTAGCGCTAACTGAATTTCATCCTCTCTGAAGTCTCAATAAAGATACTCCATATGAATATCACTCTCTCTTGCTGTTGCTACTACGGATGGTTCGTTGGTTTGCCTCAAGCCCACGTTTTCACAAGCAGCAGAAACTAAATCACGCGCATAATGCTTACTTCATTCCAAGCGACATTCCCACATCAGAATTCCAAGCCCTAGAAAAATTCAAACAACGGAATGGAGAAAAAGAAAAGACCGAAGCTGAGAGACGCGGCAGAGTTGAGCCCCGAGGTTACCCCAGTCGTCGGTTTCGGCGGCGTCGGCGGCGGCGGGGCGGTTCAGGTGGTGCGGATCCATCGGGCGCAAACGGACATCGAACTCCGGGGGCGGCGGGGCGCGAGAGCCCGAGCTGGAAGCTTGTGCCCTTACCAGATTCCGGCGGCGGCGGCGGCGGCGGCGGGGAGAAGAACACGGCGGGTGAGGCGGCCGCCGTCGTCCGAATCCGGATGGACGGAAAGCGGCTGGAGGAGGAGATATAGCGATTGGCGTGCGCTGCGCTTCCGGGTGGAAGCAGGGGGAGGCTGGAATTTGGAATATTGGGTGTTCTCCCAGTTTTACCCCTGGAATTTCCTGATATTTCAATTCAGTTATAATTATACCGGAACCGTTGATCCGTCTCGAGATTCGTTTGATGGCTTGATAGGCTAATCGTGACCGGTGTCTCCACCGCCTTCGAGTTTTAACAGTAGTAACATGTCTTTTTTGGGGCAGGGTCTGAGCGGTCAATGTACATGCTTGGAACAAACGAATCTTGCAGGAACATTTTTTGGGGAATCTGGAGAGCGTGGTGGAACGACACGTCCAAAGGGTAGTATGGCAAATAACCTGTTCACGGGCCAAACCGTCTGGTTGGGCTCCAAGATGAGCTGAGGCCTGACGGATTGTCTAGCCTAAAAACCATAGGTCCACTTCTGCCCACAGAAAAAATACCCAACGTCTACTATACAGAAACCTCGTTGATGTTTAGGTTATACAGGCATAGAATCCTCTCTCTCTCTCAGGTCTCGAGTCAGAACCACGGAAACAGGATACATATGGAATGTGCTTATGTGCGGCGCTCGCCACCCATATTGCAAGAGGTACTCATGGTTTTCCAGAAAGAAAATGTTGTTATGAGATGCCTTAAAACCAAGAACTGCGTTATGCAATATGTGTTACGAACGTAAGTTTCGTGAATTGAAATTATCACTCCCTAGCAGATGTGTGATTGTAAGCGTTTGCGGCACAAACTTAACTATTCTCTTTACAGAAAAAGAGAAAAAAATAAAGACATGACTGGCGGGTGACCTGTATCGGATGGTCATCCTTTATTTATGCGCCTTTGCATCTTCCTTTATCATCACTATATCTACCTCCCACCTCACGCACCATCACTTCTCACATTGTCACCACTTTTGTCACCGCCTCGTCTTTTCTCCTCTTGCTCCTCCACTATCACGTTGTCAGATCTGGCTGGCGGCAAGTCGATGCTCTAGCGTCCCGATCAGGTCATCCTTCTAAGCCTGAGGAGACCGGCATTATCCGTTCGGGGGCCGATTAGCCCCTAGATGCATGTCATCACCCATCGTCATCATCATCAAACTCGTCACTGTCGCCATCACCCGTGAGCCTTCTCCTCTCTTTTCTTCCTCCTTTTCTTCTTCCTTCATCTTTTTCCTCATCTCCCTTCTTCTTCCTTCCGATCTAATGGTGCGCATGCGATCGCGCGATAAGATTGGTCACGCATTAGATTCCTTGAATAAATAAAGCTTGATTGTCGTTGACGACTTGACGTTGGGGTCGGACGATGGATGGCCGGCCGGGAAAGGCACGCAAGCAGCGCTACATCTGAACCGGATTGATGCTAATGGTATTATAATTCATGCATTCGGCTGTATCTCGTTGAGCGAAACATACCGGCCAACAGATCTCTCTATATCATTTGATATTTCCACACGGCGTTGGTCCAAAGTTGGGACCCGAGGGAGTGAATGAGTGATCGATGGCCTCACCGGGCACGTACGTACGTTCCAATCCCAGTGGATCCATTCAGATTAAGCAATTTTAGTGTAAATGACGGAACTGTCTGGAAGAGAGGTATTCTTTGGTTGAAGTATGCTCACCACACTTAAAATACCAAAATTTTACCGATTCATGGAGTTCCAAAAACATAAGAAATAGAAAAAATACATGATTGAAATATCCTGATATGTTAAATACTATGGAAATTAAAACCACATGAATTATTCGAAAGATGTGTTTGAATGTTGCACAGAAAAAATACAGGAATTTTAAGATTAGATGTAACTTAAATAAAGAAAGAAGGGAGACAGAAAGAGAGAAGATGTATTGGAACTCTTAAAGAAATTTTTTTTCATGAGGTTACAACATCTTCAACAATCCACCTTAGTCATTTCTTAGAAGGTGGCATATCAGCTTTTAATTGATGTGGAGGGGAGATAAAGGAGAGAGAAAAAATATTTCTTAAACAAGAAATAATCTTGTAGCTAATATCTAGAAGTTAGAAACAAACACTTTTATTGTTGGAGGCTATAGTTGTTTCTTAAAGTGGGTCCACTAAAAATCCATAGAAGGACCGGTGGTTTTAGAAATAAGGCGAATTTTTTTATGACTTGTTGGAGAGTTTGTTTCTTGGTGTGAAATTTTGCTATCGCTCTCCTCTAAAAAATAGCTTGTTGGAGATGCTTGTAGACTCACGAAAAAAATTTCTTTGGAATTAAGTGTAAAGTGCTATATAGGAAAAGATTAAAATTTCTAATCCTATAAATCAAATGATCTATATAGAAATTTTTCTAAAAGATTAAAATCCTATAATATTCTTTTAAAATTTCTTTAAGTTAAAGAGACCTTTAAAATTTTGTCTTTTATAGAAAAAAATTTCGGTTCTACTAATATGGGAGTAGTACCAAAAATCTGAACAAGACCAGGCACGCGTGGTACAAGTCCAACGCCAAGTCGTCGGAGACAGGAGCACCCAGGCCGTAAGAGATTTTCCAAAAATCCCGTCCCTGTCGTACTACTGCCTCCTGGCCTTACCATTTTTACTCTTCCCGTGTCTCGTAGTACTACTAGTGGAACCTACACACACTCTGCAGTTAACCCTACCACCCGTTGTAACACGTACCCCAGGGAATGCTTTCCCCAGCTGTCAGTGATAAGGTACAGAAAACCTATGAGTAAATGTAGTCTCGCAGCACCCGTCGCGGCAGTACAAAGTACGAGCGCAGCGACCAACCACCACCTGGGCCCCGCACGTCAGCCACCTCCAAACTTCCCGCCCCCGTATAAATAATCCCCCGTTCTTCTCTGCCTCCCCCAACACCCAAACACACCACCAAAGCATGGCCCGCGCCACCACCTCTCACCACCTCCTCCTCCTGTGCCTCTGCGCGGCGGCCGCGACCACCGCTTGGGCCCATGGAGGTGCCCGCGATGACGGAGACGACAACGGCGACGCGGACGCCGACTCGGGCGGCGTCGGGAACCCGGACCTGCGGGCGCCGGGGCTGCTGGCGGCGAAGCTGTGGTGCCTGGCGCTTGTGTTCGCCGGCACGCTGGCCGGCGGCGTGTCCCCTTACTTCATGCGGTGGAACGAGGCGTTCCTGGCGCTGGGCACGCAGTTCGCCGGCGGTGTCTTCCTCGGCACCGCCATGATGCACTTCCTCAGCGACGCCAATGAGACATTCGGAGACCTCGTCCCGGACAGCGGCTACCCATACGCCTTCATGCTCGCCTGTGCCGGATACGTCCTCACCATGCTTGCCGAGTGCGTCATCTCGCGCGGCGGACGGACCATCGCGGCCGGCGGCGGCGGCGGCGGCGCGAGTGCAGGTGAGCAAGTCACGTGTTCTCCGCTGCATCCATCCGCGCCGGCCGCGCGCATACATTATAGTAGAAGTAGTAGTACAAAACACACTCGATTTTGGCGGTGAGCTGGCGGTGGAAAGGTAGCCAGCTCGGCGATGTCAATTTTTTTTCTCCTATTGCGGGGTCGGTAGTGCTAGTGCAGATTCAATTGGTGGGTTCCTCGGCGTAATTGCCAAAGTTTTACTCTGCTTTTTCACCGTTTTACTAACGTGGAAGTACTTTCTTTGTCTCGTAAGATATATTTTAATTAGTTAAGATAAAATTTTATATGGTTTATGGGATACAAATCATAATTATAAATAAATATTAGTTGTTATCGACAAGTGCTGTGTCTTGACTCGATATACTCGATGATCTTAACATTCATGATTCTTTTTTACCGTTTTCCCAGGAGGGCTGGAGGAGGGCAAGCTGAGCGCCACAAATGGCAACGGCTCCGAACCACAAGCAGCTGTAAGTACAGTACATTCCCTGAATTCATTGTTGGACTCCGTCCTTAATATATACTCTCATTTCGCTCATGTGATCAGTAAGACTGCCAAGCTGAGTAATCGGTGATGTCGTGCAGGACGCTCACGGATCATCTACTGATCACTCCGCGGCATCCATGTTACGCAACGCGAGCACCCTCGGCGACAGCGTACTCCTCATCGCCGCGCTCTGCTTCCACTCCGTCTTCGAAGGCATTGCCATCGGAGTCGCCGGTAAGACACAGACATCTGTTGGTTCTTAGCTAGCTTCTGTTGATAGGTCTACACTTCTGATTAAGACCAAGTGGAATCTCTTTTGCTTATTTCATCATTGCGTTAGTGTTCCACAATTTCGTCAAAGTGATATCAGCCTAGAGATAAAGGACAGCCGGAATAATCTACCCATCTTTCTCCAAAACAAATCTGTGCCGGCTTCTACCTGATCTTATCTTCGTTTATGCGACATTTCAGTAAAGTCATTGTCATGCATACTTTTACTCGTTCCAGTCTTAGAACCGATGCCCATCCAGATGCTCTGAACGTCCCCACACGTCCATCCACGTCCACTTCAGTTAGCATATCAGGATCCCTTCAATTTGACATAAATCACTCCAAATCTGCGTACAGTTCTAAGCTTGCGTCTTGATGCAGTTTTGCACTTGTCGAAATGTACTTGCAGAGACGAAAGCTGACGCGTGGAAGGCGCTGTGGACCATCAGCCTGCACAAGGTCTTCGCGGCGATCGCCATGGGCATAGCGCTGCTCCGGATGCTCCCCAACCGCCCCCTCCTCTCCTGCTTCGCCTACGCCTTCGCGTTCGCCATCTCCAGCCCCATCGGCGTCGGCATCGGCATCGTCATCGACGCGACCACGCAGGGCCGGGTGGCCGACTGGATCTTCGCCGTCTCCATGGGCCTCGCCACGGGCATCTTCATCTACGTCTCCATCAACCACCTGCTCTCCAAGGGGTACAAGCCCCAGAGGCCCGTCACCGCCGACACGCCGGTCGGCCGGTGGCTCGCCGTTGTGCTCGGCGTCGGTGTCATCGCCGTTGTCATGATATGGGGACACCTGATGGGGTGAGGCTAACTTGTGCAGTTTTGGACGTTGGTGATGTATACTCGAAGGAAAGTTGCGACAAATTGGTTCCAATGTTCTTAACGTGTGTGTACAGGGATCGTCCGAGTCACCGAGTGTGATCTTTTCTTTTGAAATCAATCCAATTTTCCATGCTGCTCCCGATCGGATCAGCAACCGTTTGGTTTGGCGTGGTTTACAAACACTAGAAATCCACCTCCTACACGGCTACACTTTACATAACTCAAACGGGAAAGACAAAACACAACTAAAAATTTGTTGAAGAGGTCGCTCCCTTTTCCCGTCCCTCGTGTGGCAAACCAGGGGCACAAAGCCTAGCGCTGCCAAAGGGGCGCCCTTCCCTGGCCTTCTGTCGCCGCCACTACGGGCTTGCACCCGAAAGTCGTGGGGCGGGGAGGGGGGAGGGGAGGGGAGAGAGCTAGAAGGACAGCAAAGTGGTGGCTCTAGGTGCGTGGTGTGTCATGGGCACGATGGCAAGCGGCGTGTGGGAGCGACCGGTGACAGTGACGGCAGGTGACGCATGGGCGCGACCGGCGACAGGCGGCGCAAGGGAGCGATAGTATGTGGCTGGCAACGCATGGGAGCAACGGTAGGCGGCCGACGACATGGGGGCCAAATTCGGCCGAATCTAGCCTGTGGAGACCGGGGCGCATGGGTTTCTACTCGTGGTGGCCAAGTCGGGCGCCCTAGATACACGGGTGTCGGTGGCCTCTGGTGGTGCGTGCAGACTGCATTGGTGTTGTGTGTATGATGACCCTACTGTAGGTCAGGTCTGGTTGGATGGCTATCGGCGGCGGCCCTGTTGCAGGTGGTGGGCGTGTGGGGCCCTTGGTTGGCATGCGTTAGCTGCTACCCAATGTGGCTAGCACGTCTCCCTTGCCCTAGTGTGTGGAAGGCCTTGACTCGCAAGCTCCTTGCCGGCGAGGCCGAGGCATTGGGCTTTGGGGTGGCGGACCCAGTTTTCGGTCGTGTTTGTCGGGGCAGTGGATCGGGCGACGTGGGCGCGGATCTAGTTTGGACGAGTGATGGATGCCGGGGCGGCTACCTCAGAGAGCGGCATGGTGATGGTGCAGCGGTGTCGCTCCCCTCCAAAGGGGAGTAAATCAGAATTTATTTGTCGGCGTGGTGGAGTTAGAATATATTGTAGAATCCAAGTAGTAAATCAGGACAAAAGTTCTACCAAAATTGTTAAACACGTGGTTGTCAACTTTAATGGTTTCTCACTTGCATTCAGCCAAGGATAAAAATCCGCATTTGGAAGAACCACATCGCATGAAGTTAAGTGGAAGCCAAACGAGACAAGAATTAGCTGCATCGGGATGGGGGCGTAATAGTTACATATACCACTGATTAATGAAGTTAAACCCTAAACCCTCATACGTCACAATAACTCATCTATTCAAAGTAACAAAATTTAGAACATTTAGTAGCACTGCAGCATCAATAGGTGATGGTAAGGGTCGGTGCTTTGTCCTTGTCCCCTGCCGTTGGATCATAAGCACCCAAGTAAATGTTTACAATAGATGCTTTCCTTATTTTAATTAAAGTAGAAAGTTATTTCTGAAAAAATCATTTTTGAAATGACAATAAATTTTCCTTGATTTACTCTATTCCTATGTTACGCTACTATGGCTTCCTTCTTTTCGGCTTCGGTTTGTGCAGAAACCGGTTTTAAGCTTAACTGTCCACAAAAACTCCAGTGGGTAGAAGCCTTGATTGCCTTCTTTTCAACTTCTGAGATGCGAACTTATTTGTTGTCGTGAATGGTGCAATATCTACAATACCCTTATAATTGTTAGTGCTCTGTTTAATTATTATATATTGTTCTTCTCAATCTCAAGAGGCGATGCTAACCACATAAGTAACATGTAGCAATAAGATGATACATCAGTAACTGGACAAATGGATTTCCATCTACTTGTTCATTTACATCTTCAGCAAATTTGAAAACTGATTCAGAGAAGTGTTTTGATCCGCACCTAATGCATGCCTAAGAGATGAATCTCCCCTTTCATTTTGCAGGAAACAATTTGTTTTTTCTTTCCTTTTCTCTATGTGCACATGCTAAACGGGCAATACGTCTTGTACTTCCAGTTCATTAGTGCATACATATTAAAAAAATATTCTAGTGCATACACATCAATTCATCGGTTCCGGGGCGAGCAGATTCGGGCCGAGCTCGAGCTCACCGGATCCGGGCCAAGCTCAAGATGGGAGATCTGGGCGGGCGGTGCTGGCGGGAGCTGGCGTTGGAGGCGAGGGAGGAGAGCTGGCGGCGTTGGCAGGCGCGGGCCGACAGTGGGCGGAGGAGGACGGGGCCGGTAGGGGCGGAGGAGAGCGGGGCCAGCGGGGGAGGAAGGTTGGGGCGGTGACCGGGGACGGAGGGTCAGCGGTGGGAGGGAGGTTGAGCGAACGCCGGCGAGTTCGGATGGGGAATGGAGGAGATCCGATGGCTCGGGACCGGTGGGAAATCTGGTGGCAGCGGGTGACCTCAGGTGCAGATCTGGCCAGGAGGTTGGTCGGTGGCAGTCGGGACCGGCAGGAGGTTGTGGCGGGGAGAGGAGGGCGCAGATCTGGGCACCAGAGGACGGTTGCGATAGGAAGAGGAGGGGGCTGGGCTCCAGACCGTTGGGCCGCGGGCCAGCAGTAGGCGAAGGCGGATGCAGACGTTGGGGGCGCTGACGTTGGGGAAGCTGCCGGCGGGGTATGGTGTCTTGGGAGAGAGAGAGGAGGAGGCAGGGGAGCAGGTGCGGAATGGAGGGAGGGAAGAGGGCATGAGATGGCATTTTCTATAATTTCTCCATCAACTTATAGGGCAGTTTCAAATCGTGTTGAACCATAAGCTCGGGACGCTAGCTCTCCCCAACTTCGTACTACTAATGGGGATTTGAAGGGGCTTAACTCCACCACAAATTTTTCTTTTCAGTTATGGCTTCTTGGAACTATAAGCCAGCCAAGAAGCTGAAAAGAAAGATGCCTATAAAGCAAAACGCAGTATGGCATTAATAAACAGGGCCTAAGAATAGCATAACACCGTGCTTTACTGGGAATAATAATTTAGTTTGCATCATGGTAAGCTTTTGCTTACCCTCAAATACGGAAAATTTTACTTTACATCAAAGCTTCAAAGTTCAGCTGCCGATATTTGTTGTCCGCAATGGATCTTCAGGCTTGAAACTACTACTTCACCTTTGAACTACCATGTTCATTATGCCTGATGGTCACCGCGCCCTCTTCCTGCAAATAGTGAGTGGGAAATAAGAAAATCACACTAAAACACCCAACAGCTCAACTGGCTAAATACATATCAGCAGCAATATAATATTCATTTAAGTTCAGCAGCAAACTTGTTGGTTCTCTAGAAACAAGACATTATGCAATCTTTTTGGGAACGTTGTCTTGACGTTTCTAAACAATATTGCTACACAATTTGTTGAGTTGCGAGAATGGTTCTAAATCATTCAAAACTATTCACATTTTGGTGTAGATTGAGCATTTTTTACATTTCAATTATATAAAGACAACTTGATCAAGTAGGATGCTTATAGAGCAAACTAGATGGTTTCTCTAATCCTGCTAGATAGGTAGAGGCACTGCATTCCAAAGGGGGAAATTAGCTCAGTTGAAGAAGCAAAATTAGGAAAATGACATTGCAATCTGGCTCGACTGGAAAGTAATTTGCTATTTTCCTATGCTATTTTTCAATCAAGTCTGGTTGCGATGTCGTTCTCTTAAACTTTGCTTCTTTGGAGTGCTACTGAGCTAGTTATATGTTCGTTTTGTACAAGATGTATGGTACATTCGACCAACTAATTAGCTCAATTTGGACGATCTGAACTTCAGCAAATTGTTGGGTGCTGTATTGAAAGAAATTACTACAGAAAAGAAGAAAGTTGCAGCTGAGCAGGAGATTAAAATGCATAACCTTCAAAGCATCATAATTTGTAGTTTTGTATTGCGAAAAAGGTATTGTTCAGGACGGTTAAGGATTCTAGTTTTTAAGCTGTCAATTTCTTTAGTCATTCAGGATGTTCTTCTCTGGAGTCCTGTCATTAGCCGAAAATTAGCATCCCTTGTGTGTTTGAGATAACAAGTCTCCATGAGAAGAATACGTTTCCTCCTCACACTGTGATATTCCTTGCATGCAACCACATAACCATATAAAAATTCAATCACATGCTAGTCACAACGAATTCTATGCAAATCTCAACAGTTTCAAATGAACTTACCAAAGCATTTCATGATAATTGCTAAAATGAAAAATACCTTACATTGAATTAGCATGTGATGTTTAATTTGGATAAATACCTCGTTCCCATTCACTGGCTGCTCAAGCTCAAGTCTGTGGGCTGACATTCGAGCAATCTCAGAGATGGCCGCATCACGGACCTGCATATCATCACCAGCAAGCTCCTCATATGCAGCCTCGAACGCTTCCTGCCAGAAGCGTGGAAGTCGTACCTCATCACTGGTGCGCGTGTACATGTCCCACATTCGACCCACTAATTTCTCCCTCTCCTCCATCTCCTGCTCAAGTTATAACTAGGCAAACTTCAGTTGCCTACTCTCATACAGAATTCAATAACCAAAAAAGTAGGCTGTTGTGCTTTCCGATGCCAATATTAACAGAGAGAACACCTTTTCAATAATAAGGAAATTATGGTGCATAATATTTTTGAGGTGTTTCGTTTGTTGCCACACTCAGTTAGAGAAATTTGACTTTCTTAGGCTACCATTTCGTTTGCGGCCAAAATTATGGCTTGCCACACTCACAAGAAAATTGTGGCGTTAATCAGACATCCAAATGAAGAGTGGATTGTTTTATCTAAGATACGTTGATAAAGTAATAATCAGTATGCCTTATCTACCAAAAAAAATTGAAATTCACGCTCCAGGATTCAGTTATGCCAAAGCGCCTACTAATCTAGAAGAGATCCGTCACAGAGCCCCTTATTTTGAAGACTAGTAACAGTAACAATTAAGAAAAAAAAAGAATCCGAGGTAAAAGGGGAAGGAAGCGTACGAGGGAGTCGAGGTCGTCAAGGAGTGGCGCGTCGAGGTCTCCTGAGGCGGCGGAGGGCGGCGAGGTCGCCGGCGGACCAGCGGAGGGAGACGGATGCGGCGGACATGGACCAGAGCGCGAGGAGCGCGATGGCGGCGAGGGCCCACACTTGTACCGCCCCTTCCCGAGGAGCGCGGCCTCAGCGCTGCCGGCGCCGCCCGCATAGGAGGCGGGGATGGTGACCTTGGTGGCCGGCAGAAGCGGCGCGGAGGCGGCGCTGTCGCCGGCGAGGGCCTTCATGCGGGCGTCGGTGTGGTGGCTGATTATGAGTGAGGTAGTGAGCTGTGAACCGGTTGATGGGTTGGTTTTTGTAGCGAGTGAGGTTGGCCGCGTGTGGGCCCGGTTCGGATCCCGTGCCACTAAGCATGGGTAGTGTGACTTATTAGTGGAAGGATACTGAACCACACTAGTTTGTTTGGGATGTCAAGGGAGCTGAACAGCTTGGCTACTGGGACAAGATCATCCTGATTCACATCAACAGTACATGATGGTCAAAAGACACTGTTACCATCTTTTCTGCTGTCAAAGACACTCGACACCGTCCAACAGGAACGTACTCAGCACAAGTGACAAGACACGGCTAAAACAACAGCAAGACTCAATCCCTCTTCCCACCGTACAACATAAATGTATTTATGTATGTATGCACCGCAAATGTCATCTTCGGTTGCAATTGCCAAACCAGAATTTACACTTGTCATATCACAATGTGGCGAAAAGTGCGCCTTGGTCTGGCACGATCTAAACTGATATGCTGATACCCACCTCAAGGCTCATCTAGGTCTACGCTAAACAATCTTCATCGCTAACATTATCGGCGCAAGTATATTCAGCACCATGAAGCTGGAACGACATCACTCACAGCCGCAAGAAAATCCAGAAGAGGCAAATCACACTCAACACAGTGACCGAAATCTTGATGATTCCAACTTCCTGCCATCCCTATGAAACTGGATGAACGGCAACCGTCTAACTTGAGCTCCGGTTTGCAGTCCTTGCATCACCCTATGCTGATAAAACGTGGCTACCTGTTCATTTGCTTAGCATCTTGTTTCCAGCAAGGCGTCGACTAGTCCAAAGTCCATGGCCTACATAGAACAAAAAGGGAGGTGAAACATAAGTTAATAGTTTGGCATGACAGGTTGCTGCTCTGCTTTCTTGTGCAGAGTATAGGAGAGGAAAGGTTACTTCGGAAGAAGACATGAAGCGATCCCTCTCCGTCCACTGTTGCACCATATCAATGGGTTGCCCCGTGAAAGCAGCAAACATTTTATCTACTTTCTGCATGCAGATTTTTTCAGGAGCTTTAATCCAGCTTAGAAACTGCAACATCTGACGGAAAAGCATGGTAATTAAGATAATAGAATTGCTGGCAATCGTGAAAAACTTACATCACGAGCATAAATGGTTTCCCCAACCTGTCGCCTCACCTCCTCCACATTACCCTGCAGGGAATCCGATCTTTAGTATCAAAACAAACTTAAGTATACTTACACATAGTTGCATGCAGGCATGTGCAAACTGCGTCTTTTATTGCAAGTTTGGTGTTACCAACCAAAGGATGGTAATTAGTAAATTAGTCATACAAGATTAGAAATTCATCATGCTACTTGATTCATGCAACCCACAATTGTACCTCCGATCCACCTTGAGGTTGATGAATCATTACTCTTGCATTTGGCATTGCATATCGCATTCCCTTCTCGCCACCAGCAAGAATAATTGCTGCTTGACTAGCAACGACACAAAGCACACTGTCCCAACTTTGGGTTTTATCTGCTTGCGTTAACAGAAAGATATGTTTCATGCATTAGGACAGAGCATCAGAATGAGAGCAATTCTCTGGGTCTATTTATCAGCATATGTTTTTTGCACATGTAAATCTTTGGTGAATGGCAAATAGAAAAGATGACAAAGAAGACAACCACATCTAATTTATATGCATCACTAAAATAGTAAAATTCATTAGAAAGAACAAATATATCAACCTTCAAAACAAACAAATCAAATTCATGTGAATGATGATTCAGCAAAAACAAAATGTAGAGTTGTATATATCAGTATTTAAGTCTGGGATTGCTTGCAGAAAGTTCATAAAGCAACTATTTCTCGCAAGTTGTAAGGCAATACAAGAGTGTTTTTCAACATTATGATGGAGCATAAGCCCAATTGTAGGAGGCTCTCCAGCCAAAATAAATACGATTTTACATTTGGACAATGGAAAGCCATTTTTATAACTTGATTATCTTGTAGGAAAATAGGAATGGTTAACAGCAGCCACTGACCAAGCACAATCTGAGGACCTGATTGGAATACACGGTTTTTTCCTGTTTCTGGACCAAGTTCACAGTCATCATTTTACAACACTATCTTTTCCATTACATATACAATGATGCTCTATGTGCCTAAGATAGAAGGAAAGAAAATCTCGATCTATACCCTAAAAGAGGCTAAATAAAATAAAATAAATCCTGAAGTCCATGTGTGATGTATGCACAAGACATAAGCATTTTTGGCCCGATCAGCCCAAAGCCATATTTAGGGCTAGGCTGAGGCCAGACTGAGGAAATGAGGCCAGCAGGACCGTACCGAGCCTGCTTGAAGCCAGCCCAGCATGGCAAATGCTCCGGTCTATGTACCAATATAAGAATACAAGTCTTGCAAAACAATACCATGGATATAAGAGTAGTTTTGCAGTACATTATGATTTCCTGTTAATATTCAAAACATGCTGCAGCTTATGTGTAAGCTCACTAGCTAGTGATGTATAAAACACACAACACAAAAAATATTATGTGATGTGTGTACAATGTATACCAGAAGGAAGAACTCTTGTGAGGCATGAACAAAAAACGAAATATATAACAGGATACTTGAAAGCTATGAAGAACGTAGCATGGATTTTAGGGCAGAAAATAAAATGAATTTAGATGACGTACCCAGGACATGCAATCATAAATCGCTAAGATGGAATAGAGACTTCCACCAGGGCAGTTAAGATAGATCTGCCAAAGAAGAAAAATAGTTTGAGCAATACAAAAACAGGTAGAAGATACAGAGCAACAATAGAAGGGCCTGCTATAGTACACACTGAGGCAAATTTAAGTTAGGAAGATATACTTTTAACCTATAACAACACAAAAATGTACACTAACCAGAATATCACCCTCTTCATCAATAGCAGATAGTGTGACAAGCTGTGATATTACACGTTGTGCCACTTGTGAGTTAATATATTGACCAATGAAGATTATACGGTTTCCCAATAGTACCGTTGCCAGATCAAGAGGGCCACCAGGAGTCATGATAGCAGGCATTAAAGGTGGGTTTTCATTCTCCGATGCTACAATTGTATTTTGCCTATAGAAAATAATTTAAAATGTTATGGGTGAATTTCAGTACACCATACTATTGACTGGAAAAGGAAATAAACTAACTATAATGCACAACCTAAATAAAAACTAGACAAGTTTCTTATTGACCTAAATTTAAAAAGATATCAAGCATGGTAGCATCAAATATATCACCTTAGATAAGAATGACAGTGTATCCTCTCATCCAACCGTGAAAAAACGCCAGGTGTTACAAATTGCAGCCCTATGGGTAGAATTTGAGTGAGACGGCAATTCAACACATTTGCAATACTAGACCATGAAGAAAGAAACATGAACTAAGCAGAAAATATTGTCCAAAAGAATGTCCAACGCAAAGTTAGTACCCTCCATCGTTATGGCTTGGCTTACGGAACTGCGAGAGGGTGGAAGGAGATGATCTCGGGAGCTAGGCTTAGACGCTTAGAGTGTAAGGGATAACAACGGGGTAAGAATCACCCTCCTGGCACCACCAGGGCTTGTCCGCCCTCTGTTGCGCATGAGGCTTTGAGCCTCGCAGGTTTTGGCTTTGGAATTCTCATTGCTTGAACAAAATATTACAAAGCCTTTTGCTTATATAGTACCCCTTATAATCTGGGATATGGACTCTAAAAGAAACCTTTCCAATACAACCTCTAATAAATAAAAAGGGATAGATCCGAGTTAGGACTGGACCCAGCTGGACCGGCCTTTATCCAAACTACCTGAAGTCGGGTCAGCACCAGCCGAACTCGTCTCAATTTCAGTAACCTAGCCAAACTCGAATCGTCTGGTTGCCAGTGTGCACAGTTTTGGTGCTGTGGCTGTAAGCCCGGTCCCAAACACAAGTCCGCAACATCCATATTGTCTCATTATAATTACGCTAAAGCCAGACTTTGCGTCCTCTTCAAACCATGTTGATTTGTGCAAATACACTGCAGTGCCTAACATACTTAATGCAGATACAATCTGAAACAGTCCTGTTCAACAGTATGCTCATACTCCTACTTGGCAATCAGCAAGTACTGCAACAGGACCCTAAACCAACTTCAATATCAGAACAAATCGAAGTATGCAGCACTGCTATGAAAGTTATCATTTTGCTACATATTCTTTCATCGGCACACATCCGTTCCTTAACATACTTTGCACCCTTGTTGATGCATTCTGAATCTTAGGCCAAGCAAGATTGTCTATGACCTCGAACTTTCATTGTTCAATAATTTCAGCATTCTAGTGCTACAGACTCTCAGTTAATTCCAGCATCCAGTTCTCTATAATCAAGGAGACAGCCAGACAGTACGACCATGAACCCATCCCAACAACCACAGAGAGAAACACTGTGAAGTTATTGGCATGACTCTCCAGTAGCAAAGATCCAAAGACTAAAGATTCCACAGATTATACAGCTGGCTTGCATAACTCCATCATCAGTCTATGCAATGCGCTGTGGCTTATAATCGAATGTCCCGGAATCACATCAGCCAGCACCCACAGTACTGTCCCTCACTCGACCTTGGTTTGGGGTTTCGACAACAATCACTCGATGTTGTAACCATTAGACCACACATCTACGACAATTTGCTGAACCCGCATCAAATCGAACGACCCAAATCCCAAACAACACAACTCAATATTCCTTTGGTCCACCAATTCATATAAGAATAGCAACAAAATTCCTACATTTTCTATGCCAAGTAAGTACAGAAAAGCTCACCTCGGATGCCCAGGCATGAACCGCTTCCCCTCCGCCTAAAGAGAGGAGACCGGACAAAAGATGAGGGTAAGAACGAGCAGTCCATGTTAGGAGGAGCGGAAGAGAGGCGGGGAGGGTAGAGAGGGGCTGCTCACCTGTGCGAGAGTAGGCTGGAGGAGAGGCGCGGACGGCGAGGGGGGTGGAGATGGCCATGGGGCGCCATTGGAGGCGGGGGACGGAGGTGTCTGAGCTTGGGAACGAGGAGAGGACTGATGAGGAGATGAGGTTGGAGTTGGACTCGCACGGTTTGGGTTGGGTTTGTTTACTGGGTTGGGCTCGGGATGACGGCCCGATAAGGAGAGGGAAGGCGGTGCGAGATAACAAAGCCGGCTGGCACGGGGTCAGGACTTTCTGAGCTCATCCGTCGAAAGATGGATCTAACGTCCTCTCGCCAAAATTTCAAGGGAAAATGTTGAGTTTTAGTTTCTATTGTATTTAAAAAATTTATTATATATAAAATATATTTATACATGAAATTTGTTATTGTCGTAGATATACGTCTAGACAATAAACTTGTGGCACCTCTGGGTTGGCTACGACGACCCCCGGACGTGTCTGGGGAGAACAGCGAGAAGCAATGCGCGAGGCAGTCGTGGAATTGAGGGTTTACAAATCAAAGAGAGTCCCCTTGCTCTACCCCATAGGGGGGTATTTATAGGGTTTGAGAATGAGAAATGCGAGATTACAATTTTGCCCTCACATGAGAGGTGATTTACAAGGGCATTACGGTCATTCCCCTAATCCTAAGGGATCTCTATGGAATATTCCTAGGCATCTTCAGAGGAACCTTTGGTCGGGCGAGGTGACCCCGATGGTGTCGGCGTTGCACCGGACGAGGCAGAACGTAGCGTCAGGGTTGTGCCGGACGAAGCAGAACGTAGCGTCGGAGTTGTTCTTTAACCGTGGAGGAAGCATCAATTCGGGGTTGCGCGGGGATGCGTCGACTTCGACCTAAGTGGATCCCCGCAACGTTTTGAAGAACGGGAGTCCTTTTTCAGCTGAGCGAGAGATGAACCTTCCCAACGCGGTGAGACACCCTGTCAACTTCTGTACTTTCTTAACATTCTCCGGTGGCTGCATGTCGAGCACGGCCTGGATTTTTGCCATGTTGGCCTCAATACCCCTTGCCGACACAAGGAAGCCGAGAAGCTTTCCGGCCTGGACTCCGAATACACACTTTTCCGGGTTGAGTTTCATGCCCGCCTTCTTAAGGTTGTCGAACGTCTCTTGCAAGTCCGCGGCGTGGGTGTCGGCGAGGACGCTTTTGACGACAATGTCGTCAACATACACCTCGATGTTTCGCCCTATCTGTGGTGCAAGGGCCTTGTATAAGAGCCGCGCGAAGGTTGCCCCAGCATTCTTGAGCCCGAAGGCCATCCGAACGTAATAGAACGCTCCGGAGGGCGTGATTAAGCTCGTCTTCTCCTCGTATTCTTTGGCCATCCATACCTGATGGTACCCAGAGTACGCGTCCAGAAAACTCATGAGCTCGTATCCCGAGGTGGTATCAACCAGCTGGTCGATCCGTGGAAGTGGGAAGTTATCTTTTGGACACGCACGGTGGAGGTTGGTGTAGTCTACGTACATGCGCCACTTCCCGTTAGCCTTCTTGACGAGGACGGGGTTGGCGAGCCAGTCTGGGTACATAACCTCGCGGATGACTTCGGCCTTATAGAGCTTGTCGACTTGCTCACGGGCCACGGCCTGACGTTCTACGCACACTCTCCGGAGCTTCTGCTTCACAGGGCGTGCATCCGACTTGACGTACAGCCGGTGCTCAACAATCTCCCCGGGAACACCAGGGAGGTCTTCGTGCTCCCATGCGAAGAGGTCGTGGTCGGACCGGAGCGCGTCGAGCAGAGCCTCTACGGCTTTTGGGTTGAGGTTTGCCCCGACGAGCACCATCTTGACAGGGTCTTCCTCTGATGGTGGTACTGGCGCGCGTCTCGCCATCGGGTTTGGGCTTAGGGACCCACCATCCGGATCTAGGAGGGTCGGCCACCCCTGGAGCGATCTTCGTGCCCTCGGCCTCGGCGTGGACGGTATGGACATAGCGCATAGCCGCCTGGATGTCGCTGTCGATTTGCGAGACAAGTCTTGATTGCCTCGGACGGTAATGACACCGCAGGGGGACAGGATCTTCACGCAGAGGAAGGCATGATGAGGAATGGCACCAAATTTGTTCAAGGTGACCCGGCCAAGGATGACATTGTATTGGTAGGGGAGGTCGACCACCTCGAAGATGATATTCTCCTGGCGCTTGCACTCCCCTTCCCCGAATTCCACTAAGAGCTCAATCTTCCCGAGCCCCGGGACCGGCTCGCCTCCGAAGCCAAGGAGCAGGATGCCAGCGGGAGCGAGGCATACCCGTGGTATCCCATTTTTACGAGGGTGGATGTAAACAATATGTCCACCGAGCTTCCTCCGTCGATGAAGACACGACGCACCTCACAGTCATTTATGACCGCCGAGCTGACGAGGGCGTCGTGATGGGGGAGGCTGATCCCTGCGGCATTCTCGGGGCCAAAGGTCACAGTAGCACCGACCCACGATGGCAGTTCGGTGGGTGGGGACGAGTTAATGTGCTGTACCTGTCGAGTATAGGCACGACGCTGTCGCTTGGAAGGAAGGTGTGGGCGAGGCCACCGGTGATGGCATGCACAATGCGACGTTGTAGATCCTCAACTGGCTTCGGCGGCCCCCTAAGGAGCTGGGCGCGGTGGCGGGGGCGGCAGGGCCTGACATTCTTGAACTGCCGCGGGATCGTGTCGCAGGGCGTCAGTTCTAGTAGCCAGCCCCCGCTGCTTGATTGCTCGGGCGGCGGCGACTAGATCGCATTCCGTGGTGGTATGAAAGGCCCAGGCGTGGAGCTCGTAGAATACTCGGTTGTCTCCGCCGGGCCTCCGTCCTTTGCTTCCATTGTTACTGCCTCTTTCGTGCCCGGAATCGTCTCCGTGCCTCTGACCTTGACCGCGACCTCCATGCGGGTAGGCTTGGCCGTGGGAGTTCCGCTCGAGATAGCCCGACTTGTGGCCTTGGTCGCTGTTACGTGCCTGCTTGGCGGGACGACGCTCCTCCTCTTCCACGTGGTACACGTCCTTCTGCCTCCGGGCGTGCCGGTCATAGGTTTCCACTTTTGGCCCGGTCCAGGCTGCAAGCGCATGTGCCTCTGCCTGCCTGCGGGCCTTCCCGTCTTCAGACTTGGAGTAGGTGCGTATGATCTTGTACAGCTCCGCGACCGTCTTGAGCTCCTTCCTATTGAGCTTTCCTGCCAAGTCAGGGTTATAGATCGCATGGCGGGCAGCCTCGCATACACTCTTGTCGGTGATGTCCGGGATCTGGCACTGCACTTGAACAAATGTTGTGTGAAGTCACGAATCGACTCGTCGGGGGCCTGCTTGAGGGAGAACAGGTCTGAGGAGGTGATTTGTTTATTCCGGTGGGCTATAGAGTGGCAGGTGAGCTTGTCACGGAGCTGTTCCCGTGAATACACCGAGCGAGGAGCCAGCCCGAGGTACCACTTTCGAGCCAGGCTGGAGAGCACTAGTAGCAACCCCTTGGCCATGATTGCCTCGCCACCTCCCGCTGAGGACACAGCGGTCTCATACACTCTGAGGAACTCAACAGCGTCGGTGTTCCCGTCGAAGTTGGCGATGCTGGGTGCCCGATACTTGCTCGGCCATGGCGTCGCTGCCAGCCCTGGGCTCAGCGGGTTGTACACGTCGGTGAGGCCCGGGGCGTTCAACGATGGTGGGTAGGTTCTGATTTTGAGTTGGTGAGGGGCGACGTTGGCGGACTGTCCGGGTACCCATCCCGGATTGTGGAGCTCAGGGCGTGGCGGAGGCGCCGGGACCCACGTAGGGTAGCGCTCCGTCGAGGGACGCGGTGAGGCTGGGACCTGCTCGCCCGGCTGTGCGACGAAGTGATGGAAGGGTTGGTAGCTGGGGCCTTCCCCCGCATCATAGAGGGATGCTACGGCCATCTCCCGGCTGGCCTCCAACTGACGCCGCAAGGCCGCGGCTTCTTCGGTGCATGCTGGTGCGGGAGGGATTGCTCTAGCGTGGCTATCCGTCATGACTTGGCGGAGGGCGGCGGCCTCCTGCGCTCCTGCTGGGGATGGCAGCCTGGCACGCGCCTGGGCCTCTGCTACCTCCCGCATGACTTCCTTGGCTGTGTGCGTGTTACAACGGGTTTGCTCTCGTGCTTCGGTTAGGGTCTCATCCAGACGGCATCGCACCACCGCTGCCTCGGCCGCTTCGGGGATCGGCGGAAGAGCCGCCGCGGCCCTCGCGGCGTCGCGCTCGGCGCGAAGCAGGCCTGCCTCCATGCGAGCATGGTTCGAGGCTTGGAGGGCCTGGAGGGCCTCAGCCTTCACCCTAACGAGCTCCTCCCTGAGCTCATTAGCTTCGCGCCTCAGGGTTTCAGCCTCCGTTTCAACGCGTGCTTCTGAGTTTGCCGCGTCGATCGCTGGCGGCAGGGACTCCAGTAGCGCGGACGTCGGTCGATGAGTCGTCGGCTCGGAGGTTGGTGGCCAACGGGTCGTTGACGCGGGCGCCGCTGAGCACCGTGGTGAGGGCCATGTTGTTCGTCCTGGCTAGACAGGCTAGGTTTGGTGTGCAAGGTACGATCGTCCTAGCCGCGCTCTTTTTCTTTGGCGCCATGGCTTTTCGCTCAAGCTCTCCACGATCGGCGCCAACTGTCGTAGATATACGTCTAGACAATAAAGTTGTGGCACCCCCGGTTGGCTACGACGACTTCCCGACGTGCCTGGGGAGAATGAGCGAGAAGCAATCCGCGAGGCAGTCGTCGACGTAAATCCATTTTCGTGTTTAGAGCATGGAATTGAGGGTTTACAAATCAGAGAGAGTCTCCTTGCTCTACCCCCATAGGGGGTATTTATAGGGTATGAGAATGGGAAATGTGAGATTATAATTTTGTCCTCACATGAGAAGTGATTTACAAGGGCATTACGGTCATTCCCCTAATCCTAAGGGATCTCTATGGAATATTCCTAGGCATCTTCAGAGGAACCTTTGGCTGGGCTGAGGTGATCCCCGACGGTGTCGGGGTTCCACCGGACGAGGCAGAACGTAGCGTCGGGGTTGTGCCGGACGAGGCGGAACGTAGCGTCAGGATTGTTTTTTGACCGCGGAGGAAAGCATCGATTCGGGGTTGCGCTGGGACTCTCCCTCCAACAGTTATATAAAAATATCATATTGTATTGGTTAATATTTTATTTCCACCACATAGCACAAATGTTCCCATCTCATAGCAGAAATGTTTCACGGACATCCGATCCAATGCCAAGATCGGACTTTCGATCTCTAGTTTTCCCTAATTTTTAATTACAAGTTAATTCTAGTCATCTGCCCCAACTTTTGGATCTGCATCCAGCGGTCATCCTTTCTTCTTCTTCTTCCTTCAACCTTCTTCTACCTCCATTCTTGTTCTCCCCCAATACCATCGCCGCCTCCCAATCCAAGCTCATCGCCACCGGATGTGTAGACAATATGTGTGAATCTTGATGCTATAGACGGCTACACAGTTATGTAGAATTTAAGGTAATTCTAGACAACTGTGCGCTAGCAAATCTGTTTAATTAAGCCCATAGAAGAGTGATGATAAACTTGTCCGAGAGATAAAAATAACATATTTGAAAGTGCATCTAGGCCCCAAATTGATTTTTGGTGATAGATGATGAACAATTAAGAGACTAACATTTGCAGTGAGTGCACAATCAGGTTTTAGTCTCCATTATGAAATACAATTGGCATCGACGACCCCTAAAAAAGAAGAAAAGGAGACGGCGTATGTTCTATTGAAGATTTCTATAGATTTCATACTCTATGAGGTTTTGATTTATTCTTTTGAGTATAGGAACGCCGTATTATAAAGGGGGTGTGTCGACACGCTGGTGAGAAAGCTCAGTGCTAAATTGCTCAACAATCTTCTCGTGTTGGAGACACAAATTTCTCAAGTACACTTAGCCAAAACCTAGTTTCCTTTAAGTATCCAGAGTGTCCGGCCCTGGGCCAAAATGTCTGATTGTTTTGGTGCTAAGAAGTTCGCTCTCGGGTAGGTACCCGGAGTATCTGGCTGTTCCTGGAATGTCCGGGTGTCCAGACCCATGTGTGAGGTGCTCTCGGGTTGATAACCGGAATATCCGGCCTAGCTCGGAATGTCCGGGTATCCAATACTTGGATAGACCACTATCGGGTAGGTGCCTGGAGTATCCGGCCTACTCAGAGTATCCGGTTGTGGTATGGGGTCTTGTGACCATTGGGATGTGTATACCCGGAGTGTCCGGACTAGGTAGCCTGGAATGTCCAGATGTGCTAAATCAAACTCCAACGGTTAGTTTTTGTGAGTGGTCTATTTATAACCCTCCTTCCCCATTCACTTCTAACTCTTTGCCAAATCGTTTCCTGCACTCAAGAGAGTCATTTCTCCTTCTCTAAAGCTGAGAGCACTTGTTCTTGAGAGAGAGATCCAAAATGAGTGAGGATTTTCAAAGTGTTGAGCACTAGAGCATTGAGTTAATCTCTAAGCAAATCGACGCGCTTGTTACTCTTGGAGATTGAGGTCTCCTAGACAGCTAGGAGTCCTTGATAGCTTCTGATTCGTGTGGTGAGCATCAAGAAGTTTGTGAAGGCCGGGATTCGCCTCCGCGAGGAAAGAATCACTAAGAAGAAGTCGAGGAGACGCAAGGGCGTCCTCGAGGGTGAAAGGCTTGAGAGAAAGTCGGTCTTGATCACGTGTGATCGAACTTCCCAAATGAAGACGTAGGATCCCACAAGGATCCGAACTTCGGTAATAAATTCATTGTCTCCTTGTTCATCTACTTTTCGCATTTACTTTCAAGTATTACTCATATTGCTTGTATTAAACTCACTAGGATATTTGTCCTCATATCATATACTTGTTATTCTTTCTAGTTAATAGAATCGAATGATATGGCCCTGTCACTAATTTGATTATTTTGAATCGACCATGCATATCTCGAGAATCAAAAAATTATTCCGACTCTAGCCATGCCCGTTGATGATTCTCAAGAAAGGAAAAGAAAAGAAGGAAAGATTCTCTCAACCAGCAGCTACGGCAGATTGCTCACTCGCCAACGTAAAAACCGTGTGCGTTTGTCCAAGGGCAAGTCAGGCGATAGCGATTAGCGGATAGTCAGTTTGCGTTGCTACGCATCCATTCACAAAAGATAAAGGGTGCACGTGTCATCTCACCACGCACGCTAGAGGGGAAAAAAATATCAAAGCATCACCCCATAGGTAAGCAGATAAACATCGCTACCGGAGACCAAGACCACAGCGCCCATCGCACAATTCCATCCCACCAAACCAAATCCACTCTCCACTCTCCAGTAGCTCAACAGGCCGAGACCAGAGCTCCAGACCGGTCAGCGAGTGAGGCGAGCGGGTGTTCGACGCCGACGCCGACGCCGACGCCGACGCCGACGCCGAGATGAGCGTGGTGATCCTGGACGGCTCGACGGTGCGGTCCTTCGTGGCAGACGAGGCCGCCTTCGCGCGCAGCGTGGACGCGCGGTTCGCCGCGCTCGACTCCAACAGCGACGGCGTGCTGTCCCGCGCCGAGCTTCGCCGCGCGCTCGAGTCCTTCCGCCTCCTGGACGGCACGGGCTTCGGCTCCGCGGAGTCGCCCCCGCTTCCCGCCGAGGTTGCGGCGCTCTACGACGCCGTCTTCGAGCAGTTCGACGCCGACCACAGCGGCGCCGTCGACCACGCTGAGTTCCGCGACGAGATGCGCCGCATCATGCTCGCCGTTGCCGACGGCCTCGGTTCCCAGCCGCTCCAGGTCGCCGTGGACGACGAGGGCGGGAGCTTCCTGCTCGAGGCCGCGGAGCACGAGGCTGCCATGATCGCCGCCAAGGTCCAAGAGGAACGCAACAAGGCGGCCGCGGAGGCCGACGACAAATGACGTGGACTTGTGTCAACGTGCTGGTGTGTAGTACGTGTGAACTGGTGGAGCGGCACGTGTAAGCCTGAGAGGGATGGTGTGTGTATGTGCTGGACTGGGAGTCGAATGAGATGGGATGGTTTCTACTAGAATTCTGAGTACGACTATTTTGTCATCGTTGCGCTTATTTGGATATGGAGGATAAATGTTACCGCTCCTTTAATCTTTGCAATTTGCGATGATGTCCTTTTATAGCAACATTTTTAGCGACGTACTAACTTCGTAACTTTATTTACGATACAACGAAGAAATCAAAAATAAATAAGAGCAATAGAGTTTCGATTAAAACGAAAATCACATCAAGGTTTTCTAAGGTAATTATCTTAGTTCTGTCCTTCATATCTCGATATTCTTTCATGCCTCAAATGAAGAAATCATAGATGATTAAATCTATTTAAATCTGACTAACCTCAAAGATATTAATGAGTCGCCTATCTTAAAAGGTGGGAATCTAAAACCGTTGAACACACTATAGTCGTGGACACGCCCATATCAAGGCAACATGTCAAACCGCTACTTCGTTGTCTGATCATTATGGAAGAAGACCAAGAGCACGAAATAACATAACACAATCGTCACACTATCACCGCCAAGTCAAACCAAGGTGCCGGGCGATAATCCCTCGAATCGGGAGTGGTCGACCTACGAGACAAGAAAACCCCTAACTCTCTTGCTTCGGCCGCGACAGTCACACCTAGACGGGAATAAAGCTGGGAGACTATTATTCCGTACGACGCCTCCGCCTTCATCGTCGAGAGCCCACCAAGGACACACAACCTAACATAGTAGGAACCTAATCTACACGCCAGGTGTTGAACCGGAATTCCCCCATCTCCTGGCACCCAATCGGCCACCAGGGCAAGGGGAACTGGCAGAAACGCTGGTAATAAACAGTGGTTGCTCTCTTCTTCTTTTTCTCTACCGGCTGCTAGGGTTTCCAAACTTGTTGGTGCCCTTTATGACATAACTCAGCCTCGTATCAGTTTTACTTTGTAGTAGACGTCAGACTTTGCTGGGCTTTTTGCTAGAAACAACACGACCCACCGGGCATTGGGCTCGCCGGCCTGGAACCCATGGTGCACATGGGCTTCATGGTGGCTCAGGTCGGCATGCAACGAGAATGTTCTCACGGCAACATAGACGCCTGACATGTCATGGTCATAGTGTCATATTCCCCTGTGACACCATAGTTTCCGCCCGACATCTTCATTCGGGGCGCTTGTGAAGCCTTTCTACCTTATGTGTTAATGTTTACATGTTTGCGTGTAATGTCTTAGGTTTCAAACCGACTTAGTCCTAATCTCATACTAGGTCGGACAATCACACGTAGCAACCTAGTTGCACTTTTGTGCTCGCTTCATGCAGAATGGTTAACCGGGAGTTGCTACCTATGGAACCTGTGAGTTTATATGTTGTTGTCGCTCCACTTAAACTAGCAAGGTAGGACTATCTCAATTATTATACACATACATGGGCCACTTGGGCTGAATCTCAAATGTATCAGATGTCACATAAACCCTCCCTTAGAGGACCGACATCCCCGTCGGACAACACCAACATACCCACCAAGGCAAATGACTAGAATCTTCCTCTCTTGGTACACGGCTGTACGTTGTTGATGTGGGTGCATCAGTGACCATTTGTATTTATCAACATGACTCTTTACTTTTATGATATGTGCCGGACACTTGTTGAGCTATACAAGTCCAAAGTGAATATGAGATGTGCTAGCGTCTAGCGGGAGGAGAGGGAGGAAGGACTGCGGCATAAGTCAAAGTACACAAGTGTCTACATACATATTTGAAATGTATATCAAGTCTATTTTCCAACGAATCAAACGATGCACGATTTGGAGCTTTCTAGAGAAAGTTATGGCCACGAAAGTAAAGGTAGCACGAGCTGTCTCAGACTGCACGCAAGAATTGACATATCTGAAAAATCCGGAGCTTATATGGCAAGTATTGGTGGAACCCTAAACTACTATAACCATCAAAAGGTTACTAATGCTATCCTTATCTAGTTCCACACGGATTTGGGGCGAAAAAGGCAAGGAAATAGAAGATGGAAATAATTTGGCTTGGTTCGGATTCGGTTCGGATCAGCCAGGTCCGAATTTAAAACAGCCATGGTTTCCTCATACAAACTCCAAATAGGCAAATAAGTACTTGTTAGAAAGCTAACTCTGAGTAATTTCTAACAGGTATATGTCCATTCACAGATTCCTTTCGATCCATCCACAATCATCAAAACAAGTCAGAGGTTGTATCTGTTACTTTCCAAATAGAGTCTTTAACTTAGGGAAGTAAGAGTTAGGTTGGATTTTGACCCTAATACTAGGGTGGACGTCCTAGAGTCTATATATACTACTGTACTCGTGGCTTTTAGCCTTAAACCACTTTATGCATAAGAATTGAAACATAGCTATTGCTTGTTCTTCGTTCCAACGTTCATGTGAGGATAGTTGAGAGAGGATTAGGTGATCGTGTTTGTTCTGCAATCCAAGGTCAAGTCGTCGTTCCGTTGGGAATTGGGGACTTGTCGATCGTTGCTCATGGTCAAGTGACGATCATATACCGGTGTGTTTGGGTGTTTTCCGAAGAGTTGAGGGTTCGTGCATTGGCGCAGGTGTTCAGCTAGCGAGATTATCTATTCATGCCATCTATCCACGGTTCCTCGCCGAGAAGATCGGGCCACCCCATATCAGTTGTATTCACTCTGGGCCCACACAAGCCATATGCGATATGCCTACGCTCTTGACTCGCATGCGCCCGTATAATTGCAAGAATTAGTTTGATACCTACTTGTAACACTCTAGGTTCCAAACTAGCTTAGTCCTAACCCCAAATTGGGTCGGACACACACGCATAGCAACCTGCTTGCACCTTTGTCATCATTTCATGCAAAACGGTTAACCAGGAGTTTCTCCACTTAAACTAGTAAGGCGAGACTATTCCAATCATTGCACACATATATGGACCGCTTGAGTCGAATCTCAAGTGGGTTGGGATGTCACCCTTTGCAAGAGGCAACTTAGGTTCGGCATGAGTTGAATTTCAATGCCTAGAGACGTTATCGTGGACATTCACATCAGAATTCATTATTATTAGTTTCTCTTATTTTCATCATTTTTAGAGGTGTCGCTATGTTAGCTCTTCTCGTTCTTATCTAGAATACATCTTTTTTTTGTAAGAACCATGCATTGATTATCTTAAAGTGGGCCTCTGAAGTGCATTTTTGCCCCTTACGTGGGTGTTGATGATTAATGATACAATGATTAAGAGAATAATGTGTGGATCAAGATATTGATTAGGTATTTAGTCCCCAAAGCAAGTTAGAACAGGTCTTGACGACCCTTAAAGATTGAAAAAGAAACGGCATGCAATCGAAAAGGTTAAGAACATTTTCTAATCCTTTTTGTGGTCCAATGATCATTTTGAGTATAAAATAGTCATACTATAAAGGGGAGAACTAGTCAACATCATAGAAGGAAATAACTTGCTAAGTCCTCAAAAGAAATACATTCTAAAAATCTTTGGAAAAACTATTTACACCAAACTTCAGTGTTCATTCGAAATGTTCGGACAAAATCAAAGGGTTTGGATGGTGAAGTAAGTGGAGATAGAGAAGACCACAGGAAACTTGAGATGACTCAAGTGTGTGTGGCCAAGAGCCTCAAATGTTTCCTTGAGCCTCAGGCTGCTAAGGAGAAGGATGACTCAGATTCTTCTCACTCTGCCTCCTTATCAGTGAATGAGAGCGATGACGACGGCCTAGCCAGCTCACCTGCCGAGGCTTTCACTCCAGCTTCTAGCTCACCGGCACAACAATCTCCACCTCCAACTCCCACCTCCTTGCATGCTATAGCTCCAGAGTCTACCCCAACCATAGACATCGTAGCTCCTACGACAGCTTCTGCTCCACCTTCTGCATCGGCTGACGATGCTCCCGTGTGGCGTACCCAGTTTTAAGGCCGGATAAGCTCATGTGTTTACTGTACCAGTCCCTGGATCAGTAGCCGGCACACACAGTATACTTGATACAAAGTCATACAATACCGAGTTTAATACATAAATAATCGACAAGATCTTTAATTATACATACCAGGCCGATTGGCCGGATTGAAATGGCAGTGGAGTATAAACACGTGATAACTTGCCCATCAATATGCCGAACCACACAGGCAACTGACTAGGGTAATGCCCTAGCCTTCGTATTCATCGTCGGTACTTTCGGAACGTTTCTTCTTCTTATCTGGCCAAATCAACAAGCCAGATGAGTACATTGAATGTACTCGCAAGCTTCCCTTCAGGGTGAATATCACAGATATATGCATGCACAGGGGAAATCAATAGAGAGGCTCTAACCTATGTTTGATAATTGTGCGGAAATGTAAGTTTTCATTTGGAAATACTTAAGTAGATGATAAAAGCTTATTTTCGAACACAACCTCGGCCCTGCCGAGTCATACCAATCAGTCATAATAACATATCTGCAATTCGGCCGTCCGCCACGGGAGCGGCCATTTATCTGCATTAGATAGCAGTTCCTACCCTCAGGTAGAACGACGTCCGACAACACCTCATTTCTCCTCAGATAGCTGTTCCTACACTCCGGTAGAACAGCGTTCCACTCATGACCACACCTCCCGTGTAATCGCATTACACGAGGATCTCCCAACTCACTCTGCATGCCCATCAGGCGATGCGTCCTTAAACCCATGACCCACTTTCCATCATATAGTCTAACCGGTTGTGTGGCCATACCAGATTGTGTCCATGATCGAGGACGCGGCTATTCGAATAGATTTTAACACTCTGCAGAGGTTGTACGGCTTTACCCACAAGATGTAGTTCGCCCTGGGTACACTGTGCACCGTATGCTGACAGGGCTAGTACAACGAGACGTTTCACCCGTTTCATACTAGAGCTGGACCCGCTAGATGTTTTACCCATCTTTACCTTTTGCATCGCAAATCCTAAAGTGGGACTATTCTCATCTTTGTGTCGAGCAACTCCCTACCTTGCGGGATAGGCTCTCTAGGTCTTAAATTGCCTTGTCACCTACTTCCTACTGCCCGTGGGTCCAGATACTAGCACTCGACGGGGTAAAGGTCAAGTCCTTCCCATAAAGGACATGTGGACGTACGGGGTGAACCTGGTTTAGCGGCACGGTAGGTTCGGTCCTTAAGTGATCCGAGAAAGACTCCACACCTTGTCCGTCGCACGGACCGCGAGTGCCCCACTGGGTCTTAGCTCGCTTATATTCCTTCCTGCTCTCGCCCTTCATTTCTAACCCGGATCCAAATCATCTCCATTTTGTTTTTGCTCTACAAAAACTACCCTTCGAACATCCAACCCGTGGATTATACCGTGACCTCTTCTCCATCGGTCACAGCGATCCATCCCAAGTTTATCTCATACGAGATTTCTGGGATTCGTTTACTTTTGCGAAAACCTAGATTTTCTACTGCGGGGCTAAGCAATATATATGTATATACTACACCTAGGTTTCCGTTATTTTCTTCGGAATATATGTATTCCTTAAGGCGACAAGGAACGGGATCGGTCTAGGGTTTCTACCATATCGGATGTAACTATTGCTACATAAAATATCATTTTCTATCACATAGCATGCATGTTTGGCAAACAAAATAATTAGTTCGCAATCATGGGATTCAACATGATCAAAGAAGAAGAGCTTGCCTGGTGAATATTGTCCGGGGCTCGGTCTGGAACCCGATTCGTCAATTGTCCGCAATCCTTCACGCGATACCTCCTAACGTCGTATCTACATGTCGAAGGAATGGCGAATAAATTGACAACGCGAGGGAGAATCCAATAAGAGCCAACATACACTCATACTTTTTAACATACATTATGGTCTTAGCGTTTGTTAGGGTTTTGCAAAAAGGACGAAGATCTACCTTTATTCAATTGATATCATATTAGTGCCACCTACGACGATCTTGGTTGTTATGTTTAGGTGTAGCTCGGAGGGTACCATCATGTTGTAGTGAGCACATATTAGGGTTTGACGAATACAGCAGAGTACATGTTCACTAAATAGGATACCAAGCGCATTAGGGTTAACATGGCATGGTATGTTGTATTCAAGGTGCATTGGGAAGTTAGGGTTCTTCCTTAGCTTTTGCTAAATGTGTTAAGCGTGAGTCCTACTTGAGATCAGAGAGTTCAAACCTTGGAAGGAGAAGTTGGAAGTGACTTTGGAAAGCGAAAGGATTTTAGAAAGTTGAGGTCATGTTCGTATGTCCTGGAGTTAATTGAACATGTGAGTTTAAAAGAGAAAAACAAATTTTTTTTCTACGTGCATAGCTTCTTCCTATTTATATTCAAAACGTTTGAAATCTTGAAAAGATGTCTACACGAAAAGGTTATAGCAATTTCTTGTGGTTTCAGATTCGGGCTCACTTTTCAGAAAACTGACTGGGAACCATTGAACCAGATGAACCGAAGACGTACTAGCACTGGAACATTAAACCGGAAGAAATCCACTGCGCATTCGGACAGGTTGAATGTGGCTTCAATGCACTGCTCGTGGGGACGGCGGTCGGGACAGGTTTTCTCACCCTATATGCGGGCCCAGAGCGTCAGCGACCACAGGCACCATGCTTGTTTGGCTGAAGACCAAAGAGGAGGAAGAAATGGTGAAGGAGGCACGGAGAGAAGAGTGCGGCGAGGAGATTATGCGGCGCGGCGGCTGCGTCAGTGGAAGGACGCCGGAGTGGAGGACGGGGAGGGAGCTCGAGCTCTGGACCGGTTATGGGTGGATTTAGAGCTCCATGGCAGCGGCGAGGTCATGGCCTTCTTGGCAGCGGCATCTGGCGGCGCGCTCGGCGGTGGAGTGCGTCGGTAGCGGGGGCCGCTCGGGGTTTCTACGGTGGCGGCGTCCCGGGCCAACATGGCCGTGGCACTTGGTGCCGAGGCCCTTGAGGATCTGGCCAGCGGCGGCTCGGGGCGCTGGTGGCCGTGAGTGGAGGTGACCGGATGGCGCGCTGATTGAATCTGGCCCGGGGAGCTAGCGGCGGATCCGGCGATGATGTGTCCGGCGGCGGGCGGCAGCTGGAGAGGTTGGACTAGAGGCGCAGGCGCCGTCGAGGTCCTATAGCTGGCCGGCTCACCGGCTAGCGGCGGTTGGATGCGGTGGGAAAGAGGGAGGCGCATGACAAAGAAGGAGCAGGCACGCTGGCTGGCACGGGGCGGCGGCGCACCGGTGGAAATTGGGGGCGGTTCGGTGCACCGGCGGGTAAGGGGATCCCCACGGTGGAGCTCAGATCAAGGAGTTTGGAGGGCTCTGGTGGTGATTGGAAGAACGGAGTGGAAGCTCAGGCCCGTTGCTTGGGATGCAGCGGCTCATCTGCTTGGAGAAGAACTCCAGGAGAAAGAGAAAATGGAGCTCGGTGGAGTGAATCCTTGGGGCAGCTCATGGAAGAGGGAGTGAGGGAAGAATGGGGAAGAATAAAGGGAGCTCAGACTTGGTGCTCGGGATTTGTAGAAACAAAGCAGAGAAGAAGAGGGGAGTTCTGCGGCGTGAAGCTTGGGGAGCTCGCTCGGTTTGGAGAGGAGGGAGAGGCAGCTCGGGGCAGCTGACTTTGGCTGGAAGAAGAAATGGAAGAAGTGAGCTTGGTCTTGGTGCTTGAGGGAAGAACACAAGGAGAAAAACTCGTGGAATGAGGGAATGGAGTAGCTCTGCTTGGGTTTGAGTGATGGAGAAAGAGTTAAGAAGGTAGATGGGTAGTTGGCTGGTGCTGTAGATGAATAGAGTAAGGTTGGCACCGAATTTAGGGGAAGGGATGGCGTGGCAAGGGTAGCAGTGTTATCACTGCCGTAGCAGCAGAGGGTGAGTAATGGAGGGGATGAGGTGTACATGGCAAAACAGAGGCACATATTTGACTTTGATGTGATCTCTCGTGCATGACCTTTCATGGGATGTAGGTGAGGAAACAGAGGGAAGCAAAGGTGGGTTGGCCAGCGCAGCAGTGGTGCTTATTGAGGCTGGACACCTAATGGGTGCGTTGGCAAGAAATGATTTCAGGTGCAAGATATTTCCAGGAGATGTCATTCATGTGCTTGCACTGGTAGAAGTAAATTTCACCTCGGGTGTGATTTTCGCTATGCGGCTGATGGGACATGTCCAAGAGGGTTTATGTGCATAGGACAGATAGGATGCTGTTGGCGGAAGTGAAAGACTTAGACACGTTGAAGTGACAGAAGGAGGGTCTCGTAAAATTAGTTTGGTACCTTGTCCTTTGAGTTGGCCCTCTATTTCATACAGGGGACTAAATGGGTCAAAGCGTTCAATACTGTTTTCTCACGTTTTTCCGAATTGGATGTGCCCACGTTTTTACACAGCTGGTGTTTTGGGAGCATATGGAGTGTTGTGGAATTTTATTAAAATTTTCCGACCCTTTTTTATATAGATCGTCGTCCGATACTCGTTTTTGCCCTAAGGTTTATTATATTCATAAACAGACACTTTTGAACTGGGCATCGATATTTTATGTCATATTTGAGTTGAGAGTATTATTATATTGTCCCATGAATTTTCCTGATATTCTTAGATGGGCCGAATAGCTCTAGGTCTCGTGGTTCTGTTTTTAGAAGGTCTTAGATTTAATTGGGGAGGAAAAGAATTGGGAGCTCGGAACTAGGGTTTCGGAGTGCGGCAAGATGGGGAGTGGTGGTGGGAACTCTCGAGGGTTCCCTCCTCTAGATTCGGGGTCAATCGGTGGCAAGGTGCCGCGGGCATACCAACGTTTACAGTCTAGGTATTGAGCTAGAGTATTCTTGCGTTAGGGTTTTAGTGCTTAAACCAAAAGCAGTATATATGTGATATATTCACGATATGGTTTGGCGAGGTAGGTGGCAAAAGATCATGTCGTTCGGAACAAGTTTAGGGCATGTATATGTTCAAATTTAGCCGGGGTATCGTGTAGTAATTAGCCGTAGTCGTGGTCTAGGTTATTCCGAGTCTGTGCGTGTGTGGCGGGGAGAAGGGCTATCGCAGCACAGGAAATGTTGCCGCGGTAGGGAAAAGGAATTGCCGCGGTGGGAATCGGCTGCCGCGGCGGAAAGGAACAGTGGCGTGGCATTGCCGCGGCAGGGGAGGGGTTGTCGTGGCAGAGGCATGGCAGCGACGGTAGCTGCTGTGAGATGCCGTGGCGGGGAATCGGTGGCGCGGCAGAAGCTTGTCGTGGCAGGAGCGGCTTGCTGCGGCAGAGAAAGATAGCAACGGCGGTGGTAGAGGCCTTGCTGCGGCAGAGGAAATGGGCAGCGGCAGCTGCCGTGGCAAGAGCGTGGCAGCGGCAACGGCTGCCATGGGCTGTCGCGGCAGAGCAAGTTGGCTGTGGCAGCTGCCTCAGGCTGTCGTGGCGGGGATGCAAGGGCGAATGGTTTTGGCCTGATTAACTTTAGGGTTAGAACGATTTGGTATAAAGTTTTATTCCGATGTACTTCAGTTAGTGTTATTTATCAAAAAGGTTTTGAAAGCCCTAATTTTCGGGTTTTGGAAATTCGGGGCGTGACATCCCGAGGCTTAGCTAGATAGGTCTTAGTTTCTTTCTCTCTTTTTTTAGTGTCTTGATGCCAAGGTGGGAGAAGAGTTTAGCTAGGGTTGCTTCGGTTGGGTAGAGAGATTTTGAGAGTTACAAGCCTTGTTTTTTACTGTACTTCATGATGTCATGTAAACTCTAATTCTTTTATGGGGATAACATGGATGTTTGTATCTAATACACTACGTTCATTCATGCTTATTTATTCTAGTGCATATTTTGTCATGTTCATTTTTTGTGCGTAGTATCTTTTGTTACATGCTTACCATATACACTAAGCACGCCCACGGATTCCAAGATATAGAGGGAACTCTTTCACTTTCTCCATGAAACGTGCATTTATATTAAAAGACAATATCAAATAATGCACATCTTAAGGGGGAACTCAGTCTATACCTTGGAACTCAAAACATCTTTACATAATCTTTTCATCGAAGCTTTAATCGTATTGTCATCAATCAGTAAAAATGGAGAGATAAAGTAGATCATGACTCCCTACGTGAGTTTTGATGATTAATGATAAAATTATTAAGAGACTAATGTGTGCATCAAGATGTAGATCAAGTATTTAGTCCCTGAAAGATCGAGGTTTATCGACTAGAGGGGGGTGAATAGGAGATTATCAAATTTTACTCAAATTAGTCAATTAGCAAGCAAGGGTGAAGCAGATTTGGAATGAAGCAACAAATAGCAAACTAAACTAGCTCAGATTAAAGAACAACAAGCAAATAGAAAGCTAGGAGGAGAACACAAGGTTTAACCTGAAGTTCAAGTTGTTGGCAACAACTCTACGTCTTCGTTTGGAGAGGTTGAGCACTTAGCTCCGAAGACACACAGTCTTCACCTTCTTCTCCTTGAGCTTGGTCCACTTAGGACTTGCTCAATCGCTCTTGGTGGATCTTGAGGTGATCCCCAAACCTTCACAAACTGTTGAAGGCGAATCCACAGATTGGAGCTCTTCAATGACGCCTAGCCGGCTAGGAGATGCCAAATCTCCAAGAGTAACAAGTTTGAACTCTAGGCTTGAAGAAGCTCTTGCTTGGATGCTCAAACAGATCTTAGATCTCTCAAGGCTTTCCTCACTCAAAGTAGATCTCAAGGAGTCAAGAGGAAAGGGGAACGCAGTTGGAGAGTGTTTCTTTTTGCGCTAAGTGTCCTCTTGAGCCCGCAGGGGGTCGGGGGCTATTTATAGCCACTGCTCAGAAAAGAGTCGTTGGGCACAAAGATTCCTCTTCGGCACAACCGGAATCCAAAACCGGAAGCACCGGGTTTCAAGCCAACGGTCTGATCTGAGGAACTCAGATGCACAGCGAAAGTCTTCAACACAAAGTTGGTAGTTCCGGAAGGAACACGATCACACCGGGATTGAAGAATATATTCCGCAGAGTTACTTCCAAAAGCAAATCCCGGTAGTGCCGACTTTGAAGACGGTTGAACCGAGTTCTGAGGATATGACAAGTTCTTCTTCCACAGAGAAGAAACTCGGTCAAACCGGAAACCAACTTGGTAGCACCGGTTGTCAAATAGACCTAAGTCCAGAAAAGATTCTCGGCATCACCGGAAACAAAACCGGTATGACCGAAGACATCACACAGAAGAGACTTGGTCTAGGGCAACTGAAGAACTAATTCCAGAATAGATTCTCGGTACAACCGGACACAAAACTGGTGTAACCGAAGACATCACATATTTGGGACTTAGTCTAGGGCAGCTAAGTCCAAAAGGAATTCTCGGTGCAACCGGAAACGAAACCGGTAGAATCGAAGACAAGACAAACAGGACTTATCCCGGAAGCACCGGTCTTCAAAAGCGGGCATACCGGTTTCCGAAATATGAAACTAGGGCAAACCCTAAGCGGCAGGGTTCCCTAACTCTCCGACACAGAGGTCATTCTCGGCAGCACCGGGTTGAAGACCGGTCATGCCGCAATTGAAGCTCTTCGAGGCTTGAGACGACTAAGTCTTCAAACCTCGCAACAGAGGCCAATCCCGGTACAACCGATTCTTCAAACCGGTATTACTGAGAATCACAGTCTGTGTCTCAGAAAGAGATTTCAAAGAAGACTTCTGAGATTTGATTGAGCACACATGAAGGTTCTTCTTCTAACTTAGATATCTCACCCCTCTTAATATGCGGCTTGTCCTATAGACTCAAATGATCCTTTGATCATATCAAAAACTAGAAAAACACCACTAATCTTCTAGGTCCAAGCCTTCCTTCATCTCTAACTTTTTAGGGGTCGACATCCGCTGGTTAAACCAACTACTTGGGGACTAATCACCTGAATACACTTAGTAAACCATTAGTCCCTTAATCGTTTGTTATTAATCATCAAAACCCATTAGGGGGCACTAGATGCACTTTCAGTCCCCAAGGTAAGTTGGAACAGGCGTTGATGAGCCCTAAAAAGATTGAAAAAGAGATGACACGGAATCGAGAGGCTTAAGGACTGAAAGGATCTAGATTATCGACTAGAGGGGGGTGAATATGAGATTATTAAAAACTAATACCAAAATAAATCCTACACGTGCAGTTGTAAAACTCTAAATAAACCCTAATATGCTAGTGAACAAAATATACAAGGGAACATGGAGGAATGAAAAGAGACAACCATATAAGAAAAACTAGATATGTTGTCAAAGTTTGAGCCTTGACAAGGCTCTACATCCCAGTTGAGGAAGCTTGATGCTATATCAAAGTCAACACCGAAATGTTCTCGTTCCTCAAAGGGCTTGCAGATGCGAAGCCCTTCTCACTCGTGACAGCTCTTCCCCTCGTGGAAGGCGAGCTTCAAACCCTCACAAACTTCTTGGAACTCTTTACAAACTACAAGAAGGCTCCCAAAAAACTCCTAGCCATCTAGCAGATGCCAATATCCAAGAGTACCAGATTTTAATCAGTTCATCTTGGAGATGAACTCTTACTTGATGCTAAACTAAGGATCAATCTCTCTCTCAAATATTTCCTCACAAGAATCAAAACTTGGGCTTGAGGAAATGTGGAGTAGCACTCAAGAGAGTAGATGAATGAATTACCAAAGAGTTATGTGTGCAAAAAAGCTTGGGGGTACATATAGCTAACCCCTAAAAGACTTATAGCAAAGTCGGCAGAACTCGGAGGTTCCGACTTGCACTCGGAGGTTCCGATTTTTCGAAAACAATGACTATATTGCATATACAACTACAGATTTTGGAGGCTTTGACAAGAACCTGAAGACTCTGACTTTCAAAGCAATGGTTGTATAGCGTGTCAGCAACGGACCTTGCAGACGCCGGGCCGGAGACTCTGACTTTCAGAGCATAGCGGACAGAAGCACGCGCTGGCAGTTCTGACTTGGAACCCATACCATTCAGAAAATTTGAATAGCCTTCAGCAAGGCAAAGTCAGAGCCGAATTTCGTAGGTCCCGACATTGCACTCGGAGCTTCCGACATTATGAAGGTACTCAACAGAGAGGATAATAAGCAAGCTTAGAGCTTCCAAATGCTGATTCGTACATTCCGAGATTTCAAAGAATAAGTCCAGAAGGGATCTCAAATACTCTAGAAACTTCCAAGAGTTCCAACTTTCGAGCTCAGAGGACTTAGGTGTTTCTAGAACCGGAACTCGGAGGTTTCGAGATAATCTTAGATGTTCCGGCTTCCTGAAAACTAGACAGATGGGCAACTCGGAGGCTCCAAAGTTCCCAAATTCTTCACACATAAACAGAATCCGGATATTCTGACATCAATGCCAGATGTTCCGACTATTGCTAAAAGTGTGAGAATTGATGGTTTTTAATGCCTCTTTGAATAGAAAAGTTGATTTCTAGCTGAGCATTAGCAAGGCACTCTCATTAGTCTCTAAATATTAGCCTTTCCTAAACTCAATGTGATTCCTCAAATCGTTAAAGAGATAAAAAAATGGTCCTTAACCTTCATTTTCTTCAAGCGATCCTTCCTTAGAACTTTTTAGGGGTCATCAACGCTAGTTATATTATCTCTTTTGGGATTAAATCACCTGATCATGCTTGATGCACATATTAGTCACTTAATCATTTGTCATTAATCATCAAAACCCACTTAGTGGCCAAGATGCACTTTCAATCTCCCTCTTTTTGGTGATTAATGACAACTTGATTAAAATTTCGATTTTGAATATAAAAGAGTGTTGTTTTAGATCCTATGATATAGAGTGAGATCCCTAAAGATGTGCATTATTTAGAATTTTCTTTAAATGCAATACACATGTTGAGGTTATAATGTAAGAGCTCCCCTTATATCTTAGGATCCATGGGCATGCACAGTGTTCAGTTAAGAGTAATAGGTAAAAAACTATGCATGACAAGGTGAACATGGCAAACGATATGGCATGACATATAAATATGAAAATAAAAGTATACAACCATGTTGTCGATGATCGATAAACCGCTGATCTCCGAAAAGCCTCCTCAGCCATCTGGGTGGTTGAAACATACGGGTGATAACGCTGACGTAGGGCTCGCGTAGCTCGTGTGGTCGCCCTGGTGGTCATAAGATCGAAGATCGACCCCGTATGTCCTGGCGTACTCGTCTAACAATAGATTCATATTGTTGTCAGACTCGTCGTCAGGCGAGAGATAGTCGAGATCTACTCGATCGTTCCTTGGCTTCTAATTAATCGGAGGGGTGAAGTTGCCGTAGGACCCCTCGTTCGAGAAACCAGATCTTGCCACGATTCATGGCGGAGATGCCAACAATGATTCATTGGAATTGACAGTCGAGATCCCCACGGTCGGCGCCATCTGTCGATGATCGGTAAACCGCTGATCTTACATAATATGTGGAGAAAAGAGTGTGGGGGTAGGGATACCGAGTGCCAATATGAATCCATACGTTGACAAGGAATTTATACATGTTTGGGCTTCCTGGAGGATAATAACCCTACATCCTGTGGGTCTTATATTGATCTCGAGACAAGGTACAAGAGGGTGTGTCAATCTAGATGAAATCTACACTAGTCGAAGGTGGATGTCGAGATTGATCTTCCCTTCTACTTGCTCAGAAGTCTTCAAATTGGGCTTCTGGCTATCCAAAGCTAGGCGTTCCTCAGATTGAACTTGTGGATCTATTCGAGCGTGCCTTCTCCGTAAGGTCTCGAGTCCTTTTTTAAAGGGTATACCATAACATAGTGGATACAGACTCGTCTCCGAGTAGGACTCATCATCCTTAAATGTCGGAATTGACTTTCTTATTTAAAAATTCCCGAATACCTACGAGTTGTTTTCTTATTGACCTAGAGTACTTCTCCAAGGTACATATCATTCCGGGTGATCATGGTACCCCTAGGTCTCTGTGTATTCATATACGGATATTGTCATCGTATTGTGTAGAGTTGTACTACTCATCGTCAGTGGGCCAATATGCACTTTCAATAACCTTTTCTAGTCCTTTTAGTGATCTAAAGATCAAATTGAGTATATGACAACCGTACTATAAATGGAGAGCTAGTTAATAACATGGAAGAACATAACTTGCTAAGTGCTCAATGAAAATTCTTTCTAAAAGTCTTTGAAAAACTCTATGCTAAACTTAAGTGGTTATCCAAAATATTTGGACCGGTCAACTAGAATATCTGAGTGTGTGTTAGAGTAGGTTTTAGTGTGCTAAATGTTGACCTAGACCCTCCAAATAACGTTCATTCAGAGTATTTGGAATCTTTTAGAGTTCTATCTAGTTGATTTATGCCTCAAGCTTACAATTGGGCTCGAGCTCAGCCCACCAACCTGATGCTGGGCTCAAGCCCAACTCACCCAAGGCTCGAACCAGCTCGAGCTCGGCTCATCAAGGCTCATCTAAAATTTATATTTTTTTTTCAGCCTAGCCAAAAAAGGATAGCCAAACGCTACTGGTTTGTTTCAGTAGAGTCAGCCCCGTGTCTTTCTTATATGGCATGTGCTCTAGCTCCATTCTCCTACTGCACGCGAAGTGGTACTAAACTTACTAATTAGTGCATTGTGTATGTTGTTGCTACAAGCTACAGAGCATGGGCTGACAGTTGTGCTGCAGGCAATTCTCGTGTGGGCCTTCTGCTGCTGAGGATTAGAACTTGAAAAGACGAAAAGGCTATTGTGAGGCGATACGCACAGACGAAGTGACTTCTCGACTGTACATATCTTACAGAGTAGCATGACAGAAACATTGCAGCGGTCCATATGATACAAACATAATTTACAAACTCGAAATACAACATAAGTCTTACAACACATTTCCAAAAGTACGGGGAATTTAAAACCGTTATTGTTTGGTTACAGCAAAAGTCTTAACTACACCTAACCACTCTTACGACCTACTACTCTACTCGGTGTTGTCTTCGTCGCGGAACTCGACGTAGTAGTCGACGCCTTCGTCCTCCTTCGTCGTCGCCTGCTCCTCGGGAAATTCTTCGTCGACCTCGACGTAGATCACCTCCTCCTCCGTCGTCGGCTCACAATCTACTCAAAGGAATTAGATAGAGGGATGAGTACAAAAGGTACTCAACAAGTCCAGGAATAGCAAAGAGGTGTTTGATGCACTAACTACTGAGAACGATAACGTTCTCCAAAAGCAATGCAGTTTTGTAAGGTAAGGGAGTCAAGTTTTAGTTAAAGAGACTAATGATCTCCTGTCTCACAAGCTGCTAAGATTCCCGATGAATCCCTTTCTTGCCGGGTTCGCAGTTCCAACCGGGAACACGGAGTGACAATGCCACGATTCAATACACTCTGCAGAGGTGCACAACTGTACCCACAAACAATCAATAGTCATGGAGTTCATGTCGTCACATGCACAACCAGACCGTCAAATCACAGAGCCGTTTCACCGCCCGCTCGGTTATACCCCGCGTCGCAGTCCTGCACTACGGGCAAGGACTACCAGTCTCGCATTGATACTACGGATACAACGCTTGTGGATAGCCAACGGCTAGCGCCACCTTCCCAATAGCTGATACTCCGGATACAACTATTGAGGTCTTCCTTTCCCGGGGGAGTATAGACCTAGGGTAAAGGGTACTTTAGCTCAGCCCCGCCCATACAGGGTATGTGGTATGCGCGATCACTACGACCCTTAAGCACAATCGATCATTGGTTGCATTAACCTTATATGAGACTTTCCCGTGTGATAAAATCCACCTTCCAACGTGCTACCCGCACCCTTTCCATGATTTCATCACCCACCATGCTATCGCCCAAGAACCGGTGATCCAAATAAAACAACAATTGCTTGATCTTTAGAAAATAGGTTTTTATTTGTGCATGTTATAGACAAGAGGGAAGTTTTGAAAAACATTCTCAACGGACGTGAACAAGAAACTAGACTTGCCTGGTAACGGATAGGTAGTGGAGTTCGACTGGTCGGCTCGCTGAACTCCGGTTTCTGAAGAATAAAACCGATAAAGTCCGATAAGGACTTATTCCAAAAGAATTCCAATATGAATGCAACTACTATGGCATGGCATGTATGAGATGATGTTTTTGCGTTAACATTTTCCTATGTAAAGTTTAGAGATGATTCTTTTAAACACTTTTTAGAAGATTTGAATTTTATGAAGAAATAATCAAAACTTAACCATTTTAACACTTGATTTTCTCTGTTTAATATTCTAATTCAATTTTCTTCTTAAGTAATTTTGGCGATAACCTTTTAAGAAGTTAGCTTAGAGTTTAACTCTCTTTTCTAAAGAAGAACAATAAGGTTAATTCAACTAGAATAATTTACAATTTTGCTAAGGTTTAATTTCATGTTTGTAGGAAGAATTAATCATTCTTCATTTTTCTTGTGGCTTAAACACACTAAAATTTCCATGTTATTCCTTAACATATGTATATACATATATACATCTAACTAAAATTTCCATGTTATTCCTTAACATATGTATATACATATATACATCTATTGTCTTCCTTTTATCATTTTGCTTCTTTTCACCTTTAGGTTTAAAATGAAACAGAGGGACATATATATATGTGTGTATTTTTATTGTCCTTAAGTTTCTATATGCTATTTTCATTTTATTTTCATTATCTACTTATTATTTTTCCCCTTATTTCTTTTATTCCACTCCTCTTTCTCCACTTCTACCTACACCCTCATCTCTCTCTCTTCCCATCTCCCGACCGGGTGCTCCCCTGCTTCCTCTACGTGCCGCCGCCGGCTCCTCTCGAACTCTCCCCCGGCGCCACCGGCGCCTCCTCTCCTCTGGACACACCACCGCCGCCTAGAGCCTCGGGCTCGGGTCCTCTGCGCCGCCGCCTTGCGCCGCCAATGGTGCCGCCGCCGGCTTCGTCTGCGTGCCCGAGTGCCGCCCCAGTCGCTCCCTTCGGTGCCGCTCGTCACCGGTGCCCCCCATCACCTCGCCTCGGCCGCCGCCCGGGATGGTTGCAGCCGGCGTCGCAGCCCCACCGCCGGTGGTGCTCCGCCGCGCTCGCCTCCCGATGGTGGCGCGCCGTGGCTCCCCTTGCCACTAGCCTCTCCTCTCCGGTAAGCACTCCCCTATCTCCTCTCTGATTCTATTTCCCCCAATTCCTTAGTTCTAGGGTTTCTAAGCCGATCCGATTGCTATTCCTTCCTCTCCGGTCATTTCATTCGGTTGAGCAATTGATGGTGATGATGAAATTTTACCAGTGGCCCCAATGAACTTCCTAATTCAATCACTTATTTATGTGATGACCTAGCCGGAAGAAAAGGTTAAGGAACATAAAATCTTACTAAGAACAGAACTATATTTGATTTTTAGCTGTTTCTGTGATGTTTGATTTCTCCTGATGCATCTAATTTCCTTTGACTTAGGCCCAATTGAACATTAGTTGACGCCTACACTTGGCTTTTGCCTACTGATGTTGGATAGCATGCGTAAGCTTGAGGCTTTCTTTACTGATAAGAACAGATTCTACACCATGTTGTTTTTTTGATGCCTCAATACACATATATGTGTATCTGTTAGCTATTAAATTGAAGAACAGATGCTGCAATACAGATCCCTATTTGATATTCAGTTTTGTGATGACTAAATTGGGAAAGAATTTGAGAAGGTGTATGAAATCTGATAAGGACATCTACTGCACATGATTTATATTGCTTATCTGTTGCTTCCATTTTGCATATACCCAAAATCAGTTGATTAACTGAAAGAATAGGTACTACACTGCTGCCTATATGCTGCCTTGACATATGTATGTGTGATGATTCTCTAAGGAGAATCTAAAATCTGAGATAAGAACAAATACTTCACTAGTTGCCTTACCTACACCCTGTGATGATTTTTAGCTGAGGTTTTGTTTAAGAAATTTGTGGTGTTAGCTGATAAGAACAGATACTGAGCAAGCTGCCTACTATACAATTCCTATGATGCTATGCAATCTGACGGTCTAAATACCATCTACCATCAAGTCTCTAAATCATATATGAACTATGATGGATGTTTCGGATGGAAACCTACCCTTTTGGCTGGTTGAAGACAAGGTTGGCTTCCTCTCTTTGCTTTGGTTGATCCTTCTCCTCTCCTTAGCGGTCCCAGTTTCTTGGGGTTTGGTCCCTCTTCGCCTTGTTGCTCTTCACGACTGGATGGCCTTCTCCTTTACTCCTCAGCTGAGGTTCTTGCTGATCCTCCTGTGAAATGGTGGTCTGCTGTCACACCCCGATTTTCCAACACCCGAAAATTAGGGCCAACAAAATTTTTTTTAGTAATAATGCGAACTGAAATACACCTAATTAAAAACTTTATCGCAAGTCGTGCCAAGCCGCCAAGCGACGCAAACCAAAACCCTAACGCAAGGATAAGGTAGCATCTGCGCTATATGCGCCGATACCTCCACGGCACCCCGCGGTAGCTTAGCCCAAGCCGAGGCAGGGAAGTTCCGAGAGTTTCCATAGCCTCTCCATGCCTTGCCACACTCCAGAATCCCGGTGCCATGCCCCAGTTTTCTATCTGCTTAATTAACCCCAACCTCCTCTCTAAACCCTAGCGCGGCGAAATCGTTCAACAGGACACCTGCGACCGCGACGCCTTGTCGTCGAACGGCCCGAGCCGAGATGCAAAGATTCCCAAAGGTTTCCGTACCTTGCGTCATCTTGCCGTGTTTCAAAACCCTAGACCCGTGATCTCATTCCCCTTTCCCCTATTTAAACCTAATTCTTTCTAAAACTCTAACCCGTCGATAGCACCGCCCCCAATCCTAAACATATATACGGGCATACCAGCAATGCTTGCCCAAAACTTATCTCCCCGGACTCCCTACCATTATCCTAACCCTGTCGCCAAGTGTATGTGGGCACATACACTTAAAATTCTAGTTCAATAAACTAGGTGATCTCTCGGCCCCGACAATTCAAAATAAATTCTGGGAACTCCCTAACGCCCATAACAACTCCAATATTAAATAATGTAGAGTTGTGTAGTAAAAATATTTAAATCAATGTCAAATTAAAGTTAAAGATGGATGGAATGTTTTCCTAGAATCCTAGAAAATTCTACCACTCTCCTGACATCATTCTTAACCTAGTTAGCAAATAATTTTTGAACCATCCATTCGAAAATTCAAGTTAATTCAAATATCCGTTCAAGCTGATCCTGAGATCAGGATTCCAACCCTCCTAAATTCTCCAATTTTCGTGGAACACCTTCAACATATTGTTGATCTATTCTTCCAATGATATGCCACGACCGCTGTATATTTTCTCTCTCTAAGAGTCCTCGGAGACCCAGTCCAAAATAGCTCTCCCTGATATTTTCCCTTCCCTTTTGCTAGGGTCACCCAATGCGTACCAACCGAAATCCCTTGCTTAGCCTTACACGTGGACCCCGGCCTCCTTACTCAGCTTCTTCTCCGTGTCCTCTTCCTCCTCTGTTTCCCATCCCCTGACCTGTGCGCTGCTCCCTCTTGACACGGCAGCACCACTGGTACGAAATCAATGCCAAACTCCCCTGTGCAGCACCAGCTCCAACATCACCAGCCATGTGCTCCTCGCCTTGCTCCTTTGACCACGGGACCGAGCTGTTCTAGATATTTCCGAGCTCCTTCACATCTTCCCCCACACTCTGGTACGCAGGAGCTGAGCTCCCTTCTTCTGCCTCAACCCCAAACTCCACCCAGGAGCATACTCCCCATCCCCCAACCTTGCACCCGAGCCCTTCATGGCCCTCTTCTCCGAGCTCCGTTACAGCCAAGCCCCAAACTCCTTCAACACGAGCTGCTCTTCTTCTGCATTCCTCCTCCCAAAGCTGCACCTCCCTTGAGCTCAGATCTGAGCTAGCCAAGCTCCCTCAGCTCCAGCACCTCCCTCTTCTCCTCTAGACCACCGCAGCCAAGCTCAAGCCCCATCCCCAGCTTGGCCGAGCTGCCAACTTCCCCATACGCCCAATCTCCAACAGCTGTCTCCCCAAATCGAGCACCTCCGGCCACCGCATCCCGAGCACCAGCACTGCCGTCTCCCTCAAGCACCGCCGCCGGTGGCAAGATGCCAAGCCGCCGCCGGGCGCTACTTGCACCGCCCTCTCCCAGCCAGGCCACGAAAGCACTCTCCTCCAAGTCCGGCGAGGGAGCCATCCCATGGCCACCGGATCGAGTATACTCCCAAGTCCCAACGACCTCCCCCGCCGGCACATTCTCCCCCATTCCTCAACCGTTCTCTTCCGCAACTCCTCTCCAGATCCAACTCGACCTGCTCACGCCCTGCCGCCGCCGCTGCTCAGTTTGGGACTCCATCACCGCCGGCCGCCCTCACCTCCTGGAGCCACCCCTCAGTCAGGTCTGCTGCTCAAGTCCTCCCGCTCCCCGGGCCAGAGCCGCCGCCCCCTCTGGTGCCGCCGCCGGTGAGCTACCCGGGGCAAGTTTTCCCCTTGCCGCCGACTACCCTCGCCGGCATCCCAACTCAGCGCCGCTGCCCCGATGCAACCGCGCCCTGGAAGTCCATCGGCCACGAGCTCCGGTCCCGCCGCCGCTTCCCCTTGGCACTAGCCGCCGCACCAGCCTTCAAGCCCCTGCCGCCGCCCCGTTCCAGATGCCCCGTCGCCGGCCCTGTAAGAGATTAGCTGCCGCTGTTCAGCCCCGTGGTCCTCTATTCTCCCTCTCTGTTCCCTATTAATCGAGCTGACTACAGTGACCTCTCTAGCTAATACACACACATCTCAGCTCATGGTCACTAATCCGCTAGCTAGCCCTAAGTGAAGTTTCGAAACCGTTTAAATTCCAGACCCCGACATTTCTCACGCTTATATGTCCTGTATACCTCGGGTTATATCCAGACGTTTAATATAAAACAAATTCAACATTTTAATTCTAGAATCAGAAAGGGATTAAAAATGTTTAAAGGATTGTTTCAATTAAAACGTCAAATACATTTGAAGGTACCTATCTCGGTAATAGCTTAAACCATCTCCAGGCCAATCGGTGAACGTCCAGAACATTTCTCCTAAGCCCTAAGGCATGTTCCAACAAGTTTTTGACCTCCGTCGTATTCTGAAACCCCTGGTTTAATTCCGCATTGTGGTTCGAGAAATTCAAAAGTTAGAGTAGTTTTAAGGCCTTAACGGTAAGGACTAGAGTTAGGGTATTCTTTTCCCCTCTTTAAAAGTCACACACGCGCTACACATGCCATATTCAGTTGCAACCCCAAAGTAAACTTCCACCCTATGCAATATATTCAAGTGAAAAGTTCTCCGATTTCCAAAAACTCTTAACGCTATCCTCTACGACCCATGTCTACAGTCATTTAGAAAACCCTAAAACGTATTCACCCTAGCTCAGTAGAAGCCCTAGGGGTTCCATCTCGGCCGAGAACCCTAACCTACCCGAGTACCCTTTTAGGAATGCCCACCGGAGCCCTTAAGCACGACACTCGATAGAGTATAACCTTAGCGGTGTCTTGAGTTCCAAGTATACCTAAAAACCTGCGTCGTGCCGCAGTGATTTAAAGAAAGTAAAGAAGCCCAAATCATTGATATGCCGTGAGTGGGTATTTGTCGCTAAGTTAACATAAGATACCTAACCCTAACCCCAAAACTGTTTAAAACCAAATAACTTAACAAGAGCATTATGATTTCATGTGTTGATTCTTCCGGTTCTATATTCGATGTTCTTGGTTCTTCCTCGTACCGTTGTTTATTCGTTGCTCTTCGACGTGTAGATACCGACGTTAGGACTTATCGCACGGAGGAATTCGGACGAGTGACGAATCAGGCTCAAGATCGAGATTTGGCCAATATCCGCCAGGCAAGCTATTTCCACCTTGACCATGTTGAAATCCTATATTTGTGACGTTAATTATTTTGTTTATGAAATTGCACGCTATGTGTGTAAAACCGTTATTTTATGTAGACCTAGTTATTCCTATTAGATGCACGGCTTAGGCCGATGAACCCTATCCTTGTAACCCTAGTATTAAGTGCTGATCCTCGAACGATCGGCAATTTTCGGAGTATAGGCGATAGCCCCGCTTAGCCCTGCTATAGTGAAAACTAAGTTTTATCAATGCGATGGGATTGGGATCAAAACCCTCGGTGTGTAAATGCATACCGAGGTGCCATTTACAAAGGAATGTTTATTAAAAACCCTGAATGAGATGATGGAGGATTTGGATTCAGGCAGGAATGCTAAGGGAGTTTGAAGGTGGTAAAGTAGCCGGTCGCTACATGAGGAAGGAAATAGCCGGGTAGCCGGTTGCTACCCGAGGAGATGGTTGGATAAGGAGTCCTGCTCGAATCAGTTAAGGACCGAACCTAAGTGCCGCTAAATCAGTTCCCCACCGTACGTCCACATGTCCTTTATGGGAAGGACTGGACCTGGTACCTCGTCTAATACCGGAGTCCGGAATCGTGGGAAGTTAGGTTGAAGTGCTAGTGGATCCGTAGAATCCCTAGAGGATCTCCACGGGACTGAGTAGGGGAAAAGCTCTTCATGGGTCTCACCGTATTGTGGGGGTAAAGCTCAGTAGAGTCCTACAAGGTACGTGGAACATGGTCCGACACAAAGGGGGAGAGTCCCATCTCTGTCATTCGAGATGAAGAGGGTTGGGTAGTCCTCCTAGCGAGTCCGGCTCTGGTGTGAACACGGGAGAAGGGTCTCGTTGTAGTAGCCCTGTCAGTATACGGTGCACAGTGTACCCAGGGTGACCTATATCTTGTGGGTAAAGCCGTACCACCTCTGCAGAGGGTTAAAATCTATTCGAATAGCCGCGTCCTCGGTCATGGACATGAACTGGTAAGGCCACACACTGGTTAGACTGAGTTTTGTTTGTGAAAGCTGGGAAATGGGATTAAGGACGTGGGCATGATGTGTCCACAGTGAGCAGTTTAAGCTACGGTCTGGTAGCAAGGAACTGCAGAAGAGGAAACCTAGCCCGGGCCGCGTGGAGGCAGCGCGGGTAGGTTGTAAGGATTGTTCGAGGCGGTAGGCGGAGCTACCGGCCTCTAGTCGACGATTGTTTTGCTGGGTCATCCAGCACCGAATGCTGTCTCGACAGAGACGAATTTTCGTTTTCAAAAATGCTCTTGAATCTATTATTCTGTATTTCGCACAAGAACTTACATTTCCGCACAACTTGCAACTTAGGTTAGAGCCATCCTTTGAACTATTCCCTGCATGAAATATTGCCGTATATTTCCTCCCGTGGGAAATAGCTTGCGAGTACATTCCATGTACTCACCTGGCTTGTTGATTTGGCCAGACGAAGGAGACGTCAAGTCCAAAGAAGCTTACGATCGCGAAAGCTAGGGCGTAACCCCAGTCAGTTGCCTGTCGGGTATGGCATACTGATGGGCCACATCTCCACTGAATTCCGCTGCAAGTTTATAGCCGTTGGGCTACAGGTATCAGATCATCGACCTTATCGGTCTATTTAATTATTTACGCATGTATGACAATGATATACAGGTTAACTCGTGTGTATCGGCTACTGATCCAGGGACCGATACAGTAATCACGAGGGAGTTCCCGGCCTTAAAACCGGGGGCGCCACATCTGCTAAGGGTGGGCTCGGTGGCTACTGGTGTGGTACTGCTGGTCACTTGCTTTAGCACTACCTCTACCGAGTTCTACTTGATACTACTACCTCCTGCAGCTATACTGACCTATCCATTAGTATTTCCTTGTGGATATTTGTCTGGTTGGCTGATGAGCTTGGCCTCAAGATTTTTACCTTGGTTGCCTTACTTGCTAAGAAATCTGACATTGGTCAATGGGTAAAAAGCTACCATTCTTGCTGCCTTGTTCACACTTGTTGCCTCGGTTCAGTTTATATGTGGCTGCTAAATTCTCACTCGATGGCTGCTGCCTAATACTTCATGGAATTTGACTATGGTCAAAAAGTGTGGCTAAAGGATATTCATTTGATAAATGGTTGCCTTATCCAAGGTTTTGCTTCACCAAAAACAATTTCTTTTCAAACCAAAATCATGGAGGCAATATAGTTTTAGGAAAAGCAAAATATATTTTACTATTCTTCTCACCTCTTTTATCCCTAATATAAAATATAATAGATTCGTCCGATGAGGGTCTTAGCCACGTGGCCCTCGGACATTTTCGAAAACAAAATGTTTTACAAAACTATTTTTAAAAACTAAAAATTACTTAGGTCATCGGCACTAATTTGCCCCCGCAGCTAACCCTGCGGACGTCGGCGAAACTGTGCCGATAAGACCACTTGTATTTAAAATCCATGTTTTCGAAAACCCTTGCCTCCTATAGCAACGGCGGGACTCCAATGGTCTCGAGTGCCCATACTCGATGACCTTGGATGACCGCCAACATTTTCGAAAATCTTTCGCCTCCGGCTCTTGGTGTTCCTCGACGACTCAGAATTTGAAAACTCGAAGACTTGAAGATTCAAGAATTAGGTTAGATGATGTATAGGTAGAATCTTGATCATGTACTTTTCCATTTCTTCTTCTTTATTCCTTTGTAACAATGTTGTATCATGACATTCGTACTGTTCTATTGATTAATAAAGTTTCTATTTAAATTTCATTTGCATTCTATCTTATATGAATTCTAAATGCCATGAGTAAAATGAATGCGATGCGAGTGCACAACAATTTCCCCCCTCTCTCAACCTAATTTCTGACGTTCCTCGGTAGATCCGGGTCAACTCGACAGCGCGAGTTGTTCCACGACTTCCACCTCACGCCTCTCTCGACTAACGCTAGAATTAGGATTCTCACATATTGACACATGGCCACTTGGGTTGATATTTCATATGGGCTTGTGTAGCAAGCACCGTGCTGTCTTTTTTATTTTAGACCTGTACGTTATGTTTTTCCCTAATGAAAGGATAAGAAGCGCAATAAGCATACATAGGCCTAGTTTGGGACAGTTCCAGCTCCCAGCTTCACGTCAGATTTGAAGATTAAAAGCTAAAATAAAATAGTTTATATATCCATTTTTAGTATACAATGTCAATAAAATATGACTTCTAACCATCTTCGATTTACCTCCAGTTTCAGCTTCACGAAAAAGTGAAGCTATGAAGACTCAGTTTTACTTTTTCATAGAGCTAGAGCTGTCCTAAACGGAGCATAATTGCACAAAAAATGGTCAGAAGGGATGCTAAACGGTTCTTGTGCCTATGCTATTCTTTCGAGGGAATTGAAGGCAGATGTCATGATACATTGGACCGAGCCTTATCAAACTTTTCCAGCACGAGCTTATCAAGCTCGCAAGCAAGTTTAGGCTCAAGTTTAGCTAACTTAGGGGTGGTTTGGAACATAGGAATTTTGTAGGAATTTTGTAGGATAGGAATTTTATAGGAAAATTTTCCTTTGGGTCATTTGGAACATAGGAATAGGAATAGGAATAGGAAAGGAAAATTTTCCTACGCTATAGATTTCACAGGGTTAGAAACATGAGATTGTACCTCTTGGAAATTTTCCTGCGGGCGTCTGCTTGCTCGCGCGCCAAAAAGCCCGCGAAGTCCGGCCAGCACCTTCGTGGCTCCTGTGTTACCAAACCCTTTTCTTCTCTCAGAAAAACAAACGTGGCAACGGGAGAGGCGGCGGCCGGGCGACAGGGAGGGCGGTCTCGTCCGGCCAGCAGGGGCAGCCGAGCCGGGGGCAAGCGCGCGGCGGCGGCCCGACTCGGAGCGCGCGGCGGCGGCCGGCGGCCGAGCAGCTCGCCCGCCCCGCTTAGGGCAAGCACGGGCGGCGGCCGGCGGCCGAGCAGCTCGCCCTCGCCGCTTAGGGCAAGCACGGGCGGCGGCCGGACTCGCAGCGCGCGGCGGCGGCCAGCGACCGAGCAGCTCGCCCTCGCCGCTTAGGGCAAGCACGGGCGGCGGCCGGACTCGCAGCGCGCGGCGGCGGCCGGCGGCCGAGCAGCTCTCCCTCGCCGCGCCACGCGCCGCTTGTGCGTCCTCCTGCCGGCCCTGACCGGCGGCCACCGGCTCCTGCTCCGGTTTTTTGAGGTCTCGGCGTTTCGTTGCTCATCGCTTCTTCACTTCTCCTTGTGTTTGCCTCTCTTGAGCAGCTCGATCGATCAGCCTGGGTGCTGCTAATTCTTTGTTCATACACATTTATAACTTCTACTGCTAGCTTAATTTCTGCCTCCATCTTGTCCCATAGTTAAAATTACTTGATATAGATTCTATGTATAGCAACTGATGAGCCTGTGCCATTTTCAGATGAAAGTTTACAAGCTGGTAGTTTTCGGGAACTTCAATCAAGTGGGAATTCCACACTTGTTTTCTTACAAATCTGTTTTATGTGCATGATAATTCAGAATTGCAGTTCCCGTCAGGCTTGATGACCTTCTTTGCACCCTTATCAGTGCCTGCCATTTCTAACTCCTGAACTTGTCGCAGGTGTTCCTGGTGCTGTAGTCTCGCACACCATGCATGATTCCTCGACAAATCTCACTAAAAAATTATGCTTCCATCAGTTTGCAAGAGATTAAGTACTATAGATACGACGTGATAAACATTAACTCAACATGATAAACAATAACCGGACATAGGACCGAAGGTAAGAGGGCTATAGCACCGGTCCTACTCAGAACACGCAAAGAAACAGATAAGTAATATTTGACAAAAGTAATGAATACTAAGCAATCTAACCTCTCTTGACCTACCACAACCGCTTCCTTTTATCTATATTTGAATCTGCCATTATAATGAATGTTAGTGCTTATGTGTTCTAGCAATGCTCTCCCCTCTTTTTTTTAAGCAGCAATGTGATGACAAATTATGGCAGGCAAGTTTGGTATCTGAGGGCAGAGTAGTAGCTGGTTAATTTAGTGGGATTCATTAGGACCAATTGTACCAAACGAATGCACATGGAGTTAGCTAATTAGGTGCAGCCATTAGCTACTTAGCACAATTTCTTGCATGCTCCAATAGAGACCAACATTCCTCAAGAGACCAACTTGATTTTGCAATGTGTTTTACTTTTTCAGATGGCTGATCACCGTAGTAGGTTCGATAGGCATGGCTTCCCTGATGGAGAGCCTGACGATAGGAGTACAAGGCCTCATCAACAAATTTGTATGCAGCCCGGTGATGTTCGGGAGCTAGATCATAGGAGTGCAAAGCGTAAGTTATATTAATACAATGATTTGGGTTTTGCACGTCATTTTGCAAAATGATGTAGCTCTTTTCTGTACAAAACGAATTTCAGGGGCCACGAAGAGTCTTCCTCGAGCTAAATGGAGCCATCAAATGAAGACATTCCTTATTGAGTTGCTTAAAGATTACAATGTTCCAGGCTATAGAACTCAAAATGCTTGGAGTAAAGAGGCATGGACTAATATTGTAAATAGAATGAATCAAAAGTTTAGCTTATCACTCACTCTTGCCCAAGTGAAGCAAAAGGAACAGGACCTCAAAAAAGACTTCCGTACTGTGAAGGATCTAGTGGGTGAGAGTGGTTTTGGCTGGGATCCCAATAGAATGATGGTCGTTGCACCAGATCAAGTTTGGGAGACGTTTGGTGAGCGTACAAGCAAGGATGCACTCATATGGAGAGAGAAATCATTTCCATATTTTGATGATTTATTTATTTTGTACGAAGGTAAGTGTTTACAAGGATTTGTTTGATAGTTTTTCCCTATCTCATGTCAATATTCTGTACCATCAACCACTTCCATTGGTTTGCAGGTCATTATGCTGAAGGGAGGAATCGCCGCGGCATGGACCATTATGCAAGCAAGTCAAAGCAGCCTTCAAATGTAGTATCAGCATATTCACCACCGCAAAGGGCTGATAGTCATGTCCGATCACCATCGCCTATACATGTCACTGATGAGCCATATATGAATTTTTCGTTGGACGAAGAGGATGAGATGGGCAGTGCATATTCCTCCAAGCAACAACATTCATTTTTACCCCCCATGCGCTCCGCACAGATGTCCTCCCAGTTTGTTACAACACCCGAGATGCATGAATCAAAACGGGCGAAGCGAACGAAGGTTAGTGAATTTCAAGAAAGGTACTTGCAGCTCAAACAGGAAGAAATAGATCGATTTTCAGCCATCGAGGAGAAGAAGCTTGAAGATCCATATAGCATCAGCAAGTGTGTCAGAACACTTGAAGGGTTAGATGGTTTACAAATGTCTGATGTGGTGATGGCAGCAGATATATTCAAAACTAAGGAAAATAGAGAACTTTTTCTTTCATTCTCTAGTGATGAACTACGGTTGGGTTGGATCAAAAAACAAATTAGGCAGGTCCAAACAAATTACTAGTTGGGCGTTGTGAAGGGTAACATATTTTGGGTGTTTTGTTGGGCTGGGTAGCTATACTTTTGACAAAGCTTAAGGGATACCAAATCTCTCAGCTATTAGCATGTTACAAAGTCTGCTGGGTCTTTTGTATGACGGACTAATTAACAAGAATGAAGTTACAAAGTTGTTCCAAATAATCTATCTGAACTACGAGTTTTATCAATATGCTAAAGACAATTTTCATTTTGGATGTTAGAATGAAGCTACGTTCTGACCTAGTTATTTATTGGGATGAAACTTATGAAATGCTTTGGTCTGCATTGTACTACAAGGAAGCTTCGAAATAGTTTTAGTTGTGCATGGCGAAGGTTAAAAAGTTCCTTGTAGTTCTGTGGTCTTTGTCGAGCTCTTCCTTACTCTTGCAAATGGTATCTAGTTGCACGGTACGGTGCCAAAAATTGTGGTGTATTTGCATAACCTGCATCGACAAGGTAAAATTTACCAGGTGGCACTTGAAACCCATGGTTGATTGCATCTTGTAGAACCCTTGCATCTGAGGCTGAACCCTCCCAACCAGCATGCACATGTACAAATTTAAGATCAAAATCGCAGGCAACCATAACATTTTGTGAGAGTGTTTGTTTTCTGTTTCGATATGGTTCTTGTTGATCTACTGGAATAGTCATTGGGATGTGGATACCGTCAATAGCACCAATGCAGTCCTGCATACGAAGTATTGTTGTAAGAGATGTTCTTTTTAGGAAGACATGAAACAATCTCGTTATTTTTACATTGTGAAATAGAAAGAATCGGAGAACACATTCTTACAATGAAATAAGGAAAGAAGTGTGGTCTTCCCAGGATATGATGTGGCTGAACCGAAGGTGGGCATATGTAGATGCATGTAAGCTTTGTAATTGCATCAACCACTGCTCCAAAGTGTTTGCTGATTGTTTCTGCACTATGCTGGAACCTATCTTGCAAGGTCTGATTACTAGCATTTCTTGCCACTGCATATAAGAATATGGCAACTTTTTCTTCTAATGAGACCTCTCTTGAATCAGCAAGGAGTTTTTTCTCACGCAGCTTAGCAACCAAGGCATGAAAAATGTCAACCTCCATACGGAATTGCCTTTTGCATAGTCTCTCATGCCCAGTGAGAATTTCATTGACATAAATAGCTCCCGGCAAACTAGATGTATGCATTGGTTGTTTCTCAGCTGCTCCCATGGTCGGGAGAACAAATAGCATGAATTCATCTTCCATACGTGATCTTCGTTGATAAGTTGGATTCATTGCAATTAGCAGTATGCTTGTTCAATCAATATATATGTTCTGTAAAGATGTACTCATGTAAGCTAGGAAGATGTACTAATTTGGATCCATTGCAATTACCCTTTCTATATATGGGTTCAAATTAACATGCCTTATCTGAAGTAACATGAAAAGAATCAATATTTCCTGCGGACCACCTTTTCCTAAACTACGGAGTAATTCCTAGGAGAGTCTGTGGAGTTCCTAAATTACTTTTATCCTCAAAACTAATCTACCCAATATGCAGCTGCCGCAGATAGAAATATAAAACTAATCTACCCAATATGCAGCTGCCGCAGAGAGAGTCCGAGAGGAAGAGATCTCATCGGAGGGAAGAGCCCCTGGTGACTGCAGTCGACTCTCAGAAGATGAAACAGGTAGCATTTGGCCCTTAAGAGGTAAGCAAAATCACAAATATCAACCCTAGATATAGCTCCAACAATTGTTGTAAGATTGGGTTTTAATCCCATACTTTTTGAAACAGATTAGAGAAATTAAGTCACTAGAGCGACCAAGATATATATAACATAGCTTTCCTAGGTGCATATAGAATAGAATGATTTGCGATGGAACTTAATTATTTCCTTTAAGCAAATCACTATGACTTAGTTGAAAGATTGATCTATAAGAAAGCATCATTATGGCAAAAGGAATTCAAACAGCAACATAATGCAAGTAAGGACAGGCTATATAAACAAAGACATGACACAAAAGAATAGAATTCAAATGTTACACTTGCAGAAATCTAGATAATGCAAAAGCTAAGTTAAAGTTGATACTGCCATATTTTACATTTGTACCTTTTCCCCTTGTTTTCTCTAGAAATGAACACAGAAACAAGGTAAATACCAAGAATTTCATGATTGTGAAAATTTCATTATGCTGCATGACTATGGGAAAAGATGATCTTACAGGATATGAGTTCCAGCTTGGTACTTGAACAAGACCCTGTGGTACAATCATCGGTGCATAGTTTGAACCTCTTGCGCCGCGCTGCGGGTGGTCGCCGGTGCTGGATGCGCGCACTCGCCGGTGCTGGCTCCTGCGCTCGCCGCTGCTGGGCTCCGGGCGCTGCGGGTGGTCGCCGGTGCTGGCTCCTGCGCTCGCCGCTGCTGGGCTCCGGGCGCTGCGGGTGGTCGCCGGTGCTGGATGCACGCACTCGCCGGTGCTGGCTCCTGCGCTCGCCGCTGCTGGGCTCCGGCCTCGGGCGCCGGGAGTCGTGGGGGAAGGGATAAGCACAGGCGGCGGCACCGGGAGGCGTGGGGGTTAGGGCAAGCACTGGCGGCGGCGGCGAGAGTCGGGGGGGTGGGGGAGGAGAGGAACGGGGGCGGTGGGGGAGAGAGGAAAGGGCTAGTTGTTTGAATTCAATTTAAAAAAATATGTGTTTCCTATCCTACAATCCAAATGATATACTTTTCCAATTCCTATGTTTTGAGTTCCTATAGGATTTGAGAATCATGTCATTTCAATTCCTATAGTTTTCCTATACCTATATTTTTCCTATCCTGCGTTCCAAACCACCCTTTAGATCTCGAGCCGAGCTCGAGTCGATCCTGAAACAAATCAAATCCGAGTAGCTTGTGGAGGTCAAGCTTTTTTGACAACCATCAAAGCCTTCTGTGATCTAAGTAAAAAAAAGCCAAAGCCTTTCTACCTCCTTCTGCTCTCTCTTTCTTCCTCCATTCGTACACCTCCCATCCACCAAAGCCGCCGCCGGCCACCGGCCACCGGCGGCAGCTGTACTCGCCGATTTGCTCTTCCAAAGCAGCTGGGCGCGAGGAGCTCCCGCCCCCGCTTCCCTGCTGCGGATTTTGGGTTGTCACCCAACGGTAAGCCTCGGTTCCAGCCTTCCAGGAAACCCTTCCCTAACTCTCTATCAATCTCGCCCTGGCGCTCGCGGTCACGTCGTCGTCGCCCTCTCCCTCGGTCCGGTCGGCCTCACCTGCGCGAGCGCTGAGTAGCCGAGCCTCGAGCAACGGTAGGATATTCGGTTTTACCCGCGGATTATAGTCTTCGTCTCTCTCTTATTGCTGAACTGCTAGGGATTCTTGATTTAGTCTGATCGATTTGCCCATATAAAATAATGAGCCAGCCAGAGCTGCACTTCTCTGTATCGCTTCGTTCTTCCTCCTCTGTTTCTCTTCGCTCTAGCGCCGCCAGGAGAGCTCGGCCGGCCTGCCGACGGCATCGGGGACAAAGTTGAGCTGCTGCACCGAGGTAGCTCGCAATCCTGTCTCCATATTCCTGCTCTCTCTCTCTCTCTCTCTCTCTCTCTCTCTCTCACCCACTCTCGCCCGAATGTGGCAGGAGCGGCACGCCCAGCCCAGCGGCCGACGGCGGCGACTGCAGCAGACCGCTACTCCGGCGCCCTCGCAAGTGGAACATCCAGCAGGTATACTCTCTTTTCTTCCCCTTTGCTTCTCAGTCTAAGCCCTATTTTAATTCCAGTTTGTACGAACACTTGGTTTTTGTGAGATGAAATTGAGTTGCAGTTGAGGGAGGTTGGGGAAGAGAGGTAAAATGGATCCAATTTGTACAAGGTAATCTCCCCCCTGTAAAATGGATCCTCTCATGAAACCACTTTTGTGAAAAAATTAGAGAGAAAATATGGCATAGAGAGCTTCAGGAGCTGTAGGGAGCGTTCTGTACTCCCTGTACAGAGAGCGAACCATCCCTGCTGAGCTGCGTGGTGGAAAAAAAGGAGCAGGGGTAAAGTTGTCTTTTTTAAGCAATAAAAGGGTTAAGTGATTATTACTTTTCGGAAAAACACCCCTTAGGGCAAATCATCAGAGGCTCATCCAACTTCAGGGCATTTCATCGAGAGGCCGCTCAACTAGGGCATATTCTCGAAGGTCAAGCAACTTCAGGGCAAATCATCTATATTCCCTTACTATTTACTGATACCGAACTGAATAATTTGGTATTTTCTGGTACAGTGGTACTGAACCTTATTACCGAACAGACCGAATGAACAGGGCTGTTGTCCCCCCTTTCCCCTTCCACTATTACAGATTTCTGAAAGCATTATTCCCTACCCCAGCTATTGGACCCTAGCCTTAATCCGGTACCTACCAGCCATTTCAAGTTGCTGGCACTATTTACCAGATTGTGGAAATGAACACAGGGAAGCTCCACAGACCAGAAGGAGCAGGTCTTTGTTCTTGCAGAGTCATATTTTAGTGTCTTCGAAATTTTATGCATGCTAATTTATTTTTGCTGCTGTAATTAATTAGGACCTTTGAGTTTTAGCAGAACAGAATTGATTAAATCATAGAAGATGCAGGAGAGAAGTCTATATTTTTGATCGAAGTGTACCTAGAGGCTGCAAAACTAGGCAGAATTTGGTAGACTTCGAAACTGGATGATGGATAAACGGTGAATTTTATATGCCTAAAATTTAAATTTGGTAGGTATTTAATAGCTTAAGTCGTTTTATTATGGAAAAATATGGACTTGATGGAAAATGCTACTTCGTGTAAGTTCCTTGGAGAAAGTCGTTCCTAATCACAACATCCAAATAAAATAACTCGGAACTGTTTATTTTGATCATGCCATGCGCCATAGTGCTTGTCCTCAACGGCTAATTTTAGGGATCACTTAGGATCAAAGCTTTGTCCGTTATGCTGTTAAGTGTTTGCTTGGATTGCTGTCTCACATAAAACTGACCCTTATATCGTGGTCTGAATGATAGTATCCACAGTTCCTGAAACTGTTCAAGGTAATCACACAAGATGCATGACACATTTTTAATTATCTGGATTGCTCTGCGCATCACAGTGAATTTTGACTCAGTAGTTGCTAATTTTGATGTGTTTTGATTTTGGAAGTTATTTAATAGATGTAAAAGTTGAATTTCAGTTATGGTTTGGTTAGAAAATTTAGCGAACCGACCAGCCCAACTGAATAGTTACCCCTACAAGATTGGTCAAGTAATTTTGAAAGCTTTGTTGGTGGATATTAATATATTTGCAGATGTGTTCCTTTTTTGTGTCCTGTTGTAGTTTATTTATTTGATGTTGTAGGACCTAACTTTGTGCATTTCCATCATTTAATTATTTCTTCTTGAATTTGTTTTTGCAGATGGATGCCGCAGCCCTTCAATATGAGAACCAGAAGCTGGTCCAACAATTGGAGGCGCAAAAGTCTGAAATGCATATATTGGAAGGCAAGTTTAAGGAGCTGAGGAATGAGCAATGTTCTTACGACAATACTCTGATTTTTCTGAATAAAATGTGGAATCAGGTTCTTTCCTCTGAGTCTTATGTAAACTCTTGTTTATATATCTTTTCTGGTTCGTCATGTTCCTCATTAATTTATTTACATTATAGCTGATTGATGATTTAGTCCTGCTTGGGGTTCGGGTTGGTGGGGATTTGGACAATTTGCAAGCACTTGACCATGAAGAGTTATCAGAAGGTTGCCAGTATATTTGTTTAATATTTTTTTCTGAGATTTGCCTTTTTTACTTCACTTGCGATGTTGCCTTAACTGATTGTGCGTTGTTCTTTGTTGCTCAGAATCTGTTGAATCGTGTCCTTCTGAGGAGATATTTCTCTTCATGCTCTTGAAGTCCAACAATTTTAGAAATAATGATGACAGTGGCCTGTTGAAATGCGTTGAAGAAGCTCTTGCTTTGCGCCATTCGGCAACTGTTGCTCTGATGAGGTCCCTGCAAGAGGCTATTGCTGCACAGCAGGCTAGAAGCGAATCTTTGTCATTAGCTTTAAATGGACAAATGTCAAATGAAGGTAATGGCTAAAGAAATCTTGTAACAAAAAAATTTCTTACAGCACACCTTTATTATTCACTAATTACCCATCTGCTTGAACTGTATTGATTTAATTTAGATGTTATTGTCGCCCTTCAAAACCACAATAATCACTTGAAAGAGGTGGTTGGCAATGTCCGTCAAGCTATTTCTATCATCAATGAGAAGCACAAAAGGTATCTGGATGAGATTGAGGCTTTCAAAAGCAACTACTCAAAAGAACTACAGGAAATCAAGCGTCTTTCAGGTGTTAACAATGTCACTTGTTCCCCCATTTGGCTTTTATTTGGTTAATATCTTTTTTTGTGTATCTGCATTTGTGAGGATCTGTTCACAGTTATTGTCTTTTCCTTCTCATGTACATGTACTATATGCGAATGCGTTTGGGTAAATTTGAACATACCATTTCTTTCTGTCAGCTGGATAATTAAAAGCTGCCTTTGTTTTAGTATCAGTTGTCCTCGTGCTTGTAATTCGGTAGCTCATGTGCTAGCAGCTAGTGGTGGGTTGTGTGATCGCACGGCCAATGTTTGGCTCGAGCGTTTCCCAGACTTGTTACTGATGCAATGGCCAGTGGTTCTGCTGTGTGCATGGTTTAATGGAATGCAGATGTTCCATCTCAAAAATAATAATTGCATATTGATTTCAGAAATTATACGTGGGACTGTTTAATATTTGTTAAAATTTGGCTGCCAATAAATTTAGAATAAATAAACTAGGACCCAAATGTTAACAGATTGCCAAATTAACAATGTAAATGCATACCGAATCTTGGCTCTGAACAAAGCAATCCATATGCATGTGCATACGTTGTATTGCAGGTGAACTAGAGGAAACCATGGCAGAGCTTGAGGAAAGTCGACGAAAGTTGGTTGTTCTCCAGTTACAGAGGCATGGGGGTTCACTAATGAACACATCTGGTCCTAATGCTGTGAATGGTGGTGTTTCGACTGATAAATCTTCAGACAAAAGTATGGGCTGGCGAGACCTCAAAGATGCTGTTGAGGAGACTAAGGTACATGTAACCAGACCAATCTCCAATTTTCTTCACATGCATGCTCTTTATATGCCTAATCTGCTCAGCTTTTATCTTATCCCTGCTAATTTGTACAATGAAGGGCAGACCCTCGCAGAAAACCGTCTATTTGAACTCCATGAGACTAAAGAGGATAATCTAATACTGTATAAGCAGTTAGAGGATCTTCAGGTTGGCACCTTCTTTTGTAGTGGAGGGTTGAAATATTTGTGCAGTTTTAAGTTGGATACTGGTTTTCTTATTTCTTTAATAATAATTTGCATTTCCATGCTATGTGTGCAGGGTCAATTAAAAGATGATAACTACATTTTCACATCGAAACCCTATACAATTATTAGTGATCGGTTACATCATCTGAATGCTGAGATAGAACGATACAGGGGGTTAGTTGAAGTATTACAGTACCATGCTTTTCCTCTGTTGTGCTGTTTTGCAATGGTATTTATTTTTTTATCAGCTTTTTCCTTTGATTTTAGATTGACAAGAACCAGTTTATGCAAAGGGAGAAAGAAATGTGTGCAAAAGGAGAATCCTTCGGCAATATTAAACAATCCATTACCACTCATGAGGCCAAAATCGAGGAACTGGAGCATCAGATTCTGAAATCCATGGCTGAAAAGAATGATATTGAGATCAAGGTTGAAGAAACCTTGCAAGATTCAGGTGGAGGGGACCTGACTTGGTAGCTTGTTAAATTGGGATCTGTGGTTCCTTCATGCAGACTGTAATATATTTGTTGTCAATTCCCCTGTCTAGGTAAAAAAGACTTCAAGGATGAGATTCATGTCATGGCTGCAGCACTCTCCAAAGAGATGGAAATGATGGAGAATCAGTTGAATAGATCAAAGGACGCAGCTTCTGAAGCACTTTGCATTACGTGAGGAAGCTGAATCTTTAAGAACCTTATTAGCCAAGAAGGTCGGTCATTGATCTGGGTAACCATCCTTCTTGTTTTGTGTTTTATGCTGGTCCTCAATCTGCATCTGTTTGGAGTGTTTTGGAATTTTCTTAGTCATGTCTATGTTGCTATAAAACTTACGCTGTTCGCAGTTAGATGTACACACACTGTAATGAGAAAGGAATCATTTATGTTTCCTCCTTGTGATTCCTGTAGACATTTACTCACTTGGCTTGATTTCAGCTCATTGGATAGTTTCCTCACTCATATATCTGACATGTAGATAATTCAAGGAGCAAATACCTAAATTAATTCATTCTTATGGTCGGAGGGAGGGACCGGAATGTGATGACTTGAATTAGGACGGCACTAGATGAACGGGGTCACCGTTTGTGGGAGAAACAGATCTAGAATAGCTGGCCAAGGGAGAGCCGAGAGCTGAAAGTTAGGGATTGAGAACTTTGTTTATGCATTGCTTGCCGATAGATAACAAAGCCACTGCTAGCACATAACCATCTAAATTCAGACTAACTCAATCTCTATTTTAAACTAGCTCAGTCTCTAAGAGATTGTGATCGACTCAAATCTAACCGAAATAGATATCTTAACTACCCTGTGCTTATCTGCCGCAGCCCCTCAGTTGGATTAGGTGCGTCTGTCGCTTGTGCTGCGCAGGACCTCCTGAACCGGCATGTGGATATATCTCTGCATAACTGGCTGTATCCAAAGCAGTGCTCCCTCGATTCATGTTTTTACTTATCATTTTGGAAAGCGTGCAGTTAACCTTTTAAACTTTGACCATAGATATGCATATAAGCATTTATGCTTCACGTGAAAATTATACTAATAGATTCATCATCAAAACTATTTCTGTATCATTACATTTTAATATATTTTTTCTATAATATACATAGAAAGGTAATGGTCCAAGAGATGTATTGAAGACCGTGTCCATCTCCAAAATGACAAGTAAAAGAAACGGGTCTATTATTTTCTAATCAGAGCTGGTATCATGCTTTATTAGAGCATGGCGATTATTTTCATAAAAGCAGGATTAACTTAATAGTCTAGGGTATCTTCTGAGCATTGAATACTATGAGCATGCTCGTGTAGTCATGTATAAATGATTTGGTTTGGATTTTAGAATCACTTGAAGTCATTTACTTAAGTGGATTTCTGGTTGTTTTAATTCATGCGAAAGCATAATCAAATATGGAGCAGAAATATGTGTACCTTGATGTCATTATGCATACTGCACTCTTCATTCTTCATTCGAAACTCATGATGTCGGGTCGGAGGTTTTTGCCTTCAAACATGTTATTCATAAATTATCTCAGTAGAGTTTTATCTTCTGAATTAGACCTTTCTATGTGCTATATCTTCTGGAGAAATTGTGAATAGCTAACCAAGCCTCTAGTATATTCAAAACATCTGATGGAAATATCTTGAATTTTCAGATTGATGAACAAAAGGAGATATCTGATAGATACAACACACAAGTCATTGAGATCAAGTCCCTCAAAGCATTGGTATGGTATTACAGAAAACCCTCCATTTCTTCTAATTGTGCTGAGAGCCTGAGACATATGTGCGTCCTCTGTGAAAGTCAGTGTTTTCTATTTTCCTTTTCCCTCCAGCAGTGTTCTCTCAGCTCGGTGTGTAACTATTATCAAGTTATGACACAAGAAATTATCTTTAATTGGTTATAGTGTGGATATCCAGCACTAAAAGGGTGAAGAGTTTGATTAGGTAGCTGTAGTAGTTTAATGACAGTCTCGGTTCCTAGTTACTGAAAATATATTATGGATTAACAGCTAGTGCTTAGTCTTTCAAGCATTGAATATATTCAGCTTGCAACTAGCTACCTGAAATTGTTGTTTTCTGAGGGCCACCTGGCCATATTTAGTCAGATTAAGTAAAGGGAAAATTGATAATATCCCCCGAAGTTGATGAGCCTTTGCTCTTTTCCCTCAAGTTGTTCTACCTTTGATCTTTTCCACTGTAAGTAAAAATAGCATCTATTTGGACATTTTTACCCGTCTCTCTTTCTTTCCTTACTCAGCCATGGACTCAAATCCACCGATCCAAAGACTGGATCAATCTCCATCTCCAAACACACAACCAATTTCCAGAGCAACTGCATGCGTTGAGCGAAAATTTCCCAAATCCCATGGTTGTTCTTGCGCTCTCGGTGCTGGCTGCTGGACAGCGCAGGAGCTTGTCTTCCTCTCCCGCCACGCTCCCTCACAGCTCTCAAAGACACCGGGAGGAACTCGTCTTCCTCGAGCCAAGTAGAGGCATGGAGACGTGGGAGCTGCTCAGCCGTTTTGAGCTATCCGGCGCATGGTGGCTACAGTGGTCAATTTCTTTGATTGGTTGCCGGAGTTCGCCATCACCAAAGACTGCCTCTGTCCTATTCTGCTCCTCCGCTGCCACATGAACCTTCCCCACCAACGCTGCTCCTCCCCTTGCCACCGCCGCTCTCCATGAGCAGAAGTGGACGAGCTCGTGTCACCGCTGCTCCCGAGCGCTGCCTGGCATTCGTCCGTTTGTTGCTGAAGTTAGCCAAAAAGGAGGAAGAAGGGGAACAAGACAGGGGTAGAAGTGTCCAAAAGAATGTAATTTTTACTTCTAGGGGAAAAGATCAAAGGTAGACCAACTTGGGTTAAAAGAGCAAAGGCTCGTTATCAATTCTCCCTAGAAAATTAGGGTGGAACCATCTATTTGCTGTTGGATAGCTTGACAGTTTTCTTTTTGCAATTAAATATTAAATGTTTAGCTATCAGTGAAATGCAAAATTTGAGCAACAGTTGTGAGCAAACAACATCTGGTAGTGAAGATGCAACTGACGGAGGCTACAGGTTTGTCATGCTTGTTTTGTCAATGAAATTTCAATAGATTGAGGCGTTGGACAAGGAAAAGCAGGAGTTGGAATTTATTGTGGATATGTATGGGAAAGAATGTTCTGAGTTGAGGTATAACAACTTGATTATTATCATTTATGTTGATTTCTGATGATTATAACTTATGCTGTTCTCTTAAATGATTAGCAATTGCATTGTTATATTGTCCTCATCATCAAATGCTTGGAAATTCTATTATCTGTTATAAATGTTTTTCTGCCTAGTTTGGATGTACAGTCTACCACAGTACTGCACCCACCTTGGGAAACAAGAGAACAAAGTTGAACATAATCCCTATATGATTGTTAAGATTTAATTTTTCAACGCAATATCTTTTTCGGAATAAACAATTTGTACTGTAGGCCCTTCTTTTTTTTTCTTCTGAATGGGGTCTATCTTTACCCCAATTCTCAATTTTTGTTTCATTTTTCTTTACAGAAACCTAGTGCAATTTTAGTTTTGTTGCATGGCTATTGATTTAAGCTATGTAGACTGTTACCTATGATTCTATGAACATTCGTGATCAGGTAGCATCTATCAAGTTGTTAAAACATGTGATGACTGATGACAGTGTTGATTTGGATTGCGATCTTAGCTGAGATAGACAGCTACATGGCGTTTGTAAATGCTGAAAGAAAAATATTGTTCAGATCATTCAAATAACATGGTTAAAAGATAAGGAAATAAAAGAGCAAGTACCTAGAAGTTACAAATTCCACAAAGAAAAAAACATAGGCTGGTTTTCTCTGCTGCTTCCTCCATGACCAAATATTCATTGATTTCCCCTTGTAAAACGTTGCATAGAATGTTAGGCAATTCGCAGCTGTCATCTATTTGACATACATATATATTTTGCTTCATTTGTTAAATCCTTTCATTCTCACTTTACACTATCGTGCATTTAGGACAATTGCAGAGATCAAGGAATCAGAAAACCGAGCTCACAAGCAGGCTGAATATTTGAGAACTAGTCTAGAGGAGCATAATCTCGAGCTTCGAGTAAAAGCAGCGAATGAAGCTGAAACTGCATGCCAGCGAAGGCTTTCAATTGCTGAAGCAGAACTAGAAGAGTTAAGGACCAAAGTAGATGCATCTGAAAGGTTAGCTATCTGCTTTTGGTGACAATTTGATATATGTATCATGCTAGAAGCAATTGGTGACCGTTCCTTCTCACTCCCTCTGCTCAAAAATAGTTCTCCAGTTTATTGGGATGGCTGTTTCAAATAGCTGTCAAATGAGGGAATAAAGTATAGTTACTGCAGTTGTTTCATTCTCTAAGCCTGCTATTAATATGTGAATGATATTTAGTTGTGTAAATACGCTATCTAGTAATGGTTAACTTAGTCCAAATCTAGGTTCCAGATCTCCAGAAACCACACGTTTTGTCCATTGAGGGGCTAAAGAGAATCCGAGCGTGTATGTTAGTGCCTGGATTTATAGATCCTGAAACCAGCCCACATGAAGAATTAGCCAGGTTCCAGTTTAACTCCCAATGCGGCTTCCAAACAACTGCTATTAGTACTTAGATTTTGTGCCTGCTTGTTCAGTGCATATGGATATGGTAGGTGGACAACTAGTTTGAAACCGAGAGAATAGAATTCGATATATCTCAATAATCTTCATGTCGCTAGCAAGTATTATGCAATATAGTTCTAGTGATCTGGAGTCTAGAGGAGCTTTTATATTTTTCCTGCTGCAATTTTTGTGACAACTGGTAGTATATGTTATGTTTGTGAAGCAGTAGATGTTATATTGTTCAATGAGGACTATATATTCTGTACCCAATCCACAATTTATATCGCCCATATGATCTGTTTTGCCAGGGATGTTCTGGAACTCAAGGAAGCAATAAGAATTAAAGAAGCTGAAGGAGATGCTTATATTTCTGAAATTGAGGTTAGCTCAATTTTCCTTTTCTTATCAGCAGTTTTTTGTGTGTGCTTGTGTGAAAGCATATGGTACTGTCACTGCAGACAATAGGTCAAGCATATGAAGACATGCAAACACAAAACCAGCATCTTCTTCAACAGGTTGCTGATAGAGATGATTTTAACATAAAGGTATCTATCAATTTTCTTTTGATCTCATTTACCACCAGACTGCAAACTCATGGGCACGGGTGGGTGGGGCCCCCGAGGGGGGGGGGTGGGGGTAGAGCCAGAAAAAAGGAGTTGGGAGACCAGTTGTTGATCGCGGGGGGCGGGGGGTGGGTGGGCAGCAGATCTGATGCCAGGTGGCCTGGTTTATTCCATTTTCTCCTTTCCCATCTCAATTTGTTACCCATTTACTCCTTCAATTGCTGCTGCATGCTGATTCATGTGGCGTCGCCTGGCTGCATACCTCATTGGGGAGGTAGTCTGGCGCCTTGCCTTGCCTTATTGCCTTGATAACCATGCATTTTAACCACACCGTTCATAATCTGTTGCATTGCCAAAAGGTACTTCTTCACTTCTTTCTTTTTATTAGTTGCCATCAGTAACTTGATTCTCATCTAACAGCTAGTATCAGATAGTGTGAAGTCAAAGCAAGCCTCCGCTTCCCTCCTCTCTGAAAAGCATTTGTTACAGAAGCAACTCCATCAAGTTAACAGTTCACTGGAGTCATCTAAACAAAAATTGCCCATGGTGAAGAGCAGGTTGTCTTTAACTTATGTCCTAAGTCTTATTTAAGTAGTTAAATTTGCTGATAACTTGTCTGTGTGTTTACCACTTACAATTGAGTCAGTTTGTTGTGTCTTATATTTGAATAATTGTTACAGATGAGGGCCTATGTTGCACGAGCTGTAAAAACTTCTTCAGAGAACAGGCATCTTGCAATTAACCTTGAAAGGACTATGCTAGAGGCGTCTGACGCAGAGAAGGAGCTCAAGTGGCTTCAGTCCACTGTTGGATCCTCCAAGGAAGAATATGAGCTAAATCAGAAAAGGATAGCTGAGCTAAGAATGGAGCTAGAGCGTGAGAGGTTAGGCTGCTGATGTTACATGTTGGTTCTATGTTTGTCTTGCTATGCTGCCAATGGGTGCTCATTACATTCTTTGCTGTTTCAGAAGCGAGAGGAGGAAGCTTGAGGAGGAATATGAAGAGGCGAAAAATGAAGTCATGGAGCTGACCTCTGAGAATGAGGAGACTACTATTCAGAAGCTCCAGGATGAAATAAAAGAATGCAAAGCTATTCTCAAGTGTGGCGTGTGCATCGACCGCCCAAAAGAGGTATTTGTCCATTGAATTGCTCAGTTTATTTATGAATGGCGTGGGTTTGTGCGTGAACTAGGATGGTAGAAGCTGAGTTTTATAATTATTCTTGTTCCCATCGGCCATCACAAAGCTCCTGTTTCTCAGTTGAAACTCTTTGTATGTTGTGGCCATCTACACTGCTGATGAACTTTTCTGTTTCTCTCTTGTTTGTTGTTGGTAGGTTGTGATTACCAAATGCTTCCACCTATTCTGCTCGCCATGTATCCAGAGGAACCTTGAGCTCCGCCATCGGAAATGCCCGGGCTGCGGCACCCCATTTGGGCAAAATGACGTGCGGGAGGTGAAGATCTGAAACCTCAGCAAGGTCGGCTTGAATGACTTGGCAGTTAGTATCTTGGACAGCATCAACCTGCTCTGCAAGCTAGTCTCTTGTAATTATATAGTTTCTGTTTTCTCAAGGTGGCATTTAGATCGAACTCTCGTGTTCTGTATTCAAAAACGAAAACCCAACAAGGAAAAAAGAGAAGAAAGAAGCTTTTTGGACTTCATTGCCGATGTGTATGCTGTGTGTCTGCGTCGGACCTTCTGTGATCTTTGATCTCTTTCGATCGAGTGTACGAGTGTTCGAGCTCCAGACTCCCAGCAAAATAAAGTCTCACGCCGATGTTGTTCTCTATGAGAAGTACGCGAGCAAAGAAGTTTCACTCTTTCATAATTCATAATCAAACTAACCATGATCAAACTACATTATTGATATTAGGTTTCAGATATATCAACAAACACCAGGATTTCTATATCCACAACAAACACATAATAATACATCAAACTTGAAGAGTCCATCTTACACAAGTTATGATATCGCATATGAAACAGAACTGAACTGACAGAAAATTTTACTATCCGCTAGATATAGATAGATTATTATATACTACTACAGTTGATAAGCCAAGGATGAGTTGCCACGGGCACGCCGGAGCGCGCCAGTGATGGATGGCACCGGCACCACCCCGCGTCCATCACCTCATGGTGGGGACGCGGTGGCGCATGCCATTGACGGCCATCGTTTTGCCTCCGTTTCGTGCTCTCGGGTTCAAGAAGCCGACGTGCTGTTTGTGAGCCAGCCGCCGCCACCAGTCGAAATGCTCGAGATCTCAGAGCCTGCCGGCGTCAAAGACGAGCAAGACCTGTTGTTTCCGGAGTAAATGTTTTTGCCGAGGAGCATTGCTGTTGGAGGCTGCTGCTGCTGCTCTTGGAGCTGGAGCTCCTTTTTGGTGAGGAACCGGCCTCCGGAACCGCGGGCTCGCTTCATCGCGTGACGATGCCGAGATTCATGGAGGTACGGCTGGGAACACAATGGGCATCATCATGCTGATGTGAGGTAGTCCAGCAAGTTGTATCAACATATGGCTAAATAAAGCTCTATAACAAGTATCTTCAAGCATGTCTTTGAACGCGAGTTGTGTCCGAGGCCACCTGGCCAAGGGAATGTCTCCCTAGGTGTCACTTTCTGATTTAGGTTATGTTTCTATGAAATGGAACCAGGGACATGATCCCCCCGAGAATCGAGAAAAGGAGATGCAGGGAAAAAAGATGCAAACAATACATGCACTTGATATAAGTAGCTAGGAATAGCAAAAGGAAAGGCTAATTGTGCATCTCTACAAAATATAACTGCTTTTCTACTGATGTTTTAGGAAGAATGCCATTCAAAAAAAGAGTGTCGGCAAAAAGAAGTATTTCGAGCATAAAAAGGTTCAATATGGCTAAAAAGGATTATTCAATGCATAGTACTGGATAGTCACTGAACAATCTGATTATGATTATGGAAAGCCTAGAGTTCGGTAGTCAAAAGTTATACATCTTGAAGGTGTGTGAGCTGTTGAAACACATTAGAGATTGCTTTGCTAAGTTGGAATAGTTGTAAAATTATTTAACCTTACCTTCCGACCTTTCACCAGCTTATTTTCGGCCTCCAGTTTTGCACGTATTTGCCTTCTTCTAAGGATTGCATGGTATTGCTTTGCATTCACAAATATGGGCTCTTCTGTGGAAGGTTCAACAGACAATGGCACTCTATAGTTTGCTGTACCATTCATTTTGGGATGAACCTGTATGACAACACATAAAGGGTTAGCACCGCCGCACCACAACACATTCTTCTGAATTTTTTTCATTTCATTTGGAAGAACTTCCTTTATGCAGTTTGGACAATAAAAAAGCACACAAATGACAAAGAAAGTGGATAAGAATTTGTTTCTTCAAAAGATGGTTAAAAACTACTACCTCTGTTTTCCTTTTTAGTTGTCGTTTTAGAATGCGTGCAGTCAACATTTTATAACTTTGACCTCTAACATACGGAAAAGTATTAGGAGTTATCATGTGCGAATGTTATTGCTAGATTTGTCCTGAATAATACATTTAAATCATTAGATTAAGAAAATTTATTAACATACGATTGGAAAAAAATAGTGGTCAAAGGTGTACATTGGATCAGTCGATGTCCAAAACGACAAGTAAGAAAGAACGAGGTAGTATCAGCAAGTGAATCGGAAGCTAGATTGAAACAGACGGTACAATTTAGTTTATCATGTTAACCTGTGTAGCTTTCACAAGATATTCTATGAGAACTGTTAATCCATAGAAAAACTTACAATGGCATGTGGAGTGTATCCTGTTAAGATCCCGCCAAAGTAAGGATCAGCAGCATAAGGATAAGAAGAACAAGCCTGGAAAACAGACTAAGACTGGTTAACTGAAGAACATAAGGCTCCAGATAGAAGCAGTACTAAAGATGACATTAACTTACAAAAGATTGGCTGTAATCAAGCTTCGGAGGTGAGAAGGCAGATTCTGGGTTTCCCAAGGACAATGTGGACTTTATCATGCCCTGCTCCCACGTCCCACAACTATCATTGTTCTTATAATCTGAGGGGGAAACAATATTGCAATACAGTAAGTGTTTCACCAAAATTCCTATCACAGATCATATTTCCTAGCCACAACTGTTCATCTTAGAAATGGAAAATAGTTTGTTCTAAACCAAACATTTGAAACAAGGGCAATAGCAATGGATAAAGATTAGTGGAATGGACGATATAGCAGTGCTTTAAAAATCTTGATGGGGATTTAAGCTAGGAACGGACTTGGATCAGGCAGTGTTTAAACTCTTATCTGTTCCTTATACCAAGTACTATACCAAGTACAATCCGTTTAATTATTGCAATTACAAACTTGCCTTCAAGTAATATATATTTAAGATTCAACATTTCCACCAAGGTGGAGTATGGAAGAAAAACTCTAGGAATATTATAAAAGACTACTAACAAGTGAAACATTGTCATTCAAACACAACATAATTCGAATGTGTCACGCAGAAACCTAGAAGATTCTGAAGAAAGATTACTACATGAGAGAGCAAAGGAAAAATGTAGACGCCATTCATTTCATTCATGATACAAATTTGATAGAGGTGGGCGTTGTTTCAATTCGAGAGTCGATGCAGCACATTCTGGCAGATTGGCCTTTCGTCCGACAAATCTGGCAGGCAGTCCTATCCTGGATCCACTCCACAGGCCGCATCTCGGCTATCAGCGAAACTTTCACCCAATGGTGGGCTTGATCCCTGGCCGAAACACCAGGAGTGCAGCGCAAGGGGACGGCTTCCATGATCGCTTTAACTATCTGGTGGTTACAGAAGCAGCGCAGCAACTGCAGGCACCACTGGTTTGAGAGCGGTGATCCTAGACCCTTAGCCTGTGCATGTCGTGTGTGCTGTCCTGTTGGGTCGCCTGGCTAAAGCCTAGGCTTGTATCGAATTCTTTTCCTATTATCAATGCAAAGACACACAAACCTTATGCATATTCTTTAAAAAAACATTGTTCCAATTTGGAATATTTGTGTTGGTGAGAATAAATGTTGTAGACTATCTTGGAAAGGTTTGCCGAAATTGCAGAACCTCGTGATAGTTGTTGCAGCTTAGAAATCTCATACACTACTAAAATCAAATATGAGTCTGCAATTTCTTTAGCTGCTTCAGAGTCAATTATATGTATACCAACGAGTGAGGATTTTGTGCACAAGGTGGCATGTGCACACCCTATTTCTAGAAATTCAAAAATCACACATTAAAGTTTTTAATAAATCTGAAAAAACTCATGCCTGTACATTATGGGAGGGTGTATAAACCTATAAATTTTGGTGAAAACATATGACTTGTAACCTGTGCAAAAAAACAAGAGAGGACATTGTATAATAGTGAATAGTAGCGTCTGAAAAATATCACATATTTCTTGTTTTTTCACAAGTTGCAAATGATCATATGTTTTAACCAAAATTTACGGGTGTATACTTCAATGCATAGTATACATGTGTGATTTTTTTCAGTTTTTTTCAAAACTTGTATGCGACGTTGAAAGTGGGTAAAATCTAATGGGTGCACACGCCCCCATGTGCACCTCTGTATTTTCCGTATATCGACATATTATGTCTCAGATACTACATAGTTTTTTTTTCTTTTTGAATAACCAAGATACTAAGTCAGAGCAACAATAATCTGCAAACCTAGGAATCATACCACAACCATGTTAGGATAATGAAATAACAAGATATCACTAGTAGAAGAAAAAAGAAACAACATAGATGGGATCTTGAAGCTAATTGATTTTGTTCGTGGTGAGATGATGTCATTAAAGTAAATTGCATACCAGATTGTGTTGAGCTGTATTGTCCGTTGAGACTGCTGTCACTCACTGCAGATGTTTCTTGGTGAGACTGCCCAGACTTTGCTGATGAGGAGTCTCCATCAGAGTTGCTATGAACAAACTGCTTCATTGGATAGCCATTCCCGGACAGGAAACTCTGTTCACACAGAAGCAAATTGGTAAATTTGTTATCGATAGCTCGACAGTCATTGATTCAGTACCCCACTATGTGGAAAATTGTACTTACATAGTTGGGCATGGAATGGCCTGGATGATCCTCCATTTCTTGTAAAAGCATTATCATTATTAGAAGGCATTACTCAATCTCCACAAACATTTTGCTTCATCCTATTTTAAAATTTGATAAATCTTCAGGACAGATTGCCAATAAAATATTAGATAGGATGAATTGACAATAATGCACCAAAGAAGCTAAAGTAGTAGATAATATTTTATAGTGCCTTGAATTTGAATGAATTAATTACCTATAAACGATCATTAGTAAGTACATTGAACAAACATAGATACACAGTTTGACGAAACAGTTGAAAAGGACAGAAACAAAAAATAGACCAGAAAAACATTATAAGGCCTCGTGTCCTGCCATTTTTATGATGAGTTAATCCTAGCTATACCTGCTCCAGGATAAGAAGCAGAGCTTGTTAGTGGCATCATCTGCCGAGCTAATAAAAAAAAGTGAAGTAATAGCTCCCGCAACCGTAGGTTCCAGTGTTGCACAACAAAGATCGCCACAAGTTGATCAAGAACTTCGTTCTAAGAAGAAAAAAATGATCCAGAACTTACAAAAATGATCCAGAACTTACGATGGATAAATCTAAGCTACTCGATGTGGCAAATCTTTGTCTGTCCTGCGACTTACTCCTCAAGCTTTCGGCCCAGGTTTCGACACAATTCCTGAGAAATATTAACTCAAAGTAATCACCACTCTGTACTATATTCCATACGGAAGATCTTACTCTATCATTATAAACCTTTCAATTTGGCAAGTCCTAAACAGCACAAAAAAAAATCCTACTACATTGATAACACTCACATCCTTGTTTTGATAAAACTCACACTTCTATGGGGAAAACAGTTGAAATTCCCCATATTCTGAACCAACCTTACTCAACAAGCACAATATATTTATCATAAATCACAAGAACACATGATTCCTAAAGAAGCTTCGCATATTAACATCACCTCCGTATTTTCAGCATCCATTTTTTTTCTTATCTTTTCATTCTTCTGAGCAATATAACGCAACCAAATCAGAAAATCACTCAAGGACCAGTGCAGCCCATCTGAACTTAGCTTTAAAGAACACCAAATCCAGCAAAAAGTGAACCCAAAATTCCATGTCCTCCCGGTCAACCCATCGAACAGCAGCTTCAACTCCCTGAAATCCCCATATGTTATACTGTTGAACCAAAGAACAAATTCCGAACCAAAAACCAAGAGCAAATCAACAAAGATCCAGCTGAGAAAACAGAAAGGGAGAAAAACATGGAAGGGATAATAACAAGAACAGGCAAGAACCAAATCCATGCAAAACTGCAAAGTGAAAAACACCAGCCATGACACCAGGATACCGCTACAAGAAAGAATCACATGCAACAGACTTCAAATTTGAAGAGCTTAATTGGAAAAAGAAGAGTACCTCCCTTCCTTCCCTGAATCAACCCTCTTTCTCTCTCTTTCCTCTCTGTCTTCTCTCTCTAGCCCAGGAAAGATTATGGACAAAGAAATGACACTACTGCTGAAGAATGATGAGGTCCCTCACCCTCCTGCCAAGTATGGACTCGTCGTATCTCGACTTAGCTGGTTTCCATTTATTAATATATATGTGTTGGGTGAAATAAAATATGGTACGTCACACTCTCACCACTGCCATACATCATCCATCAAGCAAATTGTTAGGTGCACACGGAGCACGAAAGGACAGATCTATGCTTAAACTGTGTTGCACAAGACTTGTCGGACATGTTCCCAACTTCTAAAATACTCGTCACAAAGATGAGACGGAATCATATATGGTTATATCAAAAGTTAAATAACTTCACAAATACGATAATCCAAATCGCTGCCGTAGCAATTTTCCAGTTTGCAAATTTAAGATGAATATTTTCCTAAGGGCCTACCGCTAAACCACTAAGCGTGGTAGTGTAAACTACTTTGGTCTTGTATCACATAAACACACAAATAAAATGTTTTAAAAATACATGTAAACTTAAAATTCAAAAGAACATGTGAAGAAAGTACTAAGCTAAAAAAGTGACCGAGATAATGTAGAACAAATTCATTTTAGATAATTAGAGGTATTCAAACCCAATCTGTGCCGAAGAGCTGACCCAAGCCAGTCAAAGCTAACCATCACTGCTACGAAAATTATTTGTACAAACGGTTCATAATTCATGTGTAGGATGATTTTTTGAACCGTCTGTCTAAAAGAATCTGTACAAATCATATTTATGCAGACGGCACACTTCTGGCTAATGCCCATCCGCTCTTGTTTACGTCGAGAAACCCGAATTCGCCGGACCATTCACACAAACATCGTGTGCGCATGTCCCGTCCGCTCCCGTTCACATCGAGAAATCCAAATTCGCCGGACTTTTCACATGCACGCGCACGCGCACGCCACGCCTGGCCTGGCCCAGCGAGGAGAGGGAGCACACGTGTGTGGTATTTCCCTTCTCTCCTCCCATTGCTTTAGAGAAGTATAGAGCACCAATCTTTATAAGGCAGTCTCTCTCCACTTCAACTAGCGATATGAGATTAAATAATTCTAACAGGTCAAGTAGAACACTATAGTACATACTTTCTAAACAAAGTGTCTATACAAATAGCACAGTATAGATGATTCTTATTTAGAATCGTCTGAATAAATATATAGATATGCTAAGTGTCTTCTAGAACTAACCCTAGATGGTGGCCCAAGAACAGAACTCCTGTTCACTCGCTGTACCCACGCGCTCTATCTCTGCAACCTCAGAAAAGGTAAAGTCATCTTGCATATGCATGTAAAGAAAATGCAGATGGATAAGATCAAGCAGCTTTGTTGCATGTGCATGCCTGTTGCTCCTACCTAGTAGTACCTACCTACGTAAAACAGCCACTAGTTAGTCCAACAGCTAATGCCAAAACCTTAAGATAAATTAATTTGTTGGGTAGGAAGAATATATGTGGACGGTAGTGCGCCCAAGCTCTTTGCTTATATTACTCAGGCTTGTGAGCGATTAATTAGCTCAATGGTTTCGCTTAGAAGATAAGACCCGCTTGTTTGTTTGATTTGATCCCTTAGGAGCACTACTGCATCAATTATCTGTCGTGCTAGCTCCATCAACGACAGAATAAGGTTTCTGTCATGATTTTATTAATCAAGGTCGCTGTCCTTGACTAGTTTTTATTTTTTCCCAACCACTTTCTACCTTCCAGTTAGCCTATCTTTTGAGATAAACCTTCTAGCTAGATCGTGTATGCGATCTTGATTTGTGCATTTGTTCCCTCACTGTAGAGAATATATGCATGGAACTCTTCTCTTTTTTATTTCCCTCTTTCTTTGCGGGGAAGAATGAAACCCTTTTCATATCATAGTGTTATCGATTTCTTTTAGGAGGGATTTGACAAACATGAGCCAAGTTCATTGACAGAGCACTCTTGGAGGTGTTAAAATAGACATGACAATGATGGATTACATCCCAAGAATCACGAGGACGGAGGACATAATGCAGTGCAATGTACAACCGTACAAGTGCTCGTCGTGCGGCACGACGGTGACAACAAACGAGCCTGGCCTTCGCTAACCTGAGTTGCATTCGCTCTGGTGGTAAACAGATATCAAATTTCAATAAAAGTTACACAGTAACATAGTATGCACTAGTCGTTATCAAGCACGCGCGCACTCTAGACCCACCAAAAGAGTATTTGACGTATGTTAGTAGATGTATTTTCGCATCATAAAATATTAAGGCCAAACAGAGCTTTGATTATAAAACTAAACTTGAAATAAGAAACACATACGATTACTGGGCAACCAAAATTGATGTTTTCAGTACAGAGCACGTCTGTGAACCATGAACTGAAACAAAAATGCATTTTCCCCCCCTTTTAACATGAAACCCAAAAAAAACTGACATTCATCATGAGTATCTTTCATTACAGCATACCTCTTCCATCAGTTTTTTTCTCTAAATATTGAATCACTTCACTTCTCACATGAGGGAAGTGCCATCAAAATTTTCAGTAGTTTGGAGGAGCCCAACCAAGGTGGCCGAGTTGGTTTTGCTGAAATGCTCCAACCTGAGCTCCAGGAGCCATTGGTGACATATCAATGCCGATATTTCCAGCTGGCTGATGTACCATGGATTGTGGATTCTGCACCATGGTCATCGATGTCTGCTGCATTGGGTGTGGCAAGCCCGGGTACTGCAAGTGAGCAGGATGTGGAGCTGGGCTGAAAGGAGCATGACCATTGTGTGCTGGCAAGTATGCTGTATGGGGTGAAATTGGTTGTCCCATCATGTTGTAGAATGGTGTTGATGGCATGTTAGGAATGTCCCTATGAGCCTGAATCCATACATCTGCTGTTTCAGCCTGTCAAAGAGCACACCTGTCATTCATGCTTAAAGCACAACAGGAAACAAAATAATAACCTGAAAGCGTAGTCAGCAGCCCAAAAAGAATTACAGTTACCTGTTGATTGGGTGTGTAAACATTGTTGTCCTTGTATTTACTCATACCGGCATCCTCAACAGCACCTGTACTGTCAATTATACCGTTACTGACAGGGTAGCCATTCTGATTGGCATAGCCACCATATCCAGCAGGGCTGCCAGGGAAAACTTGCTTGTACTGATGAGGTGGTCCATATTTCATGCTGCCAATTTCATGCGAGGTTCTGTTTGGCATTACCAAGTAGCTGTTGGCATGTGGCAACTGAGGAAATGCAGGATTGCTCGAATAGTTTGGGACAGCCACTGGAGGCACGTAATATGGAGAGAAAACATGCCGATATGGCAAAAAGTTTGGATACTGTGGTACTTGGACCTGTTGGTACATCTGGGGAACTGGTTGTTGAGCTGCTGAAGATACAGCTAACTGATTGACATTTGAAGGATGTAAGCCCATGATCTGTCAATAGAGTGTAACATAATTTGTCATATAAACTTGTTAATAAAACATTGTGCTAGGAGCCTGGGACAGCAGAAAAGCCCTAACAAGAAAATCTGGACGGCCCAGCATCACAATTTTATATGCATGTTGGAGTCAACAGTCACATTAGATACTTCTAGCAACCTTTGAAAATACATCATTTTAGGCCTAAAGTAGAGAAACAAAGAAACAATACTAGCAGTTATAATTAGTGTAAATGTAACTGATTTTCCCTTAGGATCATGCAGGTCTCTGATACCACCAAGTTCTAAGACAAGGCCAGAATTCTAGTCAGGTTCTCAAAGACCTATTCATAACTAGGAGGCATACAATGCAAATTGCATTAATCATGATCAATAGTAAGCCAACCAGAAGAACAAGTTGATTAGGTGAGCGTCAAAAAAGGTAAAACTATCTGAAAATACAACAAAAGATCAGCTAAAAAAGACAAAGAACTCAACAAGAATTCAGACACTGAAACATTTGTAAACGAGCTGTTTAGCTAGGTTTGCATTTCTGAATATAAATCCAGAGCGAAATATACCAAACACCAAAAAATAATAACTAGATGATAGCACATTGGTATACCTCAGATGGATAAGATCTAGTTTGGACTGTTTCACCGTCAACAGATTTAGTAATAAATGTCATCTCGCATCTAGAATCTGGTTCATATGCCTGGTACATCAGGAAATGGAAGAACAAAATTCCAGTTTAAACAGAAGTTCTATTAGGAACCACAAAGGTAAAATGAAAACAATGCCATCCATTCTACATTTTTTTAGTCACCTTAAAGTTCTGCACGGCTGAATTGTCCTGATGTTGGGTTTGAGGCAAAGAATGTGTGACATTGCTCGAAATCAACTCATTTGTCCTGTACTCGCCAATAACACCATGACTCATGACCTCCATGTCAACAGTGGATGACTGCTGATGTTCAGAAATTGAAACAACAAAATCTGATTCTGCAAGTGTGGCACAAGAACCAACAAGATCCGTCTTGTCATTGGGACACACATCATCAGTTGATCTGACAGAATTTAATGATATCAAGCAACAAACAATCACAAGTTAATTTGCTTACGCAAGGATTATATCACAATAGAAAGCAGAAACTCTTGAGCAGTCATTACGGAAAATTTGGAGTTGCTACAGATTCCTGCTTGAGAAAGAAAAATGACAATATCCAAAACACTAGCTATAGATGCAGTAGAATCACCTTGTAGAAGAATGAACATTCAGTCCTCCTTTACTTGTGGCATCAGGGGCTGATGTAAAAGTCTTTGACTCAACTTCAGATTGAAAAGTACCAAAGATAAGATGTGTTCTTTCAGAGTCTGGTACCCTGAGGTGCTCAGGTATGATGACACGTTCATCTTCGGAAACATTAGCTTGTGAAAGCTTCTTAGACAAACCAACCACGCACACCCGATTACCATTAACAGATGATGTGGCACTGGAAGGTGCCGCATTAACTGCATGATTGACAGAGCTGGGGCTGATTGATTTTGGCTTCCACTCCAAATGTGGGTTAACTGCATAGAAATGAGCAGTATTTTTTTCACTTATCATATGTTCAACCAAAATAATAGCTCCATTGAAGATGGAAACTACCCAGGGGTCCAAACAATCCTTCTTCCTCTAGGAAGTAACAAAGAATTGAAACACTTCATGTAAGAATGTTTGCAGGGCTCAATGATGATAACAGTTAACGGATTTTGCTGGTTTAAAAGTTAATCAAAAACAATCTGCAATACTGTTCTCTTCAGTGTGAAACCGGTGGCATCTAGTTTCCAGGCAACTTACGACAATGCTGTAAAGATAAACAAACTGCACACTGATAAGCAGTAACACTATTTTACTAGGTGAATACTTTTCTCATTAGCATGTCCTTTTTAGCAAAATATCTAACACATGCTGCTACTATCATATGTTCAAATTTGAATGCCTGGATACTTAAGGAGAAAAGAAGTATGTCTGTATGTGTACCAAAAAGGTGGGCATACCCACCATAATCAAGCTACTTGTTTAGCAATGTATCTCAACATATATCAAGTTCCCATGGAAATGCTAACCTTTTGAATGACCAACATAGATGCTTGGCTTAGAATGGTATTGATTTGATGTAAATGGCCTACTGCTCAATGACACAGACGAACTAGAATGGGAGGTTTTCGATGAGACACCAGATAATCTAGATTGTTTTTCATTTGAAGCATTATTCTTCGTCGCCATTGCCACTGTGGCTAAGCTGTTTGAAGTCGATGTGTTTGTTGCTGCAGCATCAGAAGGCCGCTGCCTAGCACCAACTACTCCAACTTCACGCTTTATGGCTCCAAATGTTCCAACTGGTCTAGAACCAGGAGGGGGTACATGGATTGGATCTGATGACGAACAGCAAAGTTCACGCGTAAAATTATTTGTCCCTGGTTGTCCAGTTAGCAACTTTTTTTGGTTGCCCTTTTCCAGAACTGAATGTGAACCAAAAAATGTTGTTCTCGTGACTTCAGAGTGTTTCAGCCCTTGGTCACTAGAAGGCTTGACTTCTTTATCATGGGCTTGAGCAGCAATCTTGCACCCATTGTCAGCTTGAATTGCTCCATGTCCATCGGACTTTCGATTAACCAAGTGGCGTTGTGCAGCTAGCTTTTTAGTTGAGCTTCAGAGAAACAGGTCAAGGACATATATGAACACATTGGTACTGGTAAAAATGATGCAGCAAATTCAGTTTACATAGAAGAAAGCAGAATATCAAAACCATAAAGCAGAGAAGCCAATAGTGCTATCAAATATTCATGTAAAGCAATGATAATGTTGAATCAAAGAATGCTAGACATGCTACTACTAGCACGAGGGTAAAGAAGACATATGACTAACTCAGTTCAAAAAAAAGAAAGAATCGCAGATCAGCGGTCTAGCAAACACAAGTTAATCAATTGCATAAAAAGTCCATCTACTGGTAGTCAGCAATGCAAGTTATCATGATCTGATTATCTTTAGTTTTCTATTTGTGCATGCTATCTGCTGTTTATTCCAAAGAATAATACAAAATGAGTGATAGACAAATGACTGCCACAGTGACATACTCTACCTTTTATCTCCAATATTCAAAACAGCCTGTTCATTGCTAGAGTCTCCGTTGTGAAATGATCCTGGTACAGTTTCACCATCTGCCTTCTGTTTAATTCTGTTGTCTTTCACAATACGAAACTCCTGAGTGACTCCTGCAAATAACAGATGTTAAAAATTAGCAAAACAATTCAGCTTACTCCAAAAGTACTAGAATAAAACATGGAACTTGATGCTGAACAATAAGAATCTTCTATTTTACTGCCTTAATCACATAACAAAGGCACTAATGACTAAACTATGACAAAAAATTAAAACTTCTATATAAACATAGTTGCTCGTGATAAAAATAAAGGACTGATTGCTACCCTGAAATATGGAGCCACCAAGCAATGTGGAAGTTAGCAAATATTAGTATTACATAGGCAACCAAAGAAAAAAAACGCATATTGTATACATGTGCTTCCAATTACCCATAAGGTCCTTATTTCATAATGCTTCACCAATGAATATAGTGACACAATGTTTATGTGGCATGTAAAACTTGTCTTACGAGGGCATAGTTGGTGGGTTAGATGCTTAAGAGCATGACCAACAAAGGAATTTTCTCTCAACCATCATTGGGTTGATAGTTTGGATACCAAAACTCAGATTCAGCTTCAATCTTGCACAGAGGCGTACTACACGCAATAATACCCAAACAGTTGTATTTACCCCCAACATATCAACTTGGGTAACACAGGTGCAAATGGTTAGGAAATAATTCTCACAACAGTTAGAACCAAAATCAATTCAGGATATAATGATGTGGTCTTCTAATATTGCCTCAAATGTTGGGTCTAACAATAACTAATGGTTTTCCAAGACAGTACTATTTGTGAAACCAGCAGATTTCAGAATAGATAAAACGTCAATAAGTAAAATTAATAATAGATCTCGGATCGGTGCAAGTTTGCAACACATTGGACAACAATAAGGAAAACCAATGAGGTAACCTTCTAACAGGGTCCAATTTTTTCACATATTCAAACAACTATCGCAGAATACATGTTCAGTCATTAATTATTAAAATAAAACAGTTTATGCCATTGCATACCACATTGTGTATGAAAGTTTACCAGGCAATGAACTTCGAGAGTAGCCTCCTCTATTAATGTTTCTATTCAAAACTCTTCCAGGTTTTTCCCATTCCGTTTGCCTTTCCTTTTGTACCCTAATATCATTGGAACTTTGGTGGCTTGTGTTCTGCACTTGCTGAAAAAATTCATGAGACAAGAAATGATAACCATAGAAACTAATGACAACTCATATTATTGATGTTCCGCCAACAAGAATAAATCCAACATATGCAAATAGTAAATCAAAATAGCAGTGATTGGCCAGACAACATTTTTATGGAATTTTCAAAAAAGGAGTGCAGAAGATATTTGTTGGCAGGTGCTAACAGCCAGTAGAATTTCAAGCATGAAATACAAAATCTTGTATGGAGCTTTAACTGGTAAACGTGACAATAGTATGTAGAATGCGCATTATAAGAATCCATAATTTTTTCCAGGTATTGGTTTTATAGCGTCATCTTAGAGAAACAAGATTCCATTTACAAAATTAGTCCGAACACTGATCCTTTAATTCCAGAATTAGATCTGGAAACAGAAAGGTTCAATCAAATAGCAGCAGCATTGATTAAAAATAAGAAAGTTAAAACTGGCTATCAAATAAGGTCAATACATCTACCACAAAATGAAGCATTCCTGTTTCATCAGGCGAGCAAATACAATGCAAGTTCAGACCTGTACCTCTTTGTTATTGTCTTGTCTCTTTCTAACATCACAAAAAGAATCTGCACAGATCATGAAGCATTAATTAGTACTTTTATTGTTCTAGCTAATCATGAAGCTTTCAATCCCCTTTCGAACCTAAACAATACAAAACAAAATCATATGGCAAATTAGCCCCAGATAAATAAATTCCTACTATTGTAGTTAGCTCCTGAGTACAGATTGAAAAACGAAAACCCCTGATTGTCGAAAACAGAGGAGGTCAATGGTCAACAAATGTACTCATCAACACACAGAATCAGTGTGCGATCCTTGCAGACAGAGAAAACATCAGTTCACCTGAATTTGCCATTTCTGCTGCATAATCCCAAGTCAAGCCTTTAATCCCTACCGGTTAAGAAGAACAAACAAAACCGCTACTGCATCTTAAAGCTCCAGCAACAATGGGGACCGAGACAACATAGAAAATCAAATATATCGACTACATAACAACCTCAATTTTCTCTTAACATGAACATTAGTACATTTATTTTATCCCTAATAATAATTTCACCGACCATCTAACTAAAACCCGCTAAACAACAGAACAGCACAAACGGTTATCACTGCAGGATCAAACCGATAAAACACTAATCAGTTCTGTCACATCAGTTCTACACCCACGCCGAGGCGCAGTTATCGCGGACACGACGACAACACCCCGACCACGATCCCATCGACGGCCGCTAGAAACCCTAACGACCAAACGCCACGATAACTGCAGGAACAAAAGGAAGCTTTCCCGCACGAATCGGGGAGAGGGGAAGGTGGATACCTCGGGGGAAGGGGCGGCGGGCGGCTGTAGCGGTGGCGGCGCCGCCGTCCATGCGGCGGGTCGCAGAGGAGCACGGTGGAGGCGCGAAAGAGAAACCCTACTACGGTTTGGGTCGGGGAGGGGGAAGGGTGGGGGCGGGGATTTGGTGGTTGCGTGGGTTTTTGTTCTTGACTTGAGAATTTTCTTTTCCGTGTTGCAAGCACTACACATCCGGTACGTACGTCGATATTAAAATTCTATCGTATGGGTTACTGTAATATTAGCAATAAATAGAATTAGCTAAATTTACGAAAAATAATTTTAGTGATCAAAGAATAACAAAATAATTTTAGTGACCAAAGGATAACAACTATAGTGATAATATAAAATATGGACAACTGTCTGTATGCAATATATAACGTGGGCTCCTTATGTTAATACAACATAGAAACATTTGTATAATGAGAGGAAAAAACTTTATTAAAGCTTGTGCAACAAAATTTTTGAGTCAATACAACAATAGAATGTCTGCAATATAGTCCTAGATTTTTGGAAAATTTATGATTCAAATCACGAGATTTTCGGCATCACGAACTCCTTCTGTTATGGCAACGTGGAAATATTTGCATAGTAGGAGAGAAATATTTTACTCAAACTTGCGTAACAGATTTGTCAAACTAAATACAACAACTAATGTTTGTTCACCCGAACTAATTTGTTTATATTTCATTCATCCGGGTATTTTATTTTCTGTACAACAATAATCTATTTCATAACGTCATATGCACACTTGTAGAACAAATGTTTTGTATGGCCATGGAAAGAAATGTTTTATACGATGACAACATCATACAACTAGAATCACAACAAAAACAATACACTATTGCAACAAACATCTGATAAACAAAGTGGCGATGGTGTTTGCGAGCGTGTCGGCCTCCTGCACCACGCCGCCTGGTCTCAATGCCAACGCTTCAGCTTGCGCTCGAAGATCTTGAAGCGGTCCCGGTGCTCGCATCCCTCCTTGGCCCATCCGCCGCCTCCTTCCCGGAGGGCAGCTCCAGCAGTATCACCCCGAAAGCATACACATTCGCCTCCTATGATGGGGTCTCCGCTAGCTCTGCATCGGCGAAGACGGCGAAGTGGGTGATGCCAAAGTGGTTGAGCCTCGGGCGGAGGCCCGGTCGGAGACACGGCCGTGGACGTCAGTGGCGTGGTTGGCGTGTGGGCTGCGGAGGCACGCGTCGAGCGTGGCTGCGCCGGGCAGGATATCGTAGGCAAGGTAGACATGGGCTCCGGTGAGGCAAGCGCCGAGGAGGTGGGCAAGGTTGGCGCCAGTAGGTGGAATCGGAGGTGCGCTTGGAGAAGAAGCTGTTGGTGGCGGTGGCTGCGGCTTGGTGCTCGACGGAGTCTTCTTCAAGGTCATGGCGGTGACGGCAAGAAGCGGGTGGCTGGCAGCGGCGAGAAATGGGAGATGGATGACGGCGGCTAGGAAAAATAGGAGATAAAGAAACCCTAATTAGCTATCAGGGGAATATATAGATTAAGTAAACACCGTTAGATGATTAGTCTAGATCGGATGGCTCCGCGCTGGGCCGACGGGAGCTACGAATCGGTATGCCGACATGTAGCGTTTCTCTTTTTTTTCCATGCTGTGTCCTTGAACCAAGAAAAATGTAAATTTAGCAAAACTTGGGTATTTACGAACTATCGTAGAACTTTAGATTGAAGCGCCTACTTCACGACCTATAGATTTAAGGAGATGCGAAAACACCTTATTTAAGAATTCCCTGCTACGTACCATCATTCGGACGAGGTAAGCCCACTGATCGATATCTTCTAACTTTATCTTAATTTCTAGCAGAAATACAACCGAAGCAAAGAACCGATGTTAATTCATGTGAATAAATAGAGATGGGCCAATCGTAACATTTAGGATGCGGTTGGTTCAGCTTTTGAAACCAACTTCTAAGATGGAAAAGCCGAATCTGAACAAAGGGATTGGAGGCCACTGCAGTTTCCCGAACGCAACAGCTTCCTGCAGTGCAATTTTCACAGCAGCGATACCCCTGCTTCCATCGCGGTGAAAACAAAAATTTGACTGAAATTACCCACGTTGCCACTGGTAAGTTGTACCGGTTCGTTTCTTTTTTCTCCCGCACCCCCGCATCAACGCCTGACCTCCTCCCGCAGTCCCGCATAGAGCAGCACCACGGCTAGGGTTCGGCCACGCCGCCCCAACTCCGGCCGCCCTCTGGCGGCGCACCACCCTTTCCCGCCGCCCCGCCCCGTCTCGGCCTCCCCCAAGCCTCGACCCGGTCTGCTGCCGCCGCCGCCCGGAGTAGTTCGCTGCGCCGGCCGGAGTCGTAGCTCCCCCGACCCGCAACGGAACGGCGCCTCCCCGGACACCTCCTCCCCGGCGCATCCCCGACCGGGTCCTCCCCGAGCCGCCGACGCACCTGAGTAGCCGGCCTCCGCGAGCTCCCCTCCAAGATCCGCCCGAGCGCCGCCTCCCCGCCTCCTCCGCGAGCTCGCCTCCTCCCCGGCGCCTCCCGACCGCCTTCTCCTCGGCGCGTCCCCGACCACCTCCTCCCCGGCGCGTGCCCGACCGGGTCCTCCCCGAGCCGCCGACCTCCCTTCTCCCTCCTCCCTCCTCCCCGGCGCGTCCCCGACCGGGTCCTCCCCGAGCTCGCCTCCCAGATCCGCCGGAGTAGTAGCTGCGCCGGCCGGAGTCGTAGCTGCGCCGCCGCCTCCCCGTTCCCACAGCGAGGTAATGCTCCGCCCACCTCCCTTCTCCCTCCTCCCTCCCTCTTCCCTCCCTCCAGGTACGTGGCGGGGGGCACCGCCATGTCGTCCTGCACCATGAATCAATTGACAAATTATGTTATGGAAAATTATGAATCAATTAGTAGCACTATTCAGTACCAATTGACAAAGAAGAACATGTTCCTCCCTCTTACAATTGGTCTATGCAATTGGTCTATGCAGTGAGTATATATGTTGTGTTTGTGAATTATGATGATTGTTTGCTATGGAGTGCATGTTGTGAGTTTTATATCTCTGTGTAATGGAGTTTGCTTGCAGGGTGTTTGTGAGAATGCCTGTAGGAAAAAAAAATTGTACAGCATGGTTGTATGTGATGAATTGATAGTTCTTGCCATGATTGATTGCTAGTTCGAATTGTACATCAATGCCATGATTGATTGTTAGTTCAAAGGATTCAGATTGTACAGCATGGTTGTATGATATATCGTAGTAGGATAGCTGATGCTTTGGTTAGTGCGAGAGGGAGATAGCTATGTTGATGGAGGATATCATTATATGAACCATATGTATTTTGTGTAATATTCTCACTTTCTATTTATATGAACCATATGTTTACGTATGCAACATTCAGAAAATGAAATTTTCCTTCCCAAATGGTCATTTACATGTCAATCAGTGTACAGATCAGTGTTTTACGGTCAATTAGCATATAAACAGTCTCTCAGGCCCTTATGGGCATTATAGACAATTCGTACCAAATCCACAGTTTCACAGTTGCTCCAACCAAACAACTTCTAGCTTTCCCACAGTTCTCAGCTCACAGCTGCTTTCCCACAGCTCACAGCTCACAGCAGCTTTTTCAGAATCCACAGCTGAACCAAACACACCTTGAGTTCCATGCACGAATCAGTTCACCTAAAAGCTCAAGTTGATAGGAATGGTGGGCAATATACTTATACTTCCAACACCCTTCCTCATTTCTAAGCTCCTTTAGGCCTATGCCCAAAATTTATTTATTTTTAAATTCTGTCAGATGGGTCTTGAACTCAAGACCTCTTGGCTCTGATATCATCTTGAATGGACCTAAGTTTATTCCAGTGTGCCAAAATGACAATATAAGCAATGTTTTACAAAATTGAAAGATTACCAGAATTCGCAGTTGCTTTGAACAGAGATAAAATCTGTTATTTTGTCTTTGCTCCATTTGATTATCTAAATATCATTTGGTATCCCTTTTTGTTATTCTCTAATATTACCTCTCTTTCTAAAAGTGCCATAATAATTGATATTCTCGGATCTTTACTATGTCCACTCTTATGTTTTGTCTCTCCTTTCATGTACAAGTTACCAGTTAGGATTGTTAATCCATTGTTGATCATCCCGTGCTAATGGCCTGTAGCCTTGCTTTGCTTAATACCTTGTTTCTGTCATGTATGTTTTTCTCATTTCAGGTTGTCAGTTCAGTGAAATGGCTTGAAGATGAGCTAGAGTTAAATGCTCTCCATAACCCAGGTAGTCGTTGTGGCAGTGGTAATGAAAAGGCTGCTGTTGGACAGAGAACTGCACTTTCTGCTGCTTTGGGAGGTCGAGTTGAGGTAGCAGCAATGAGTACAACTTCAGGTCCGTGTTCATTCTCTTTTGAGTGCTTTAGAGCTTATGCATTTGTTTATTCCATTTCAGAAAAATACAATATTGCCCTCCATCAAGTATAATCACGCAACTCTAGAAATTAGTGTGTTGCATTGTAGGTACCTGAACTTACAGCGCTGTCTCACTAGGTCCCTAAACTTCACAATATTCCTGGCAGGTCACTATACTTGCAAAACGACCCATATATATGCTAGTTCAGTTACCAGAATGTGCAGGCTCACCACAGCTCGCACTGTAGATTGAGCGCTATACCAGGTGGACCTTCTACAAGTCTGGACCTGCTAGGATAATTTTGCATTTTTCTGAACCCAAGTGAGACAATTGTCAAAATTTAGGGATCTACAGTTTACTCTAAAACTATTATTACAAAGTGGGACGTACAGAATTTTTTTTCCCATGTGTGTTGTGCAGATCTGAACATTGTGATCCAGGAGGCTGTCGATATTCTCAAGGTTGTTGAGGGTGCCAACAAGTTGAAGGGAGCGGAGGGACCTAGCGGTGTTCTCAGAGGTAAAATTACTGCCTGGCCGATGCTGATTCTTGTTCATTGCTTTTGAAACATGCTATGATTTCGTTTGTCACGTTTATTATGCTCGATCGATTTATTTTCCCTTTTGGACTTGAGCAAGGTAAATGTGAGCCTATCATAATGAGATATTGGATGTATTTAATATTCCACGTTCTAATCTTACATGTTCTTATGGATTTAGTTCTGGTCAATATATTTGACCTAACTATCTTCAAATTCCCTGTATTTAGCTGTGTTAACTGGCTAACAATACGTTTTATTTTCTATCCATATGTGATGCTGCCAACAAGTCCTACGATTCAATAGCTTTGCTACCATTTCACCTGCTACTGCTAGCCCTCTGTCCTTTCCCACTGTCACTTCTGGAGAGAGCAAAGGAACTTTGGAACAACATTGTCATGGTAACATGTTGGATAATATGGGAGGAATGAAATGTGCGGATCCATTGGCAACGAAGGTGCAGTGTTGACGAAGTATGCACTTCCTATAAAGGAGAGATGCATAAACTAGGCTACTGATGGGGTGATATGTTTACAGGTGATGTTTAACGGTATGCATATCCCTATAGGTGGTGATTAAGGGTAAGAGGGAGGTCCTTTGTTCTTGGGAATTGTGTATGCCCCAACGTGAGAGGTTTATAGTTTTGACTAGTACATACTTCAGGGCGAGAAGACTCCTTTTTGGATACTTCCTTTTGACTCTGGTTATCCACTTCCTTCAGAATGAAATGCATTCTCCTGCTTTGCCTAGAAAAACTCAATTAATTGAAAATATAAAAGTGGTAGGCTATCCTGTTGATATTTATGATGTTTTAGAGATCCTTGATGTAGAAATGGATCATAACAGTGCTGGTTCTCATTCAGATACATTGCAGGAGCACAAAATGCATGGGATATGCTATCTGACGAGCAATCACAGAAACACATAACTACTGGTTCTGGTGATCTCGATGGCATACTTGGTGGAGGGATTCACTGTAAGGAAGTTACAGAGATTGGTGAGTTTGCCTTTCTTAACATATTTCCTGACAAAGGAATGTGCAGGAGCTCTTGATGAACCTTACAATCGATCAGACAATTCTTAATCAGTCAATCCTTTAGCTATGTTTGTATAGCTTGTTTCTCGGCCTCCTGTCTTCTAGTGATAGTTCTGTCAAACTTTTTCTACTGTTCTGATGAACTGTAGGAGTTCAGTGAGTTTTTGCTCTAGTCAGGCTATCACCTTGTGTATGAGCATCTGATAACGGCTTTAATTTTTTTCTATTGAGTTTTTTTTTCCTGAAATGATTATGTCCATTGATGTATCTGAGGTGACTGCACTAATCAGCAAAACTAGTTTTATTCAGGTGGTGTTCCAGGAATCGGTAAAACTCAATTGGGGTATGTTGCACCTACTATTTAATGCAAATTCAGAAGAAGATTTCCCTACTAAATACCGACTTTTGTAGGATTCAACTAGCCATCAATGTCCAAATTCCAGTGCAATATGGTGGCCTTGGCGGGAAAGCAGTTTATATTGGTATAGTGGGTTTACAGAAAACACTTATTATCTTGTGTCTTATTGAGAAACTTGTAACAACATTTTTTTCTTTCATTGTAACAGATACAGAGGGTAGTTTCATGGTTGAACGTGTCTATCAGATTGCCGAAGGGTGTATCAGTGACATAATAGAGTACTTTCCATACCGCCATGACAAGGCTTCATCTGGCCAAGAAAATCTGCAGCCTGAGCGTTTCCTGGCAGACATCTATTACTTCCGAATATGCAGCTACACTGAACAGATTGCAGTGATAAACTATTTGGAGAAGTTCCTTGGAGAACATAAAGATGTAATATTCTTGAACAACTGAGTCTTTGAGTTTAATCACCTGAATTATGTCCATTGTTTTTTCCTTAACATGTTTCACTCAAGATGATTTGTTCTGGCAATAGAATTATTCTATTCTACAGCAATTTGTTTTTGTGACCTTCCTTTCCTTTTAAAATCTACCACAATTGTTCAGTGTTATCAAATAAAAGATTTTTTCTGTCTGTTTTACAGGTGCGGATAGTCATAATTGATAGTGTTACTTTCCACTTTCGACAAGATTTTGATGATCTGGCATTGAGGACTAGAGTGCTCAGCGGATTATCATTGAAGTTGATGAAACTTTCCAAGGCATATAACTTGGCAGTAAGTTGCCTACCATATGGATCAATGGTCTTGACTTTGATGCAGGGACTATTGTCAGGATCGGATTGGTTTTGTAAAACAGATATTTGTAACCTTTTTTGCACTTTGCTTCAACTTTTGCAATATCTGTTATGTCATTATGCCGTCTCCATGGCCTTTGAACATATTAGCAAAAAAAAAGCTAGTGTACCTGTTATAAATTGGTACTACCCCCGTTCCAAAATAGATGACGTCCTAAAAAACGTGCAGTCAAACTTCTCTATCTTTGACAATTAATTAATAAAAAATATTTAGATTGGTTATGTAGAAATGGTAACATTAGATTTTTCATGAAAAATAGTTTCTCAATATAATTTTTTGTAATATTTTACTTATATATTCATAAAAAGTAATGTCAAAGCTACATACTTGAGATCATGAAGTCAAAAATGTCATCTATCTTGGAACGAAGGGAGTTTATTTTACTCTAGTTGTTGATTGATTACTAAAAAACACATTTTCCTTTGATTTTTCTATTAAAATTCAGCTTATGAATAAACCAGTGAAAAATTGCGCTAGTTGAGTTGAGATTTGAGAAAACCATGTAACAGGTCTGTTGTTATCCTGAGGCGGCACCAATAAATGGGATTTTCTTGGGATTTTCTCTATGTACATAAATGTTAGAATTTAGGACACATACCTCTTGGTAGTGAAACTCTACTGTTGACACTTCAGCTATGGCCTGCTTTAAGACTACTATAGCTGTTCCTTGCATAATTTGCCAACTGTACATCTATTTTCCTCAATCTTTGGCTTCATTATCTGCTATCTTGATACTACTGTCTCATCTTGTTCATCTATACATTACAAACAACTCAATGATGGCTTCCTCTAAGGTAGAGATATCCTACTCAATGAGCCTAACTTACTTATCATCTTATTTATTTGAGCAGGTTGTCTTGTTGAACCAAGTCACTACTAAATTTACAGAAGGGTCATTTCAGTTAACTCTTGCTCTAGGTCAGTTCCTACTCTTTACCCTAAAAAAATGTCTCTACTCATGCAATCGTAACCCCTAATTTTTATCTTTCAATCATTGTCGGATGCCTATGAATTCAGTTATTCTCTAATAAAAGCTACTGTAATCAACAACGCTATTTTCTTATCGCTATGATTTTCTTATTAACGTTACACTTGCTTGCCGTACCTCTGGATTTGAGCATACATTTTGAATGACTAAGGTGGTCAAACTGCTGATTGTCAACATCTGCGACAATTTTTTTACCCTGGAATGTTATATAGAATTGAGGTTTTATTGATTACAAGCAAGATTTGGGGCTGTTTGAATCGTTTAGCTCACTCCGATCATGATATTGCAGTGAATTAATACCCTCCTGTCAAAGAAATTAAGAAAATGCCGAAGAATGTGTGCATCAAACTATTTAACCCGGACCTTTATGAATATTTATATTAGGCCATATAAAAATTATAAATGTTGACTTGTCTTAAAAGTATAACCATTATATTGTACCCCTCCGTTTGTAAATAGCTGTCGTTTTAGACATTGACACGGTCTCCAATACACATTTTGGCCGTTACATTTTGCATATATATGTTAGCAAAAAATTATGAAAATTTATATTTCAAAAATATTTTTCATGACAAATCTAGTGATGCTACTTTCACCTCACCAATCTAAATATTTTTTAACTAGTCAAAAGTAGAAAAGCTTGACCGCACGCTTTCTAAAATGTCATCTATTTCCGAACGGAGGTAGTAACTTATTAGGTTTTAATAATTATATGACAATAGAACTGGTGGGCAAAGTTGTGTTTTGATGATCATATCAATGTCCAAAACTTCACCAGGTAGTATTATTAATATATATCCCATTATTTTCTTGAACAAATGGAAAGGAGAATCCTGCCTGGAATGTAAATACAACACATATAGTACAACTATACAAGGTGAGAGGAAAGCTGCATTAGCATATATCTGTGTAGGTCTGAATTTCCCCACGTTTTCTGTAACACTGCCTAGAGGGACTCATTCTGCTTCTTCTTTGGATTTGTTCTTTAAACAAGAACTGCAAGTAGCTTGTAGCTTGTGGTCTTTTTCCAGAAAATATTATTACAGTTTACAGGTTATGTACGGATGAGTTGCTAAAAAGGTGGTTATGTCCCGATGGGTGATGGCTTCCAGGTTGTGGTAATAACTGCAAGTCAACAACATTTCCGAAGGGGTTGAGTGGATCTTCGCAAAATTAATTTTCCAAGTAGAAACATTAACAGAAAAACAATGATGATATATGAATATTTGGCACATTTCTATGGTTCTGCAATGCCCCAACTTGAAATGGCCCCACACCATATTGTTTCTCTCTGAAATATTTCATGAATTGGGTGACAAAATTATAGCAAAACTTATTATGTATGTAGAAATCTGTTGCTGGTTCAGAGACTGAATGATTGTAAGAAATGAAAATAATGCAGTGTTGTTATGCAGGTGACAGCTGGTCCCACTCATGCACAAATCGACTGATTCTGTACTGGAATGGGAACAAGCGGTACGCATACCTTGATAAGTCCCCTTCACTTCCGGTAGCTTCAACACCGTATGCAGTGACAGGCAAAGGGGTGAGAGATTCTGTCGGTTCAAACTGCAAGCGAGTCCGGGTAATGTAGGACGTAGCAACCTTGAAAAGCATGGGTCTCAAAACTTAAACATCGTGTCATTCGCTTAGATCTTCTGCGCCATAGTTAACTAGATTCCACAAGAGAGAACTTTGTGCATTTGGTTGATCCGATCATCCAAGATTCACCCAGATAACTCTTGTAATTAAAGCCTATAACATCTGGCGTGTCTGTAATTCTGCGGTAAACATGATGAGCTAACGGATACTTTTCATCAGAAGGAAAAAAAAAGTGGGTGCGGTATCAGTAACAGAGTATGCGTTTTTGTATGAACAATTGTGAGATATGGCATATCAGACTAGTTAGTAGCCATTTCCCGGAGTCTTTCGGTTTCTTGTTGCCGTGTAAATCTTACGATCATGGTGCAACGACGAAAACGGGTTTAATGCCGATCATGGTGTCAATGGAGCACGTTCATGGTAGATGGACAGCGTTGCCACACTTTTTTCGTGCCCGTCGTCTCCTCTTCACGAGGGATGTTCATAGTTCGGACCCACTTGCATCTTCTTCAATTACATACTGTTGACTGTACACTCACTGGATAAGCTGAAATGATTAATAATTGGCGCTAACCAGTAGCCACTTTAATCCAGATCTCAACCGTATTTCTCTCGCTGCAATTGAATTAAGCCGGTCTGACTCGCCTATAGGTTTGCAGATGACCAAGAGATGCAGAGGGGGACTATTATTCTCTGGTGCAGACAGAATTCATGTACTGCTGTATTCCTGTCTTCTCATGGTGGCATTTCACCAGTAGCTGTTCATCATGTACCTCCTACCAGCTGACTGTGAGGCTAGGTGCTGCCCATTTTCGAATGCAGGAATGTTTTTTCCTGTTCCGCGTGGAAAATGAACTGATTCGTATGAGAATTCTACATTCCAAACGGGCCCTTAAGCAGACTTGTCGGGGATTGAGATAAGATTGAGATCATGAGAAGACAGGAAGAAGGGAGAGTTCATCGCTGTGGGGCAGGATGCAGAAATCGCTGTGCCATCTACCATGCATGCGTGCACGAGCGCCGACGTGCGTATTATGAAAACTGAATTTATTTTGGTAAATTCGGTTTGGATCAGGTTAACCGAATTGACCGACTAACCGAACTAAGCATTTCTTTTCTCTTGCTCTAGGCCCAGCTCAGCCCACTCAGATTACTTCCAGATCATGTTAGCACCTCCTCTACCAAGTCCTTAGCCCTAGCCGTTCTCCTCTGATCCTCTCCCGTGCACGCCGCCAACGCCGCTGTCCTCTCCTGTCTCGGCTGCCGCGACGCACCGCTATCCTCTCCCCTCTCGGCTGCTGCGACACGCCACCGTCCGCCTCTCCCCTCCTGCGACGCATTGCCCTCCTCTGCCCTCAGCTGCCGCAACATGCTGCTGTCCTCCTCTCCCCTCTGGTAGGACACGGCGAGGCGGTAGTGGTCTAGCATCGAATGCCCAGGCTGAGCCGCCGCAGCGCCGTCTCCACCTAGCTCTAGCACTGGTAGCGGCTGCGGTAGCAACAGGCGGCAGGGTAAGGGTGCACAGCAAGGCAGCAGCGGCAGCCGGTAGTGGCAAGGCGTCAATGGCAGGCAGCAATGGAGGCAGCGGCAGCCGGTACATTTGTGATTTCTTTTGTGTTATGAATATTTTGGTTTAAACCAAAAATTGAACCGAATTTTTAGTTAATCGAATTTTCGGTTTTTGAAACATATTTCAGTAAACCGAAACTGAAATTTCGGTTTAAACCGAATGCCCAGGCTATTGTAGTGAAACGTAAATCTGCATCAGTTATCTACAGTAGTTTCTCCCTGTTCCTAGATCCGCCGCACCTGCCCGGAGCCTGCCGCCGCCGGAACCCCTTCCCTCCGCCTTAGACACTCTACCTCTCTCCCTCACTCGGACTCCTCCGCCGCGGACTCTAGGCAACTAGGGTTTGATCCTCGAGGAAGGTCAGAAGGAAAGGGGAATTGGACTAACCGAGGGCATCCCGGCAGCGGCCGGCGGCGACTGGCATGGAGATCACCGACCTCCCCATCTCTAGTTCCCATCGCGCCAAGATCCTCGCCGCCGGCTACTCCTCCCTCACAGCGCTCTCCGCCGTGTCCCCTCCCCGCCTCGCCCGAGGTACGCACGGTGCTTGCCGCCAACCCGCTCACCGTGGCTCCATGCAAAAATCGACTGGGCTAAGACTTTAATTTAGTTATTTTAGGACTGTTTGGTTCGCAGCTTTAATGGATAAGCTTGGCAAACATTTGGCCTAACTCGGCTAACTTGGAGAGGCTGGAGAAAACGGCGCATGACTAAACTTGCCTAAGTGAAACTTTCTACAGATTCACTTTTCTATGATGAGGACCTCGCTAAGTTTAGTACGACTAAAACCGTTGTGGCGAACCAAACGCTTGTCTAAGTGTTTTGTGGGGAACTGCATGAGTTTAGGCACTAGTTGGATTTTTTGTCTCTGTGATATCTAATATTTAATTATAGTATTTACTGTGATATCTTTTTAATGCAAAACGGAAACGGAATGCAGGAATATTTTTCCTGTTCCACCATGTAGGAACATAAAGCCGGTTTGTGATCTGGCATTATGGGGATCAGATAAATAGCCAGCATCTGTGTATCCAATCATATTGGAGTCCTGATTTCTCTAGAATTGAAAGAATAGGCCAAGATCCTTTGTGCCTTGGAGATATCGAAGGATATTCTTGACTCCCGACCAATGACGTTTGGTGGGAGCTGCGCTGTGTCTAGCAAGTAGATTTACTGCAAAAGCAAAATCAGGTCTCGTGCAATTTGCAAGATACATGAGCGCTCCAACGGCACTGAGATATGGAACCTCGGGTCCCAACATCTCTTCTCCATCATCCCTTGGTCTGAATGGATCTTTCTCTACGTCTAGAGAACGAACAACCATAGGAGTTTTAGATGGGTAGGATTTGTCCATATTAAACTTCTCCAATATTTTTGGATATAGGCAGCTTGGTGTACCATGATTCCTGAGGGAAGGTGCTCAAGTTGAAGACCTAAGTAAAATTTAGTTTTACCCAAATCCTTCATCTCAAATTCCATTTTTAGGTGATTGCGTGCTTCATCAATATCTTGTGTATTGCCAATGATGTTGAGATCATCGACGTACACTGAAATGATGCAAAATCCTGTATAGGACTTTGATGAAGACACATGGGCAATCATCGTTGTTGGAGTAACCCTTTCGGAGAAGGAACTCACTGAGTCAGTTGTACCACATCCGTCCCGACTGCTTTAAGCCATATAATGACTTGTTCAGCTTTACACAGTACATGTTGGGTTTTGCGCTTGCATTCGGGACAGGGATTCCGTCAGGAACCTTCATGTAAATGTCCGAATCTAGTGACCCGTAAAGATATGCGGTCACGACGTCCATCAACTGTATAGATAGACGGTTTTGTACTGCCAGAGATATGAGATATCGGAAAGTGATTCCACTCATTACCGGAGAATATGTCTCATTGTAATCAATGCCGGGTCTCTGCGTAAACCCTTGTGCTACGAGCCTTGCTTTGTATCTCACCACCTCATTGTTCTCATTCCGTTTCCGGACAAAAACCCATTTGAATCCCACAGGGAAAACCTTGGGAGGTGTCGGTATTGCTTCAGTGAATACCTTTCTTTTATTAAGCGAGGCAATTTCCGTTTGTATTGCATCCTTCCATTGAGGCCAGTCGGAGCGCTTTTGACACTCAATGATAGTCCTTGGATCATGATCATTAAGAATGGTATTTGCAATTGTAGCAGAAAAATAAGTGTCGACAATTGTAGACTTACGGTTGAATGATTCTCCAGAATCGATATAGTTTGTGGAAATCTCTTGTACCCTTGATGACTCTTCGTGATTTCCAATACGCGTGAGTCTGGGTGTTCCGATGGCCCAGCCAGTGTGTGCAAACTGGAGCTGGGTTGTGGAGGTTGCCCTTCCACTGGGTGTATACTACCCATCAGGTGTTTGTCAACGTTGAGTTGACTTGCTTTACTGACTCCGAGGATTTTCTCCTTGATTTCCTTTGTTGCTTGCGAGAAGCCGGTTCCGGGTCAGAGGCCATACTACTCCCCCTCTTTTTAGGGACAGGGAGTTGAGTGGTTTTTATTGGTACCTCCACTCTTTCAAGTGCGTTTCTGGCCGGATTTAAGGATTTTGTAACACCTTTTAGATCAGTAAACGAATCTAGCAGATTATTTGCAAGATGTTGCAAATTGATAATTTTCCGAACTTGGAGTTTGGTCTCTTGGGTACGTGGATCAGAGGATGAAATGGCTATAGCATTCCAATCGATTTCCGGGCATTCTTTCTGGTACTTGAAATCTCCCCCGAATGCCGGAAAATGTTCCTCATCGAATATGCAGTCAGCGTGACGGGCTGTGAATAGATCCCCAGTAAGGGGTTCCAGGTACTTGATAATCGACGGTGATTTGTACCCCACATAGATCTCCAGTTTCCTGTGTGGGCCCATGGATGTCCGCTGCGGTGGTGAGATCGGGATATACGTAGCACATCCGAACTTACGCAGATGGGAAATGCTAGGAGGATTTCCACGTACCAATTGCAGAGAGGAAGTACTGTGATATGCAGTAAGTCGCAATTGTATTAAGTCAGCAGCGTGTAAAACTGCGTGACCCCAACAAGAGGTTGGCAAGCTGCAATTCATCAACAAAGGTCTTGTAATGAGTTTGATCCTCTTAATCAGTGATTCAGCCAAACCATTTTGTGTATGGACATATGGGACAGAGTGCTGAACTTCAATCCCCAGGGCCATGCAATAATAATTGAAAGCATGTGAGGAGAATTCTGCAGCATTGTCCATGCGAATTGTCTTAATTCGACTTTCCGGATAATGGGCTTGTAGTCTAATGACTTGCCGCATTATCTTGGCAAATGCATGGTTTCGTGTGGACAGAAGGCACACGTGTGACCATCGTGTAGATGCGTCAATGAGGACCATGAAATACCTAAAAGGTCCAGAAATGGTTGGATGGGACCACAAATGTCTCCTTGAATGCGTTCAAGGAACTGAAGTGGTTCAGCTTGTATTTTGAGGTGCGAGGGCCTCAAATTAGCTTCCCCGTTGCACAAGATGTGCAAACGAAGTCTGATGATAGAGGAAATTTTGACTCAAGTAAATTATGACCAATGGAATTGCGAGTAATTTTTCTCATCATCCCGATCCCGGGATGGCCTAGGCGATCATGTCAGGTTTGGAATGCGTTAACATTCTGAAAATTACCTTGTATGCAACATGTTCTACAGGCTTGATGTACGTATAGTACAATTCAGATGATAGAGAAGGAATTCTTTCAAATACTTGCTTGCCATATCCGTAATCTTTGGTGAAGAGTAGATACTCCTCTTTGTTGTCTTCATGGGTTTCGATGTGAAAGCCATTTTTACGGATATCTCGATAACTGATTAAGGTACGTGACGAGTCGGGATACAGCAAAGCATCCTCAATTGTCACATGTGTACCCCTGGGAGGGTAAATATGGCACGTCCAGTGCCAACAATTACCGTATCGCGTCCAACGATAGTTAAAATATCTCCATTCATCTTTTCAGAGTTTGAAAATATTTTAACTCCCTTAGTATGGAGTTTGTGGTAGCACTGTCCACAAGGCATAATTCCTTTTCTATCGGATTGTCCCCGTAGAGAACTATATAAATGAAGAATTTTCAATAAGAAAATCTCATGTAAATATATAGAATACAATCTTATCATATCAAATGTGCTGATACAATATAAAAGCGACAACAATACTTATGTTCTTAGTACAACATCACAAATGGACATAATTAAAATAGATCATAAAGGAGATTGGGAGACTAATCGAAGTCTCCAAACATGTCGGTTGAGGCAAACTCAATCATCATGTTCTCCGTGTCGGCAGGGTCCTCTGGCTGATGGAAAGGTATGATGTTGCTCGGTCCGGGAGAAACATCGTGCGAACTACCATCTCCATTGGCACTGTCTGGATGAAGGTTGAGTTGGCTTCAAACCTTTTCCCTTGAGGTGCCATGCATCCCTGGGATTGTTGATACAGAATAGCCAGATGCTTTGGGGTCTTACACTTTTCAGTGGGGTGCGTGTAGCATCCACATTTATTGCAGAGCTTAGTTTTGTCATACTTAGGCTTTGCGGTGTCTTTCCCCTTGTCTGAGTTTCTAGGCTTCTTGTTCCTACTGCGCTTTCGCTTACCCTTGAAATTTGATGGTTTGCCTCGGAAAGCACCATCAAACCTCTGTCCATTCGCAATATTCATATGAACTTCAGGTAAAGGTTGTGCCCCAACTGGGCGCTGAGAGCCATTCCTAGCGAGTAACTCATCATGCTTTTCAGCCTGAAGTAAGATATGAATGAGGTCGGAATAGACGGAGTTGTTGCGAACGCGATATTGCTGCTGGAGGATCCTATCTGAAGGGAACATAGTGGATAAAGTTTTCTTTATCTTCTCCGCATCTGTAGGTTCCTTCCCGCAAAAGCGTAGTTTGGAACTAATTTATGAACCTCGTGATTGTACTCTCCGATAGACTTGAAATCCTGAAGACGGAGGTGCGTCTAATCATGGAGTGCTTCTGGCAGGATAACTGCCTTCTGCTATTCATACCTCGTTTTGAGGGCCTGAAATAGGGTACTAGGAGATTCTTCCTCCAAGTACTTAGATTTGAGATATGGGTGAATATGGTGCCTTATGATGTATAAGGCAGCATATTTTTGTTGTTCTATCAGCGGTATTTCTCCATCTTGTAGTGGAGTTTTCGGGTCTTGAATTGCACGCGCTATCCCACGGGACGCAAGACTGATCTTGATGTCCATGGCCCATGTAGGGTAGTTGTGGCCATTGAGGGCAAGCTCCTCAAATTCTTTTGCGGTCATTGTTTATCTACGTGGGCAAACCAGAGATATTTAATTTACGTTCAGTAAATTAAAAACCATCATGGTTAATGTTGTAATTGAACTTTACAAAATTAATGAAAATTTCAAGAAGTTGGCTTGAAATCATTAGTGTGAATCTCAATTTTGCTAAGTATGACATATTGTAGAGAGTAAATCTCGTAGCACTTAGGGAGTATAATCTGATGAATCAGTAGATACTCAAGTATAATCTGATAAAAATTAGTAGATACTTATATACCTAATGCCACGCAGCACTAGAGAGTATAATCTGATAAAACCAGTAGATATATAAGTATAGTCTGGTAAAATCAGTAGACACTCATATTCCTAATGCCATGTGTCATAACTTGATTTGAAGAAAATCAATTTGAATTTTGCAAATTAGTTCTTGCTCGTAGTAAGTCAAAAATGACTTAATTAAGATGAATCAATTTTTATTTGCAAGAAATTAAAAATCTCGATTGCAAATAGTGGACGTAATTAATCTCAACATGTAGAATAACACGGAAATATATTGTATCACACTTTGTTCCGGAATACAGAGTATTCAACAGAAATACAATACTGAAATTGAAATACTGTAATTAACAGGGTCTAGAAGCGGGAGAAGCGGCGGTGACCACTGACTCCCAGAGAAGGCGAAGGAAACGCGAGAAAAGACGCCCAGGCATTGCAAAAATGCTAACATCTTTGCTTGATTTCCTCTTGTTCTTCTCCTTTTGGTTCTTGCTCTTGGTAGAACGAAGCGTGCTGATAACGTGTTTAGAATAGAAATGTAGAACAGAATAGAAGCAGCGTTTGGACACAATTAAATGTGATTTTTGTATTGATGCACTTGTGATTACAAGTATATATATGAGTACGAGGGATGGCGGTTGCTATTCCCAAAAGGCATGTCCCTTTGAAGAGATGCGTCTCTTTGAGGAGACACAAGCGAACAGACGTGAAGGTCGGAAGAGGTGTCTGTTGGGGAGGCAACCGCTTACAATTAATACAAGGGGAGATTATCCCATAATTAACACATGTTAATTAAACTCTTAACAATAAGGACCCTACAACATCTCCTCGCACGTGGTGGATCGTGCTTTGGTTACTTAGATGACGCATGAGTAGACCGAGGCAGAGCCATATGAATCTCGCAGAGACTGAGGAGGGTAGTTTCCCTAGAGATTTGAACTCAATTTCAAAGGTCACGGATGGATAAGAAACTGTAGTGCATATGTTCTTAGATGTTCATATGCACTAAATATCTATATTTATAGACGTAGAAATTGTAGTGCATATGATCCTAGCTATCCTATTAGGTAGGTTCCTTTAAGGACGCCTTAGGTATCTATGATCTTCATGACATATGACTGGCGCAGAAAAGGATAACTATGCAAGCAGAATAGCTTTGACTCATATGTTGGGGGCGGACGATCCAAAGCTGAAATAACTTTGATCCCCTGCCCAAACAACCCCGGTTTCGTCGCAATTTTCTTCTCCTCATCCCCGCATCGAGGGCCTTGGCCGCCGCTCTCCATGATGCGCGCTTGAACGCATTCAACCCCCTAGCTAGAACGCTAACCCCAGGTGAAATGTTGCTTTGTGTACATAAGTAGTGAACATCTTCCAAAATAATGTCTATTACTTTTGTTACACACCTGCACAGTTTAAAGCACTGGAAACTAGACTTCCGTTATCTTTCTAATACATTGTTAAAATTCGTGGCAAATCTCTATTTATTCTCTTCCCAGAAATTTGTACATTTTTTTAGCGAAATGAGTTCCAAACGGCTTCGGACCTATGATATAGCACAGCAGTCCAGCACCCCTCGACCGCACGTCTCCCTCACGGAAGCTGCCGCCTAGACGGAGAGCCTAGAACTGACCCTCACGTAAGGTATGTTTCGCGTGGCGATCAGAACACTAAAGCCAAACACAATGGCAAGCTTGAGTAGCCGTGGAGATTCCACATTGGATGCTGGAGTTGGTGTTCTCATGTAAGCGAATGGGGCTGACTCGTGGGCTGTTTGTTTCTTCCCTAAGTTGATAAGATATCTTAATTCTGGGCAGGTGTAATGCAAGGTTTCAGCGGCGTCAAACTTTCAAGAATATTCAGATTTCCGATTTTCGGTTTCAAATATTTTACCACAACCTTATTCATGGTTCATACAGCTCTGACGGAAAAAATATGCACGCATAGCATATCACTCCAGGATATTTTGCATAGAACAGATAAGGCATCTCAATATTGATAAAGCAAGATTCAAATAACGAAGCAGACACATACCAATGCCTAAAGACAATAATCTGGCATGATAGCTAGCACACAGCATACTAAGCACAAATGCTTCAGAAGAAAACATTAATAACAGGACAATAGTAGCAGTAGTAAGTCACCATCTCAACATACTTTCAAACTAAGTTCTTACCAAACAAGGAAAATCATTTGAATTCATAGACGATAGGGGAAATGTTGAGTAAGCTATGGATCACCAGCCACCACGATTGCTCAGATTCCTCAGATCAGTTTGGTAGGGAACACTTTAAATGAAAGTACATAGTTCTTCGGAATGGATGGAATATAATTCATGAATATGGAACTGCTGCGATGTCATTGGAGAGAGAGCAGATTTCAAAAAGCCTAAGCAAACTACCAGTTTCCTTGACTACCTTTAGAACAGTTTAATCAAGCGACAGAAACACAAAAGGGTGACCAGCAAAGAAAATACAGGGAAATGTATCAGAAAAAACATGCATAAGATGTCGAGTTTCCATCAGTCATTTTTTGAGGGAAAACATGCATAAGATGTAGAGTTTCCATCTGTCATTTTTCGAGGGAAATGACTGGATGGGGGTGATGGAAGAACAGCACGCATAATCCCAACTGCTCACTTTACTCAATTTGGTACGGCAATAAAAACCTTTGACTGCAAACTCAGCCTAAAAGCCACTATTGCAAAATTTCCTTAAGAGTAAAACTCCATATATTTCAATTTTAAAAAGGGTTCAATAGCCTAAAAATCAGGTGTTGCTGGTTTGAGGTAACATGAGAGGAAAATGATTGTTAGGGAAAACAATTTATCAAGCTTAACCTAACTGCCCACTTTCCTCAAATTGATATAGCAGGAAATACTTCCGGCAAGAAACGCAGAGCATAAAGCGTAAAGCCGATACACACAATCCTGCAGAACTAAATCCCTTAGCAACACTCTACGTAAAATCCAACATTAGTGTCACCGCTATAAACAGTCCAAATATATGTGATGGGGAGAAAACAGAGTTCAACGTCCTAAGAAATCAAAAGACTGTTCCTTAAATGAGGTTACATGAGAGGAAAATGATTGTTAGGGAAAACAAATCATCAAGCTTAACCTAACTGCCCACTTTCCTCAAATTGCTATAGCAGGAAACTCTTTTGGCAAGAAACGCACAGCTAAAGCGTAAAGCCAATACACACAATCCTGCAGAACTAAACCCCTTAGCATCCCTACCTCTTCCACAGCCTAAACACCTACAGACGCAATAAATATTGGGGAGAATAACAAATCAAAAGGTTTCTTATTTGAGGTTACGTGAGAGGAAAATGATTGTTAGGGAAAACAAATTATCAAGCTTAACCTAACTGCCCACTTTCCTTACATTGATTTAGCAAGAAAACACTTTCGGCAAGAAACGCACAGCATAAAAGCGTAAAGCCGATACACACAATCCTGCAGAACAAAATCCCTTAGAAGTTAGAATCACTCTCCCTGACCACCTTAGCAAGTCCATGATAAGCTAGAATAGCATTTCCTATATGCACTCCATTATAAACCAGAACTTGATATGACAAAATGGAAATTTGCTACTCCTTCGTAATACAAAACCAGAAAGACATTAATCACATGGATACCAAAAGAATTAGAACGTCCAACAAGAGAAGGAATGTAAAATCTAAAAAGTCAAAGCAAAGATTGTAGCCAACCAGATTAAACATTTGAAGGCTATTGGAAAACCTCCTAGAATAAAACCTAGATGGCATGAATTAATATAGTCATCTTCCGACACAAATTTGGTACATAGTAACCTATTTGCTTTATAGATGACTTGCCCAAAAAAGTGAAAGAAATAAAACAGAAGAAACTAACTCCACTGCTACAGACCCTAGATTACTATCCAAAACAGAACTCAACAAATTCAAACAAAACAAGAACCTAACTGCATTGCAACAGATCCTACATTACCACGCCTCAGATACAGCACTCTGGTAATAGATTATATCACCTAGCACATGTCCCTCCAATGCAATGTCAGAAGGGTAACAAATCTACTTATGCTTGCATTATGTGTGGCAGGGCTGCAAAAAAAAAGAAAAAGGAAGCAATGGACTGTTGAACCAGAGGAGCCAGCAGCTGTGAAGATGACAACGTAGTAATATGCATCACAAAATAAGAGCATGACTCTATAAGTACTAATATAATACCGATAACGTATAACATCAAAACACATGAGCTTGCAATAAAAATATAAGAGGTCAACCATCCAAACTCAATTCATAATACTTTGAAAAACATTAGTCAAGATACAACAGGAGCATCAATAGCATGTACATCAGTTTTCACACTACCAGAATGAAGCCTATCAGAAAGATGCCTTGCAATTCACTGCTGCGATTTGGCAATCGGCTCCAGTGCCTCGATCATGACAACACTGTTTCCCCTGACAACCTGCAGATGATTTTAGGTTATCAGTACATTATGCATATAGAATGATGACTGCATTATATCACAGTTGAAAACTAAACCAATGATGGCAGGGTACGTACCACCATTCCAATATCAGTCTTCTCATTTCCATTGACCTCCACGGTGTTGTCCACCACCAGATTCATGAACTGATCAAATCCACGGAGGGTGCCGATAACAACACGGTTTGCGTTCATCTTGACTAAAAAAAAATACTAATCCATCAAAGATGCGTCATCAACAGCAAAACCTTCACAATCAAACCAGCACCACCTAACTGAGATGATGAGCAGCAACAACAAAATTGCCAAACAGAATAGGGTTCAAATGCAACCACCTTTTTAGGTGGACATTGCTAGTTTGCATTAACAAATTGACTCAAAATGAAGCACACATGAATGCTCAAATCAAGTAGTGTAAAAAAAGAAGATATACTGGCCGTTGTGACACAAACAAATATTTGAAGTGCATGGTTATGAAGCCTGTCTAAATGTGCAGGGAATGTTTTTCCAAGAATACCAGTGCTTCTAAGAAATTGAGGCTCTGAATGTCTTAAGTTTCAACATATTCTAATACCAGAGGACCTAATATAAACCGAAAGTCCACAAGGTTGATACAGCAGCCTATCAGAGTAACTATGACAAAAAAAGCCTCACATGGAAATTAATCCATAGCTTTTTTTATATCATCATCACTTAGAGCAGGCGACTAACATGGAACTCAATAAGAGAACCACGGTTAACTAAAAGATGGAACAGTCAACATGAAAGTAAATACCAGAACACTTATCTTGGTCTACATGCTCCATAAGAAATGAAATAACAGTAGATGCCCTATCAGAGTAACTATGACATAAAGCTTCATTTGGAGAACTCCATAGCTTTGACATTGTGTTCATCATGTAGGGCAGTGGAAATAACGAGCAGCACATATAAATAACTTCACAAGGACAGGAGAAAATTGAAACTGCTAAGATATACAAGGAAATCAAATGCCTGACAAAACTAAAAAGGCACATCAGGGTATCTCAAAATGTCGAAAAATGCTATATTTTAATACATAAATGTTCGCGTGAGTTATCTAAAAAGTCTGCAAATGATATATTTTAATACATAAATGTTCGCATAGTTGCTCGAGACGCATCAAGTTCAAATTAGCACGAAGTTCTGAAATTATACGAGTGAATGCACCGTCTAAGCAATTCGACATGTTGATTTGACCATGAGACGGAGTCTAATGTACAGCTGAATACATAGACCATTAACGAAGCAGCTACAGGAAATAGACGGATGGACTAGAGAGATTTTTCACTTACTCTGGAGCTTCTTGTCCATGTATCTGCCAAAAAAGATGAATTCAAATTAGTATCCCGCAAACTTGAAAGATCGTCGAGAGAAGACGCGCATAAAGAAGAACAAAAGAGATCGAGATCTGGAGGAGAGGAAAAGGAGGAGGAGGCGGCGGCGGATGCTTACTTCTTGAGATCCGGAGGCTGCCCCGACCGGCTCATGGCGGTGACCTAAAGGAGAGCAGGGGGATCTGGAAGCCTTGTGCCTTCTCTTCTCCTCTGCGTGACAAAACCCTAGCGACGCCGTAAACCCGAGCCGATGCGTCCGGTTTTAAAGGAACAAGCGGAGAGGAGGAGGAGGGAGCCGCCGCCTCAAAACCCTAAAAATGCTCGAGGCAGACGTGCTGGGCCGCAACAGTGTATGGGGGACGGATTCCCGAAATTTGGGCCATGTTAATTAGACTCCGCCGCAAGCACCTTGACCTTGCCCACCGGTATTTGATGCGCCACGGAATGACGGATTTGTTCGTATCGACCGAATCATCATCCGGACAAACTTAAAAATAAAACCGGTTACAAATCAAGCTAACGGTTCGAGAGATAAAATATTTTATAATTTTATAACTATAAAAATTTATACTAGACTTCGCCCGCAAGCACCTGGCCCACAGGTAATTGATGCGCCACAGAATGACGGATTTGTTCATTATTCGTACTGCCGAATCATCGCCAGACAAACTTGAAAATGAAAACCGATTACAATTCAGACTAATGGTTCGATTGATAAACATTTTAAAAATTTAGAAGCATAAACATCGTATTCTTTTGAATTGGTCTGCGATCGGAGTGCAGCATGTAAATAATAATCTGGGGTCGCTGCCTGGTTCATTCTTTTAATCAGTGTGGCATGTTTTGACAAAGAAATCGAAAATTATAAGGATGTTGAATATATGAGTAATTTTTTAATAAATTTAATCCACAAAAACAGTAGATAAAACATGATAGCAATAGGGGAGATGATAATTGGACCAAACAAAATACCAATCAAACTAGTCACGCAATCAAGTAGGTAAAAATAAAACGGCATGTCCAAGTCGATTACTAGAAGTAGTAATCCAAACATAATCCCTAATAGAAGGGATAAGAACACATACTGTGTAGTGGAAGAAGATGCGTTAGAAGTGACAGCACCGTCGGAGATCGACATGTTGAGGAGTAAGGCGTCGACGTCGAGGAAGAAGTCATCGTTGGGGAAGTAGTCACGCGCAGGATCGTTGGAGGAGATGTCAGCAGTCGTGCAAGTGCGCTCCCCAAAAATCTGATCACACCTCTCCCGTACATGATCACAAGAGGCGTGGTTCCGGAGGCCTGCTGTCCCACTTCGCGGTGCACGCCGGGAAATGGGATGGGCAAGTCGTAGGTGGCGCAAAGCTCTGGAGCTGAAGGGTGGTCTCATATGTGTTTCATACGTCTATGGACAGAGGAGCGACCTCTTATAGACTCTAGAAAACGAAACGGTTCCATGTGGGAGATGAAGAGAACCGAAACTGATCCACTACAGAGAGAGGAACAGTCCATGTCGGTTCAGATTCATCTACCACTAGTGAGAAAACGTTTCGATTTCTGTCCTGCGTGACAAAAAGAAGACAACGAGTAAACGTGGCATAGGGTCCTAGCTCGACTCGTTCACGAAACGCGCGTGTGGCGAGGCAGGCGGAGGAGGAGAAGGAAGCGCGTGTATATATCCTCTTCTCATTCTCTTAATTGTGTGTGGAAGAGCCAACCTTGTATATTGGTCTAACTCACCCTCCACGAGCGGGGTGTGACTAAATTTTTCCACACTCTTGTCATGTATGAATAGGCCAAATGAGTCTCTGGGATTTAATCCAGAAATTATTGTTAAATAATAAATGGGCTAGGCCCAATAATTCGAACAAAGGATGCCGAGCAAATTTCAAGTTTTATAATTTGTGCGGATAAAAAACATCAAATAACGGTCAATTTTGCAGCAGTTGCACTGTTTTCCGCCCTTGCTTCTGCGACAGCCTTATCCTCGTCGCCGCGAAACCAGAGTCACGCAAGCAGAATCCGCCGCCGACGCGTATCCAAATGCCCGCTCCTCCCATGCTCCTGAGCCCCTCCTCCGCGCCATCCACCACCCATCCTCCTCCTCCGCTTCGTCCATCTGCCTCGACACTGACGAATCCTATTCGCCCCTTCCTCTCGCCAAGAAGAACAAGGCCTGCGCTTCTCGCCGTCGTCCGGTCCAAGAACAAGGACGGGGCCAGCTTTACCGACCGCATCCTCGACTACATCGAGGGTATATACATATATCCTGTCGTTCCTGCGCATTCATGCATCTCTAGATTGATCTCAGCATTAGAATTGGGACGTTTAATAGATGGTCCAAGAACCAATGTGCAGTGTAGGCCTGTATGGTAGCTAGAAGGATCTTCTCTGAATAAAAATACGGGACTTGCTAAATCTTATAACTTGCTACATGTTTGGATCGCATTTCATTGACACACATCACTGTGCAGTGATCACTAAGAAAATCAACTTATTATGCTTGATATGTTATCACTGATTATATTGTTGTTACTGGCTCTACAAAGGCCAGAAAATGAAGCTGATTTTATTGGATGGAATCTATTCGCTCAAGTGTTGTGCCAATGCCTCAAGTTGTATTCTTGATATCCTTTTGTATAGGGGGTCCAAAGTTGAGGAAGTGGTATGGAGCACCTGATTTGCTTCCCAAGGACGGGGGTGTTGAGGACGAGGAGGATGAGTCTTCAGGTGCATAGGCAAAACATTCCGTAAATGTGAACTCTCTTGTAGTCATTATTCTTATTCATTGGCAAACTTTGGGATGAGAATAGATGTTGAGGAGCCTCGAGATGCTGTGCTAGTCACCAATGGCGACAGTGAGATTGGACAGGTTGTTTTTTTACAGCACAATTGCTATTGCATCCAATGTTCAGTATATCACTATTCACTAGACCTTAATTTTCTTCCATCTGTATTATAGCTCCCCTGTGACCTAAGCTGAATGTTATATTCTAGTCTCACTTATATGTAGATCCAGAGCCACACTGTCAGTCTCACATGACAATATTTTGACACTTAGGAGTGGTATATACAACAAAATCTCTATAATGTAAACTTTTATTTGGAGTTGATTAATCCTTACTAGGGAAATCACATTAGGATTCAGATAATTTCAGCAAGGCTGAACTGGTGTTACTGTATCCTAAAAATTCTTCTTAGTTTCTCATTATTAAATAGCAGTATTCCGTTCTTGCTATTCCTACAGGTTTCACAGTGAATATAGCAACAGTTATCCCATTATCTTAATCGTCTGTGTTCAGCCTGAGTTTTGCAGGCCTATTAATATTCTCAACTGCTTTAAATTAATTTGCTTGTGTTTTCAGATGGTGATATTGTTGCTAATCCTGAAAAGGGCCAGAATAAAAGCACTAGTGAAGGACAAACGATCCACTGAAGAAGCTTTTGGAACTTATGTGGAGGTGACAGCTCGTAATTCTCAAATATACGTTGAAACTTCTGAATGTTTCTTGTATATTCTAAAACACTGATATACCTCCTTTTATTAGAGGTGCTTTACCACTTCTGTAGGATGATTTTTATCAGAAAATGCAATAAATGTATTTGAATGATTTTATAGTCTCATTTCGCTGATAAGTATAATAAAAAATCGTCCTAATATTTCTCTTTTTGGTTTCCTTGTAGTGCATGGTTCGCAACGTAGAAGATAAATCCTTCACGAAGAAAGCACTAAGGGGTGTTCGTTCCATAATTTGTCCAGCCGATGTATGTCTCTAACTTACAGTTTTTTGTTTATTCATTTATGGTACTACTGCTCTAAATCATAGTCTACTATTCCTATTCTTTGGCCAACTGTCAATAGTTTGTCTCATCAAGAGTTGCTCTGATAAATTGATGATTAGTCCATTACTAGATTTTGTGACCTCCTACCGTTTGGCGTTGATGAGACTTGCTCACATTTCTTATGGATTAATTTCTTGCATTGTAGGTAGCTAACCACATTCCAATAAAAAAATGTACCTAATGAATTTATTTGTGTGCTCTATATTTGCATTGCATGAGAACTGCACCAAGAGCTATCTTTCGTTGTGCATTCGAATGATTTGCTTTCAACTTGATATTTAATAGGATGGTTTCTTCTCTGACTTGATTGACCTCAAGGGTGTCCAGCACATTGTTCTGCTATCCCAGGTTTGCAATCCCCTTGCAACTTTGTGTTATCCAGTTCAGCCTAGTTTCAGTCATTACCAATACGAGATCTTGATAAGAATGCAGCTATCTGTCTACAGAAATAGCAGTGGGCTCCAAGCTATCATGAACGGCAAACTGAGGAAGCTATCAGAGAGGGATGAAGAAGTGGTTCTTGCATCTGGCGTCCCATCTACGATAATCAGGACTGCCTCTCTGCAGACCATTCCTGGTGGGGAGAGTGGTTTTGATTTTACAGAGGTAAAGGCAGAAAAGGCTTCCTTTCGTCCAAGAACATTGCGTACTTATGCAGTTTTGCTAGCTCTGTAACTAAAGAACTTTCATATGGATAAAGCTGATGTCACGCAATGAGCCATAGAGCCAGACAAGGCACTGTGACATTATGGTGTTTTGTCATGTGAGATTAATCCGTTAGATTCCTTCACTTGAAGTATGATGTAATTTGCACTTAGCATACACATATTGAATATACACATGCATTTATTTTCTTGGCAAACTGGTAGGAATATCTTCTCATATGGTGCTTAAAATACATAGGACATAGCAGCCAAGGGAAGGATAAGCAAAGAGGATGCTGCTACAATCTGTGTGGAGGCCCTGGATGCAATTCCACAAACAACGCTCATTTTCGAGGTAATCAGCCCAAAATAAGCTTCATGGTCCTAGTTTTACAATCATTATTCATTTCCGATACACTGTATATGAGATATTAGAGACCGTGATTTCTGTCTCTTTTTTGTGGTGAGAGTCCCATGAACCTTGTATCCCTTATGTGGGGTACCAAAAAAAGGAGTTTTAGCCCAGCTTCTTATCTTCCGTGTTACTTCAGGTTGCAAATGGTGAGGAAAAGGTTACAGACTGGAAAGCATGGTTTGCTGAGCGGACGGCAAAGAGTTAAAGTAAACACACATGATTGGAACACAAGTTTATCTTTTTATTAAGTATGAATATAGGACAAGGATCCAAAAGAAAGAGATCCGACATTTCTGCATTGGAGTCGCTTGCACTCATGACAATCTAATCATTGATCTGAACAAAGAAAGATGCATGGGTTTGCATCTGCCTTAGTCTCCCAGAAAGTCTTGCGTCAGTGCTGAAGCTGAAGTGCTGTGTTCAATCAATTACAGGTTGATGGCCCAGCTAGATATCTTGCTTTCCCTTTTGTGCTTTGTATTTGCAATAAACACGGCGCTGCAATTCGTAGACGCATTCCTTTGTTATGATACTCATAATTAACTGTGAATATTATCTAGCTTTTCTACCTATCAATGTGCTAGTGAAAGATATAAACTTCTGATGAATTCGAATTGTAAATTTCTGCTGAACTGGAATTGTAAACTTCTGACGAATTGAAATTGTGAACTTTTGCTGACTGAAATTGTCAAGCGCATATCTTTTCTAAGGATATTTGTCTACCCTACAATATGATCTGCTTGTTTCCATCCACGGTTACAACTTAGGAAAAGTATTCCACATTTGACATTCTGTATACCAAAAGAAATGTTCCTTTTTGTGGGCATTGAAAGACTGGAACTACATGCGCATTGACTTTGAGTTGCATTGCAGTTGGCGGTCTTGAGTAAGAGAAAAATATTAAAATCATGTCATATATACGACATGTGCAGTTATGCACCTGTTGTCATTCTTTTCCCAGAAAACTTAGCCGAATCGCAATCACACGCATCAGCTACAGCAGACACACAAACAAAATAGGTGTTCTTTTTTGGCAAATCATTCAGACTTCGGAGCTGTTGTGTAACGTCGTGTTTTCTCTCCAACAGACATGACTAGTGATCAATTACAAACTGCTATTAGGAGTTGCTAAGTGTCTCATCAAAGAGACATCTCTTCAAAATGGCAACTGTTGCTAAGTGTCTCATCAAAGAGACATCCCTTCAAAATGGCAACTGCCATCCCTTCATTATGTATATAAGTGTACAATTTGCAAATAGTGAATACAAGAGAATCATTTGTTCATTGTCCAGACTCTGTCTCAATCTATTCTCTAACACGTTATCACGCACTGCTTCTTCCACAAGAGCAAAAAGGCCAAGAATAGAGAAGCATTCAAGAACTTTGAAGAAGAAGAAAACAGTGAAGAACAAGGTGAGGAATCAATGGCCGAAGCAATCGTTCGTCCGATTCTCACCATTTTGGCAACAGTTGAGGTTACCATCTCTCGTCTTCTTGCACCACCGGCTTCACCATCTCGTCGGCGGTCGCAATGCTCGCCGTCGATGCCGTGCTCGTCGCGTCCTTCAACCAGAAGAGGCGGCGTCCGCCCGAGCTCCTCTGGTGGCCGGCGGCGCCTGCCCCTTTCAACCGGCGGAGGCCGGCTCGCCGCTCCAAATCCTCCGGGCGGGCCCCAACGGCCGGCGCTCCACTTGCCTTCGGCGGGCTCACCGGCGCCCGAGCCATCCACAGCCGGCGCGGGTCCTCCCTCCGAGCTCTGGCGGCGTCCGGCTGCAACCGCACTTCGGCCACCGCCCTCAGGCGAACCACGGCGCCCGACCCTCCGGCCTCCTCGACGGCGGCGCATGCCCTCATGGCGGCCTCCGGCGCGGACCGGCGTAGCACCAAGGCGGCAACGCCCGGCGGCGCCCCGTCGGTCGGCGCGTGTCCCGCCCTCCGGCGGGTTCTCCCCATCCAACGGCCGGCGCCCTCGGTCCCAGCGAGGCACCGCCCTCCGGCGCCCGCTCCTCCGGGCGGCTCCCCTTCCGGCGGCGTCGTCCGCCCTATCACCGGCGGGACCGCCTGGGCCGGCCACGGCGACGGAGCCCTCCAGCGCCTCCCCGAAGCCCCCTCTGGCTACCCCGCCTCCAACTCGGCACCGGCGGCGGCGGCGGTTAGGGTTTCCCCTAACCGCCCGTCTTAAATACCCAGCGGGTGGGCTGGCTAGCCAAAATGGCCAGTCGACCTGCCTCAAGGGCCCAATAGGCCCTGCGGGCCAAACCAGGCCAAAAAGGCCGGCGCGCCTCACGGGCCGGCCAAAGGCCCATCCGGGCATGCTGTAAAAAAAATTATGCACTGCTATTTTGCAACTTAGCCCCTATTTTTTTGGCAATTGCAAAACAGCCCAAAGTGCAGTTTAATTTATTAATCTATTTGATGTTTTCTGTTAAGTTTTAAATTTTAGAAAATATGTTAATGTAAATATGTTCATGTTCAATGTGTTTGCTTCATCGCAATCCCTATAACATGTACTTTTATTTACGACTATCATAATTTTTGCAATTGAGATTAATTCTCTTGCAAAATTATACGTTAATTCACCTTAATTAAGCCCAAAATGCTTACTAGCCCAATTGGCTTAATTCAAGCAGAATTAATATGCAAAATTAAAAGTGATTATCTCAAATTTATATTTGTGAATCACAAGGTAATGGATAAATGGTATCTACTGCTTAATTGCAGATTATCCACCATTACCTTCAACGTGCTCTTCCAAATATTCCAATTATAGCACAACACAAGGTAATAGAAACATGAGCATCTACTGACACTCGTTAGATTATGCTATCTATTACTACGAGATCTACACCATAGTTGGTGATTATCTTCAAAAATGTTATGCTATATAACTTGAGGTCTACACTTCATATTTCAAGCCTTCACTTGAATTTTTTCAAAATTTTATACAATTATTACAACATAACCATGACGATACTTTAATTTACCCACAGGTAAATTAATAAAATCTCTGGTCTTAATTCCATGTAGATCAAGATGACCAAAGAATTTGAAGAGCTTGCACTCGACGGTCACAACTATCCTACATGGGCAATGGATGTTAAGGTCAGCCTTGCGTCCCATGGGATTGTGGCGACAATCAACGCTCCGGTTGAGGGAATACAACCGCTACCAGACAATCACAATATTCTGCTTTATACATTATAAGACACCATATCCATCCGGACCTTAAATCCGAGTACTTGATGGAAGAAAATTCACGCACATTATGGCAGGCACTTAAAACCAGATATGAACAGCAAAAAGCGGTTATTCTTCCCGAAGTGACTCATGACTGGGTACAACTTTGACTTCAGGACTTTAAGTCCATTGAAGATTATAACCACGCTATTCACATGATCTGTTCTAAGTTACGCTTCTGCGAGAAAGAACCCTCTGAGGCAGATAAGATTGAAAAAACCTTATCAATAATGCTTCCATCTGACTGGATCTTGCAGCACCAGTACCACGCCAAAGAATTTCAACTTTACTCTGAACTTATACATGTACTCCTACAAGCGGAAAAACATGATGAACTCACTCCGAGGAACCATCATCAGCGCAATGTCGGCGCAGCCCCACTCCTAGAGGTACATTATAACGCTCAGAATAACAAGTTCGATGGCTCTTCCAAGCGTCAACAGCAGAACTTCAAAGGAAAGCACAAGCGAAATTGGAAGAAAAAGCCACGTGCCATGGACAAGGGGAAAGGCATTGAAAAGCTAAAATTTGACAAATCTCAAGTATGTCAAAAGTGTGGATGCTACAAGCATTTCACCGAAAAGTGTCGCACCCCTCGACACCTTGTTGATCTATACCTGCAATCTGTGGGACGCAAGAAACAAGCTCAAGGATCAAAATTTGAAGCACACTTCAATCTTCAAATTGACAAGTCAAAGGAAATCGGTTGTTCCACTATAGTTCTCCCAGAACCCCATGACAACCAGCATCTCCAACAATCCGCAGATCCGCTGAATACGGAGAACATGATCATTGAATTTGCTTCGAATGACATGTTGGGTGACTTTGGAATAAGTCCCCCCCACTCCACCAAAGTTATCATAACATCCAAATGATATTATTATGTTGTAATACGTTAATTGACATGTTGTCATCATATATTGTATATCACAATAATGTATCAGCAAATTGGTACAAATATATTTGTATGCATTCTATATATCTGATAAATATTTTTATACTGGAAATCATCAATTCTATATATAGATTTCTACGGGAGTCAATCCGATGAAAAAAGATATGTGCCTTGTGGACACCTGCAACAAACTCTATACTTAGGGAATTAAAATATTTCCACTCTTACTAAGAGAAAAGGAAAAATGTAACAATCGCTGGACGCGATGATGTAATTGTTGACTCTGCTTGGGCCACAATTACTATCCTATGGGTACTCAAATAATAATCGATGATGCTTTATTGTATCTCGATTCAAATTATATCTTACTAAACTATAGAAATATCCGTCAAAATGGTTTCCATATTGAAACCTATGATGACAACAAAGAGGAATCTCTTTCTCTTTACCATATACAACGGATATGGCAAACACATTCTCTCCTTACCGTCAAGATTGTACTACACATACATCAAACCTGTAGCACAAGTTGCGTACAAAATAATTTTCCAGAATGTCATTACATTCCAAACTTGGCTTACTCGCCTTGGTCATCCCGGCATGGGTAGCGGAAAATTATCAGCAATTCCATTGGTCATGAGTAAAATGATGCTAAATTTCGATAATATTTGGATTTTATGTGCACTACATGTGTCATAGGGAAGCTAATTTTAAGGCTCGCGCACCTTAAAACCCAAGCTGGACCACTCAAATTTCTTGAACGCATCAAGGCGAGGCATGTCTTCTCAACCATTGACTGAACCGTTCAGGTATTCCTTGGTTCTAATAGACACATCTACACGATGGTCTTATGTGTGCCTTTATTCACATGAAACCATGCATGAGCTCATTATCTTGAACATCAAATTCAATCAATTCGAATGGACAACACTGCAGAATTATCTTCACGTGCCTTCAATCACAATTGTATAGCCTTGGGATCGCAGTTCAGCACTTTGTCCTATATGTCCACACTCGAAATAGTTTGGTAGAATCGCTTATCCAAAGAATTAAACTCATTGCACGACCCTTACTTCAGAATTGCAACTTACCAACTTCACGTTGGAATCATGCAGTCTTACACACTGCTGACTTGGTTCAATTGCGACCAAAACTGCACATCATAGTTCTTTCCCTCTATGATTAGTACGTGGAAATGCACTAAGTATTTCCCATCTGCGATAATTCAGTTACATACCGATATCACCACCCCGGCATACATCAATGACCCTTAACAATATATTTGGGATCTATGTGAGAATAACTGTATTTCTGTCAATACCTCAAGCCCCTCACATGGGGAGTTATTCAAAGGCCAGTATGCTATACCATGAGGACCATTTCCAGGCATTAGGGGGAGATTCCAAGTACCAGACAGAATGCCAGGAAATTAGTTGGAATATCCAAGACATTTCTACCTCAAATCCACGTACTCAAAGCTCTGAACCCCATGTTCAGAAAATTTGCAACACATTGCAAATAACCTGCCAAATTCATTTACTGACTATAAAGGTGTCACAAAATCCTATAATCCTGCAGTAATGTGCCGGAAAGAGTGGAGGTACCAACAAAAACCACTCAACTCCCTGTTTAAAGTAATAGAGGAAGAAGTATGGCCACACATCAGGATTCAGCTTCCTGCAAGCAACAAAGGATACTGAGGCCTCTGAATCAGTAAATGCAAGTCAACTCCACGTTGACAGACACCGAATGGGTAGTATACACCCGGTGGATGGGCAACCTCCACCAACCCAGCTCAATAGTGCACACAATGACTAGGACATCGGAAAACCCAGACTCAACCGCATTGGGAAACCGCGAACAGTCACCAAGGGTAAACGATATTTCCATCAACTATATACATATATATAGATTCTGGAGAAATATATAACCGGAAGTCTACAATTGTCGACATACATTTCTCAACTAGATTATAAATAACCTTCCAAATGATTCAGATCCAAAGACCATGGCCATGGCAAAGTGTGAACAATACTTGGACTGAACTCAATCGAAGGATGCGATCCAAGTAGAAATAACCTTGCTCAATAAAGGAAGGTATTCACAAAAGTAATACCTACACCAGTTTTCTTCCTAAAACGGAATGAGAACAACGAGGTGGTGAGACACAGAGCGAGTCTTGTAGCACAAGGGTTCACGCAGATACCCAAACCTATTCTCCAGATGTGGAATCTCTTTCCGATACTTTATCTTAATGACAGTACAAATCATCTATCTTTGCAGTTGATAGATGTAGTGACCGTATCTCTTTATGTGTCACTTGATTCAGTCATATAGGTTCCCCATGAAATCACAATGTTGAATCCAAACACAAAACGCAACATATATTGTGTAAAATCAATAAGTCACTACATGGCTTAAATTAGTCAGAACATATTTGGTACAACCAACTTAGTGAGTTCCTTATACAAATGGTTACTCCTACAATGATGATTGTCCACGCATGTTCATCAAGAAATCCTCTACAGGATTTTGCATTATCTCAGTATATGTTGATGATCTATACATCATTGGCAACGCACAAGATATTGACGATACACATGATCATCTAAAGACGGAATTTGAGATGAAAGATTTGGGTAATGCCAAATTTTGCTTGAGATTACAACTCAAGCACCTTCACTCATGTGTTATGGTACACCAAGCTGTCTTGTTCGATCTCTAGACGTAGAGAACGATCCTTTTTAGACCATGAGACGATTAAAATGAGATATTGGGACCCAAGGTTCCATATCCTAGTGCCAGACCCACCAAACACAATTGGTTGGGAGTCAAGAATATCTTTCGATATCTTCAAGGCATGAAACATCTTGTCATATTCTTTCAACTTCAGAGAAATCTGGACTCCAATATCATCGGATACATTGATCAGATCCCTACTATGTCAGATCACAGACAAGCTTTGTGTTCCTACTCTGTGTGATAGCCATCCGATGAAAGTCTTCTAAACAGACCCTAGTGGCTACATCCACCAATCATTCTGAAATATGAGACATCACGTGTACGTGTGTGGCTCCACAGAATGATAAACCACATACAGCAATCATGTGGAATTGATTCTATTGAATCACCAACCATTATCTCCAAGATAATGTTGCTTGTGTTGCTCAGATGCAAAAGGGTTACATAATGAGCAATATCACTATATTGCCCATCTTGCAAATTAGATCATGCGGTAACCTCGCTGATTTATTCTCAAAGTCTCTACCAACTTCAAACATTTCTATACTATGTAATTGGTATGCGAGGACTTCGAGATTTGCAAGGACCGGGGGGAGTTACTCTCTGATTATTAAACCTATTCATACATCATATTGCACTCTTTTCCTTTATGAGTTTTCTCTCAAGCTTTCTCATGAAAGGTTTTTAATGAGGTAATATCAACACAAGGTTATATGTCGTATCTTCTATTTTCCCTACCGGGGTTTTTAAAGGTGATATACAAGACATACCTATTGTTCTCTAAACTCACTTATGGGTTTTTCCCTTAACAGGTTTTCCCCATGTGAGTTAACAAAGAGACAATAACCATTATATGTTGTATTATTTTCTCTTTATTTTCCCACTGGGTTTGAAGGAGTTTTAGCAGCATATCAAACTTCACTCCTCATATTTTTCCCATAGGGTTTTTAGAGGAGTTTCCAGATGCACTATATACGTTGATGGAATTGATCAAGGGGGAGTGTTGTGTAACGTCGTGTCTTCTCTCCAACAGACATGACTAGTGATCAATTACAAACTGCTATTAGCAGTTGCTAAGTGTCTCATCAAAGAGACACATCCCTTCAAAATGGCAACTGCTATCCCTTCATTATGTATATAAGTGTACAATTTGCAAATAGTGAATACAAGAGAATCATTTGTTCATTGTCTAGACTCTGTCTCAATCTATTCTCTAACAGGAGCTACCTCGCGTGGGCCTCCTCCGCGACTTAGCACCATCTTTGTCTCCAGCGAGCTCCACCACCAGCGTAGCCGGCTCACTAGCTTCTCATATTGTTTTTCGCATCATCTGAGGAGGCGGTAGCGATAGGGGAGGGCCGCCAGGCGGCGACTCGTAGAGTAGAGGCTGGGATGAAGGCGAGACTGCGATGCTCAGGAGGCCGGTACGAACCTTTGATCCATTCAGCCAGGAGTTGGGAGGAATCGGCTGGATCATTTGGACTGAGATCCAAAAAATCTGACTGAAATGTTGGAAAAAAACGTTGACACCCCCTTTAGTTTGAAGCCAAACCAAACCAGTGCTATCTTCTATCACAAGTTAAACATCATCAGCTTAATGGCACAACACCAAACCAACCAAACAATACTTTTTGATGTTGGTGTTCCTTGTGGCCAAAGCATTTCTGCTCCTTGATTCGGTTGCCACCTAGGAAGGAGACACAGAGGATGATGGGCATCTGATTTTCTGATGGCCTAGCTGGCCTACCTGCTAAGGGCCATTTCCACTTATCCCCCGTAAGTTTTGACCTAACAAAGGATATTTACTTAGCTGGCCTATCTTTTGGCGTTTACTGGAAGCTTCTTCCCGTTCCGTCTCATATGTCCAAAAGAATATGACAGATGCAACTAAACTAAAGGCTTATGTACATCAGGGTGGTACTACATATATCTCGTTGTCATTGCCTGACTAGCGGAGTGATCTGTACAATTTACATGACTAGAATTGTCATCTTGTATGATTCATTGAAGTTTGTTTTTGTATCTGATTCCTACTATCTTTTCCTACTAGTGTTTCCTTTCTTGTCTGTGTGAATTCTGTTACAGATTCAATTGGAGGTTTTCCTACTGAGTCTATCTTTTAACTTCTCGATCACCAGGAATAAGATTTTGTAATACATAGATAATGACCGGAAAACACAAGAGAGCGGGTAGAACACTACCGACATAGTTTTATTGTGTTATTATTTTTTCCTAAAATGATATAACCACAAAGTGCTATGTATAAAGCTCATATTTGGTTAGCATAAATTCAATAGTACCAGGATGGAATCTATATGCATGTAATTTTGACAAATTAATGTCGATCTTTCCTTTCCTGATGTAGTTTTATTGTGTTATCATATTTATTTTCCCCCTAAAATGATATAATCACCAGGTGCTATATATAAAGTTCATATTTGGTTAGCATAAATGGGATAGTACCAGGATGGAATTTGTATGCATGTAATTTCGTCAAATGTCGATCCGTACGCACGAGATCTTTCCTTGTGTGCATAGACAGGAACCGCTTGTTCTTTTCCTGTTCTTCTTTCTTTCTCATACGATACCCATAACGCTCATTCTGTATACATTCTTGATTTCTTAAACACAAATTTGACACTAAACAACTATTCATCAATCCTACCGCACTTATAGTTAGTTTTGTTTTTTGTTTGGTCTACAACTAAGCTTTGAGAAGATAGGGATCGTTATTCAGATTTTAATTACTTACATGAGAGATAACTTATTTATTTTTTGATTTGAAAGCAGCACTCGAAAAGTCATGTTCATCTGCTATAATATGCTAAGCATCCTTTAATTACGGTTAGGCTATCCTCGTGGATGAATTTCATTGTTAGTAATCTTTTACTACGAATTTCACAGCAATGCACGGAATATCATCTAATTTAGTAGATTAATTTGGTGCCTTGTGGGCTCTTGCATGCACCCCTTTGATTGGAGGCTTCGGCGGCTAGGTATGGTGTCGATCTTTGTCTTCCTTGGCGTTGACGGGCTTCTTGGCGCCAGCGGCGATGGCCCTGGCCGTCTACATGCGAGCTTCAATAACGACCTCCCCGTAGATATGCGTCTACGACGTCATCTTCCTCACTTTGATCCGCTGCCACGCCTGTGGTCGCGAGGCAGGTGTTCGAGGTGGCGTCCATGGCTTCGGATATGGGGTTTGCACCCTGCCAACGACCTATCGGTCCTCGTACTGTGTCATTTCCTCCTACCCCGTCCCTTTTCCCTTCATAGGTAAAAGTAAATTTCTTGGATCGTTTTGGTTGAGTTTCCACATATGACATGCTCCCTCCAAACCAAGGTTCTTGGCATCCTGGGCTTCAAGTTCATCTGGCCATTTGAGGGCCTTGTGCTGCTGGAGAGCAATTTTCCTTGTTTCCATTGGTGTCAATAGCTCAATTCCTTGGTTGCTGCTGGTAGAACATTTCTTCAAATCTTCTCGCTGGCCGTCGTCGCTGATGGATGGCCATCTTCTTCATTTGTTGCCATGGCGACTTGAGCATATTGTGGGTGTCGTGATTCATTTCGGTGTGCTATGCCTCCATTTGAGTCCCTTAACCTCCCTCGAGGGAGGCTGAGTCTTGGGTCTGAACTCAGAGGGTGTATGACAGTCTTGCGAGTGAAGCATCTTACACCCATCTGGTTCTTGATCTCGCCGGTGGAGGAGCCCCTACCTTATCCCCCGTCGTTCAGTGCTTCTTCCTCCGGCTTGGAAGCAAGCACTTACGGAGGCTCTTTGGTGATGCTTTTGTGTAATATCCTGATTTTTACAGTTTCAAATTCTTTTTTTAAGACAAACAATGTTGCACAGTGTAATTTTTAATTAATATATTTTTATCTGGTTTTGTCTGAATTATTCCAAAGGTTTTGGGATTAATTTAGACTATAAAGAGAGAGTTTTAATTCTTAGTATTCGTCGTGTTGATATTTTCTATTTGGAAATAATTTCATATTCAATTTGATTTACTAAAATTTTCTTATATTTTTAGACTTGGATTTGAATGTCATTTGAATTTCCTTGTCTTTCTTTGTATTTGAATAAATAAAAAACCCTCTAAGGGCCACGGGCTGAAAGCTCACAGCGTCTCTCCCATCTCCCGCTCTTCCCAGGCTGCAACCTACTTTCCCCTCTCTCCTTCCCTCTTGGGTCGGGCCCATCTCCCTTTTCTTCCCGCCTGCACGCACCGATTGGCCCGAGCCTATTACCCAGCCGCGTGGCCCGCCTCCCTTTGAAGCCATCGAATCATGATCCGACGGTCAATGCTGGGTCTCCCTCCCTACGCTTGTGCGCGCTTGTGCAATAGGTAAGTCCGCAATCACCACGCCACCGCCAGCGTTCCTTCTCCACACCATCCCTCTGCAGTTCTATAAAAGACGCCAACCATGTCAAGTCGACAACATAGTCACCCTCATCAGGACCCCCCAAAACCCGAACCATAACTCCTACTCTAGCCGCTGCTCTCGTCCGATTTACTCCGTCGGCCGCCGTTGATGACTTCGAGCCGCACCGCTGAAGGCGAGCTGCTTCACCCAATTCCTTGCACCCCTCCTGTCCACTTGCCCCCGTCTACCTCCTGGACATGGTCGTTGGGTCGATTGTGCCCGTTGGCCGTGCACGCGTCGGAGCCATGTCGCTACCATTGTCGGTGCTCATCGCTGGGCGCCATCGAGGATCCGCACTTCTTCATCAGCTATGTCATCACCTTTGCCTCATCCCGGAGACGATGTCCGTGTGCTTTGTTGGACCCCGGAGACACCACATCGCCGGTGTGACTTGGGCAGATCACCATCGACCTCCAGCCACCACGCATTGCTGCACTCTGGTGATCATCGGAGTCCAGCAACCACTCCCCTCGATTTTCCTTGACCCAGAGAGCAGCTCTGTAGTCTTAGTTTTAAAATTTGTTGGCTAGTTTTTAAACTAGATCCAAACATATCAGAGTTCAACTAAATTTCATCTAAATTTGGTGTAGTTTATACTGTGTTGATATATTTAAATGAAATTCATTTTTCTAGCATACTAGCATTTGTAGGGTCTATTATGTGCAATGTTTGATCATTGTTCACATGTCTAGATTGTATGCAAATGTTTATGGTGTCTTTTGAGCATTGTTAGCTAGTTAATATTAGTTTTAATCTCTACTTTTGGTGGATTATTCTTGGTTAGTTATAGATCTAGTACTGTTCATGTTGGATCTATGCTAGGTTTGCATTAAGTCTATATTAGGGTTTCTTTTAAGATTATTGTGAATAGATTGGATCCAATTCAAATAGAATTGGTATTTGTGCTTTTGTCCCTGTTCATGTTAGATTAATTTATGAATATGTTTAGAAATATTGGTTTTATTCATAGATTTGTTTAGTATTTAGTGTGAGCTTTACTTGCATAATCTAGTTATTAATTGAATTTGTATATAACTTTATATACTAGAAATTGCTTAGGCCCTGTTTTATTATTTTAGAACCTGACCCAAGCATGTTCTTATATTCATATGGTACTGATCCTAACCCTAGGCCAAGCCATGATTGGTTTATGTATTTATTTTGCATGAATAGCTTCCTATATAGTTATAGCTAATATTAATGCTATAAGGTAGTTGTATTATTAATTTCTGGTTGATTTGTTGTTTAACCATTGTAAATGTTTAGGTTTCTAAATGTTTATTTGTGGTTAATTATCTCTTTCCGTATGCCATGCTTCTTGAGTAGATTATGATCCATGCTAGGGCTTTGTGATTTCATGTCATCTAGCATGGTAGGTTTTGTTATTTTTGTGGTGCTACCTAGCATGATAGGTTATGTAGAATGTGCTATGAATCTTAGTAGTTATTTCAGGTATATATTAATTATAATACCCAGTGTATGAATATCTCTATATTATATATGCTTATGACCAATATAATGAGCCTAATAGCAAGCCATGCCTAGCTTTCACAAACCCTAACCCTAGAACCTGCCAAGCCATCTTTATGTGTCTCAACATTTTGCTATCACCTTCTCGATCTCTAAGTCTATCTTGATCCTGCCCATAATTCCTTTAATTTTGATTTCAGTTCCATTTGGATTTATATTTGGTTATATTTATTTGCTTTTCTCTTGGTATGTTACAATGATAGGCAATGGAGAAGCAGCTCAGACTTCAGGAGCAGGAGAAGAAGAGGAATACTACCATGAAGGCATGCTCCATCTTCTTAATCATATTGATCCTATATTTCTGAAAGTCATTGCATTTTTATTTTTTAATAAAATGCATATTGTTTTATTCTCGTAACTAGTGTTGTCGATTGGCACATTTTACCTTATTCGTTTGTCACCTTTTTCTTGATACCCTGAGTAGATTAATATTTATTATTTCTAAATAGAGTAAGAAATACTTAGCCATGCTTATATATGCCTACGATGCTTTGAATTGCCTCCTGGGAGGAACGATCTTCGGATCAATAACACTTATTATTTTAGACTTAACATTGAGCTCCCTAAGCTAGGCCGGATGCCCCTTGTCTTCTTCCTCTCTCTCTATTTCTTCTGTTCTACTCTGGGTGAAACTTATCACCTAAAAGGTGTGGGGAACAATTGGATCAAGTTTGAAAGAGTGTTTGGTCACCCCCATTGAATAAGGCCAAAGTCTTGAATCCGGGAATCGTGAAAACAGTACAACATCGTGCTATATGGGCACTACTTTGGTTAAGTAGGTCAGTCAGCCCTTGGTGTCAATATCGTCGTACAACAAATGGGGTGGACGTAGCAACGATGATCCTCGACACAGATGGGCAGCCGGAGGGTGGGGACATACTCTCAACTTTGTATGAGACCCGGTGGGCATGTCACATCAAGGAGGGACTAGCTAAAAGACCTTGTTACATCTCCCTGCTGATACACCGATGGACTGTGTACAAGTCCGATCAGCTTAGCTTAAGGGGATGACCGTGTCATGTAGGTAAAGTGTATAACCTTTACAGAGTGTAAAACTAATCAATCAGCTGTATCCACGGTCATGGATGGCACATGAATTATTCATGACGAAAAGGATCTACCCATCTCCCCGTTGCTAATTTCCTCTATCCCTTTGCTGATGGAACCTATGGATGAGTTAAGGTCGGAGTCCTTGCTCGTATGTGTTGGTCATGGATCCTCACATTGTTAGGAAACATCCCTGATATGAAAACTGATTTTCATCGAAAAACTGCATTAGAAACTATTGTACTATTACAGCTGAAACTGTTTTTATGCAAAATAGCCATAAATCTCTTCATTTGTTTAAGCCTACACGTAGCAGCAGGTTCCTATGAGGGGGCCCGCTGAGTACGCGAAGTACTCATTAACATTTTTTGTTATGGTGGTGTACAAAGAAATATGTTGATGAAGACATGGATGGAGATTACTACTATGATGATCCCAAGGAGTAGGTCGGATGGAGCCGCTTCGCATGTATTTTTCCGCTGTTTCTCTGATTATAATAGTGTCATAATACATGGTACTATATAAGCCGTGTGGCAGATCGTATTCAAACTTTTGCAATAACTTTCGATTTCATGCAATAGTGTATATTTTGTCTGCCATCAGCTTAATCCTAGACTGATGAGACATAGAGAGGTTTGGTAGTTAACACCGGACTTTCACATTTTAGTCTTTGTTACTCTCTTGGATGCTGCCAACCCTTGTGAATCATCGATCACTGATGGCAAGCCACACGGCGGTTGTGGTTGAGCAGCCTCAGTCTTGGGAAAGCTGGATTTCATCAATGACGGGACTGTCAAAGTAGCTGTTGCGTTCAATGTTGGAACCTTTGAGTTCCATATCAGAAGTTCGGAGTTCTTCTGCTTTTTCACTAATGACTAGTTTTTGTGGGATTGGCTATATATGCCCCAAGCCTCTTTGCTTATAAAAATGTATGTCATCCATTCCTTTGCTCTCCTAAGTGCTACTCCACATTTACTCAGGTCCAAGTTGTCATCCTTGTGTGAAAATCTTTAAAAGAGAGTGAGAGATTGTATCATAGTTGAGCATCAAGCAAAATTTCATCTCCAAGCCAAACTGATTGTAGCATGTTACTCTTGGAGATTGACATCTCCTAGATGGCTAGGAGCTGCTTGAGAGCCTTCAAGGATTGTGAATAGCCCCAAGAAGTCCGTGAAGGTTTGGAGCTCGCCTACTACAAGGTGAAGAGCTGTCATAAGAGAAGGAAAGCTTCACATCGGTAAGCTTCTTGAATGGAGAACATGATTTGGTGCTGACTTTGATCGTATGATCAAACTTCCTCAATGAAGATGTATAGACTCACCCAAGGCTTGAACTTCGACAACAAATCTTGTGTCTTCCGTGTAGTTGCTTCCTTGCGCTTCTTACTTGTTTTGATCACTAGCATGGTAAATTTTGCTTAGAACTGCTTAGTGTTATAGAGACACTTGTGTAGAAATCAATTTTGAGTTCACATTTTGTTAATCTCATATTCACCCTGAAAGATCGAGGTTTATCGATGAAAGGGATCTCAAGAGTCGACTAGAGTGAATAGGTCGGCTCTAGAAATTAAAATGCCTAATGGGTTTCTCTTCTGGAGATAGGTCAATCCTAGAGAAAATATATGCAACTGATGCAGGTAACTGAGACTCAGCAAGATATATCAGATAAACACCAGACACTCAGATAGCAAACTCAGCTGATGTAGAGCAAGTTATATTCAGAGCTAACCGAGTCTCAGGTGTGAGAGTCAGGTGAGTGCATCAGATGACGTGAACACGAAAGGTACTAGCTTTAGCAGGAGCTAATTGAGTCTCAGGTGAGGAAACTCAGTTAGTGTGCAACAAATAAAGGTGCCCTAGTGATCTAAGCATGCATAGATATCAGAATAAGTAAGAGCAGATCACAAGACAGAAAGTAAAGCACACAATGATTTGTTTTACCGAAGTTCCTACTTCTTGCGAAGCAGTACGTCTCCGTTGAGGAAGCTGTTCTCACAGCCGGCACCAAAACATGCTCTTTCCTCGAGTACCTTTCTTGTGTGGAATCCTTTTATCTTGCTGCTGCAAGACAGGCAGACCCGAATCGCCCTCACAGACTCTTGGTGGCAGCCACACAAGACTTGGCTTGCTCACCAACTCCAAGAGCACTCCCACTCTTGGAGGAACCAGTACCTCGAATGCTGCACCTGAAGGACTAAGTAACTCACTCTCACGATGGATGCACGCAGGCAACACTCACTTGGAGACCTAGAGCTCTTTCTTTCTCAACAGGTTGCTTTCGGGTTAGAGGCAAAGGTTGGGTAAAGGTTCAAGGTTGAAAACCTCCCCAGGTTCCCTATTTATAGGGTCCCTGGCAGCTAGCCGTTACCCTCATGCCACGTCAGACAAAGAGCCACCAGACCTAACCTATCTGAGACTCAGCTAACATGCACCTCTGGTAACCTACTAGCCGCGGCTGAGCTACCCACCTGAGTCTCAGATGCCAAACTCAGGTGGACTCGGTTGCCTCAGGCAGCACCTGAGCACAACTCTGGCCGGCTCACTACAAGCCTAAAACTGATCAGAGAGCAATGGCCTCGCCACAGTCCCTGTCCAGCTCGCTCAGACCCTTGGCACTGGTTCCAAGCTTCTTCACCGAAGACGACTGCCCTTGTAGACGCACAGCGAACCCTTGGTCCTGATCCACCAGCTTCCTAGCTCCTCCAGGACTTATCAAGCTTGCATTCACGGCCCTTGAACTCCATCAAGCAACCATCACCTCGCTTGCCCTCGAGCACAGCCTCGGCTTCCTCGCAACTGTGCCTCAGGAACCTAGCTCAGCTGGTCCTTCTGACCTTCCTAGTTCCTTGCTCTTTTTAGGGCTCATCATCAACAGTTGTCTCACTTCAGCTTTCACCTGTCCATCTAATCCCTGTTCACACTCATTGCAAAACATTAGACACAGGTGAGGATTGCCAATAACCATCAAAACCAAACTCTGGGGCAAGATAGCCATCCTTCCAAGCTCCATGGGAGTGGATGCACTTTCAATCTCCCCCTTTTTGGTGGTTAGTGGCAACCCCTTAAAAACATTCATTTAGATAAAAAAGAGTATTGCATTTAACCTTGTTTGACATCAACTCCCCCTTAAGATGTGCACAAGTGAGATTTTGCATTTGAATACAAGTGTACAGATCAGACTTAACATTGGAGAGTTGATGCAAACACAGGTTCTCACAACATAACTGAGAATATAAGCACAGCGGAATAGCAGGTATGTTGGAGGAGTACTCAGCAAATAAAATAACAGAAAGAATTGCATGCTTGAGTACAAATATCAAATATCAGAGCGTCATGTATATATCGAATATCAGAGCATAGAGCTAAAGAGAGTAATATCATGTATCAGAGCAGATCAGAGCAGATGTGATAAAGAGATCAATGCATTTCAATATATTGGAGCAATAACAGTCAATACAATACAAAAACGAGGTGTTCAAGACTGATAAAACCATTTTGCAGAACACAGAATGTCTTGACACACATGCAGTCTAGTCTACCCCTTTACATACTGCTCCCCCTGAATGTAATACTCTCCCCTCTTTTTTTAAGCTATTCTCTCTCTACGCTCTCCCCCTTTGCCACTAAGCACTAAAAAGAGATAGGAAGAAGAAAGAAAGAGATCCTCAGGGAGCAGGCTTTGGTTGCAGAAGGGATAGGATCTGATCAAATTTGCTGTTGACCGAGGCCTTGAGATCTGCCATCTCACTCTTGAGTTCAGATTTCAGCTGAGCCATTTCTTGTTGCAGTTCATCTTGTCTCTTCTTGATAACAGAGATCTGTACTGGCACAACCCGTTTAATGAAAGCATCAATAGCTGCGGAATTGTCTAGACGCTGAACCAAAGGAATACTGTCTGATGAAAGGTTCACAGAGACCGATGCTTGTCGCTCAGCAGGAGGAGATGATTCTCTAGCTGAGTCTCGGGTGGGAGACACCTGAGGCTCAGGTAGGACTACTGGGAGATCAGCTGCTGGCTGAGGTGGTCTGACTGAGACTCTGGTAGCTTGCTCTGGAGGCTCTGAAAAGTCTGACGGAGATGAGTTGAGGATGTTGTAGAAAGGAACTTCATCTTCATGGTCATCCTTCTGAGGTCTGAATTTGCTGAGATATGTCTTCTTGTCAAAAGAGAAGATTGAAGATGCTAAAGATGTTCGTTGGAGAATCATATGCATTAGATATGAGCCATATCTCATCTTGTCAGATCAGTTCTTCTGGCACTCATTTATTTCTGAGAATATGTATCTGGCCACATCAAACTTTTCTTTCTTTGCTATGAGCTCAAGAATTCTCCATACTGGATTGTATATGGCATCAGTTCCTCCACCTTTGGCACAGATGGATATGTTCAAGATCTTCACTATGTGCTTGGGTGTCTTCATCAATCCTTTGAAATTGGAGATATGCTTAGGGACTGCACCCTTAACAGGAGGAGGCACAAAGCCTGTAGGGAAGAACTTCTTCCTTTTCTCATTTGGAACCCAATCTGGCAGGAGACTCTTATCTTCTTCTGAGCCTTTGGATATGCTGATCTTCTGTAGCTTTGACCCTGATGGTAGATTGAACATCTCTGCAAACTCTGGAGCTGTGATGCACAGCAGTTGACCTCTTGTCATCCAGAGCATATAATCTTGATTGTTCTGCTCTACAAAGACTGTTGCATAGAATTCCTTGATAGCTTCAGAATCATAATCTTGGTTTAAACTGCATATCTTATCAAGTTGAACAGCAGCTAAAATCTGTTTTAGATTTCCTAAGCCGTTCTTGGCAAGGTTTTCCCAATCAATTGGCATGCTGTCAACAAAACCTTTCTTCTGCAGCAAGAGATGATAGCTTGATTGCTGCTGATCATTCCAAAACCTTGGATCAGTGCAATGTCTTCTTTTCAGATTTCCTTCACTGTCAAAGTATGGATTTGTGGTTCTCATGGCAGTGTAGTTTGATGTGCTTCTTGAATCCAGGTTCATGGAGGCTAAACTGGCATCTGCCTTTGGTAGCTTCTTGAAAGCAGTTGCAGATATAAATTTCATCATTGATGTGTCAGATCGTGCAACTTTTGAGAATATAGCTGAGTATTTGTCTTCCAATGACTCATCTGACTCTTCTAACTGAGTCTCAGCTGGGATATCTTCTGAGTCAGATGCAGAGGGGGATGAGTCTGATTCTTCTGCGGACTCTTTCCTTCCACTGCTCTCTTCTTCTTCTTGGTATTCTTCATCTGATTCAGACAGCTTTTGCTTCTTCTTGCGAGGAGATGGAGGATGAGGATCACTTGGACTTGAATAGGAGTCATCTGAGTCTTCTGACTGAGCCTCAGTTGATTGTGCCTGAGACCCAGTTGGCATCCTATGAACTGACTCAGGTGCTGGAGAAGATACTGCTTTTTCTTGCTCTTCAAGTCTTGTTTCTTCTTGAGCTGGTTCTAAGTCTGATAGAGACTGAAATACAGAACCCATGCTCACTGATACTCCAACTGATGGATCTGCTTGAGGCTCAGTTGGGTTTTCATGTGCTTCAGTTGACTTCTCTTCAAAGGATGATCTTAGCTTATCCATAGATTCCTCCATAGTCTGCTCAAGTTCTTTTTCTCTTGAGTCAAGCTCAGCCAAAATGTCTTCAATTGATTCTATGGCAGCTTTCTGTTGAGTTTCTACTTCCGTGGGGACTAATTCTAGTCCAGCTGATGCAGCCGCCTGAGACTCGGCTGGCTTACTCAGTTGTGGCACTGAACCACTGACTTGCTGAAGGGGCACTGCATCAAGTGCTTGAGAACTGGATGTATAAAATATCCTTGAGTTTGTTTCAGCAATCTCATTTTGTAGATGCTTCTTACGAGTTTCATCAGTACAAGAGTTTAACTCCAACATGTGATTCTCTATTCTCCTTTGCAGAATGATATCTGAGAACCTTGTCCAGAGAGGCTTATAGTCTTCTGAGAGTTGAGGGAATAGACGATCAATTTGTTTGATCAGGTCTGCTTTCTCTTGTCCAGATGCTTTTCCTTCTTGCTTCAGCAGCTTTTTGAGTTCTTCATGGATTGCCTTGTCCTTCAGCTGGGTTTCTCTTTGGAGTTTCACACTCTTTGGAACATCTGGTGATTCAAAGATTTGTTTTGCAAGGGCATCTATTCTTTCCTTCATTTGAGGCCTTTCCTCATCTGTGGCATTAGGCAACTTATCAGTTAGGTCTTGCCACTTTTTTATAAGTTTGCTGTGTTCCTGTCTTTTAAGAGCTTCTACTCTCCATTCAGCTTCTTCCTCTTCTTGGAGTTGCTTCTTTGTTTTCTTCTTGACTACCACAGCCTCTGATCTTGGCTTCTTTGGCACTTTGCTCAGGGATAAATCTGTTGGCTTGCCTGCAGCCCTTGTCCTTTTGAGTGTATCAACTACTGGAGCTTTCTTGACTTTGATTGCTGCCTCTTTCTCAGCAGCCTTCTTAGCTTTTTCTTCAGCTCTTTTCTTCTTTGCTTCTTCAGCTTGGGCTTTCTTTTCAGCTGCTTTTGCTTTCCTCTCTTGCTTCAATTGTTCTTCCTTGCTAGCTTTCTGAGCTTCTAATTCTTTCATTCTTTGAGCTGACTGAGCTGCAGCTATGTCCATATGACGTTTCTCCTCTTGTAGCTGTTTGAGCCTAGCTTCTCTTTTGGCTAGCTCAGAGGGAGACATAGGCGCTTTTACTGATTTTTTGTGCAGCTTCTTCTGCATCCAATTTCTTTGCAAGACTTTTAGCCTGCTCTGCCTCCCACTCTAACTGCTGCTTCTGACTTAGGAGCTGAGTTCTCAGACCAATGGGCAGATCATCAGTTATATCCTCAGACACATTCCTTGAACCAGACATCTGCATAGGTGAGATAGGATAAAGAATAGATAAGAGATAATCCTATTGCAGAGAAAACTGGAATGATTGGCCATTTTTGGATGGTTTTAGGAGAGTTTCACAAGTCATCTCATGCTACCTGACTTAGCTACCTGACACTCAGGTGAGATAAATTGTGTAACTCAGGTGGAGTAGCAGAGTAACCTAGGTTTATCGAATCTTACTGACATTTGAGAATTCTGGACAATGAGTTGCAAGAAATCGTTCTAGAGGATAAAGATACATCATCTCTACCTAATTCCACGACTAAAAGCTACTCGAGAGCTTGGGATTCGCATTAAGGCGGAAACCACCCTAGTTCCGTGAAGAACAGCTCGAGGAGACTTACATTTGGAATTTTGATTGGAGATGAAGGCGCCAAAACAATCAGAAGAGCTTTGGGAGGCTTCGGAAAGAGCGAAGATCGTCGGAGAAGCGCACGATCGTTGAGAATCAGATGGCGGCGACGGGCGCAAGGGCACTGAGACTCTGAAGAGGGTTTAGCGCGAACCGTTACAGAGGTGGTTTTTATATCCCGAGTGGCCCTGTGGCACCTGAGGGTCAGCTAGATTGCTACCTGAGACTCAGGTAGGAAAGAAAAATTGAGCTGAGCTCCAGACTTAGGAATTTTCTCCGGAATTTTTGAATGTGTTCAGCTGAGACTCATGTGGAAGACTCAGCTGACAAGGTTTTCAATAGGATTACCAGAGAGAACTTAAGGATAAGAGATGAAAGCAATAGAGAGAATTTCTTTTCAAACACAGCTTGCCAAACAATCAATCAATACAAAGCTAAAGCTGTGTTGAATTGAAATAGATGGTGAGATCCAACTTATCTAACCCAATGGTGAATCCATGAGTTCAATAAGATGCAAAATCAGCATGGTATCTATAAGACCTTAGCCCACCTGAGGTACAACCGAGACTCAGGTGGCTGACTCATGTGGAATGCAGAGAATGAAAAACCAGAAATGCAATCATGTGTACACGTGCATCATCATTTCCTCACTGCACATTCGAGATATCCATGATATTTAGCTCATGCCTGAGGGTACAGAACCTATTCTCATCTAAAGGCTTGGTGAAAATATCAGCTAGCTGAGCTTCGGTTCTAACATGGCACAGTTGGATATCTTTCTTTTCTACATGGTCTCTTAGAAAGTGGTGTCTCACTTCTATGTGTTTGGATCTCTGGTGTTGGACTGGGTTGTTGGCTAACTTGATTGCACTTTCATTGTCACAAAAGAGGGGTACTTGAGACATAGATATGTTAAAATCCTTCAAGGTCTGCCTCATCCATAACAATTGAGCACAACACCCACCAGCTGCAATGTATTCGGCTTCTGCTGTGGATAAGGCTACTGAATTTTGTTTCTTGGAACTCCAGGATACAAGGGAACGCCCTAGAAATTGGCAGGTACCTGAGGTGCTTTTTCTGTCAACCTTGCACCCGGCATAATCACTATCTGAGTAGCCTATAAGCTCAAATGGTGCACCCTTAGGATACCATAGACCAAACCCAGAGGTATGAATCAAATATCTCAGTATTCTACGAACAGCAGTGCGATGAATGTCCTTAGGATCAGCTTGAAAACGTGCACACATGCAAACACTCAACATTATATCAGGTCTAGATGCACACAAATACAACAAGGAACCTATCATAGACCTATACTCCTTCTGATCAGTGGACTTACCTTGTTGGTTCAGATCAAGATGAGCATTTGTTTGCATGGGAGTAGATATTGACTTAGCTTTGTCCATGTCAAACTTCTTGAGGATGTCCTTGGCAAACTTCTCTTGAGAGATGAAAGTTCCCTGCTTGAGTTGTCTGATTTGCAGCCCTAAGAAAAACTTCAGCTCTCCTACCATGGACATCTCAAATCTTTTTATCATCATCTTGCTGAACTCATCACTTAGCACACGGTTAGTACTTCCAAATATTATGTCATCGACATATATTTGGCATACAAATAAGTCCTTGCCTTTAAATTTAGTAAAGAGTGTAGTATCAACAAGCCCAATTTTGAAACCATTATGTATAAGAAACTCCTTTAGGGTATCATACCAAGCACGAGGGGCTTGTTTGAGACCATATAAAGCTTTGTGGAGAACATATACATGATGGGGTCTTTTTAGATCTTCAAAACCAGGGGGCTGTTCTACATACACAAGTTCAGCAAGCTTACCTTGGAGGAAGGCACTCTTGACATCCATTTGATAAAGCTTGATGTTGTGATGATTTGCATAAGCTAAAAGTATCCTGATAGCTTCAAGTCGAGCTACAGGTGCAAAGGTCTCACCAAAATCCAAGCCTTCTATTTGGGTGTAGCCTTGAGCAACCAACCTTGCCTTGTTCCTCACCACTTGGCCTGTAGAATCTTGCTTGTTGCGAAAGACCCACTTTGTTCCTATAACATTGTGATCCTTGGGTCTTTCAACAAGAGACCAGACTTCATTTCTCTCGAACTGGTTCAGCTCTTCATGCATGGCATTGATCCAATCTGAGTCAGACAGAGCTTCACCTACATTTTTAGGCTCAATGGAGGAAACAAAAGAGTAGTGAGCACAAAAGTTAGCAATACGAGAACGAGTAGTCACTCCCCTATTAATGGCACCAATGATTTGGTCTATAGGGTGATCCTTCTGCAGCCTGCTGATCACAGGGGGTTCTGAGTCAGCCGCCTGAGTCACAGCTGGAAGTAGGTCAGCTGGGTGTATCTGTGACTCAGTTGGCTCTTCCTGAGACTCAGCTGGGTGCATGGAGGCTTCTGAGTCCAATAGATCATTAGCTGGGTTGTACTCGAACTCAATGCCATTGACTTCATCCTGCTCATCAGCTGGGTCAGGTAGATTTGTAACTCCAGATGAAGCTTGCTCCTCAACTTGGGGCCTGACTTCACCTGTTGACTTGTGAAGTATATCTACCTTCCCTGAAATATCATTAGCAACTTGCCCATCTTGTGAGCCGTTAGATTCATCGAATGTCACATCTACAGCTTCTTCAACAGCCTTGGTGTTGGTGTTAAAGACTCTGTAGGTGTGAGATTCTGAGCTATATCCAACAAATATTCCTTCATCAGATTTGGATTCAAATTTAGAGAGACGTTTGCCTTTCTTCAAAATATAGCACTTACAACCAAATACTCTGAAGTAGGAGACGTTTGGCTTCTTGTTGGTCAGCAGCTCATAAGGTGTCTTCTTTAGGAGTGGGTGAAGATATAGTCTATTGATGTTGTGGCAGGCAGTATTCACAGCTTCAGCCCAAAACCTTGCTGGTGTTTTGTACTCACTCAGCAGTGTCCTCGCCATCTCTATCAGGGTCATGTTTTTCCTCTCCACCACTCCATTCTGCTGAGGTGCATAGGGACCAGAAAACTCATGCTTAATCTCATGCTTGTCCATGAAGGCTTCAACTCTTGAGTTCTTGAATTCTGTCCCATTGTCACTTCTCACTGCCTTCAAGTTGATGTTCCATTCATTTTGAACTCTGACAATGAGGTGCTTGAATCTTTTGTACACCTGTGACTTGTCCTTCAAGAAAAATACCCAAGTGAAACGTGACAAGTCATCTACAACAACAAAACCATACTTGTTACCTCCAATGCTCTCATATATAGTTGGACCGAACAGATCAATGTGTATGAGATCGAATGGAGAAGTAGTGGTCATGATGTTCTTGGGTGGATGAGGGCTCCCAACTTGCTTTCCAGCCTGACAAGCACAGCATGGCTTGTCTTTGTTGAATTGGATCTGCTTCAGGCCTAGGACATGTTCTTCTTTACTGAGTTTGTTCAGCAGCCTCATCCCCACATGACCTAGCCTCCTGTGCCACAGCCAGCCTAACTGAGCTTTGACTATAAGGCAACATGGCACAGCTGCTTCTTGATCCTGAAAATCTACAAGATATAGCTTATCTACTCGATAGCCTTTGAAAACTTGTGAGTCATCTGTTAGTTTCTGGACATAGACCTCTTTAGGATAAAATGTGACTTTCATTCCAGCATCACATAATTGAGAAACAGATAAGAGATCATATGAAATAGACTCAACAAGCATTACTTCAGTAAGAGAATGTTCCTGAGATATAGCAATTTTACCACAACCCAATACCTTGCCTCTTGAATCATTAGCATAGTTGACATACTTGCAAGGAAGGTTATCTTTTCTTATCTCAGAGAACTGCTCTTTGCCTCCAGTCATGTGCTGTGTGCAGCCACTATCCATGACCCATTTTGTTCCACTGGAGGCAGAGCCCTGCACGATTAGTTTCGAGACTTAGGAACCCAAATAGCTTTGGTTCCCAAGTTAGCAGGTCTCTTACTGTAAGCATCAATAGCAGGAATAAGATTAACATTAGGGTTCTTAGCAGCTATGGCTTTAGAAAGCTTAGAGAACCTCTGAATCTTTCTCAGATTCTTATCTCCTGCAAACTCAAATGGAAGGGTTAGCAAATTTGCATTGCACCTGAGTGAGCTACCTGAGTTACAGGTGGCTTTCCCTGACTTCGGTACCCAACCGAGTGAGTCACCTGAGACACAGGTGACTACTGACTTTGGTACCCAAATGCTTGGTACCTTCTTGTACCTACTCCAGGGTCCAACATATATTGCCTCAGGTTTGCCCTTTTTCCCTGTCTTAAGCACATAGTTTGGATTAGAGGGAATTTTCACATAACCACCTGTCTTTCGATGGTTTCCTGCAAGAGATTTAGTATCATATTTCCCTTTCTGAGGAACAAAGTGATTCTGCAAGTATTTCTTGTTAGTAGCAGAGGAAATATATGATGACTTGTTCTTTTTAAGTGCAGGAGTGAAACCAAGTCCCCTTGTACCATTATTCTTTAGTACTAAGGTGGACTGGAGCCTAGCAAAGTTCTGCATGCCTATGTTAGCACTGCATAGACCTATTCTCATGAGCCTTTTTAGCTCTTCATGCTCCTCCTTGAGCTCATTGTACTTTGTTGCATCAACAGAGTTAGTAGCAGTTGAAGTGCTTGATTCACTGGGTGAATCTACAACAAACACTGTACTAGAAGTAATAGCATTGATGCGAGATGCACAGTTTAAACAGGTTTCTATAACAGTAGGAGAATTTGCATCAGGTGTAACAGCAGTGCAAGATGAGTGAGTTTCTTTGAGTTTATCATGCTCAGAGATTAGGAGCTCATGTGACAGCTTAAGTTTGTTTTGAGCTTCCTGCAATAAGTAAACCTCCTCATCAAGATCTGCCTTAGCATCTTGTGCATTATCAAGGGACACCTGCATGTCAGTTAGTTTGTCCCTGAGAGAGATGTTTTCTTTTCTCTCTTTCCTAAGGAGATTCTCTGTCTTGTCAAGAATGTCCATTAGTTGAGCATAATCAGGGAAGTCATCCTCAGTCATTACCTTGCTGCCTTTAGCCATAAGGCATAGGGCTGGAGTCTCAGCATATGTAGGATCTGCATCCTTGTCGAAGAGTGAGACTGACTCGGGTGCGCAGCTGAGTGACCCAACTGAGTCTTCTCCTGGCTCAGTTGGACTGCTGAGTGATCCACCTGAGACACAGATGGCTAACCCAGCAAGCTCAGTTTCTTCCTCTGACTCCTCCTCTGACTCTGAGTCATCTGAGACCCAGGCTTGTCCCACATAAGCTCTGGCAGCAGAGGTCTTCTTCTTTCTGAAGGTGGGAGGCTTCCCTTCTTTGTACTTCTTCTTGACAATGATCTCCTTCTTCTTGTATTTGCCATCCTCTTGTCTCTTGCTCTTTTTGGGACAATCAGCAATGAAGTGTCCTGAGTCACCACACTCAAAACACTTCTTGTCACTGAGTTGCTTCTTCCCTTTGAACCTGTCAGATGAGCCTGAGAACTTCTTCCTTCGATAGAACTTTCTGAAGTTCCGAGTAAGCATGGCAAGCTCATTCTCCTCATCAGTGGACATCTCTTCATCTGGATCTTCTTCTTCATCACTTGAGTCCCTGTGAGTGGCCACTGCCTTGAGAGCTATGTCCTTGTTCTTCCCAGAGGTGATAGCATGCTTCTTGGAGTGGTTTAGCTCCATCTCATGAGTGAGCATCCTACCAAGGACATCTGTGGGCTTTAATCTGTCAAAGCCATCCTTTTCTTTCATCATCAGGCGCAGAGTGTGATAAGGCTTGGGAAGCACAAAGAGGAACTTCTTGATCACATCTCCATCTTCCACTCTGTTGGACCCAAGGGCTTTCAGCTGATTAGTGATCATGGTAAGTCTTGTGAAGATGGAATTGATGTCCTCTCCAGGTTGGTAATGGAAGTTGTCAAGTTCATGCTCCAGCACATCTTTCTTGGACCTCTTCAACGTGTCACTGCCTTCATAGATAGCCTGAAGTGTGAACCATATATCTCTGGCTTCCTCAAAGGTGCAGACACGGTTGAAGTCATGCTCTTGCAGTCCCATATAGATAGCATTGGCAGCTCTAGCATTGTTCTTGATGCTGATCTTCTCTTGATCAGTGGGATTGCTCTCATCAACCACATCAAGACCTGTTGTGACAATCTTCCATACATCTGGGTCAAGTGCAGTAAGATGCATTTGCATCTTCCGCTTCCAAAAGGCATAATTAGTACCGTCAAACATAGGAACTCTACCCTCATAGTTCGACATCCTTTAGACTCTGGCTGTTAGGCCAATTATGAGCAACGAGGCTCTGATACCACTTGAAAGGGATCTCAGGAGTCGACTAGAGGGGGGGTGAATAGGTCGGCTCTAGAAATTAAAATGCCTAATGGGTTTCTCTTCTGGAGATAGGTCAATCCTAGAGAAAATATATGCAACTGATGCAGGTAGCTGAGACTCAGCAAGATATATCAGATAAACACCAGACACTCAGATAGCAAACTCAGCTGATGTAGAGCAAGTTATATTCAGAGCTAACTGAGTCTCAGGTGTGAGAGTCAGGTGAGTGCATCAGATGACGTGAACACGAAAGGTACTAGCTTTAGCAGGAGCTAACTGAGTCTCAGGTGAGGAAACTCAGTTAGTGTGCAATAAATAAAGGTGCCCTAGTGATCTAAGCATGCATAGATATCAGAATAAGTAAGAGCAGATCACAAGACAGAAAGTAAAGCACACAATGATTTGTTTTACCGAAGTTCCTACTTCTTGCGAAGCAGTACGTCTCCGTTGAGGAAGCTGTTCTCACAGCCGGCACCAAAACGTGCTCTTTCCTCGAGTACCTTTCTTGTGTGGAATCCTTTTATCTTGCTGCTGCAAGACAGGCAGACCCGAATCGCCCTCACAGACTCTTGGTGGCAGCCACACAAGACTTGGCTTGCTCACCAACTCCAAGAGCACTCCCACTCTTGAAGGAACCAGTACCTCGAATGCTGCACCTGAAGGACTAAGTAACTCACTCTCACGATGGATGCACGCAGGCAACACTCACTTGGAGACCTAGAGCTCTTTCTTTCTCAACAGGTTGCTTTCGGATTAGAGGCAAAGGTTGGGTAAAGGTTCAAGGTTGAAAACCTCCCCAGGTTCCCTATTTATAGGGTCCCTGGCAGCTAGCCGTTACCCTCATGCCACGTCAGACAAAGAGCCACCAGACCTAACCTATCTGAGACTCAGCTAACATGCACCTCTGGTAACCTACTAGCCGCGGCTGAGCTACCCACCTGAGTCTCAGATGCCAAACTCAAGTGGACTCGGTTGCCTCAGGCAGCACCTGAGCACAACTCTGGCCGGCTCACTACAAGCCTAAAACTGATCAGAGAGCAATGGCCTCGCCACAGTCCCTGTCCAGCTCGCTCAGACCCTTGGCACTGGTTCCAAGCTTCTTCACCGAAGACGACTGCCCTTGTAGACGCACAGCGAACCCTTGGTCCTGATCCACCAGCTTCCTAGCTCCTCCAGGACTTATCAAGCTTGCATTCACGGCCCTTGAACTCCATCAAGCAACCATCACCTCGCTTGCCCTCGAGCACAGCCTCGGCTTCCTCGCAACTGTGCCTCAGGAACCTAGCTCAGCTGGTCCTTCTGACCTTCCTAGTTCCTTGCTCTTTTTAGGGCTCATCATCAACAGTTGTCTCACTTCAGCTTTCACCTGTCCATCTAATCCCTGTTCACACTCATTGCAAAACATTAGACACAGGTGAGGATTGCCAATAACCATCAAAACCAAACTCTGGGGCAAGATAGCCATCCTTCCAAGCTCCATGGGAGTGGATGCACTTTCAATCGACTAGAGGGGGGTGAATAGGAGATTATCAAATTTTAACAAATTTGTTGCTTAGCATACAATGGGTGAAGCAGATTAAAGCTGAAGCAGCAGAGAACAAACAATAATCAACTCTAATGAAGAGCAACACAAAGCAAAGAGCTGAAATCGAAGACAAGAGGATTTAACCCGAAGTTCAAGTTGTTGGCAACAACTCTACGTCTTCGTTTGGAGAGGCTGAGCACTTAGTTCCGAAGACACACAGTCTTCACCTTTTTCTCCTTGAGCTTGTGTCCACTTAGGATCTGCTCAACACTCTTGGTGGATCTTGAGGTGATCCCCGGACCTTCACAAACGTTGGAGGCAATTCCACAGGTTGGAGCTCTTCCAAGATACCTAGCCGGCTAGGAGATGCCAAATCTCCAAGAGTAATAGCTCAGATCTGCTAGGCTCGAAGAAGCTCAGCTTGAATGCTCAATCCAAGTCTCAAATCTCTCAAATGCTTTCCTCTCTCAAAGGGGATCTCAATGGAGTCAAGGAGGAAAGGGAACACACAGTGGAGAGAGTACTTTTTGCGCTAAGTGTCCTCCCGAGCCCGCTGGGGGTCGGGGGCTATTTATAGCCTGTCTGCAGAAAAGAGTCGTTGGACTCAGAGATTCTCTTCTGGTCCAACCGGAAGACAAACCCGGTAGCACCGGGATTCAAACCAACGGTTAGATCTGAAGAACGACTGATGCATAGCGAAAGGCTTCACCACGAAGGTGGTAGGTCCGGAGGAAACGCGGTCACACCGGGATTGAAGAATGTGCTCACCAGAGCAACTTCCAGGAGCAAATCCCGGTTGTGCCGACTTTGAGGACGGTTGTGCCGGGTTTGAAGAAATGGCGCATTCTTCCTTACAGAGAAGGAAAACGGCCCAACCGGAAACATACCCCGGTACATCCGCTTCAACAGAAGACATAAGTCCAGAAGATGATCTCGGTGCAGCCGGAAGACAGAACCGGTGCAACCGCAGACACATGAAGAATGGGACTTAGTCTGAGACAAACTTGGCCCTAAGTCCAGAAGAGATTCCCGGTGCAACCGGAAGACAAACCCGGTGCAACCGCGGACAACTCAGAAGGCGACTTAGACTAGGGCATCAAAACGACCTAAGTCCAGAGAGGATTCTCGGTGCAACCGGAAGACAAACCCGGTGCAACCGCAGACAAACGAACATGACTTGGTCTAGGGTACAGAAGCATATCTCGGTAGCACCGGACTCCCAAACCAGTCGTACCGGTTTCCGGAATATGAAACTAGGGCAAACCCTAAGCGGCAGGGTTCCCTAACTCTCCAACACAGAGGCCATTCTCGGCAGCACCGGATTCAAGACCGGTTGTGCCGCAATTGAAGCTCTTCAAGGTTGAGACTGCTAAGTCCTCAAACCTTGCATCAGAGGCCAATCCCGGTGCAACCGATTCTTCAAACCGGTACAACCGAGAGTCACTGTCGGTGTTCCAGAAAGAGATTTCAAAAAGGATTTCTTTGAGATTTGAACTGAGCACTAAAGAAGATCCTTCCTAGAGCTTAACTTATCTGACCCCTCTTAATAGGTGGCTTGACCTATAGACTCAAATGATCTTCGATCATATAAACACTAGAAAATCTCCACTAATCTTCTAGATCCAAGCCTTTCTTCAACATCAATTTTTAGGGGTCGTCATTCACCGGTTAAACCAATCACTTGGGGACTAATCACCTGTGTACACTTAGTAAACCATTAGTCCCTTAATCGTTTGTCATTAATCATCAAAATCCATTAGGGGCACTAGATGCACTTTCACACCCCTCTATAGTTGATAGGCTAGCTCCTTTCAACATCAGCTTGATGTAGAGGCCAGAGGATCAATAAATGTTAGACCTACATCCTAGTGAGGTATTGGTCTGCGACAGCATGGGCCATGGGCTAGTTAGTTATGGGTTGGTGGCCAGATGCAAGGTTTACAAAAGATGACAACAACTAGGAGAAGGGATCAAACAAAATTGTGAAGGTAGTAGCCTCTTCTTCATCTACTTTGTATCGATCCCCAATCCCCTGCTTGCTTCTCTCGGTCTAAACCTTGATTCTTACTGCCTCTTCTTCCTCTACTATCTCGATCCCCAATCCCTTGCTTGCTTCTCCCGGTCTAAAGCCCGATTCTTCTATCTCCCAGTCCCCAATTTCTAGTGTACTCTGTGTGTATCTTTGTGATTCAACCCCATCGTAGGTTGGGTCATAACAGTTGCTTTCAAAGCTTGCTCGATCCTAGCTACGCTTCTCACATCCTCTTGATCTAACTAGTGACATCCACCTTTTGGGTTGCTAATCGCTTGCGAGCTTGATCTAGCATAATATCTAGTCGGGATTTGGTTAATTTGGAGGAGAAGCTGCTAAGGTTCCGTTGAAGCGAAGTGCATAACAAGAACCACTGAGAAGAAGATGGCCACTGCTAGCGGTCAGAAGGTGTTTGATGAAATGTCGAGTCATCGAGATACAACCACCAAAAGCATTCTTCGTGTCATAGTGAACCATGTGTTGTATCCAGTCACCGAGGAGGTACTCTATCAAGCGTTCGGTTCATTTGGAGTGGTAGAGGTTGTAGATGTATATGTCATGGAAGATAATGTGGTGGCTCTCATCACCTTTTGCTCATGTCACAATGTAGCACAAGCTCGGCAAGCCATTCATGGATGATGTATCCGGGATGGTTGCTGCTGGATGGACATCCAACTGGTGTTGCCTACTCCCACTGTCGGTGTGATGAACGTGCCCACTAGGTGCTCGACAATGCGACTCGACCACGACATTGGCATGCCGTAGGCTGTTCCCACGAGGTGTTCAATATCCGCCCTGAACATGATGTCGTGGGGATGAGGACTATGTCTACCCTAGTTGTGGCTTTATTCACGCCCCTGACCGCCTCTAGCACTATGGCCATCTCTTCGCTTGTCAAGAACATTCCACGCATGGAAGTGAAGGAAGCCCCAGTGCACCCAAGGTGTTCACCGAAATTCCTGAGCGGGGCAAAGTTTCATCGTATTTTCAAGTGGGTGTCGTGGGTGCGAATCACTCATCGCCACGTATGCTACACTCGGGGGAGCAAGTATCGCAGCTCTGCGCCCTCATTAGCGGTGATGTCATGCCCTGCAGAGCAGGTGGGTTTAGTTTTGGATCCAACACTACCACCGTGGCCGTCCTTGCCCGGACTCTTCCCTGACAATGGCGTGCCTATTGCAGGCACACGTTTTGGTGAGGATGAACCAGAGGACTTTCCAAAGGTACCACCTCCATGTGCACTTTCTTCTAGGGTCATTTTGATGTAGCCTTCAACTATACCTCTCGCCACCTTGTCAGTCATCTACTACTCTAACAAGTGTTCCAATGCCCCTCACGCCCTCAACGTTGATAGTGTGGTGTGTTATGTTAACAACCATCGCTACACTGCTTCATTAGTTAACGAAGTGCTAATATCAATGATGGAGTAGGTTGGTGGCAACCTTGCCCACCACCTCCCCAATCAATAGCTCAGGTAACCAAGCTGAATCTCGGCCTACACCTTGGCTATCATTTCAGTTTGTGATGGTGCTCGGATGCAGTTGGGAGTATATGCTAAAGAAAATGAAGTCGTGGGGGCGCAGTGCTTTTAGTACCTAGAAATATTGAGTGATGGCTGCTAGGTCAATGTTTGACAGCATGATGTCATGCTGACTAAGTGGTTCTAGTCTTGGCAAAATCTGGAATAGGAGTACATCATGTGTTTGACAATGTGCCGTCATGGAGGAGAAATGCCTTTCGCTCAGGAAATTCAGTTATATGAGGTAATTAACAAGTATTTGAGAAAATTCAGTCATCACAGTGGAGTGGTTTCAGTCCTGGAAACAATGAGCAACATAATATGGTGGATATGTTCTGTTGTGTTGCATAGGGAATATGTCAGATGAAGCTAATTGGTTATATTCTCATTGTTGTCTTGCGTTTTCAAGAAAGTAAAATCGGAGCAAAGGTGAATGAACAATGGGACCCTGGAATAAATCAACATTGTTCTTAGACCATTTTCTTAAGAAGGGATGCCACCGAGGTTTTCTTAGTCAACATATTCTCAATGAAGCAATTCTGAAGTGCTTATATTTCCATGGATTCCCATTGCCTTAGGGTCTGTTTGGTTAGAGGAATAAATATAGATGAAATATGGCCACTAGGGCACTAAGGATATGGCCATCTAAGTTACTTGTTTGGTTAGGTAGATAGGATAAGTTAATTTTGTGTTTGGTTGGATGGACAATGATGTATGCATGGGACAAGATTAATTAACTAAATCATACTACTTAATTCCTATTAATAATTGTTAGTAATGCTGTAATCAACACATACAAACACTTATAATGCTAATCTAGTAATAATAATTACTAGTCAACAATAAAACATGCTAATTATCACTAATTACGTACCAATCAACACACTAATCAATATTAGCACTTATTATTTCATACAACATATTTGAAGAATATTCCTCATAATTAGCTCATCGTATCCATGCCATTCCTCTAACCAAATAGAGGGATGGGTTCAAAAAGGTGGATCATCATATTCTATCCAGCTCAATCCTTTCAACCAAACAGACTCTTAGTTGTTCAGTTCAGGATTGTTTATATTATACAACTTCTTCTTATGACCGGGACATTCAGATATGGACTGTGTGAATTGGTTGCCAATTTGATTCGGAATTTGCACATCATTGTTCATGTTGCAAGGTGGTGCTTTGGGGGTGTACAGATTTTATTGGGAAGCCCTACAGCTCTGATCCACATATTAGCATGAATGGTAAAATATGAGAGATGAATTGAATTCTTTGCTGCAGACAGGGCTATGCACTTTGGTATGGTGCTACTAGCCAGCCAAGTATTGATAAAGGAAAAGCAGAGTGGGCTAACCAGTACAAGATACAAGGAGGCAAGCTCAGATTGATCAATAGGGATTTGCTCATCAAATTTAATTCTCAGCTCCAGGTAATACATTTGGCTGAGATTAATCAGGAAGAATTAAGTGAGCTGCTATCAAAAGGGTCTCAAGAAAGCAACAAACACCAGACCAATATGTGCGAGACGTTAGCTTGTAAGCCCTAACAGAGAAACCGCTGCCGCAGCCGAAATTTCCTCACCGTCACCGGAGCGCTGCTGGGCTAAGCCCAAGCAGCAGATGATGGCGGTGGCGGGGCCATCCCCTGTCGCAACTCCGAGCGTGATCGCAGCGGCTCCGAGTGGGTGCTCCTCATCGAGCGGCAGCGCGCCGCAAGATCTCGGCTTCGGCCGGGGCGGGAGACAAGCAGTGGCACAGAGCCTTGGCCGACGTGGGAGGAAGACGGCAGGCACGTCGCTTCGACGGCACGACCAATGGCGGCACTTCGCAATTTCGGCCATCTCGGGCATGTGACCGTTGACTGCCCAGGTCGATGGGCGTGCGTGTCTGTTGGTAGCCAAATCTGGTGCACGATGGGGGCTCTGTCCCTCTCGTGCGTCCTAGTAGATGCACGCATCCTTGCGTTGCCCCTCTTCCGTGGTACGCTGGGCGTGTCGGTGGCGGCCTCCGTTGCTGGACAACGCCTTGATCCGGGTGTCTGCCACAGCTTTGGGAGGTTTAGATCTGGGCCGGTGTGCCTAGATCCAATTGGTGTGTGCGACAGCGATCGGGCAGTGTGGGTGCCGTGGCAAACTCGTTACCCACAAACTTCTTCTATGGCTCCGACTTGTGCAACCCTTTCCTCGTTGCACTGGCAGTCGGCTTGGCCGGAGAAGATGATGGATCACGAAACTAGTACCAATATTTGAGGCCTCTTCTCTCGGGGAAACCTATGAGTTGGCCTTCTCAGGCTCGATCAAGCAACGTAGATGTGCGTGCGTCATTTCCTTGTTGTAGGTGTTGTCTCAGAGCTTCACGTCGGGGTGAAAACCCTAAGTCCGACGCTGGTGGAACTTGGCAACATGGGTGTACAAGCGATGTTTCCTTGTTGAAGACGTTGTTTTGGAGTATCAACCTCTTTGTTGGTTACCAGGTTGTCACGACGAGGAATGTTTTATCCTCGGTGATAGGATTGTGGTGGAGAATTAGGTTGTCGCGCATGTTAACCACGAGATGACGTTTTTTGTCATCTTTGTAAGCCGACTTTTTCGGTTCTGATGCTTTGCATCTTTGACAATAAATTATAACTGCGTACATTTTAGGATACAAAGGCTGGCAGGCTTACCCTTTCATTACCTAAAAATGAAAATAGTCTCTTGGTCCTGGTTCTCACCACATAAGTCTACATCAATGTTGTTTTAACCGTTGTATTTTTTGTCCACGCACTTGGTATCAGGTATCCTATGAGCGTGCAAATTAATGCTCGAGTTAGTGCTCCATTACAAGACGATGCGGGACAAGATCGAGGCTTCTTGTGTGATGCTCTTTTCGAGTGGGCCAAGGTAAAAGTGAAGTTGAGAATCATGTTCTATTGGAGTGGTAGAGTTATGGTGGCACGATTCTATTTAGTAGGGTTTGAATCTTAATACACAAACTTATATATATGTGGGTGCATTCAGTAAGAATTTAGTGAAATTTACAAATTTATCTTTGATCTCTATTATTTATAGCGGGTAATTAAAGAATACGTACGGTGTTCGTGCGTAATGATGCGTGTGCATGGTGTTCTTTGTAATCGCAAAAGAAAGGGAAAGCTATTGGCATTGAAGATTAACGAGTTATGTTTGACTAGAGCGAAGTACGTGGCAGCAGCTTGACGCAAGCTGGTATTTAAGGGACATAAATGTCACATCTGTATCCTAGCAACGTATTGGTTTGTGACAACATAAGTTATGGGCTAGTTAGTCGTGGGCTGATGGCCTGACGCAAAGTCTACAAAAGATGCTTGTTTCTTCCGTTCTAAATTTTGATTCTTCCATCTTTCGGTCTCTAATTTCTAGTGTACCCAGAGGGTATTGTCAAATCTATCATAGATATGATTATTACTAGTAATTTACTTATATGTTAAAAAAAGATGGGTAAAAATATTGATAAAAGGGTCGTTTTATTTTATAAACAAGTGTGTCAAAAATAATGCACACATAGTTTTTCACAGTAATTATTGGTGTTTTTCACTCACTTCATTCTCTCTCTAGTAATCACATATATTTTTTCCTTATTCTCTTTCATCATTTCCTCGGCTCCACCCTGACTTTATCTTTTCTTCACTCTGCTATCATCCTGATCCGATCCCGTCGCTCCACCGTTATCTGCATCTCTTCTCCAGCTTTGATGAATCTCCGCCACGTTTTTCATCGCCTCCAGTTGTAATACTCCAGAACTAATTAAAGAAATATCGGAGTTATTAAACCATGTGGTGAATGAAATATTTAAGACTGCGGTTATATCCGTCTCGTCAAATCAATTGAGATAGACAATAAGTTTTGAAAGTGCATCTAGTGTCCACTAATGGGTTTTGATGATTAATGACAAACGATTAATAGACTAATGGTTTACTGAGTGTATTCAGGTGTATAGTCCCCAAGAAGTTGGTTTAACCAGCGGATGTCGACCCTAAAAAGTTAAAGATGAATGAAGGTTTGGACCCAGAAGATTAGTGGTGTTTTTCTAATCTTTGATATGATCAAAAGATCATTTGAGTCTCTAGGATAAGCCGCCTATTAAGAGGGGTGAGATATCTAAGTTAGAAGAAGAACCTTCATGTGTGCTCAATCAAATCTCAGAAGTCTTCTTTAAAATCTCTTTCTGAGACATAGACAGTGATTCTCGGTAATACTGGTTTGAAGAATCGGTTGTACCGAGATTGGCCTCTGTTGCGAGGTTTGAAGACTGAGTCGTCTCAAGCCTCGAAGGGCTTCAATTGCGGCATGACCGGTCTTCAACCCGGTGCTGCCGAGAAAGGCCTTTGTGTCGGAGAGTTAGGGAGCCCTGCCGCTTAGGGTTTGCCCTAATTTCATATTTCGGAAATCGGTATGTCCGTTTTTGAAGACCGATTCTTCCGGGATATGCTTCTGATATCCTAGACTAAGTCCTGTTTGTTTTGTCTTCGGTTCTTCCGGTTTTATTTCCAGTTGCACCGAGAATCCTTTCTAGACTTAGGTCTTATGCTGCCCTAGACTAAGTCCTATTTATTTGTCTTCGGTTCTTCTGGTTTCGTTTCCAGTTGCACCAAGAATCTCTTCTGGACTTAGGTCTTATATTGTCTCAGACTAAGTCCCATATGGTTTGTCTTCGGTTACACCGGTTTCGCTTCCGGTTGTACCGAGAATCCCTTCTGGACTTAGGCCTTCAGTTGCCCTAGACTAAGTCCCAAGTGTGTGATGTCTTCGGTCATACCGGTTCCGTTTCCGGTGATGCCGAGAATCTATTCTGGACTTAGGTATATTTGACAACCTGTGTTACCGAGTTGGTTTCCGGTTTGACCGAGTTTCTTCTCTGTGGAAGAAGAACGTGTCAACTCTTCAAAACTCGGTTCAACCGTCTTCAAAGTCGGCACTACCGGGAATTGCTTCTGGAAGTAACTATACGAAGTATATTTTTCAATCCCGGTGTGACGGTGTTCCTTTCGGAACTACCGACTTTGTGTTGAAGACTTTCGCTGTGCATCTGAGTCCCTCAGATCTGACCGTTGGTTTGAAACCCAGTGCTTCCGATTTTGGATTCCGGTTGTGCCGAAAAAGAATCTTTGTGCCCAACGACTCTTTTCTGAGCAGTGGCTATAAATAGCCCCCGACCCCCTCGGGCTCGGGAGGACACTTAGCGCAAAAAGAAAATCTCTCACATCTGTGTTCCCCTTTCCTCTTGACTCCTTGAGATCTACTTTGAGAGAGGAAACCTTTGAGAGATCTAAGATCTGTTGAGCATCCAAGCAAGAGCTTCTTCGAGCCTAGAGTTCAAACTTGTTACTCTTGGAGATTTGGCATCTCCTAGTCGGTTAGGCGTCGTTGAAGAGCTCCAATTTGTGGATTCGCCTCTAACAGTTTGTGAAGGTTCGGGGATCACCTTAAGATCCACCACGAGTGATTTAGCAAGTCCTAAGTGGACTAAGCTCAAGGAGAAAAATGTGAAGACTGTATGTCTTCGGAGCTAAGTGCTCAGCCTCTCCAAATGAAGACGTAGAGTTGTTGCCAACAACTTGAACTTCGGATTAAATCTTGTGTCTTCTCATTAGATCTTTTCTTGCTTGTTATTCTTCAATTGAGCTAGATCTAGTTTGCAGTTGTTGCTTCTTCTTCTATCTGCTTCACTCTTGCATGCTAAACAACTAATTTGAGTAAAATTTGATAATCTCCTATTCACCGCCTCTCTAGTCGATAAACCTCAATGTTTCAAGTTTGTTCATATCAGAGTCCCAACGAATTGATTGAAACCCGTGCTCTCTCTGTCTCATCTTTTCTCACCCTCCCTCCAAGCTGCCAGCGCCTCTTTCCGCGATGCCATTGCCATGGCCCTGCCGCCACTAAAGCTATAAGTATACCTACTAAAAGTGCATCTAGTGCCCCCTAGTGGGTTTTGATGATTAATGACAAACGATTAAATGACTAATGGTTTACTGAGTGTATATAGGTGTATAATCCCCAAGGTAATTGGTGTAACCAGTGGATGTCGACCCCTACAAAGTTAATGATGAAGGAAGGCTTGGACCTAGAAGACTAATGGTGTTTTTCTAGTGTTTAACATGATCAAAAGATCATTTGAGTCTATAGGACAAGCCGCACTATTAAGAGGGGTAAGATATCTAAACTATAAGAAGAATCTTCATGTGTGCTTAGTCAAATTCTTAGAAGACTTCTTTGAAAATCTCTTTTGAGACACAGACAGTGATTCTCGGTGTTACCAGTTTTGAGAACCGGATGTACCGAGATTGGCCTCTGTTGCGAGGTTTGATGACGTAGTCGTCTCAAGCCTCGAAGAGCTTCAATTGCGACATGACCGGTCTTCAAACCCGGTGCTGCTGAGAATGACCTCTGTGTTGGAGAGTTAGGGAACCCTGCCGCTTAGGGTTTGCCCTAGTTTCATGTTTCAAAAACTGGTTTGCCCGTTCTTGAAGACCAGTGCTTCCGGGATATGCTTCTGTTATTGTCCTAGACTAAGTTCCATATGTGTTGTCTTCGGTTCTACCGGCTTCGTTTCCGGTTGTATCGAGAATCTCTTCTGGACTTAGGCCTTTTTATAAGTGCTGTGTTACCGAGTTGGTTTCTGGTTTGACTGTTTTTCTTCTTATGAGAGAAGAACGTGTCATTACTTCAAATCTCGGTTTAATCATTCTTCAAAGTCGGCACTACCGGGAATCATTTCTAGAAGTGCTCTGCGGAGTAAAATCTTCAATCCCAATGTGACTGTGTTCCTTTCGGAACTATCGACTTTGAGTTGAAGACTTTCGTTGTGCAACTGAGTTCCTCAGAATATGACCGTTGTTTTGAAACTCGGTGCTTCCGGGTTCGTGTTCTGGTTGTTCCAAGGAAGAATCTTTTCCTCCAACGACTCTTTTCTAAGCTGTGCCTATCTATAGCCCCCGACCCCCTACGGGCTCGACAGGACACTCTGCGCAAAATACTCATTCTCTCACACTGTGTGTTCTTCTTTCCTCTTGCTCTTTGAGATCTACTTTGAGAGAGGAAAGATTTGAGAGATCTGAGACTTGATTGAGCATTCAAGTAAGAGCTTCTTCGAGCCTAGTAATCTTGACTCATTACTCTTGGAGATTTGGCATCTTCTAACCGGCTAGGCGTCGTTGAGAGCTCCAATTTGTGGATTCGCCTCCAACAAGTTTGTGAAGGTTCGGGGATCACCTCAAGATCCACCACGAGTGATTGAGCAAGTTCTAAGTGGACTTGGCTCAAGAAGAAGAATGTGAAGTCTGTGTGACTTCGGAGCTAAGTGTTCAAGCCTCTCCAAACGAAGACGTAGAGTTGTTGCCAACAACTTGAACTTGGGATAAATTTTGAGTCTTCTCTCTAGCTCTTTATTTAAGGTTATTCTTCATTTGAGCTAAATCTAGTTTGTTATTCGTTGACTCACCTTTAAACTGCTTCACTCTTACATGCTAAACAACTAATTTGAGTAAAATTTGATAATTTTCTATTCACTCCCTCTCTAGTCGATAGACCTCGATCTTTCACCTACGCCTCTCAACAAAACCCTAAATCGAGCTCCTCGACAAAATCTGGGTCACTTATCTTTTCTGATCTCTCGATATTATTTTTGTATCTTTAATTTTGTACACCTAAATCAAGCAAATAAATACTCTAAAAATATCTAAAGAAAATTTCTAACAACATTTCTGTTGAGCCCAGATTTTAATTATACAATTAAGACCATTTAATCAAGCTTGACAAATCTCAGCCCTAGAAAAATAGCATAACAGTAACATAATTTGGCCGTAACGTTTGAACCACAATTCTAATTTGGGCAAGCTCAGCATCGTTAGAAAATTATGACGAATCCTACAACTTCCTCAATTGTGTGAATTTCAAATTTGGCACAGTTTGGTCACAGTTTTATAATTAAGCTCGCTGTTTTGAATTTCAAAACCCAGGATCAAATATCGAACACGATTTCTTTCAATTCCATCCATCAATTCCAGGGATTAATTAGAGACTAACTTTGCAGCATGAACCTCAAATTTGACACAGATTTATTGAATTTGACCAAAATTCTAAAATTCTCCTTCTTCTTCTTCTTCTTGCTCCTTCCCCTCTTTCCCTTCATTTCTCTTCTCTTTTCCCCAACTGAGTTCCTCTTCCTCCCCTTGCCGGCGGTTTGGGCAGTCCGGCTAGGAGGTGAGGTGGCTCGACCGGACGGCAGCACATGGCGGTGACAGCATGGCAAGGGGCAGCGATAGCTTCTTCCTCCCTTCTTCTTCTTCTTCTTCTTCTTCTTCTTCCTCTTTCTCCTTTCCCTCGTTCCCTTACCTTCTCTTCTCCTTCCCCAACCGAGCCCCTCTTCCTCCCCTTGGCCGGTGGCTAGGGCAACCTAGCTAGGAGGGGAGGCGACTCGGCTGGGGCAGTGGCGACCGGCAGAGACAACACACGATAAAGGGGAGCGGTAGGGATCGAACAATGATGGAGCGTGCGACGTGGAGATGGCCGACTTTTATTATATTTAAGATAGTTTGTTTATTGGTTTTTGTTAGATATTTTTTAGTTTTTATTATATCTAAAGTAGTTAGTTTGTTGATTATTATTATAAATTTTTTAGAAATTAATCGATGAAAAGAAGGATTAAAATAGGAAGAAGGTATAAATGAACCATCAACATCGACAAAATATCTTTTAAAGAAAAAAAAACCTAAGACAAGATAAACTCACCGAATACGAGGCGATAGACCCATCCATCCACGATCCAGCAGGGAGAGAGAGTGTGTGTATCGTGTTGAGAGAGTGAGAGGGGGAGGATGCAGGAGGAGGAGAAACGTGTCCGAACGTGCCGCAAATCTCTCTCTAGCAAAAGATTCTCTCTATCTACGGAGCAACAACAATAAAGAAAGCGATATATAGAGCATAGAGGCACGGAGCTGTGTTTCGTGTGTCTGAGGATCTCCTCCTTCCTCCCCTCCATCTATCTACCCGTCGTCATCCATCCCCTACCCTTTCTCCCTCCTCTCTGATCAGCTATCACTCCCATGCTCGGATGATCTGATCGACGGAGTCCCGAGGTAAGCACCACCTCCCTCCTCTCTCTCGCACTCCTCATAATTGGCAAGAACCTGCTGTTTTTCGGTGCCCTTCCTAGTTTGTTGTTCTCCTGTGCTATTTCGGGATCCCTCTCCTGTTTGTTGCTTGGGTAAATTCGTTGGAATTCTTTTTCTGGTTTGTTCCTAGGTTCGGTTCGCTGGAAAATGATTCTTGCCCCTGTGCAATTTCTTGGTGTGGGTTCGGAAATCTTGATCCGTGCGCTCTTGAATATCTCCAGTTCAACAGCTCCCCCTTCTCTGCGGCCAATTCAGATAGAACTCTTCCTTTTGGGTCGTCCAAAGGAAGTCTTCGCTTTCCAAATTCGGCTTCCATTTGAGCGAATTTTGGCTGAAAATCCCATCTTACGTCAGGAACACGATCTTTTGTTCCTTTTTTGCATTTTCCGTCTCATGCCCCTCCTTGTGATCTTTCATCTTGAGTTGCTCGCGCTGGATCTCAACAATTCCCTAAAACCAGCACTTCTTAGTTCGTACGCAAACACTGAAACACAAACCGCCCTCCCCCTTATTATATTCTTCTGCTCCCCAAAAATCTGACACGCTTTGTTTTTCCAGGAATTGTTTGGATGAAGTTCTCTGTTCTTTCTTCCTTTTTTTAATAAAAGCATTGCGTTAATTTCAAGATTTTGTCTTTTTTTTTGGTCCAAGCAAGAAAGATTCGTCAAGTACATCTGATCTTGTTCGACAGTACTTTGTCCTGCCATGTCCCAACAGTGAGATTTCCCCACAACAGTTGTTCCATTGTGCAAATTTTGCTCAGCCCAGCAATAAAAGCCAAATCTTTGATGACCCAAACAACAACTAATAGCAAAAAAAGCAATCTTTGTAGATAGAATTCCTTCCACGAACTCAGTTCAGCTTCATCCATCTCATCACTTGGTCCATTTGCACATTGTGCAGGATTGAATCAAACAATACCACTCAAGATTCAAGAACAGCAGTAGCTTAGTAGCTGTTGCTACTGGATGCAAGAACTTGGAACAGAAGGAGGTGAGCAGGGAGCAAAGAACTGAAGGGAATCCATGGAGGGCGGCGACACGCTGTCGGGTTTCGGCGGAACGGCGGCGGCGCACGGCGTGGACACAAAGGTGCTGCACGCGTTCCAGACGAGCTTCCTGCAGGTGCAGGGCCTGCTGGACCAGAACCGCGTCCTCATCAACGAGATCAACCAGAACCACGAGTCCAAGGTCCCCGGCGACCTCTCCCGCAACGTCGGCCTCATCAGAGAGCTCAACAACAACATCCGCCGCGTCGTCGACCTCTACGCTGACCTCTCCTCGCTCTTCGCTGCCTCCTCCGGGGGCGGAGGCGGCGGCCGCGCCGCGTCCGAGGGGGGGTCCGTCGGCACCGTGCGGCAGGCCGGGCACAAGAGGATAAGGTCCGGCCTGGACTAACCTTGCTGCCGTGCTCTTCTTGTATCTATCTACATTGATTAATCATCCTACTATATATGAGCAAGAGCAATGCCTCCGTAATTATTGTTCTTGTAGCTGTCGTTAATCTTGTCGTTGCTGTGAGCTAATATGACGTATGGGTTTGATGCAACAATCCAAGGATGATGCAATATAGAGGGAGCACTTCTCTGAATTTCCTCCCAGTCTGAAATCATCTTTCCCTTGGCTGGTGTCTCATGCCTGACTGCTTCTGATCACTTCCTTCCATGGATTTGTGCATTTACTTCATTTATCTGCTTGCTCTGAGAGTTCCACTTGAGGTGAAACCTTTCTCCCAGGCTAAAACTAACACTACTGCATTTCTCTCTGAAAGTGACAGAAGAAAACAATTTGGTTTCTCTTTGGGATTAGATAACCAAATCCTGCCTATGATGCTATGATGACCCCAAGTCAAAACTAAACTAAGTACTACAATTTGTTTCTTGATTCAATTTTTTTGGTTTGCACTGTCAGAGAAAGCACTACCTTCTGTGAGTTCTCAAGCATAGACAAGAACCTGCTGCCATTTTACATGATTGAGCTGTTTTGCCTGAAATGCTTTGGTCCCTTGTTTTCCATGCTGTTCTAGCTTTCTTTCAGGCTCGCGACCATCACTTCTTTTCTAGCGCTCTCTTTACCCGAAGCCTTTTCTCTTGCAGCATCACTTTCTGCAAAAATCTGTTGAGGCTAGGCATTCAGCCTCGGATGATTGCACTCCTTTTTCTGCCCCTAAAATTTTGTAGTGGATACAGGGAAATGGGAAAGTACTTTGGCTCCCCAATGGCATCGGCCCTTTTGGGCGAGGGCATGTTTGTTGGTAAAGTCGATGTGGGGGTTCTCCATTAGATTCCCCTAGGGCATTTGATTTTGATCTGTAAAAAAATGTAGGTCTCGTTAAATGTTTTCCTTTTCTTCTTAGGCATATGGGCTGTCGATTCTTTACATTTTAAATATTCGGATTATGGTATTATGCTAAATTTGTCATCAGAAGTTTTGCAAGCATGTGCCTACAGAAACTGATAGTGAAGCCTCCTTGTGCATTACGCCAATCACTTGTAGTGAAGCATAGACTTGTCCCTGACAAGTGACTCCTACTACCGTGTATTTGCCTAGAAGAGTCTCCCAACATTGTCAAGGGCATCGCCTTAAAGAAAACACTCTCAAGGGCTTCTAAACGATTGCTTAGAATGCAAGAATTTACACAAAACAGCATAATTCTGCAAGAATTCTATGAACTTCACAATTGAGCCATTAGGGGCTCTTCCAATTATCTACACCCATGTGGCAAAACCGAGAAAATAATTATGAATAGAACGAGCCAAGAATCCTAAATTGATTTTATTCTTGAAATTTGATGAATACCATTGCTAACGATGTACTCCATCCAATTCAAAAAAGCGACATTGACATGTATAACTTTGACCATTAATTTTTATTATGAAATATGTAAAAATCTAATAAAATTATAATAATATTTTTGAGATAAATTCATATATACGGTTTTCAAGTATCCAATCTAAATATTTGAAACGATATCAGTAGTCAAAATTTTAAGACTTTAACTAAAACTATATTTAAAAACGTCATATTTGTATGAACTGGAGGAGCCGTTTTCAAATTGCTGTTGGCTACGAGTATAGACAAGCAATGTCATCTTTCAAACTGGAAATTTCATTGTGGTATCTGTTCCAGTTGCCGTTTCTCTTTGACTTGGTTAAGTGAACCAGGGGGATGAACATGATGGGAATTTGCCTAGAGGCCTAAACTAACGAGTACACTCTAATTGAATACCTCAACCAAAGAGGCCTAGAATGTTGCAAGTATTGGGTGATTTAACAATACACAGAAAGAATGCAACTTCAGCATTCCATTATTTGTTTAGTGGTGATTTTAAGGAAGTTTCCGTAGTTCCAAGTAAATGCGCATTTTTGTGCGAAAAGTTTGAAATACTGAAACCAAAGTTACAATCACCGGGAAAGTTCTCTTTTTTACATGCCAGGCCTTCCTGGTTCCAACAATCATGTAGCACTTGACCAGAATCTGATGGCCAGCAGAAGGGAGCAGGCCCAGCTTTATTGACCACTCTTTTGTTCTGCCTAGTGCAGGGTTCCAGTCCAGAGGGTTATCACCTGTGCCTGTCTACCAGAGCACCACCACCCCGGGTTGATTGGACACCCGATCCCTCTGGCTCTGGTCCGTCAAGTGTGTGTTATGTGTGATAATATTCTTGGGAAAGGTGACCACCGCAAGATAATACCACTCTGAATGTATGATAAAAAAAAGTTCGGCCAGAGATCACTGCAAGATATTGCCCATATGGTGATATTACAAAGTAATGTTAATAATTCTCTCTGCAATTTTACAACGTTTTATGGACTCTTTGGATCAGCTGGTGTGAGTAACATATGGCCAAAATCTAAGCATTAACTCATGACGCAATTTTGTTATAGAACAGGACGGATTTAATTTGTTTAATATCCCATCACTATTAGCACACTATCTTATCAACCTTAAATGTCTAATTTACCTTGCTAATTTGCTTACCTTTTTGATTTACTTATCATATTCACGTATGCTTAACACAGCGAAGATTCAACTGTGGTACTCTTTTATTTTGCCAACACACTGGAAAGAATATTGTTGATTTGTAAACATATTTCAAACATGTGAAATGATATATTTGTTCAAATAAAAAACTAGTGTTTGGTACTGATGGGGGGTCTCAATAGTCATAACAGTGTACACTCAAATTCTTGAATATTTGCCTCGATTGATGTATATTTGTGTTGAGTCTATATATTTATGTTTGTACATATTGGCGTGCTAGTCTTCTATATTTTTTTAATATAGTTTACACCAGTTCAGAATTATAATTATTATTTTTTGAAAAGTTCTTTTCTTAAATCTTGAGAATGGTTTTTGGTGCACGGCAGAGTTTTTCCTAAAGAAATGCATCTTTACCTCCGTCCCAAAGCGACCAACCTGTCTCATTGTTTATTGAGTTCTGAACTGTAAAAGTCTTTGACGTGCTGTGTACCCGCCGGTAGGAACAAGAGAATGGATCAGCTTTGGTTTTTTAAAATATAGAACTTGCAAGATTCCAACCTGCCTAACTGCTGCATGTTGGCAAAAGCGTTGAAATTCCCTGAGGTCTGACATGCCAAATTATTTATTGAAAGCTTCAAAACAAAAACACCTCAATATTAGCTATATAGAGAACACAAATAATCTACGGTAGGATTATAATGAATACGATATCTTTATAAAGAAAGTTTTATTACCTTCCGGCCTCGGCAGTAATGAATAAGATAACTTTTCATTTTTCCTTTTATGCTGGTGTCCGCTTGCTTAGGTCCTATTCTATTATCTACTCATTTGATAGGAAACAATATTCTTCAGAAAAGCAGTTATCTGTTGATTAAGGTGCTATGTGACACTGCATCGTGTAAGGGCAGCGGGATATTTGTGATACAAGATACAACAAAAATGTATTTGTGAAATTGACCCTTGAAACTGTAGTTCTTGATAGTTTTGCAACTAAAAGTGTAGTTTGGAGAAATTTACTTTACTTATTGCACTGGATTCAAAAGAATGAGGCTCTTTTGAAATGGTTCTTCCTTGGAATTTCTCGCAATTCAGTAGATAATCTGAAAGCCAGTTTGGTTCCATGTCTGAGCCTGCGTGCCTCAGAACAAGTATCGTGTGAATGTAGCATGATGTTTTGATATTTTTCTTTTTGTCTGATTGGGTAGGCCCCTGGAAGTGTTGTTTGCTCGGAGATATGTGCCTGAGAACAAATCATAAAGCTCAAATCAAAGCTTTGTCCATGTGAAAACATAATGAACATTGTAATATCCACCGCTCATGAGCAATAAACACTCCCAACCAACAGACCACACTTTCATGTTGTATACATCCTTGTAGCCCCCGTGTGCATTACAAGTTTAACTTTGTATATGTTACTGTCATAAAAATAACATTACAGAGGGGTGTTAATAACTCGATGACTATGTCACAAAGTTAATAGACCATGACTCGACAATTTAGAACACATTGATATTTTGTGAATAAGTTCGGTCGCTTCATGCAGCATGATCTAGTCCTATATTGAGAGAGTAGCCCTATTCGAGACTTGGCTAGCGATTTGGGACCGTCAAAGACTTCCCAATGTCACCCCTAGAGCTCCCACTCGAGACTTTGATCTCTAGGCCTCCCTCCATAAGATTTCTTATTTATGAGATGGATTTTACATCTCTCTATAGGAGTTATATAGACAAGAGACCCATAACAAATGACCATGGGTAGCCTTGAGGGAGAGTGAGAGATGGATAGTTTAGATAAAATATTGCATAAGTCTATAGTAGACTAGGGGAGAGGAGGCGATTTATAATTTATGGTGGACTAGTTCTTACATGCACCTCCTAAATGCTTTGACTGGCTAATGACTTGTTGACTTGACCTTATTGCCACATAATCGTCATATAGGATTTTGTGGTCTGACCCATGGACAGATTATTATTACTCTAACAGGAGCCTCCTTGAATTGTAGACACTATAGTGACTGTAGGCTTCCAATGCTGACGATTGTTCTTCTCTTCCATCTTCTAGCTAGATGATTTGACCCTTTAGAGGAATTCTGGCCTTGAATTCGGTCGTTTGGAGAAGCATGGATGCCTTAGGTTAGGAAGATGTTTTCATTTATTTATTTTTATTTTAAAGAGGTATTGGATCGCAGGATTTTCTTCCCCTATTTTTTACTTAGTTTTTCTTGCTGTCTTTTTGCAAAAAAAAATAGAGAAGAGAAAAGAGGGGGATGCCAAAAGTTGATATATCTAGCTTATTTCAGCCTGCTAGGGCACCGAGCTGTTGGTGGTGATTTGCGATGTAGTATACATCTGTAAATTTTGGTGAAAAAATATGACCATTTTGTAACCTGTAAAAGAACAATAAATGCATATTATTTTTGGATGCTACTATTCACTATTGTACAATCGTCTCTTTTTTTGCACAGATTACAAATAATCATATTTTTCACATAAATTTATACGTTTAATGTTATCCCGTAATGTACATCATGATTTTTTTCCAAACCTTTTGGAAGTGAGGGTGTGATTTTTGAATGTTTAGAAATACTGGGTGCACATGCCCCTTGTAATGAGGACATCCCTATTAAGGATATCACCACAACATCTACGTCAAGTGTCACTCCTCAAGTGTCAGTAACTCGAGGATCAATAACTAGGACTCGTGCTCGTCAATTCAACTATCAGGTACTTTCGTTTCTATGTACTTCATTTAATAGTAATGAGAATATGATGCTGCATAATAAAGATGTTCTTTTGCTAATTAGGAATGAGGGTCCAAATATGGATATGAGGGACAAGCAATGAGCATGAAGACAAGGAGAAGCGATGATGACATCAAGAACTTGAAGAACACAAGTGCCAAGTCAATTGGAGATGGGAGAACCCTCAAGCCACCATAACAAGGACTTAGTAAAAAATCATTGGCCTCCCACCACTTGGGTTTCGGCCAAGGTTGATTGCACCCTAAAGTGGTTGTGACCATGTCAAACTGACATGGTGCTGCGTCACCTTTTTCAACCAATGGTCATAAATCTTTTAATTTTAGCAAACTTAGAGATATTCGAGTCATAAGGAAGTAGGAGTCCTAGTCGTAAACAGTACCTCCTCTCACCCTCTCCTACAGAAGATACCTCAAGTCCCTAATATTAGATGAGCTTCATTGTATTATTTAGCTACTACTACAATTTTGCATCTATAACTCGTGTAGAGCTACCGTCTTGTTCAGATCGTCAGTGAAATCCCAATTCGTTCTTCTAACTCTGGTGCCAATTTATTATTCGTAATTTCAGATTGTAAATTATTATAGTTCTTGCCGGTTCTTCGGTTGCTTACAGGAACCCGAACCTCGTTGTTCAGATTGATTGCACCTACGGCAAGATTAAGAACCATCAGAGATTGGTTTAGCGATTGCTAAGACGTATAGTCTAGTACGGTATAGCCGGATCGTCAAGGTCAAACTCCACCAAATCAATAGCTATCATCCTCTCATCAAAAGATTGGATCACCGTCTCATTACCATGTGCACAAAATACTCACTCTATACTCCCACGATACCAAGAGTACAAAAAGTTCACCTTCTTTATATACTAATACTTACATAGTTTTTGACCCAGCACTATATTTTCCATTCCAGTCTTCCTCTTCTTTCCAAACATGCCCTGAAGTTACCTGAACCCAGGCCACAAGCTGAAACGGAAAAAGTAATGCCGAACTAATCTTTTGCAAGCTTAACTAACACCTAACATAAGTACATGCAGCATGCAGAGAAGAGATGCCGGGAAGAATTAAAGACATGGGAGATCTCCCCTTCTGAGGAATAAAGCCTTGGTGCTCCACTGGATGAAGGATTGCTGACTCTTAAGCTACATGTGATTATTGCCATCGACCAAGGGCGGCCGGCCCGCCCCTTCAGAATCTGAAGCCTTTTTCGTTGTTGGAGGAACTTTCACATGGTGCGGTCTTCGTGTTTAATCATCCTCACCATCTGGAGAGATTGGATGGATGTCTTGGAGTGACAAGACCTCACCAAGAAGTTGATCAGGTACGATGTTAGTAATACGGCTTCGGACATAAATCAACCTCAATTTAAAGGTCCGTGAGCGATTGACTGAGATTTTTAAAATATCAGTCAAAGTCGACGCCCCTAGTACGTGGCTCGCACATGCATGCATAAATACGGGAAATCCATTCTAAGCTAGATAAATACAAAAAGTTAATATTAATATTGCATATTTTTAAATAAATTTGCACAATTTTAAAATGTGAAACTATCGTACAAACAATTTGCAACTAGTTAGTTACGAAACCAGTACAAATAATCTCCTTGAGTGTTTTTTTCAGGCGGTTTTATCTATATGACAATTGGTGTGGTGTTTACCAAAAGCTATTTTGCCACACGTGCTACCATGGTAGCATTTCAAGATTTAAAAGAATGAGAACTATGCCTGCATATGATCTTCTTCTATCTTCTCTCTGCTATAGGGGCCCACATCCGATATGTCATTCTTATCCTCCATCTTTTAGTGAGTGCATCGCCATCGCTAGTACATAAAGATTTTTTTTTAATATAAATTGATGATGAAGATAGAGCAGAATGGAAGAAGATGACATGCAGGCCCCATAGTGTAAAGATTTTTAAATATAATTTACAAGTAATTGTCATATCAACACCACATGATATGCCACGGTGTCTAATCCACCTATAATTTTACCACGTCATCATTTATATAGATAAAACCACGTACAATGCCACTATAGGGGTTATTGTATCAGTTTTCATACTTTAGGGTGCGAATTTCACCTTTTTCAGTTTAGGGGGTATTTGGCCGGATTTGCTAATTTTTAGGGTTAAAATCAGAATTTTTTCAATAATTAACAACAAATATTCTATTCAGAAAGTAATTAATACTGTTTTTATTGGGAAGAATAGGATTTGGAGGTTTCTGGTTAGGCCTTTGTCAGGTTGGGCTAGGCTTGGGGTCTGATAAACCAGATTAGGGCTCAACTATAACTATTGATGAAATTTAAGATGCATCCAATCAAGGAGTTGTTATGCATGTTTGCCCTGCTGCAGGTGTGTTGGTTGTATCGGTGCTGGCGACAGTGCCATCGTGGTGAGGTCCCAACCCATGAGCACATGGCTTTGCCAAGCCAACAGTATCACTGCCTGAATTTTGTGCTCACTTTGCAAAACCAAGTTTTCGTGCAAGCAACCAAGAGTCAATAGTGTTCTGCATGTACATGCAAAACATCTTTTGTTATCTTGCCGCATCGCTCTCTGCTAATTGAGAGGAGCACAGCATCATGAAAATGCAACCGAAGTCGTATGGAAAAAGGGAGGGAAAATTAGACAGGAAGGAATGTGCCATCCACGAGGCATACAAAAAGAAAAAAAATTTACGGATCAGCTGCCTGCGTGACCCAATCAGACGCACGGTGAGAAACGGTGATCTGCTCGATTATGTTGTCTTAACCCCATTCGGTTTCGTGCACCCAACTCCATCTAACCTTCAAATAGCCACAGCTTTCTGTCAATTGGTGTCTGGCATATGTATATGTATATGTATATGTGTGTGTATATATATTGTTCGTGCTATAACAGCATCCAGAGCTTCTCTGTCGCGCACACCTTGAGAGAAAGACAGAGATAGACGGAGGGAGAGATGGGGAGGAAGCCATGCTGCTCCAAGGAGGGGCTGAACAGAGGAGCATGGACAGCAATGGAGGACGACATCCTGGTGTCCTACATCAACAAGCACAGTGAGGGCAAATGGGGAAGCCTCCCCAAAAGAGCTGGTCCGTCACACCATCACCACTAATCTTGCTCTCCCGACATTACATCAATACATTTGTCAATTACGCATGCATTTTGGTTCAATCCTCCTATTATACATCTCTCGTCCTTGTGCCTGTTAGCTACATGCCTCTGCCTGAAGCCAGGTGACTGAAACAGGAAATTCAGTGAGAGATATTACTGGTTTACCTTACCGGCTAATCACGACGGGATCGCCATTGACGGCGTGTGAGACGATGTTGCAGGGCTGAAGCGCTGCGGGAAGAGCTGCCGGCTGCGATGGCTGAACTATCTTCGGCCGGGGATCAAGAGAGGCAACATCTCCGACGACGAAGAGGAGCTCATCGTCAGGCTCCACAGGCTCCTCGGCAACAGGTGCCCGTTCCTGTTTCCTGTCATTTGCATTTTGCACTGTGGAAGAATGAACTAATGTCAGTTAAATCAAGAATTTCTGTTGTCCCCATCCATTTGTATTTTACAAATTCGTAATATGAAGTTGACAGAGATCGAAGCACAGCCGGTGACATGCAGGTTGTCTGAGTTTTAGTTTGGGCAGCTTTCATGATATGATCATTAGTTAGTTCAGTAGGAGTACTAATTAGTCATAGTTGTCTGATGAAAACATATGCAAATGTTAAGCTGTCTGTTGGCAAAAAAAATTCTTTGCCCTTCTTGGTAATAGAGATATCTGATCAGACAAAGTAGATCAACACAAGAATTAATATAACGGCTAATAGCCACCAGTTATCATGACCACTTATGCCGCTTCTACCCAAATTAGTCAGCCCCTGTTTCCAAATTGGCAGTGTCTCCAGAAGAACAGTTTTTTGTTGTCAGTCCAGTGTCTACTCTGCAGAGATAAAAGAGTTATTCGGTCAGCAAAGTTGATGATGACAGCAGCTACAAAAACATGCATTCATGCATGCACAACCACTTCTTAATTCTCCTTTCCTTTAATCTACGACATGAAAGGCTCCCAGTGACCAGAATGAAATGCCACCCCCAGATGTGGCACTGCTCTGTCACGTAATGGAAAGTTGCAGCTAACCTCGTCCGGTGCAAGTAAATAAGGCCAGCTAGAATTGCTGTTACTGATAAATAATTTCCATAGGGTCACCCCAGCCACCGTGCATGTGACGTGGCTGTGTCATTGTGTGATGTAACTTTGACGTGGTTGTCGGCGTGGCAGATGGTCGCTGATCGCGGGGCGGCTGCCGGGGCGAACAGACAATGAGATCAAGAACTACTGGAACACCACGCTCAGCAAGAGGGCAGGGAACCACGGCGGCTGCTCCAACCAGCAGCAGGTGGCCGTCGCGCCGCAGGCCAGCAGCGCCGACGACCCTGCAGAGGCTGCGCCGGACGACACGAGCAGCCCGATCCGGACCAAGGCGCTGCGGTGCACCATGCCCACGGCGCCGGCCGCTGCATCGACGGCGGGCCAGGACCGTCCACCGGCAAACGACGACGGCCAGCTGGCGGGAGTGGCGGCGGGGCAGCAGGAGTTTCGTCTGGCTGGGGAGAACCACCTGTCGATCAGCTCGATCGATCTTGACTTGGACGGCATCGAGCTGGGGTTCTTAATGAGCCCGTGGCGCGGCGGCGGCGCTGACGGCACCGTGGAGGATATGGGTGGCGATCAATTTGGTGTTGGTGGAGGTGAAGGTGATCTGGAGGAGCTGCTGGGACTGGGAGCGGGAGGAGGAGGAGAAGATGATGGAGTGCCGTCGCTGGGGAACTCGGAGTTGCCGTGGATTTGATCCTCCTCCTCGAGCAGGAGCAGGCATGGCGTGCGCGTGCCGTTCTGTAACTGCTACTGGATATATAGTTGCTCATCGGTGTTTGCATGCATGGTTCCCTCCATCTCTGATCGATGAGGTGAATAGCTCTGTAATTTAACCGGTCTCCTGGCTCAGTTCATGCACAAATTACAAATTGTGTAGACTGTGGAGCACGCACACTGTAAATACAACGTTAAGTGAGAACCCATTCGAGCAGATGAACTGAAGCCAGTGACCTGAGTGCAATTTCGTGCACATTTCAAGAAATGGAACTGAATCCCACAAAGTTCTCCATTCTCCAACAGGAACTAGAAAGGAATTTCAAAAAAGAAGACGCCCACCGTGGGGCTCGAACCCACGACCACAAGGTTAAGAGCCTTGCGCTCTACCAACTGAGCTAGACGGGCAGCTTATTGTGAATGAAAAATATATAATGGATTACTTCAAACAGTATGGGCACTTTAGTGGGAAACTTAGTACCCGTCTTACTATTACGAAATTATTAGGTTCCACTTGATATCACGGTTGGTTCCTAAAGCAATTTTTTATTTTTCAAGTAGTGAGCAACACTATCTTAGAACATGCACAATGCCTAATTGAAGAGTTACTTAACAAAAGAAAGTCATTCTTTCTTAGATAAGGTGTTTATTTTACAGCATGCTTGATCAGGCACTGGTGCTTAATAATTTAACATATACTTATTTGTTGCGAGCATTAACAAATACTTATGCTAGCTCTAACTAATAGGCACAATCAACTAAGCAACTACATACCTGTTAAAAAAAAACTAAGCACCCACGTATGAGAGCTTGAGTAGATGGTGATTAAAGGGGTGCTTATGGAGTGACTCTGTTATCTCAGTTTAGCATATATATAAGCATCTCATGCCATTAGAGCCGAAATAAATGTATTAGCATATGAAGACACATAGGTGGGCCCACTGGGGGAGCTAGCGTCCCTTCAGCCTGGGCACTTGCCCGGGCCGGCCAACGCTGTGTCACGGGAAATCTCGTTACAGATATGAAGGAAAAACTCAATAGTTTTACGCTTGTTTATCTAGGCTTTAAATAATTTGTGGCTCCACCATTGGGTGGGCCCTTAGACCCACAGGCACCCAGTAAGAGCCCTCTGCATAGTGCCTTCCTTACCTTTTGCTTTACCAATTCTCCGGACACATTAGGCAGTGCCGCAGTGGACAGAGGCTCAGGAGATAGCAATGCTCTACTTGATCTGATCAGTCAAAATTTTATGTCGCCAGGGTGGTTCACTGTCCCCCAAGGCCCAAAGTCTGGTCTCTGGTGGTTACAACTACACAAACACTCATAAGGTGGCACTGGCACAGCATACAATCTGGGTTCCAATTGGCCCATAAGGAAATATGCCAGCCCAGAAACTGAAGAGTATAGTTCAACCACGGCCACTTAAACCACCATCTCAGAAGCGAAACGAAGAACCCTAATTAGACAACGTCCAAGAACACAGAGCAAAAGACAGCAGACCAATAACAACGTCACAACTGCCGTCCAGCTAGGCTGATTTGCTCTGCTCCATCGGACAAACAATATAGAACATCATCATTATCTCAACCCAATTACTCCTGCGGAATATTTATGAGTGTCCTTTTGAGTTTTTGACGACCCCATCATCATAACATAAGAAGAAGAAAATTGCAAACTGAAGATGTCTGAATGAGAAGAATTAGCTAGTTGATTAACTCGCTGAAATTGGCTAGTTGCTTAACTTGCTGAATTAGCGGGCTGCGATTTATTCTGTCTCCCCTCATGATAATGATACTAGTTGTAGATTAGTGTCGCGTTTGATGAATTATAAAAGCATCTTTACACATGCACGGTTCCTTATTCGAGTATGAACTTCGTATCTGCGCCTTTAGGCTCTTCAGAATACGTACAATTTTGTTTCAAACAGAGTTTCATTCTTTTCTTCTTTGGTCTTTACCTTTCTATCATTATAGATCGCACTCAGCTCATGGAAACATAAATCCACTCATAGTTGGGTATCCTTTACTGTTTATGCTTCAAGATTCGTGCTAAATTTTCAACAAAAAAAAACACTGAAGTTCATACATTCTCCATAATGCAGCCCCTCCCGTTTTACAAAAGACCCCATGCCCATTCCCTTCTCATTCTCGGGTCCATTCACTTATTCTCCAACTATTATCCATCCTGTTTTCTCTCTAATTAATACAAAAAAAAATTATTATAACTTTTTAGTAACATCTCTCTAATTAATACATAACAAAATTATTATAATTTTTAGTAACATTACGTTTTGATTTAATTCATTTAATAGTCCTCAATGATTAAACAAAGAATATTATGTTCATGATTTTTTTCACATGTTTATGAGCAAAATTTAAAGCTGAACAAAATAAATTGTTCATGATTTTTAAAGGATTAAGATGTCGCCCTAGAGCGGAGGAGTTAATAGGTGACTAACCGATTTTAATAAACTCTTAACAGTTCTTATAATTATGCGGAATATGATTATCTAGAGCAAGAATAATATAAGCACAAGGATGGACTAGCTACTTCACAAGCAAGATCAATATATGTCAATATAAACGAAATTTGTAAAATGTAAATGCGAGAATGAATAACCAAAGTGAAGACACGATGTTTGTTGCCGGAGTTCGGATTCTTAAGGGAATCCTACGTCTCCGTTTGGGGAGCTCGATCACTCATGATCAAGAGCTGGTTTCTTCTCAAGTCTTTATCCCTCAAGGATGCTCTTGCGTCTCCTCAACTTCCCCTTGGTGATTCTTTCCTTTCGGAGGTGAATCCCGACCTTCACATACTTCTCACGGCTCACCACACAAGTTGGGAGCTCGTGAGCGGCTCCTAACTATCTAAGAGTCCTCAACCTCTAAAAGTGACAAGCGCGTCGAGGTTGCTTGGAGGTGAACCTAGTGCTCAAAGAGATCTTTGGTCTTTTCACACAAATCCTCAAATCTCACTTCTTTTCTTTTCTCTCACAAGGATTGACCTCTGGGCTTGAAAGAGAAGAGGTGAGAGCTCTTAGTGTGTGCACGAAATGAATTTGCAAAAGGTTGGTTGGTGGAAGGGGTGAGGGTGCTATAAATAGCACATCCCAAAAACTAGCTATTGCCCACTAAAAACACCCACATCGGAACCTTGATGTGTTCAAATACAACGGCTATTTCCACCCCTTACTCGCACTACACAGGTCAATACTGGAACTTCTGATACACATATCAAAACTTCTGATACTTCCCGGAGCTATAAAACAAGGACTCTCTGGAACCTCTGAGGTCATCGGAACATCCGATATACCAATCGGAAGTTCCAATTTTTTCAGAACAGTTAAAACATAGGCTATTTCGGAACTTTTGGCTATATCAGAATTTCCAATATGGCGTACTGCCTAGCATAACTGCCAAAGTCTTCCTAGATTGGAACTTCCAATCCTGGAGTCGGAACCTCCGATATTTTTAGAGTCTCAAAACTTAGCTGACTTCGGAACATCTAAAACTACCGGAATCTCCGGTATTCCAATCGGAACATCCGAAACTACCAGCAACTCATTTTTATGATCGTGTAGATGAATTGGCTCTCTCAAAATGTTAACCAATGATCTCAGAGTACTAAGCACATCAACTAGCATCTATGATGCACCCCTTTTAATAGTACGGCATTCCTAATACTCAAATAAAATGTGAAATAAATTACTCAAGATAATGATTCCAGTGCCGACTTTGTTTCTTTATTTTTAGGGTCGCCGATGCCTGTTGATTCTTTTCTTAGGGACTAACACATGTGCATAAACTCATTAAGCATGTTAGTCCCTTAATCACTTATCATCAATCATCAAAACCCACTTTCAATTTTACTCCACGTTTATGAGCAATAAAAGTGGTACATATTTCTACCATTCAATTACGTAATATTTAGATTATTCACGTTGCAAAAGATATCTTCTCCATTGTTTTTCACCATTCAAGAATCATAGAATAGAAAATAACAACATTCATTGAACATAAAATCTCAATGAACATTCATGAATGTTTCTTCACCATTTCACCATGCATCTTCTTCACCATTTTCGATCATGAAACCTGAAAAATGCATGGCATCTACAAAATGCAGAAACTAACCGTGAAGATGCATGAATCAAACGGGATCATTGCACCATAATTTTTAGATTGGATCTGAGAACACAAAAGAACAATTTTTCGGGAGCATGATAAAGAAATGGATCCGGAAATGATGAACCACCATTCCGAAAAGTCCACCAAATTAGAGTCCCTACCACATTCCAAAGCATGAAAATGAATCATGCCCATTTAGAAAAGATCAAGCATATGATGCATCTTACTGTGGATAATATTCATGAACCGACTGCCTAACAAAGTTAAGGAATAGAAGATCCCGAACATGAACAAAAAACATGATCATAAAGAAAATTTAGAACATTTTGTGGTTCAAAAATCCCATCCGACCCAGATCTAGGCACACCACTGATGGATCTGGTCACAAATTGGACATAGGGGAGCCACACCATGGATGTTGCCGTGGCTAGCGACATAGGTCATGGTGGCTGGATCTGGTGGACACGGAGGTCGGCGAGGTCACATCCGGTGATGGTGACGGTCAGCGAGGCCGGCTCCGGCTTCGGCAGCGCTCGGGAGACTGTGGATGGCCGTGGTGTAACTCGTGATGTAGGGCAGAGAAAATGGCGGCGGCGGCATGGAGCCCTCCCTGGTGGTGGCACGGGGAAACCTTACCCATCGGCACTAGCGGCGACGACATGAGGGAGCTGGGCTCCGGCGGGATCGAGGGTGGCATGCTGCGTGGAGAGAGAGAGAGAGACAGTGCGAGAGATAGATATGGGAAATGACTGAAGAGAGAGAAGGGGAAATGTAGTGCACTACGTGTAGGCAATATCATCATACTTCAGGGACTAAAACACAAAGTATGCTTTTAAAGCATATTGCACGAATCTTGAAACAATCTAATGGTTGAATTAGTAGGTGGATATCCAATGGTAAGTGGAAAAACTGCACGAGGCAAACTCATCTGATCTCTTTTAGTTTCACAATCCAACAATAACCATAATTAGATGTTGAGAAATTAACAATCTGGGAGCTAAAATGTCAGTTAGTTCCCTGTTCAATCATTTGACATATATACATCTGCAGAGAAAAAAGCATGATCGATCATTTGGTGAATGGTGACAGCCTGGTGAAACCTATTCCAATCATCAGAAAGCGCAAACCTGAAGATTAAGTATCAGTATTGGGGTTGCTGCCAAAAAAGAAATAAATTGTAGCTGATTAATTATATCATTGGGATATCTTTGTTTATGACTGCTCATCAGAGAGTGCCAATCCAGTTCTGAATATCGAAGAAAGGCAATCCCATCAGCGCCAGCTTGAGATGACCCTGTCATCTACTCCATTTCTGAGTAATGATTTCTCCAAAAGTAGTTGGTGTAATGATTGTGTATAATTGGAGAAGATTGTGCTTATGGAGTAGCCCTTTTCTTAAGAAGCTTAAAGTTGGCTTGTAAGAGATGATTGAATTTGCCTCTTTGGAGCCTTTATTAGTCCCTAAAGGAAACCCTATCGTCATTCGAGGATTTAATTTTTGTGTGGAGAGTATCGATCGCAAATTTTGACCTGGTAGAAATATATGGAGAAACAATTCAAGCTATCACAAACTATTCAAAGGAATTAATTGAATTATGCAGCTACTTTGTACTGAATCTTTTGCAATGTCTATGTTGTTAGTGTAGCGTCTCGAAAAAAAAACATCTCGGACTACTCAGGTATCGCTTCTCGAATTTTGATTAATATCAAAATTTCTAGTTTAAAACACATGAATTTCGACAAAAGATAGTAATTAGCTATAGCAAGTCTATTTAATATTGCAGTGTCTTTTCAAAAGCAATTATTAATTTCTATGATTGGATAACTAACTTGAGATGCAACAATACAACTTTACCAAAATCAGTAAAGATTAATCTGTCTAATTAGATTAATCAACGGCAGAACGCAGCACAGGAACACAAACTGGCATAAACGGGGAGAGAAAAAGAGCCAGCTAGGGCAACAAAAATACTTCTTCACAACAGCGATAAACCCGAAAGTAGTCGCTACGCTTACGTCATGTGTGCAGGTTGCAACAAATTAGGGGAACAACTGAGTTGTGACAAGGGCATATACAGGGGCGAGAACCATCCATCTAAGGCTTCCATCTTTAAGATTCGTGAGAGGGCGTGAAAATCAGGAAAAGATTGTGCAAATAACTGATGACAAGGAGAGCGTTGCTCGAGGGCCTGTTTGGCACAATTGGAGTTTTTTACTCCCTCGAAAAACCTTATTGGAGCATTTTAACATGCGACTTTTTCTGAATGGGAAGAGGATCAATAACAAGCATGAGTAAATAAAAGGTTCAAGTGGATATTGAAATTCCTGTGAAATTATCATCATAGAACAGTAATTCATACGAATTGGGATTGAAATCCTACGAAACTCGAATGCAAAGAGGATCTTAGTGTTCTTATTTCCGGGCACTTTGAGAGATAGTTAAATTATAACGTAGTTTGTCAAATATGATACTAACTATTCCATGGCTACTTTTTCCAGATCAGCCTATAAATAAGTACATCAATAACAACAACCACGAGCTTCCCTTAGTTCTGTCGAGTATGACATCCTTTCAATTTTAAATTCAAATACAAACAGTGTTGGATGAAAGAAAAGATGGGCACGCAGATGGATATGTGAACTAGTGTGGCGGTGATGATATTTATTTTCATGCATTGATCCTATGATTAATATGATGTGTGTCATATTTAGGTCCTATTTGGTTGAACTTTTGCTACTATGGAGGCAGCTTTGAGTTGCCGGCAAAACTGTTTTATTGGGGAAGCTGCTTTGTCAATGACCGTTTGGCAAAATGAATGTTAGAGTTGAGATACCTGAACTGCCATTGCAGTTCTGTTAGCTTTTTTTATGTATTGATTTAATGTTAATTGCCTCTTTAAATGGTGTCGGGCCGATTGAGTGTAAATGACATGTTTTCGAGCTAATTTAGCACAAATAACATGTTTTTATGATGATTCATTTTTTAATCCTAAATTAAAAAATTTGCATATACTTGAATGGAACAATTTTACATTGAGCGATTCATCATTGAGACAATTTTGCACTAAAAATCCTATGGATATTAAAAATATTATAGTAAAACATCAAGCTCAAAGGGAGTAACACACTATTCTGTCTAGATAAAATTCCTCCGCCCGGGTCTTCTCTCAGGTGCAACGGAGGTCCTGGCGGGGCAGGATGCGTTGATGGCGGGGGAGAGAGGTGGTTGTTGGTGAAGGAAGGAGGGCGCCATAGTCAGGAGCCAAGCGCCTCAGAAGTTTAATTAGAAAAAAATCTTCAACGAAAGCCAACAACCAACTCTGCATGTTTGGTTCGGCTACGCTTTTTTGGGTGGGAAGCCACTCTAGAAAGCCCAACCAGAGCCTTAATTTGAGTATACGTGCACTTTTCATTACCAAACCATAGAGCATCTAATATTTTTGTAGCATATGTAGGGGATGTTCACGCGACTGTGTGATTATATGGATGTGGTGGTGTGAGGCCACAAAGCATCTAATATTTTTGTAGCATATATAGAGGACGCTCACACATATATGTTATGGGTGTGGTGTGTCTTTTTATGTGTGTCAACCCTAGTAACTATTGTGGCCTCATTGGTCAGATGGTAATGCAACCTCGTGGGTTATCTGTTGCTTTCACTAGTACCCATCTCCTTCGTCGACACCGTCGCCTTGACTACCATTTGTCAACCATATCTTAATGGTTGCTTGTACTAACACATGCAGCACTTGTACTCTCTAAAAGAACACATTTGTCAAAATAGACAATCGAATCACATGTGTTGTCCATTGCTTCCACCTCAAACTATATATATCTTTTCTAGTAATGGTTGATATTAGCCGATTACTGGCACCCCTTTGTCTTATCGATTTTTTCCGTCTTCAACTATCTTGTCGCAACTGTCTCTCAGACGTTGCGAGTGGCACCACATGTATTATTAGTTGCTTCCATTATCACTAGTCCGCTTCGTTGGTGTTGATGTTGTCTCCATGTCCATCTCCACTATTAACCAGTGCCCCTTGCTACATTGATGTTGCTCACAGTTAGTCAACCATCCTCCGATAGATATGCTGTCAGTTGTTGCTCTTTTCGACATAGGCTCCTCCACCCTTGCATGTGTCATCATGTAGCTTTTTGATCAGGTATGTTTAGAAATGGGTGGACCTTATTATTATAATATGTTTTGTACTTTTTCCTCACTGATTTAGACTTTTTGGTAACTGATTAGTACATGAAACTTAGGTTATTGGCAAGGCTAGAAACAAAAATAGGAGAACTTATAAACAAGGCAGACACGCCACCTTGCAATCATTTCATTTCATTCTTAAAAAAAAAGGGTAAACTTGAACACGTTTTTTTTTGAAGTGAAAACTGGAACACGTATGGAAAGAGATATGGAAGCGGGGGACGCCAGCAAGGAACGAGACACGGAGGAGGAGATAACTTACATGGAAAGGCTGGGTATAAGCTTAGCTGTCGTGAAGCACTACGAAAGCAGAACCGAAGGAAGCGGAAACCATGAAAGGCGGATGATCACAGCACAGCAGGGCGCCGCCGTGACTACGTGGATAACAGCCACCCAAGAATTAAGCCATGCACAGCACAGCACAGGCGGATGCAACGCACGCACTCACGCAGCCAGCCAGCGAGAGGTTGGCTCGGCCACATCTATCGTTAATTTTCTTCTCTCTCCCTCTCTGCTACGCACCGCGCGCGCCTCTCTCCGTCACCGCCAGCCTGGCTCCCTGCTGACTCTCTCTCTCTCTCTCTCTCTCTCTTCACGTCCGTATCCGTGTACGTCACACACTCAGGTCCGTATACGCATGGCTATATATATATGTACATACAGAGACTTGGATGTCAGAAGGCTCCTCCTCAAATCATCGTCAATCGAACACCGGATTTACGATCGAGCTAGCATAATCCATCTTCTTAATCAGTGCCTCTCGTGTCTCTGACGCGCTCCGGCCGCTAGCCCCTCGCGCGCTGCTTCTTGGTCCCGGCGCCGGAGGGAGTGTTCCTCGACGTGCCCAAGAAGATGAGCTTCTTCGGTCGTGGCAGCAGGTGAGGACGTCGACGCCACAATATATTATAGAGTATGTTCGATCTTTTTCTGCACTTAATTGGGTTCTCTTGGGTTGTTTCTGTTTTTTTGTTGTTGTTGCTGTTGTTCATGATGTTCTTCTCATTGCTTGGCTGTTGATTCGCTAGTACTTAGTCTGATGATCCTTGATTGTTTTCGCTTAATTTGGTGATTTGATTGTGTGCAGGAACCAGAGGACATTCAGGCCCAAGAAGAGCGCCCCATCCGGGAACAAGGTATACGATCGATCGATCGAGCTATATATATGCCCAATCATGCATGTTCGTTATTCTCTTCTTAATTATGCGCGGAAGAAATGTTCTTATATGATCATCACGTACGAACGTGAGCAATTACTGAATTAAGGGGCAAGTTGATGATTTCGTACTCTAGACTATGTTATAGCATCATTAGCGTTAACCTTCCATCAGCTCAGTTCACCTCAGCTAGCATCATTCTTGACTAACTCTAACCAAGCAAGTGCACAAGTACCCGATCAACTGAGGATAAGAGGGAGCTACACTGCTACCGTCTCAACGAGGTTAATTAACTCGAGATATGTTCAGTGTAGTTTATCTCATATATATTATGTTTTTGCTACAGATTAGCTGTACCTGAAACTGAAACCATGCACCTTCTCTTTCCTTCATCATGCAGACTTGTTATTTCCATGTCGGCACTTAGCTACCTTTCTTGTAACGCCAAAACTCTTCAGGCCACTAGCTGTTTACAGGGGCTAAATTGGAGACAGCTACAAAAAGTAGGGTTACCAGGGGACTCGATTTAGAGGAGTATCAGTTCAGCTATGAATAAAAAGAATTTAGCTGCATGTTGTTATCCTGCATGCTCAGTTCTGATACTGAACTTCAGTCACCAACTTGATTACCACATTTGGTTCGTCTGTATGCAGGGAATGCAGCTGAAGAGGCACATAGACGCCACCCTGGGCAGCGGCAACCTGCGAGAGGCGGTCCGCCTGCCAGTTGGAGAAGATATGAACGAGTGGCTTGCTGTCAACAGTAAATCCTTGACACTTCTCTGAACTGTTCTTGTTTGGCATTTTAGTTGATGGCCTGAAGGTACTGCAATCTGTAGTGTCTTAGCTCGTACTTTCTGATGGCTTCCATCTCCAGCTGTTGACTTCTTCAATCAAGTGAACATCCTGTACGGAACCCTGATGGAGTTCTGCACGCCAGCTACCTGCCCGACCATGTCAGCCGGACCAAAGTATATTTCTTGAATATCTTGGCACCCGCAGATATAGTAAACATATATGTACGACAACAATTTCCATAGATATACGATAATATTTCATGAGACAGGCAGCTGATTAGTACAATGTCAGGCTTAATTTGGATTAGCAATTCGTGTGTTTGAGAGTGTACCTGCATACTCTCTAAGGACAAGAAATCTTTAAACAGGTATGAGTACAGGTGGGCTGATGGAGTCAAGATCAAGAGGCCTATTGAAGTGTCCGCGCCGAAGTATGTTGAGTACCTGATGGATTGGATCGAAACCCAGCTCGACGATGAATCCATATTCCCTCAAAAGCTTGGTAATTAGTCCTTTAATGCTGAAAGAATTAAACACTTCCTTGATTGAGAATTTGGTCTGATCATGTACTCTGGTTCAAAAACTGCGATGCCAACAGGGGCTCCATTCCCTCTAAACTTCCGGGACGTCATCAAGACGATCTTCAAGCGCCTGTTCAGGGTGTACGCGCACATTTACCACTCGCATTTCCAGATGATTGTGAAGCTCAAGGAAGAAGCACATCTCAACACTTGCTTCAAGCACTTCATGCTCTTCACATGGGTAAGGGAGTGTTTGGTTGGGCTTTTCAGCAGCTTTTCACTGGAAAAAGCTGCAGCCCAACCAAACGGCCAGCTTTTCAGCAGCTTTTGCTAACGGTAACTGTGGGCTTTGCAGTGCAAATTCAACTGTTTGGAAAAACTGCCTTCTGTCAGCTTTTTGTAATGTGCTGAAGTTTCAGTGCTCATTTTTCAAAATGCTGTAGATTATTTAGGTCAACCAAAAGCCATATATTCACCTTCCCACAGCCACAGCAGTTTTTTCAGACAGCCAGCCAACAGCAGTTTTGTCAACAGCCATAGCTCAACCAAACAGGCCCTAAGTCTCCTTCTCAATCTACAGGAAGTTACATTCCTGAGCACTGGGAAATGATTCTACCTGCCATACTTTTAAGGGAATGGATAAATGATAAGAAAAGAAAAGTCATCCCACGAAAAAAGATACGAAGAAAAGTAGTACAGTTCCCAAAATCAAGCAAAGTAGCATATAGCTTCAGACACTCCTTCTTTTGGAGCATGGATGCTGAAGTTGTGACCTGTTGATCCCAATCTCTGAAGTTAAGAAATTCAGTACTTCAGCTTGCCAATATAGTTGCCTTTTCTAACTACTACTAGAGCAGCATGTACGTACCAACCCCTCTTATGATGGAATGCAAAAGAAGATAGCTGCCTTTCGTTCAATGAACCAAATACCTTTCCCCTTTTGTTTTAGCTTACTGCTTTAGAAGTTGTGATCAATCATTCTGCACGCAAAGACATCCTGCATATTCTTAAGAAGCACACTTTGCAAAAAATTAAGAGGCACACAAGCATTCGATTTGTTGCGTGCCTTGCTCCCAGTGATGATGCTTTGTCCATCGCTCTACTGACTAAAATTTGTACATACCTAAGAAGTCTTATTGAATAGTTTTTCTCGATTAGTATTCAGTAGCACGACGGTTAAATTCATATTTTAGTTTACCACTTGCCACATCTCTCCAGCAAACCAGGCTGTAATGCAATGCTGCATAGGGTTCATTACAATGACTTATTGCTGGTCTTCTTTTTTGGCAGGAATTCAGATTGATCGATAGAGCAGAGCTGGCTCCTCTCAACGAGTTGATCGAGCCCATATTACTTGGACACTAGTCAAGAAATTTGTTCTTGTAGTTTCCCCAGCTGATGCACAGATTTTGTATCTTTGTCTGTTTTCATGATCTTAGATGGACTGTCACCATTTACATTCTGGAGGTAGGCTAGCTAGTGCTTTGGGTAGTCAGATGAGCTCCGAAGAAGCTGTTGATCACAATTCGTTCATTTCAATGGAATGTTATTTGATCTATCAACCTTTCTTTTTTTTTCCTTTTTCTCTTCTTCTTTTTTTCTTTCTTTGAGCATAGGTTCGTAAACCTCTCATGACTAGCTAAATACTCGTGTATAGCTACAGATAGAAAAGAATAATCAATTGATCGAGTCACGGGTGATGTCAAGCTTAGCCTATGTCACAACCGTATCTTTGTCTCGGAACTTGGCCAAGCACCACCCGAGTCATGCCTCCATGGCCTCCCTCCACTGCCTCTCTCAGCTTGCTCCGTTTATGCTTCGCCACTGCGCAATAACATTTTAGCTATTTGCAACAGAGCTAAGAGCATCCACAGCAGCATCTGCAATCGCTTCTGTATAGCTAAAATTTGACTAAAGTGAAGAAAAACACCCTCCAGTAGCTTCTGCATCCGGTTCTACATCGTATCTGCTTCTGCATCGCCTCTTCTTCGTTCCCCAATTGTAGCAACCAGCAGCGCTTCTGCATCGGGCCAACTACCGCACGCGGAGCATTCCGCAAGCCGTCCCCGCCATTCTACACCGGCCGCCATCTCGCCCCACAGCTCGCCTATCGGGACTCCCTCCTCCTCCGCCCCGTCCCGGCCCCATCCCCGTCCCCGTCCCCGACGGCAGCTCTGCCTGCGCGCCCGCCATTGCCGCGGCGCCTCCCCTGCGGCCCAGCAGTGCCAACAACAACCCGCTCATCTCCTTCCTCTCCTCCCTCATCTCGTGCCGCGGCCGAGCCCGGCTGCCCCTCCCGCGGCGCTACGGAGGGCAGCGGAGAAGGACGCGGAGGCGGAGCTGCAGCTGGTTGGGTGCGCGGTGCCGCTGTTCCGGCCGTACGTGGCGCGGCTGCCGTGGCACAGCAGCGCGCGGGCGTGGCTGTCCAAAATGTTCCCGCGCTACGGCCATTACTGCGGCCCCAACTGGTCCAGCGGCAAGGAGGCCGGCTCCGTCCTCTGGGACCGCCGCCCCGCCGACCACCTCGACTTCTGCTGCTACTGCCACGACATGGCCTACGACACCTACGACCAGGCGTAGCTCCTCCGCGCTGACCTCGCCTTCCTCCGCTGCCTCGAGGGCAGCCGCAAGACACCCGCCCTCGACGGTGTCGCGGCCGCCGCTATCTACCGCTCCATGTGCATCTTCGGTCTGAATCACCACGCTGAACCACTCAATTCAACACCTTTTGCCCATTTCCTGTGTAGAATGTGTGCATTGCATGTATGAATGTAATATTGGTGAAAATTCTTTGGTCTAATGTGAGAATGTTTCTCTGATGCGTGTGCAGGGCTCAAGACGGTACTGCTACCTTACCGGACGGACCTTGTGCGGCTACAAACGGGACCGAATTACGCTGACGCCTTCGCCGATTTTGCAAAGAGGATCGCCTCGTCTTCGGGCAGGCCTACCGGCAGCGAGAAGCAAAGATTGTGAGAGGCAAGGCAATGTGTTGTTGTCGAAGTGATCCGTGGTAATGGCGCTGAATTGCTCGGTGATTGAGATGTAGCAACTGTGCATAGCAAGTTTTGATGAGGGGACTCATGTATCCTCCTGTCTAATCTAATTGTAGTAACTGATCAGAAACTTGGAATTCTTAATGTGAATATAGCTTCGCACATGATTATATCAAGAATGTGTCTCTGGCGACAAAATCAATGTAACTTAGAACAAAGTAAGGATGTTACATTGTTAAAACAGCTGATGCAATTTTTTTTTACTCAGCAACTGATTTTGTTCTATAGCAGTTCGTGAACTTTCGTAGAACTCTTATGTTGTTTAGGTTATGTGCGATGGAACTCAGATTAGAATCCCCCTAAGAACTATGTTGGTTGAACTCTTATGTTGTTTGAGTTATGTTTGAGCTATGTTTGAAATAGGGATACATTGAAATAGAGATACAATGAAATAGAGATACATTGAAATAGGGAATATATCCGTTTGAAATTTGCCGTTCAAATTTGTCCGTTCAAAAATTTTGCCGTTCAAATTTCGTCGTTCAAAAATTTTGAAGTTCTAATATAGCGCCATTCAAAATTTATCCGTTCCGAATAAATAGCAGTTGAGGATGGTGTGGTAGTTATAGTATATCAATAAAATATAGGATGTTAGGATATAGGGAATGAGTTTTGAAGAAACTGTTGGAGTGAAAAGAGAAATAGGGAATGAATCTTTTGAAGAAGCTCTCTATATAAAAATATAAGGAACCAAATTTGGAGAAGCTGGTGTGGATGCTCTAACGGCTCATATCTGGAGGGAGAGCAGGAGGTGAACGCTTGACATCTTTACACAAGTATAAAGATTGCTATAAGAGCAGTAGTCAGATTCCCATTGCATGGATTTGGGCTTGGGTATGAGCCCACAGGCCAGATCAGCATAGCCTTTTTACCAGTAACAAATCTCAGGCTTGGGCTTTTACTTCATTTTGGAAGCCCGGCCGTGTTGTCCAGTACTTCACGGGCATGTATACAAAGCCAAGGGACCAACAGTAGGCCGCGTGCGGCGTTCTGTAAATTTTTGCGCGCCCATAATAAACACATAAATTTTGATTTATATTTATTTGCTCGAGAATATACAAAAATAATATCATTTGAATAGACTATGCTATTTGCTATCCTTGTGAACAACATCGTTCCTTGCGATGAGACTAGACACGTATTACATATGTTTAGGCTTAATGATGATAGCGTACTTATCAAAACAAACAAAAATGTTAGCGGACCAAACAAAGGTGCTAGTGGAACAAAATGAAAAATATTAGTAGAATAAAATCAAACAAACCAGAAAAGTAGTTGAACACACAAAAAGAATGTTAAGAGAAACATGAGTGGAACAAATCAAAACAATAATTGGAACAAATCAAAATAACTAGTACAGCAAAACAAAGGGGCTCTAGTGGAATAAAAGAGAACATTATTGGAACAGATGGAACCAATAAGTGGAGTAAAAAATATATTTGTGGACCACATTAAAACTAATGTTGAAATAAGTAGAAACTATGATTTTACATATGGAGAAACTTAGTGGAACAAACCTAACATCGTCGAACAAACAAAAAATAATGGAATAAATAAAAAAAACTATTTCTCTTCATCCGATCGTCTCACCCTCTCCCGCTAGACTAACTACAATGCATCAGCACCACCGCCCCTGGTCTGTCCACCATCTCACCCCTTCGATACACGCTGACCTTCTCCTTCCTAGGCGACAACCCGCACGCCAGCTCTATCGATCCTCCCATGGCCGGTGTCCGATCCACCACCCCTTGCTGCCCACCCCTCTAAGCCTATGGGGCTCCGGTGACCCCCCACCGCGAATCACGTACCACTAGTGGCGAGGTGTCGCGATGGAGACGGAGAGGGAGTGAGAGAGGAGAGCACGTATGCGGCTAAAGGAGGAAAAAGTGCAGGCATGTCTCCTGGTATCCTGTTGGTAAGCTCAAAACGGTAGCTTGAAAGAAAGCAGCTCGTGAAAATATATAAAATCTTCACTCGCAAAATAATAATAATGTAAAGATTATCATTGAGGGGATAGGAGAGCAGCAGCATCTATCCACGACTAGGCCTAGGAAGTTCAGTTCTGAATGTCACTGTACTTCGTTTAGAAAAGAAAAAAAAGAATGTCACTGTACTGCAGTAACAACCCTGGAAATTGCGTTCCTTAGACATCGATTGTACGTACTAGCAGAATCCCAGCTGTTTTCTTGTTACACCTGTCTCGAAGATTACTAGATCCTCTACCGCTGATTCTGAAATCTGAAGCGAGGGAAGAAGGATGGACGCAGGGATAAGGTGCTCGGCATCGGCTAGTGATTGCGATAACTGATAGGTGAGGATCGCTATCTTATCTGAACCATCTCGAGGAGAAACAAGTTTAAGACAACACTCCAGCGTCCCGAGAGCGACGCGTCGTAAAGACATTCGCTGTGACGCTATGCTATGCTACCGGTACGGCTCCAAGAAGCTTATGTGCAAAATATCAAACCCAAGAAACTACCGGTACGGCTCCAAGAAGCTTATGTGCAAAATATCAAACCCAAGAAAATTTCTCGAGCGCTCCTAGTTCTCCTTATCCACAAGGGCACTGTCACGGTGTAAACAAGGTGCCGCTCCCCTGCTGTTTCCAGTTTTCTTTTTCTTCTTGTTTTGTTTGCTAGCTACTACTTGCTGTTATCTAGTGGAGTAGTGTTCTGTATGATAAGAAATAGTGATATGGGCACAGCGTCAGGACCAATTCAATCGAGTAGGCAGTAGGTACGGGGGGGCCAGGCCAGGCCACCACCTGCCAGTCGCTACAAGACTATTATAAGATTGGATTAGATGGACTTTGCTGCAATTGTAACATATAAGTGGTAGCCTCTATCATTCATTCTACTCTATCCACCTATCTCTGCTTCTCTTCTCTGCTCTGCTCTTCCCTCCCGTCCCTTCCTTTTGCTCTGCCTCCTTCCTTCCTCTCTTCCACCCTGAACCCTATCTCCGATCTGCTTCTGCCTTTTGCTGCTGCTACTACTCCTCCTGGAGCTGGAGTGTTGTGGAGACAGGAGCAAGGTATGCTTTCTTGCTTTCTTTATCCTCATACCCTGCATGTTAATTGCTATGTGTTCTTTCTTGCTTTCTTTCTTCTCCGCCGGGACGGGAGTGCTTTTTCCATTTGTGAGTTGAGAAGATGATCCGGCGGGTTTCCTTCTCATCTCTGTGTTTCTTCACCTGTTCTTGTGTCGTCTCTCAAGTGGATCTTCTCCGATCTGGTCACAGATTGCAGTCTCCAGTACCTAAGGGTTCATGTTAGGTTTATTTTTGTAATACTTTTGCTCCACTCAAGAAAAAAAGAAGTTCCAATTATTACGATTAACTTAATTAACATGGAAAATCTGGCAAATGAGAAAAAAAATATACAGCAACTAATGAATAAGTTGCCCCATCTCAATCATCAACGGAGATAGTGCTTATCCAACCCCACCCAACTTGTTTGACTCTACTCCACTTACGTACTCCAGTTACAAATGTTAAGATGATTAGCTAAAACTTGGTTCAGATGATTAGTCATGTTGGCACTTGCCTTGTACTCTCTAGTAATAACTGATAAGGAAATTTCAGCTTTCACTACAATTATTCAAGTGTTAACTTGTTTCTGAACCTATCAGTTTGATTTTGTTACGTTTGTTCCAGGAGTTCGATATCTGAAATTAACTTTTATTATGCCATCGACATGTCAAGATTGCACAGCAATAAAAGAACTGCATACAAGAGTATCCTAACGCTATCGAAAGATTACTGAACATATCTCATCTTCTGTATTTCGATGTCTCTAAACAGGTTCGTGACTTTCAAATATATGGCCCTCAAGACCGTGCAAGTTCCATCTAGTTTAGCAAGGACAAACAGCTACTACGGTTTCAGTCCATCCCGGTCTTCTTATCAGCCAAAACCTCCATCAAGACCTGAAGCAAGAATCACAGCGAAGAATCACCACAAGGGTCCATCGGTCCTGAAATGCAGAGCCAATCTGCAGGGCTGCGTCGACGAGGTTGTCCGATCCCAGCAGGATCAGACAGCTGAGATCCCTATCGTCCTGTACCCGTCGGTCGTCTTCCCCGGCGCGACGCTTCAGCTGCAGACGTTCGAGTTCAGATACCGCATCATGATGCACACTCTGCTCCAGGAGGGCCTCAGCTTTGGCATCATCTACTCTGGCAGGAAAGACGGCAGGATGGCCGATGTAGGGTGCATCGTCCACGTCGTGGAGTGCGAGAGGCTCGTCGACGACAGGTTCTTCCTGACCTGCGTCGGCGGAGACCGGTTCCGGATCGTGGAGGTCGTCAGGACAAAGCCCTACGTGATCGCAAGAATTCAGGTACTGAGTGACGGTGACTCACCCAGTTCAGGGCATCAGGGTGATCACCTGGGGAGCCTGATGCAGCAGGTGGAAGGGCACTTGAAGAACGTGACAAGGCTTTCAGACAGACTCAACTGGAAACCAAGGGGAGATCATCAGGCTGGGCAGCTCAGCATGGTGCATTCCCCGGCATCTTTCTCCTTCATCGTCGCCAGATTGTTCGTCGACGACCGTTCGGAGCAGCAACGGTTGCTCCGGTTGGACGACACGGCGCAGCGGTTGGCGCGAGAAGGGCGGTACCTGGAGCAACGGAGCAAGTACCTGGCAGCCATAGCAGCGATCAAGGACGCCCTTGAGCACCTGTCCTGCAATGAGAAGTGGTAGACCTTGTGCACTGGAGCACTACTACTACTAGTAGATTAGGAGATAATGGCTAGCTTAATAAGTGGTTAGCGGTCACTCCCATAGCCATAGGTTTCTCATTTTGCGTTTGGTTTGCTACTTTGCTTCTGCCTCTGGTGTATATTGTGTACATTCTTGGATGACCCTTTTCTGTGGTGAGACTTTGCAAATTTCTAGATGTACCAACTTGTGTACGGACGCTGCGTGCGAGATATTTAAACACTATTAAGGGTAGTACACGACTTCTTTTCTCCGAACCGAACTGAAGGCAATTTTTCTTAATTCATTAATTAAGTTAAAGAGGGTTGTCCAGCTAATTAAAAAGAAACTGGTTATAAATCAAGATTACAATTTTTTTTAAGACTAAGCACCACCAGTTAATCTGGACATCAATAAAGACTCGACATGCATCGCAGAGAAGATCTATCTGTTGGGACCATCCACAAATGTCAATGTCATCACCTATCGTCCCCAATTCGACGACTTCGAATTCACTGGACGACCAACAATGCACTAATCACCACAACATTATTTCCAAGCCCATGCCAGTCTCGCCAATAGTTGGCCAACACATAAGGGATAAAACAACTCTGATTTTAGTGATGAGCCTCACAAAAAAAGTTGCAAGCTAGCATTGACAAAGCTTACCACAGCAGCTGGAGGTGCCACTCTCTGAACCCACCCTTCACAAGTCATTGTCTCCATCATGTCGACCCACGACACTACAACTCCAACTTCACCACACCACAACGAGAGACAATATAAAGAAACCCAACTGACACGCCAGACAGTCGACGACAAATGCCACACGAATCACAGTGCCAAAGGACCCAGGGAAACCACTCCGGCATCCACAAGAACAAGCCGCCAACCATCGGCTCGTCTGGCTCTGAGACAATGCCTCCAAGGAGAGAAATGACATAGAAACATCACCATCATCCGATTCAGGAAGACCCGGATCAGAGGTTTCCCACTGAAACCTAGACTCCAAGAAGAAGAGAGGAGCACAGTACTATAACGACGCCTTCAAGAAGGTAAACGGTTCCAACCAAGATCAGAACAGGTTTTTATCTAGAGTTGCCTCGATTTCCTCCTGCCCGCACCGGTCGGCCATACCGCAGCCCGTCGTCTCCACTGTAGCAATGCAAAGCTGAGCTTACGACGAGTCGCAGCCCCGCCAGCCACGGCCACGACCACACCCGGCCTCGCCGGCCAAAACCAAGCCACCGCAAGCTGCGAAATCTGGGGCGCCCCGGCGCGTGTGTTCACGTCCAACCGCCAACGTGCACTACCTCGTCGGCCGTCCTCTCGCGCACCGTCGCCTGCTCCCGCGCCCCGAAGCAGGCCGTCGCCACGCCTAAGAACTCCTACCAGCCGCCGTGCAAGCCCGCGTTGAGCTTGCCGCACCACCGTCAGACCAACCACCGCGCACGCCCGGCCCTCTGCGAGCCGCACGTCAGCGGCCGCGCGCCCCAGTCGGTCTCCAACCACCCGCATGCGCCGGATCTAGCATTGGCACCACTATATCTCAGGCCACGCTGCCCGCAACTCGCGGCCACTGCACCGTCTCCCACCGCTGCCATGCCACCTCTCACTGCCGTGCCCCATCCACAAGAAAGACCCCGTTCCTTCGAGAGCGAGGCCCGCCGCCACCGGGTTGGCCCGCGCAGACAGTCACGGTTTGCCCGTGTTGTGGTTAGACGCATATGCCTTCTGGGACATGGACTGCAGCCTCTGTGAAGGCTGGGCTAAGAAAACTAGGCCATGCCCCAGAAGGCAAACTCTTCTTTTTTCCTTTCCTTTTTTGCTCCCAAGTCTAGTGGGCTATGGGCCTCATGGGCTCTTATTTTTCTCGTGTTACAGAGACCAGCCTGCTCCCAGTGCCGATCATCATCACCACTTGCGGTTGACTTCTTGTGTACATTATTATGCCTTATAAGAGTTTTGCTAGTCAGAATCAGTTTCTATTTTTAAGTACAGTTTATTTTACATTTAACCAGATCATCGTCTCTCCACAGGACAAGTTTTAGGAATTTTTCATTCACTACTCAGTATTGTGGCTTGTCCATTCATGCAGGATGGATGAGTACTACTACATCAAATTAACATCGATCTCCAAGCTCACCACCATATTATGAATTTATTTCTAATTATTGCTAGCTAAATAAGTCCAGCTTATGGTTGTTGAACTATATGCTAAACTTATTTGATAAGATGTTGTGGAAATAGTTGTGGGAAAACTTGTGTCATGTTTGGCAAACCATATTATGATTTAATTCTCAGCGTACACAAAACAAATGTCCTACGATTATCACCCGGTTGGATATATTTGTATTCTGTACTTGAACTCCTTTTCTACACATTGTACCAAAAACAGACAGCCAAACAAAAAATATATAAACGGTCCAACCGAACAATATTATCACAATCCATCCGTATGCCAAACGCTGCCTAAGTTTGACGTTAAACATGAATTGACGAAAGAAAGGGCGGTTGAGGGACAATATGGTATTGAGTTGACATCGATGGCAATGCTCAATTGCTTACGCTACACACACCTGCAACTACGATAAGACTAACCCGAGCCCTCTTTGTTTAGGAGCTGGGACAACGACTCGCAAAGATGCGTAGCTCACCGAAAATGACATGTCTCGATGTTTCATGACCGTGCATGCATCAATAGCTACGTAACCCATTGTTGTATTATTGGCCAAAACCCCAGCTTACACACAAAGGACCATTCATTCAAGATAAGCAGGCCGTCGACTAGTAGCAGAACGGCAAGCTGCTTGCTCACCAATTGGTCATCAAGAAGCACTGAAAGTGTTTACAACTCATTTGATGATCTGGGTGTGAACAATGCCGACAGCTTTGCTTTCATGCGCCCATCCAACCAGGATTAATCTGACCTTCCTCAAAAGCGTATCATCAGCCTTGATGGGTTTATGATTAATTCCCGTCAGTTTCATGGGCCGCCGACCCCAGCCAACCTTCTGATATCAAATCATATTTCTCATCAGCAAGAAAATGCATATAAGATATCTAGTTTCGAGAGGCAATATAATGTCAATTGTGAGGACAGCTCTCGCAGGCTCCGTACTTTCAAGATCGCTGCAAGTCGATGTCACTCTCTCTCACCCATGGTGAATTTTTCCAAGAAATCCTATGTTTCTGCGATAAGTTTAAGCTCTGTTAGCTTTACCACATGCTTGTTCATCAAGCCTGTAATCTCGATCGTTTTGGTTCAATCATCAGTACTTCTTCCTCTCATTCTGTACTTGGCGGATAATTCACTGCACGTCGTCGCTCGCAACAAATGCTGCGATTTGCAGGATCTCAGAACAAGTCTGATCAAGTGATTTGCTTGAGGAAGTACCAGCTCATTCCTCTTTCATAGTTTCAGATACTTGCGGAGTGGACTCACTAAACAACGCGCGCATCCACATCAACAGCGTCAAAAAAATATAAAAATTTGCATCACCGTCTGAAACCATATCCCGTTTTAAATATGAAGGGACAAATGGATCTGATGAAGTATATTCCGGTGCCTCCACGTCACCGCGAGAATCTCCTATAGTTTAAGCCTGACGCTTACATTGATCTACTATATTATGTGTCAGCCACGCATTAGTCCAACGCAACATTAGCACTAGAATATCAGGCTTGATTTTTGTATGGTTTTCAGAGTTGTGCTGGATTTTTCAGAATTTATTCATAGATGCAATGGCGCTGTCATGTGGAGTTTCCCTAATTTATTTGTGCAGAGTGGAAGAAAATGCAAAGCACTAATTGTCCCTGAGCTAATTAATTTATGTGATGTTGTCTCAATGCATAAGATATGGACAGGGATGTGGTTCGGTTAACCATAGAGCCATGATTGCGTCTAAATTCGTTGGCTCAAGTTGAATCTACAGAAACCATGTCTCAGGTGTCTGCTGTGAGCAATTTGCCTTATGCATCTTTATTTCTTGATGGCTGGTGTTCTTACCATAGTTTTTTTTTCCGTTGCATTTTGATAGCGCGAAAGCTTATCTTGGTCTGAACATAACGAAGAAGAGAAAAGGTTTGATAGAAACAGAAGATGACAAATTGATAAGGTCAGATTTTCATAAAGTGTAGTGTAAGTTAAGGCAAGATTGGTCAAATGACCGCATGAAAGACTGACTAGTTCACAGTGTTACTGAAATTATCATTCCTGACTCAATTGTCAAAGATATCACTGTCACTTAGCCAGTAAACTGCAAAATGAAGTGTGTCAGTGCGTGCCACTTTGGGATTTCTAATATAAAATTGCCTAGTTTGCAGAATAAATACCGCGACGTTAAATATTACGATGTACAATTGCCAGAATCTGAATCATATTTATACAAACTTCTTCGAATCACAAAAAAGAAAACGCCAGACATTTCTTTTTTCATGGACTACTTGCACAAAAAAGGACATCACATTCGAAAACGAGCAAATCACGAAAGATTGTTAAACTAAATGTGCACGTGCATCAGTCTGAGAACTGATGGAGATGCGCACGCACTAGATGTGTAGTGCATCAGTTTGAGAAGTTGAGGAAATGCATCAGTGGTTAGTGGAGAGTTACGGTTCATGAGAAGTGTAAATGTTAGTGGCCTAGTAATTAAGTTGAGTGGTTGATCTGAGAGCTACAGCATGTACCTGTATAAATCATCCATGTAAAACTCTGGACTCACCTCTAGGATCGTAGACATGACTGCAACGAGTGGAAGCTTGTCGGTGTCGTCACTCGGCACACTCGTCACCGTGAGGCTCACCGATGAGAACTAACAACAAGAGCACTCAGGTGCCAAACCCGGAGCATCAACATGGCTCTAGCAGGATCAGACGATCCTGAGCGCCCTGTTGTCGTCCCTAACAGAGGGGTGTGCTAGGGAAGGTACCGCTCCTTAGCACATTCCGTGAGGTGTGGACTGCTCTTGAGGAGATGTTCGCATCTCAATCAAGGGCACGACTGATGCAGCTCCGTGTCCAACTCTCCACCTTCAAAAAGGGAGATCTCTCGCCGACAGCCTACTTCAATCGCACCAAGACGTTGGCGGATACCATGTCCACATCGGACATCCTCTCAACAATGAAGAGTTTCATCTCGTATGTGCTCGCTGGCCTTGACGGAGTATGACTTCAGGGTCGCATCCATTACCATGAGAGCCGGTGATGTATCAGTCAACGATTTATTCGGGCAACTGCTAAGCCAGGAGGCTCGGCTAGCATTCCGGAACCCGGGGATTTATGGGGAACACGGCGCCAACTGGCTGCCCATGGCAGCGGCAACCGTGGTGGCAACAACAACTACAGAGGTCGTGGTGGTGGCAGCAATGGTTCCGAGGGGCGTGGAGCCGACAGCAACAGCTACCGTGGCCATGACAATGGCCGTGGTGGCAGCAGCCACAACAACGGTGGCTCTAGTCGTCAGCACGGACACACTTCCGGCAGCCCTAGGCCAATCTGTCAAGTCTGCGAGAACCCTGGACACACCGCGCTCAAATGCTGGCATCGGTTCGACCATGCATGGCAGGGCGACGAGGAGCGCATTGCTGCGGCAACCTCCAGTACGCTGGTGTATACCTACGATCCAAGCTGGTACGCCGACACGGGAGCGATAGACCACCTCACTAATGACCTTGACAAGCTCATCGTGAAGGACGAGTATCATGGCAAAGATCAGGTTCATGTGGCGGATGGTTCTGGTATGCACATCTCTCGCGTTGGCCATTCCAAAATTCAAACCTCATCACACTCATTAAATCTTAGAAATATTCTTCATGTGCCGCAAGTAAGTAAAAACTTGATTTCTGTCCATGATAACAATTCTTTTTTTGAATTTTACCCAACTTTCTTCCTTGCCGAGGATCGGGTTAAGAAGGAAGTTCTGCTTAGAGGGCAATGCAAACGTGGACTCTACTCGTCGACATCGCTTCAATGGCTAGGAGAGCAGAGCCCTCTCTAGCACTACCATTCCTCCGGAACACAGTGGCACTATCATCTTAGACACCCATCGTCGCAAGTCGTCCGTCATATAGTTCAACATCACAATCTCCCATGTTCTTTAGAATCAAATAAAGACAGACATGTATGTGATGTGTGTCAACAAGCCAAAAGCCATCAACTTCCATTTTTCTCTATCAAATAATGTTGTCTCAACTCCTCTAGAGCTGATTTATTCAGATGTATGAGGTCCTGCGAGAACAACAATAGGAGGAAATAAATATTAGTTTCCTTTCATCGGTGCCAATAGCAGATTCACTTGGCATTATCTGCACAATTTCACAAACATGTGGAGCGGTTGTTTGACAAGAAAATATTATGTGTTCAGAGTGATCGAGAAGGAGAATATCAGAAACTCCACTCCTTATTTCTTGCACATGTGTTTGCACGCGAAATCGATCCGCGCAACACCTAGATAAATATCGTGCTTTCGTGACGACGAACGATTGCTTTCCGAGCAAAGCAACAAAGATCTCCTCGCTTTCGTGAAGGAGAACCGACTGCTTTCGAGGCAAAACGGTAAAGATCTAAACTAGAGAAAAGGTAAAAGAAACATAAGGTAAAAGTAGTAGATTGGTTTTGATGTATCAATCGTGTGTTGTCAATCGGCCATCACCCTTCACGTATTTATATAGGACGGCTGGTCTTTCCGTAGGAGAACATGACTCCTAATCATATCTGGATACGTATACGTGATTTTCCTTTCCCCCTTTTCTTGTCTTCCAAGTCTTGTGCACCAAATTTGGTAATCAATATTTCCTTGGCCCACCCATATGGCAACTCTATCTCGTACAGCTATCTTTGCATACAAACCGAATATCTTTACAAATCTTTGATTAGTTTGGCTGCCGCAATTAACCTCCGTTTCTTGCGTCCCAAGTTAGGGTTTCTAGCACCAGAAAAGATCTTGAAGCAAACGACTCGGTGCATTAGTCCACTCGTAAGGTAACTCAGCAACGCTGCAACTCGGACACGCAACTCGGCAACGCTGGAACTTGTACCCACCAGAAAGAACTCGACTTGGGCCACTCGGCGCGCTGATCGACTCGGCAACACTGCGAGCGACTCGGCATATCAGATCACTCGGGCACACCGTAGGCCACTCAGCTACACTAGAATTGTCAAGCCTGCATTAAGAGTTAGCACTAATTCCATACGGCTTGTCAGTCAGTTATCTTAACCATCAGCAGTTAAACTAATTCGGCTGACTGAATAAATCTTATAGCCAAATTACACCATTAACACATGGCATTGCACATCGTGTCTATGCCCTCATACCCATCAGCAGAATGGCTCAGCTAAACGGAAACACAAACACACAAGCGAGTTAGGTTTGTCTCTCCTTGCTTACTCTTTGGTTCCACTCCGACCATGGGGAGAAGATTCCACTACAGCTTGTTTCCTTATAAACAGCCTTCCAAGTCGAGTGATTGGCAATGTTTCTCTTCTAGAACGTCTAACTGGATCAAAGTTTTTAGTTGCACCCATTGGCCTCATCTCTGCCCCTATAATTCACTCAAATTGGAGTTACGATCAAAACGTTGCATATTCGTTGGGTATAGTGATCTTCACAAAGACTATAAGTGTCTAGATACCTCTATAGACATGGTCTATATCTGTAATGACCTAAATTGACCATATGGCCAGTAAAGGTCTATATGCAAATAGAGTGGATGAATTCCACCATGATTTTAGCATATAGATGCATTCATATTAACTTAGCTCAAAAAACCCTAGATTTTGTGGCACAAAAAAACTTCTAGTAAATGAGTGAAATAAACTTCACCAAAACCTAATTCAAATAATTTTTATAATCTCTAAATACCCAGGTGAACATCACAAAATTTTCAAGACAAATCAAATTGATATGCATAGTTAAATAAATATTTTTATAATATTTCCTCCTTCGGACAGAAAGGAAAAACACTAATTTCATGAACCTTCCCTCCCTCAAATTTTGTAAAATTTAATGTTTAAGATTTATTTACATTGCCAAACTCAAATATGAAATTTTGAGAAAAAATATATTTGAAAAAGGATCTGGGCCACTTGTATTTCAAGTTCAATTTTGGACATTATTACAAATATAGTAAAACGGTAGTCCAAAGTAGGGTATTTTAATTCAAGAAAAATTGTGGATATCATATGTACTACAAATTTGTGTAAAATTTTAAGAGAGGTTTTGGACCTATTTTGATCAAGCCCTAAGTCTAACACCAAAAAGAAATAAAAGAAAAAATCGGGCTCCCCTCCCGACTAGGTCGAGACGGCCTACTTCCTTTCCTTCTCCCTCGCACTGGGCCTTGGCCCAGCATCCCCATTTCGACATGCTCGGAGGTCCCAACTTCCAAAGGACACTGACTTTCGAAGATTTCGACGTGCTCAGAGGTCTCGACTTCCATAGGATTCCAACTATCGAAGGTTTCAACTTTCTCAAAAACATGGATTTTCCAAATACTTCGACATTTTTGGCAGATCTGAGTCAATGGTAACAACACAACTGTTGGCGCCCTAGCGCGTTGCTGCTCTCTACACCCCTCTCCTTTGAAAGTGCATCTAGGCCCTAAGTTTAATTTTGGTGGTTAATGACAGTCAATTAAGGGACTAATGATCTTCATGAGTGCATGAACAGGTTTAGTCCCAAGAAAGCTCTAAAGAGAAGCATCGACGACCCCTCAAAAGAAAAATGAGAAAAAAAGTCGGTAAAATATCAAGTCGAATAGATTTCCTATTTTAGTGGCGCAAGTCACCTTGAGTATAGGAACATCATACTATTAAGAGGGTTTGATGAACATGTCATGAGAAGGCTCAATGCTGAGTGCAAAATTATTGTCGCCCAAAGCCAAAGAATAAAACCCTAGTTTCGGAAGTCTGAAGAAATCCAGACCTTAGCCCGGATAGTCCGGGCCGGTGAGGGTCCGGATCGGTACTATACTTCCGGGACCCCTGGCCTGGATAATCCGGACGAAGGTCCAGATCGGTATTGGACTGCCCGGACCTTTGCCCGGAGTGTCCGGGGGCTCGGAGGGTTCGGGTGAAGTTTCGCCTAGTCCGAACAATGACCTCTCCTCTGTCACCTCAACAAGTAGCCATTGAAATTAAAAATCCGGAGGGTCTGGCCCAAATCCAGACAGTCCGAATTTAGGCAGATTCCCTTAAACAACTAATTTTTTAGGAGCTTCTATATAAGCCCCCTTGCTCCAAGTAAGGGGAACTCTTTGCTCAACTCATTTTCTACATACTCAAAAGCATTCCTCTACTCCTCCAATCACCAAGAGATAATCCTTGTGAGGAAGATAAAGATTTGAGTGATTTGAGATCCATTCTAAGCCAAACATTGAGTTCATCTCCGAGTGTTCATCAAGCTCATTTCTGTTGGAGATTGGGGTCTCCTAGATGGTTAGGAATCCTTGAGAGTTCACATCCTTTATGGTGAGCCTCAAGAAGTTTGTGAAGACTATGATTCGCTTCCGGAGGAAAGAATCACCAATAAGAAGTAGAGTAGACGCAAGAGCGTCCTCGAGCGATAAAAGACTTGAGAGGAAGCCGGCTCTTGATCACGTGTGATCGAGCTCCCGTACGGAGACGTGGGATTCCCCCTAAGAATCCAAACTTTGGCATCAAATTTCGTGTCTCCCTTTTGGTTGTTACTTCTCGCATTTACGTTTTGCAAGTGTTGCTTATATTGCTATATATTAATCTTGCTTGTGTAGTAGCTAGTTTATCATTGTGTTCATATCATTGTTGCTCTAGATAATCTTAATTCCACATAAATTAAAAGTTGACTAAATTTGTTTAGTCGCCTATTCCTCCTTCCCTCTAGGCTGACATCTTGATCCTTCATCCTTGCTAACTTGCCGGTCCCAGGCAGGCTTTATCTTCCACGCATCTGGGTTGGACGCGTGTCACCTCACCGGCGCTCCCCCATAAAAGCCACCTCTCGGTAGGTCTGCACTCTCTCTTCCTCATTCGCAACCAAGTCTTTCCATGTTTCCTCTGAAGAACCGGTGCTCCATTCCGGTGAGCCCTAATCTAGCTGCAAGCTTCTCTGCCTTCCCCCTCCTATTTTTCTTCTTCGTCTCGTTTCTTGGAGCCCACTTGCGTCGTCCCTTTGTGCAAATCAAAGGAGCTACTGTGGACCGTCTTCTTCTCCGCCTCCAGCCGGAGTGCCTCCTCACCCATCTCCATGTTGCCTTCGGCATCTACCCCACCACGTCAGCCTTCAAGACCAGTGGTTCCATCCGGTGGCTTCCTCGGGTGTTTCTCCATCCCCAGCATCATCCTGGAGTAGCCCCTTCACCGTCATCAAGCTCGAGGAACATCGCCGCCGCTCACATCTGGAGCAAGCTCCTCAGCCACCCTACATCAACCTGAACCACCCTCCTTTGTCCTCGTCCCTGTCGACGTTGGGGTAAGGCCCGCGACCAACGAGCTCCACCTCCCTCTTCCCTCTTTCTTTTCTCACCAATGCTTCCTGTTCAGCAACCACCGGTGGTTGCCAACCAAGCAGAGCACAGCGATGCAATCGGTCTAACTGGGCTAAACGCCAGTCAGGCCGTACAACCGGTTAGGAGTAATTAGATTACAGTAGTAATTAATGATAATTAATTGTGTTCCGACACATTAAATGACTGGTTAGTTATTCGGTTGATTAATTATTTTCAAACATAATTAATACCGTGGGTTAATACACTGGTAGCGGTAATGACATAAGTAATCTGCTAATCATCAGCATAATTAATGAACTGTAGCTCTTACCACCAAAGTTAAGCTCAATTAATTAGATTCCTACATATTAAATGTTCTAAGACCTTATTAACCGGTAATCTAGCTAAATTAAAGACCACCTTTATTAATCTTTTCTCAATGACATGTGGACCCGCATGTAAAATAACCAGAAAAATAAGAAAATAAAGAAATAAAAATGGCTGACAGTGGACCCCACATGTAATAGACATAGAGAATAAATAAAAATAAAATGGAAATTCTTAGAATATGACAGGTGGGGCCCTATCAGTTGACCAGTCAATGTTGACTAAGGGACCCACTTGTCATTCTCAGAGGGTAGAATAAGTCTAAGTATAAAAGTAATTAAAATGATTTCCTTTGCTGAGAAAAAGACAATAAATGCTAAATTTTGATAAAACTTGTAAAATTTATAGAAAATTCATATGACCTCCAAGTGAGGTGATTCTTTTTTGTAAATTGATCACTTTAATTGTAGAATTTCATGAAGCCACTGTTATTCATAATTCTATAGTTGGAAAGTTCAAAAATGAGTAGTTGCTCGGGTATTGTAGCATTGTATCAATCTCTAGTCGAGCGTGATCTTGGGGTCCTGAAAATATCTCTAGAGATGTCATATTCAATGCACCTAGTTATCTCTATTGCTGTGTCGCAGGGTTGGCAGCTCAAGCAGTTAGATGTGCAGAATCCCTTCTTGCATGGTTTTCTAGAGAAAGAAGTAAATCTGAGACAATCGTCGGGTTATGAAGACACTCATCACCCTAAACATCTATGCAAGCTCCAAAAGGCATTAATGGTTTAAAACTAGTGCCACGGGCTTGGTATTCTCGATTGAGTCAGAAGTTGCAAGAGCTAGGCTTTACAGCATCGAAAGCAGGCACCTCACCTTTTGTCTAGAAAACAGGCATGATAACAATGTATATACTTGTTTATGTTGATGACATCATTATTGCAAGCTCCTCTGATTATCACACATCCATGTTTGTTCAAAAGCTACAACAAGAGTTTGCAGTCAAAGATCTTGGTGATTTGCATTTCTTCCTTGGCATAGAGGTTGGAAGGCACCATGCGAGTTAGTCCTATCACAACTCAAGTAGACCTAGTGCAAGCCAATCTCCACCTGGATGTTGTGATAGAAAAAAAAACTGTCTCATGACGATGGTCCACCTTTAAGTGCAGAAGATGCAACAAAATACAGAAGTGTGGTGGGGGCTTTGTAGTATCTTAAAATCACACAACCAGATATATCCTTCCTCGTGAATAAGGTTTGTCAATTTCTTTGGTCATCGTCGAGCACGCATTGGGCAGCCTTGAAATGCATATTGCGTTATCTCTAGAGTACAAACTAAGTTGATCTGCAGATACAACGTTCCTCATTAGTGCTTCTCAGCGTGTTCTCTGACGCTGACTAGGCTGGCAACCTTGACGATCGGTGATCAACAAGGGGATACGCCATATTCTTCGGGTCCAATCTCATCTCTTGGAGCTCATGAAAGCAGAGCACTGTATCCCAAAATAGTATCGAGTCCGAGTATAAAGCACTTACAAATGCCATAGCTGAAGTTATCTGGATTCAATCCCTTCTTTAGGAACTGGGTGTGTTCCCGTATCGATCACCATGTCTCTAGTGTGACAACTTGAGGGCGATGTACCTTTCTGCAAATCCAGTTTTCCAAGCAAAAACCAAACATATCAAAGTCGACTTTCACTTTGTACGCGGAAGAGTAGCTCAAAAACAGTTGCAAATTAAGTATATATCGTTGCAAAATCAGGTGGTAGATATCTTCACCAAGCCGTTGGCGATACGACCATTTTTGTAATTAAAATGCAATCTCAACCTCTTGTCAAATGGCTGAGACTGAGGAAGGGTGTTAAACTAAATGTGCACGTGCATCAGTCCGAGAAATGTAGGAGATGCGCACTAGATGTGTAGTGCATCAGTTTGAGAAGTTGAGGCGATGCATTAGTGGTTAGTGGAGTTAGGGTTCATGAAAAGTGTAAAGATTAGCCTAGTAATTAAGTTGAGTGGTTGATCTGAGAGCTAGAGCATGTACCTATATAAATCATCCATGCAATGTATTGAGCATGTAGTAAGAAAGAAATTAACGTGAGTCTCTTCCCAAATCTTCTCCCAGTTTTCTTAACTATCTGGTAAAATATTCGGAGATGGCATATGCAAGCTTATCAACAAGTGGGAGAGGATAAATAACATCAGTGAGGTAATCTGTATTCATGATTACAAGGGAGTTGGACTGATGCCTACGGATAAAACTGCTGGCTTAGAGTAGTAGTCATCATTGTACACATCAAAATACAACAAAGTAAGTGTCTGTCTTACAGTATAGTATCTACTGCTAAAAACACAGGACTGATGGACTGCAGTAAGATATATCTAGGGTGCAGCAATAAAAAAGACATACTGCCGTCTAAATAGTACAGCAGTACTGCTTGTGTATATCTCTGATTACAAGTTTGCCGTCACCATCTGCACAATTTCACACTCGAATAAATAAGCGGTGGAACTCTGTGGAAGAAAGCAAGTGGTCTACTCGCCGATATTTCCGCTTCTGACTGGGATCTCATAACTTGTTCAAACACGAAAGAGTCACTCCGTCACCTCTCCTAGTGCACAGGAGTTACTCGAGAAGTTTAAACTCGTTTGCACTTGCATAAATACTAGAAAGCTGCAATTTGTAGTCTTCAAATGTACTTCTATTTGCATAACAAATTCAGAAGAAAGCGATTTTCTCGCTTACCGATCACTAATTATTAAGGTTCTCGGCATCACCAATTAACAAAGAACACAATGAAGAATCATTTAAAATACGTGTCGTCATGTTTGAGACGAACATCTGTCGACACATGATAGCCCGGATTGAGCTCAGCCTTGTCATCAGGAGCTAAAGAAAGAGGAACTGCGGAAGGGAGCAGTGCAAGTAGTATTCAACTGTAGAAATATACAGAAGAAATACTGAGTTGGTTGTCCCCACAAGAGCCCACATGCACTTGTGATGGTGTCATTTGGACCCCAGTTAATCATTTGAGATTTAGTGTGGATCCAAGGAACAAGTAACATAGGCATACCAACTAACAACTAGCAATCATCCCTGTCGCCTTCCAACCAAACTGATCATTTCTGTACCAAAATGCTGTGACAGCCACACTTCTTGCAGCATTTCTGTTGCTTGCATTCTGAATATTTCAAAGCAATCTCTGGTACAGATCTCACCAAACATCATATTTTTTCTGAAGGAAAAGGCCCTCAGACCCTGCATGTTCTAGATTACACCTGAGGTGAAGTTACATCACAATTGTTACAACGGGTACAACAAAATAAAAATAGAAATTAAGGGCACACCCCTAAAATTTGCACTTAAAACCTAGAGTGTGAAAGAAGAAAAGCAATTGGATCATTCAAATAGCTTGGCAGTGCTGGAAGTGAGGGGGTTGCCGCCGACAAAGCTCCTGCACGGCATTGACTTCCACTATGGGCAGAGTGAGGATAGGGCCTCCGTTGGGTTCGCGAGTTGTCCAATAGAGAGACCAAAGGCCGTTGGGAACATGTGATTTAAATGCCCATAATCTTGGTGACCGCTAGAGCTGGTGATGTCTTCGATCTTTGGCACCATCCAGAGGAAGTAGGGGGTGGAACAAAGATAGCATGACACTTTCACATAAGAGGAAGCGACGCGAAACAATGGGACCAATGCTAGATCCACATCGGGCCATTTATTTGAAGGGGTGGGGGTGGAGCTCACCTTGGTCTCCGCGTCAAGAGCAGCTGAAACGACCGCCGCAGCTGACGATGGAGCTCAGCGTAGAGAGAGGAGTGTCCTCTGTACATGGAGGTGGTGCATCTTTGAAGCTGCCGACAAGATGTATATCACCATAGACCAAAGCACCACAAGGAGGGGACTAAAAACTACTAGATCTAGATCTAACCTAGCTACTACTATACAAGGATGGGACCCTCACCCTACTCAACACCGGCGGCGAGCCAGAGAAGAGAGGGGAGGGACTAACGAGACCCTATAGAAAGGGGTGGAGTTACAAAGCATGACAAAGGAGGTTCCTAAGAAGGGAGTGGGAGAGCAGGGTTCACATTGAACACCAAACCATCTTGGTTGCCACACTTATACTGAGCCCATGCATTGGTTATCATAACTAAAAGCATATACATTCTAAGACAGTAAGGGAGCTACAAGTTTAAGCTAACAAAACAATGAGAAGAAGTGAAATTTGCGGAACATCACTAATCTTATGAAATGAACTGTCAAATTACTTATTCAGGAAATTCACTCTTGCGCCTCTTGGATATATCTTCTAATAAAAAAGACGTGTATTTAGATGTGTGATTGAGAAAAAAATTACTTATTCAAGATATTCACTCACGGCCCTCTTTACATAGTTATGTCGTGATTTGCTCTTTATCATCGGAGCAAGGTCTAACTAGAATAATTCAGAAGTATCCATACATTGGTTAAATATGGTTATTTTTTCTAAAACAAAATTAGCCAGATTTTGGACCGTGGATTGAGATCAGACAATTCACCAACCCTTCCATCTACTATATAGCCCCCGGTTCCCAAACCCTATGTATCTGCTGGGCTTTTCTCTCAACTGTGTGCTGCTACCGCTACCGCATTCTCCTCCCTTACTGCTGCCACCTCCCAAGGTTAGCACCTCCAACGACGGGGAAAGTGAAAAGCCGGTGAGCCAGCGATGATGAAGACGACAGCGAGAGAAACCATGTTGGAGAAAGGAGACAATTCGGTGGAGCGTAAAGTTGGCGGAGGCAACAACCTCGTAGAAAACATCTATAGCTAGTAACCGAGCCAGGAGTTAGAGATATCCGAGACTAAATAAGTCAACATAATGCAATAATATTGATAAGAGGGATCAAATTATGCTAATACTAATAGTCTTCTGAAATATAAGAGGCAAAAATAAATAATACACTACACTTGTTGGGTCACGGGGGAGCCCTGCCCCTGCCTGTCCCCCTTCCCCTTCCTCCACCACTGCGGTAGGATGAAAGAGGCCAATGAGAGCTAGCTCCCAAAATATGACACTAAATGTAATGAACGACTATAACCTGCATACATGCATGTGAAAAATATTGGAGAATACCTCACTAAATTATGGCTTACACAACAATTTGTTTAACAATCTACCGAACATATTATTGTATGTGCCAACCTGGCCTCGACGGTGCTCCACCAAAGCCATTGTGAAACGAACCATGGGAGAAAAGTGGACAGTTTTGATAGCAGAGCGTATAGTGCATGGTTTTCAAGTTAAGAATGTCTTTTGGACTTAAGGGCTGTAAAATGAAGTTTTTCCAAAGAAAAACATGTGGTAGATTTATAGGAATTTCTCTTAAACATTTCATTTCATCCGAGCTCTCCGATAAAATCATATCTTTAAGCTTTCTAATGTGGATTTATAGCTTTCTAATATAGCTACACGAAATAATTAGGTTATCTATACAACGTACATCTATTGTGATACAAAATTTCAAATAAAAATTTCCACATATAAAGAAATGAAAAGATAAATCCTGCTATAAATAGTTAATTCTCAGCAAAATTTAATTTTGAAACAATAAATTGAGCCCAATTGCTGGTCATGTAAGCAGGGGGAGTGCAAAACGCAATACTAACTAAATGTGAGTTTGATCAACATATTAACCCGCGCGGGACAGGAACGAAATCATTAGCGTGATTGGTGCGATTGGGCTGTTGATCCAGCCAAAGACAGCCTTACGACCCCAGCATGAGCAGTGGAAAGAAATTTCCTTTCTCCTAATTAGGACCCATGCATACATGCCCGATTTTCATGTTTCATAGCTAGCTCGTCGGTGGTCGGTGAATGATGGATCATGTCCTTCCTCCCCCAACTTTTGAAGTCGGACCGGCGCTCTTGAGAGCAGTCCACTATGGTAAAAGAAAAAAAATTAGACACCGCTCTTTGGGCTGTTCAGCCCGGTTCATCTGTGACTATGTAAAAACAAACTAACCAATGAAGTGTCCCATATTTTTCTTCTCCGCCTCCATTCTTTATCTCCATCCATCTCCTTCCTCACCTCTCCTCCGCATATGTCTCCCTTCTCTCTCACGTCCTAAATCGCCTATCTTGCCTCTTCCTCGCTTCAATTATCTTCCCACCATCACCAGTAGCATCATTAATCCACGAGAGTAGTAGCTGTGTCTCTAGGCAGTTAGTAAGATGGTGACACAGATGGACCATGCGGATTACGATGTGTGTAACGGCGGCTAAGTACTACTCTATCCTGTCAAAACTGCAAGTAGTTTTAAATATTGACATCGTCTTTAAGGTGACGCTTTGATCATCAATTTATTTTAAAATTTATTACTTCAAATAAAAATAATTATATGTTATGAAAATATATTTTATGATAGATCTAATGGTACTTATTAAATTTTTTTTGTTTATGTTGGTAACTTTTTCTATATTCGGGATCAAATCTAAAAATGTTTTATTATCTGAAATTCTAAAACCACTTATATAGAGAGTAACATTTTCCCCCTCTATCAGATAATTTTTCGACTTCTAGTTGCAGACTATTTTTTATTATAGCTTCAACTGAGCTGTTTCCTTCATTTCTTCTTCTCCGGGGTTCTTGCTATTGCACCAGCCATGGGTTTCGGCACATCACCTTAAAAATTATAAAATTAAAGAAGAGAAGCACTACACCGGGGTATTTGTCCAAAAGCGTTAGCTATACGGTCGATCGATAATAACTAAGCAAACAATAAAACGTTATTAAGGATATGCCAACAGTTATGCTTCATCTATACAGTACATGCTACCAGACAAACATAACTCTACTTATAATTAGGTGTCCACATATCATCTACACCATACAAACTATTTTAAAATTCGTGCTAAGTTTTTATATAAAAAAAAGATCCAATTTTACGCATTCTTTATTATGCAACTCATCTCATTTCATAAAAAATCCTACAATCCATCCCTTTTTCATTCTCAAGTCCTCCATTCTTTCCATCTATTCAACCAACATCTCCTCCCCATCCCTTTTTCATTCTCAAGTCCTCCATTCTTTCCATCTATTCAACCAACATCTCCTCCCCCATAAGCATAGAAGCATCCAACTAATTCATAAATAAAAAATTATTATAATACTTAGTAATATTCTGTGTGAATTTAGTTCATGTGATAATGTTCATGTTCAAACAAAAAATATTGTGTTAATGTTTTTCTTTTCACAACGAAATAATCAAGAATAAAATATATTCTCCATGTTCATGAACAAAATATTGTGTTCATGATTTCTTTCGTTTATACACAAAATCATGAAAAAATGATGCACAAAAGTATACTCTCCTTTCTCTTTCCTAAAATATTTAAGAACGGATCATTAAAATCATAAAATGAAAATGTGTGAATGCAAAATAACCGTTAAGAATTTTGGAGTATTTCGAATGATGTAGATAGTATATAAACACCCTAATATAAGTGGAAAAATTGCTCTCCGCACTACTACTTTGCATTAAGAAAAGATGATATGACACCAAGAATTAGGTTAAGCTTTCTAATATAGCTGGACCAATTGGTCTCTGGTTAAAATGTTAAGAAAAGTATTTTATGGTCCCTTTATTAGTCCTAGAAAATATATAATATATCCCTAGAGATATACTAATGCATTGCACGGGAGCCGTATGCAGGCAAAATTGCAGGGAATATGTCAGTACTCTGTGCTCCAGGAGGGCAGAAGGCTAAAATAATCCACTTTGATGCCTGGTCCTGCTTTTCCTCCATCTCCAATACATCCACCAAACCCTAAATTAATCACTACAAAAAGCTTACCATAAGCAAAGAAGCAGATTAACACCAAGTCAATTCCAGTGCCAAGAACACAAGCAACCAGAGACTCCCAGAAGTAGCACAGCTAGCTCCTTTGCATGCCCATGCATATGTTTGCACGCTAGCTGAGCAATTAATTCTTGCGAGCTTGCATATGCATGAAGGCCATGAACTACCATGTGCAGGAGGGCCAAGAGCTCGCCATCACCACGACCAACGACGGCTTGGAATGGCTCGAGGACTCCATCTCCTTGCTCGCCGTGGACGTTGATCTCGAGGGCAGCTACGGGTGGTGGTGTGATCCGTCACCGGCGCAGCAAGATGACATTGGGAGCGTCGTCGCGCAGACGCTGTCGCCTCCGGCGCCACCGGCGACCAGCTCGCCCCTGGCCCACGCCTCCCCAAGCATTGCGTCGCCGGCGGTGTCGTCGCCCTCGGAGCCGTCGTCCAAGAAGCGAAAGTCCCCGGCGCACAGGGCGTCCGGCACCCATAGCAGCAGCAACCAGCGCCGCCGCGCCGAGCAGGACAGGCCAGGTGGCGGTGGCGGCAAGAAGGGCAGCACCAAGGGCGGCGGAGCGGGTTCGGACAGGGACACGAGGTGGGCGGAGCAGCTGCTGAGCCCCTGCGCCGTCGCCGTCGAGGCCGGCAACCTGTCGCGCGTGCAGCACCTGTTCTACGTGCTTGGCGAGCTCGCGTCCTTCTCCGGCGACGCCAACCACCGCCTGGCCGCGCACGGGCTCCGAGCGCTCTCGCTTCGCCTCCCCGCTGCGGTGGGCCCCGCGGCCGCCGCCGCGGTGCGGGTGCCGGCCAGCGAGTGCCCGACGCCGGCGTTCGCCGGCGCGGAGCCTCGGCTGTTCCGCGCGTCCCTCATCAAGTTCCACGAGGTCAGCCCGTGGTTCGCGCTCCCCAACGCGCTCGCCAACGCCGCCATCGTGCAGGCCACGACGCGCGCTGCCGCCGCCGCGCCCAGGCCGCTCCACCTCATCGATCTCGGCGTCTCGCACGGCGTGCAATGGCCGACTCTGCTGGAGTCCCTCACCCGCCTGCCCGCCGGGCGCGCCCCGCCATCCGTCCGGCTCACAGTCGTGGCACCCACGGCCACCCGGCCGTCGCCCTTCTCGGCGTCTCCACCGGGGTACGACTTCTCGCCGCATCTCCTCCGGTACGCCAAGTCCATCAACCTGGAGCTTGAAATCGGCCCGCGCCGCCTCCCTAGACTCCGTGCATGGCTTCTGCACTCCCGGCGAGGCGCTCGTTGTCTGCCTCCAGTTCCGGCTCGGCCATACCACCGCCAAGGAGCGAATAGACATCCTCCGGAGGGTCAGAGGTCTCAACCCGGAACTGGTTGTCCTCTCGGAGCTCGACGTCGGAGGCGACGGCAGCGCGGCGGGCGAGTTCAACTCAAGGCTGGAGCTGCTATGGCGGTTCTTGGAGTCGACGTCGGCGGCGTTCAAGGGGAGGGACGGGGAGGACAGGCGGCTTCTGGAGGCCGAAGCCGGGAGGGCCGTCGCGGTTGGCGCGGCCGGGGAGGGGAGGGAGGGGGTGGCGGGAGCGCATGGCGGCGGCGGGGTTCGAGGAAGCGGCGTTCGGGGGCGAGGCGGTGGAGACGGCCAAGTCGCTGCTAAGGAAGTACGATGGCGGGTGGGAGATGTCTACGTCGGCAGGAGGCGGTGGCAGCAGCGCGGTGGCGCTGCGGTGGAAGGGGCAGCCGGTGTCGTTCTGCTCGCTGTGGCGGCCGGCGTAGCCAGCTGATCCACACTTGCATGGGATCGATGTGATGGGTTGATCACGGCCGTACATTGGGGCTTGGTGGGCACTGAGGAGTTGGTCTTTGAAACGCATCCTGCCGCACGTCTGCGCATGCATGGCTGATTTGCTCCGAGAACGCCGGCCACCGGAACTGGACGCCGGTGTTGGTCCGGCCGGTGGTCGCATGAGAAATGATGGTGTGATTGGCAATGGCCATTTCTGTAAAAATGAATTAAGGTCGGCCTAGTCTACTTTGATAGCATTCCTTCTTTCTTTAATTGCTACATTTTTGGAAGTACAAAGAGCAAGAATCAAGTATTGTTAAAATCTCTTGTTGCTGTACGGCAGGTTAAATGTTACAACATATAAAGATCAAATACTTGCAACATACATACTATTATTTTGGCAGATATGGGAGAGAATGTCTGGGAACATATGACACATGTATCTTTCTCACAAAAAGAAAAAACAATGGCATGCAGGAATGGTGTGAAAGATTTGCAATTCCTGTATGAATTCTGCAAACTTTCCGCATTCAAAATAGAGCATAGAAAAATATATACTCATACAACATAGATAATAGGCAGCTAAGTGCCTCCTCATTTCTTTGGCGGCCTGTCCAAAATTCCCCCAACAAGAGAGCGGAAGCGGAAGGTAGAAGACACAAGAAACAAAGAAGCATTAAAAGGCAGGCAAGTACAACTGTACAACAAGTGCTGCTTGCGTCACAACATGGTCACAAGTCACAGCTACTTCCAATTTGATTTGGCTGGCGTGAACCGTCCGAGTTGGATCTCACCTACTACAAGAAACAAGAAACTTGCTACTATATACGAGTCATAGCTGCTTAGCCAATCAAATGCTACATGCCATGCCAAACACACATTTAACATCCTTGTCAACCAGCGCTAATTATAACCATAGCATCTGAAAGCCATGCATTGGCTCAAGCCTAGTGTTACTTAATTATAGGTCATGAGAGTCTCACATAATAATGCTCTTTGCCCGTATTAATGATTGCAACTCGCAAAGTATCATCACCTATACGGCTACATCTAGCGTAACCTCCTTACAGAAACTCCTTAGGGTGTTTTGTGGCAGTTTTACCGTGGTGAACATGACGTGGCTGACATATTAGCTTCAAAAGATGCAAGCCCGGCGAGAAGAGAAAAGCACTAGGGTCACCTCAATTGCACTAGGGTCATCTTTTAATGAAGAGTGCTAAACAGTAATTTAGTTCTTGATTTGCTGCTTTCATTGGAGCCACCTAACCCAATGCACCATAGCCAGCTTCGCCCCTGTGACTAATGGGGTTATGTGCTCCAGTATTTGATGTTGATGGAGCAGAATTGTCGATTTTGTGGCTTACAGGGTTACATGAACTTTCACAAACAAAATGTGTCTGTTGGGGGGAGGGGCTGATAAAAATGTTTAATTGCACTGTATCTCATCTCTTCCCGGTAATGTTAATTTTATTGTTCATGGCAGTAATTTCTGAAATGGTAGTTTTACTTTCTGAGATGAATACTATTAGGTTACAACATGAATCCATTCAGTCAAAGAAAACCTGCGTTTCCCCCAACCATCAAGGAATAAATTGTGCATCCTTCGATTCATTTTTATAGAAATGTTTTAACAGGGAAAAAAAATCAGCACTTGGGACTCTAGATAGCATTTTGGTTCTACTAATTTGTTTATCCCTATGAGAAAATGTGATGATATGACGAGCGAAAGGAGCTGGGGAATGTTTTTAGACCAAACGGATGGTTTTCACAACCACAAATGATAATGTGACATGGGCCATTTCCAAACCATATATAATGCTTACTAGAATTAAAGCCAAGAGATAGGATATCAACTGCATGCTTATGTCACAGAACTAAACACTAAGAACAATATGATACAGAATTCAGAAGAAAAAAAATAAGGGCACGGTTCAAGTTAAACAGTAAAGAAAAACAATAAAATAAACACAATGATGGTGAGAAATCGATTAACCTGCAGTGCACAGGTAGAATTAAGCTTGTGCTATATAGCATTTTCATGGCGATATAGCACAGGCCACTAGACAGTAAGAACGATCGCAGCAAGCTTCTGTTGGTCAATACATGGTTCAGTAGACTGGCAGGATGAATGAAGAACCACGAACCAGCCAACGACCAGCAGTTAGCCCATGTTCAGTTGATCAATCGTCATCCGAGGACGTTTTGCAGCTGCGGCAGCCACAGCATTCAGTTGGAAAGAAACCCTCTGGCTCTGAGTATGCGGCAGAGGCTGCTGTTGCTCGTTGCCCCTCTGATCCTGTGAATAGTTTGGATTAGGATTGGCAGGGTTGGCGTTGGCTCCCTCGTTGTCGTCTTCCGTTTCCTCAACCTGAGTTGGCGGCTTCAAGGGAGGTAGGAGTTGGTAGTTTTGGCTCAAAAGCGTGTCCTGCTCAGGCGGCAGAGGAATCGAGCCAGGTGGAGCAATAGACTTTGGCAGTGGGATTTTGTTTCGGCTGCGTGCTAACTCGAGGAGAACCTGTGAAAACAGAAATTGACTTGTCAGCCTAAAACAGAATGCTTTTATGTATATGGACTTTTATAAAGAACTTTAGGTTAATTTGATTTTTCAGGGTCTGATAAAACATGAGCAAACCATGAGTTCCACCATCATTCGTAGCATAAACCACAGTTTAAACTTCTTTAGTTGCACTTTACAGCCTCTCAGCGAGTACACTTATGCATGACTCTTTGAAGGCTAGGAACAGCCAGAGCAGCTCTCTCTAAAAAAAAGCAAGAATACCGGGACATCTTTGCAGCACTTATGGTTCACCAACATTTAGGTTCTTAATTCTAGGTAGATGCACCTTATTTGCTCGGTGTCCTCTTAAAACTATAGCCATGCATTCCAAAAGATTGTATCGTCTTCTAGGTGTAGCCTCTAAAATCCCATAGGATTACGGGCACAGCACCAGTGTATCAATGAATTGACAGATGATGGACAACCAGTGTTTTATTTTATGGTAGTTTCTCTTGAGGTCTTGAGACTCTGATATCAACCCTGGTTCACAACTGGGATAACTACCATGCAGAAGATGACCAGTGCCAGCTGGTGGGCAGGTGACTTGAGGAGGGTGAAAGACTATGGACCGGGATAATGTAAATAAAGAGACTTATTTTAGATTCAAAGGGAGAACATTCATGTGTAAATGAAGAAACTAACTACTCTTATCTCTAATTTTCATCTAATGCTGCACCAGCGGACATGGCAAACAGTAATACGGGTCAGTGCCTCTACACAACACAACAGGTTGGGACATAGGGATTTCTCAAAGGATAATATTGCAGTCAAACATAACACTTGGGAGAAAAATTAAACTGGGCACTGGTAAATTAGCAGATTCTATAAATCAGTCACTCCGTATTTTCTTCAAATAATCTGAATGAAAGCCAACAATGTCTCGTCACAGGAAGCAGCATGTACTGAAAGCCTTTTTAGTAAGTTGAGAAATGAGGACACAAGAAATAACTAAGAGGTAGAAGTAGAAGTAAAGAATGCAAAGTGCAGGTTACCAAATGCAAAAGCAAACAATGGCATTGCACATACTATTAGTGTTTGATGGTGTCAGAAGAATATGAAGCATGCTTTCAGCACCAATGAAGTTATAATGATCATCTATGAGGATGCAACTCAATAAGCAAAGCGGATATGCACCAGTAAAAGTCCAGTGTTGATTCATAAAAGTGGGAGAGATGGGATAAAAGAAGTCAGCAAACTATGATGTGTCAGAATGTTAAAGTGCGGGTACTATTATCATGAAGATATAATGTTTCTAGCATCAGTATAGGTGTAATCCACATCTATCACAAATTCAGAATGCAACTAAATGGATATGCACCCGTTGAGATTTTGGTAACATATCAAATGCAAAGTAGTCTTAAAATAGGAGAACAGGGGTCTATAATCAGAGCTATTGGATTGAATCTAGATGGCTCCCACAAGCACCAAAGGCTTTTCAAAAGAGACCCTGATTTTTTTTCCACTTTAGTACAATAACTTTACTTTATGCCCTCCCAAGTTCCATGTTCTAGTAATATAGACAATCCGGTTTAATGTACAGCATTCAAAGTTGATCTAGTGGCTGATTTTTCGTTCTTATTCCCCTAATTTAAGGTAGTTCCTACCCAATATCCTCCCCTTATAAAGTCAAACATTTATTTGTTGATAGTTCCAAATATAGATATAGACAAATCAACATATTCTACTATGAATTTTGCTACTGGCTATTCTGGGATTGCCCTTCTAGCCCGTTGACAGTAGTTCACGCACTCGTCCAGAAGGTCGTGCGTTTGATTCTACAATTGGAAGCTGTGTTGTGTTTTTTAATTTATTTATATTTGCACTGTATGGCCCACTTGCAAGTTGTAGAATCATGGAAAAAAGGTAGATAAACCTGGGATTCAAACCCAGCACGGAGCGCACGCAGACCTCATACCTTGCCGCTGGCATACGGTGCATGCTGTATTTGGTTTCTGGTTTCTGTTGGTTTTATACCCTTTGAAATTCAAACTAAAACTTGTTTTAGCTGAAACATTGTTTTTTTGGGAGTTTAACAGGGGGTCACAGTACGAACAAAATCGCCAAATTTCGCCAAAATTGTGTACCCTGGTAAAAGCTTGGTAGCACCGATACATTACTAATCTGTCTCTGACTGACACGCTCTGGTAAGTTAAGGTGAACCTGTCAACAGCACTCTCTATGGAGATCATCCGACAATACTGAGCTAGCTGTATGGATGATTAGCTGGAGGCATGGGCCGTGGACAGTGAGCCAGACTAGCTGGATCTGACCCTAAAATTTGAGACTCTTAACAGGTATGTATTCAACTTTCCTAACAAGACATGCTGAACCTTCCTAACAAGACAGGGACTAACTCAAGTCTCACTCATCTTTCCTAATTCTTCTCCCCCTCCTGGACACTCCTTGCGCCATCTGCTACTAGACACACCTGCCCCTCCTCTGTTGTGCTGATTTCCTGATAGGACTCGCTGGAGTTCAAGGTATCCCCTGCTCCTCCTCGTCGTCATCGTCATCCACTACTGGTAGAAGAGTTGTTGGCATCTATATCCCTTTGATGCCATCTCCTCCGCTGTTAAACAACAAATTTGACACTGTTTACCAGCCCCTGTGTCTCCAGTCCCCGCTGATTGAATGTTGCAGACCACAGTTTGTTCGTTTGCCACAGACGTGGCCAAAGCAGCAATAAGGGCTCATTGCTCATATGCACGAACCGAACTCATAGTTACCAAAGGATTGACTGGATTCTGCAGCTTGAAATTGGTGCATTAGAGTCAGCGAGGCCTGATATAAACAGCTGCACTTGTTGCTCAGTAGGTAGCATTCCAGCTCGACACAACAATGCTAAGAACTTCTCTTGATATTCTGCAACAGTGCCTGGGCATCTGAGTCTTACTATCTCACCAAGAGGATTAGTACAAATTGGCGGTCCAAACCCTAACTGGTAGCGCTCCTTAAAACGATCCCATGTTGCCATTCCTTTCATGCTGCCAACCATGTGGTACACAGCTAACCACATTCTTCTGTATTACAGCCTCAGAAAATTGTTTAGCCAAACAAGCAAATTGTCCTTGCCTTCATACATGAGAAAATCTAGCTTCCAGTAACAAGGAACCGGGGAGGAGTCAGCTTGAGGCGGCACCAGGGCAGGCACAAATGGAGCTCTAAATTGCGGCAATATTGGTGGCTTGGTGGGTGTTGCTGCTGCACGAAGTTGAAACCTTGTGAAAGCATCCCGATCTGCGGTGGCGTGAGTGGCAACGATGGTGGTGTTGGCAGTGCAGGAGGCACAATTGTCTTGGTTGCCATGCTGTCCCCAACTCCAACGGTCCCTCCCCGGTTTAACAAAGGCAGATCGGCTGACTTGGGAAGTCCTTGCATCGCCTATTTCCAGACTCTTAACGCAGTCGCCGACCAGGTCCAGATGAACTGTTGCCAACTCCTTGTAAACCTTAGCGAGGCTCTCATTCGGCTGCTTACTCAGATCGGCAATAACAAGCCTCAAATCTTCAGTTGCCTTCTCTGCTTCAGAAGCCATGAATGTGATTGTCGTCTCTGGTACCAAATTGATGTAGGCATCAGATCGATTTTTTGCAAGCTGTAGGTGATAATCAGACAGAGGCCTAGGCATTGGACGGTGAGTGGGAGCCATGACCAGCAGAGAAGATAGGTAATAAGGGGTTAGAATATGGAAACAGAGGGCCGAGGCAAGCACTATAGAAGAGGGTGTTTATTTCTTGCTTGATTCTCAATAGTTACAATACCAATGCTTTAATAGAACTAGTAGAAGGAGATCTCTTAGACTTTGGACTCCAATAGATATGCATTCGATTTTCCTAACAAGACAAAGACTCAACTCAACTCTTAACTATTTTTCCTAATTCTTCTCTCCCTCCTGAACTCTCCTAGCACCCATCTGCTACTAGCTGGACTATGCCCCTCTTCTGTCGTGCTGATTTCCTCAATAGGAGTGCACAACACATGTATTCTGAGATTGCCCTTCTAGCCACATCTATAGGTAAAGGTTTGGTATCTTACATAACTCAAATCAGTCTCTGACTGACATGCTCCAGCAAGTTATAGTCAACCTGTATAGAGCGTTCTCTATGGAGATTATCCTAACAAACCGGGCTATCTGGTGCGTGCGCAAACAAGTAGATCTCAGAAAGTACTCGAAAAATCCATGGAATTGGAAGCATGTGATGCACTTCTTGAGGAGTTTGCTCTGGTTATCAATCAGACAAAGGGATTTCCTAAATCCAACATGCAATACTGGCTATCTTAGGCATTTTATAGCCTTCAGGTCATGTATATAGTTTATCTGCTTTATTGCACATAACTTCCATTATTTTGTTTATAATTATACATAGTTATTCTTCCATGAGTAACAGTTATTCTTCCATTGATAAATAGAGCTAAACAACAAGGCACAGTGGTATCAATACATCAACAGCCAACAGCTATCTATGGATAGTTATCTTGGATAGGAACCAATGAATGTGGGATCAGTGGGTTTCAAATTTAAAAGCCTATCACATTGCAAAGGAATTCGTTCAATCGCATGACACAGACCAACCACGATTGCTCCACAAAACAAATTCTGCAGTTCAGAGTCACAGAAGGTGCGATCGTGAATTAATGTTTAAACAAGGCAATCTCAATGTGCAAGAACTTCATAACAGGAAAAATCACTAAATAGTGCCCGCCTTTTTCACGCAATCTACGCAGATGCGACTCCAGTAAGAAGTGAGAATTTCGGGAAAGAAAAATCAGTATTTCCCACAAATGCGTTGCGCGAGCACAATCTTGCGTTCTCGCCCACTAATCCAGCAAAAGCTACAGCAATTAAACCAACTAGGGTTCTTGGACACGACGGGGGAACACCATCCATGGTGCAAACTAAGATACTGAGTAATTTTCTGAATGAATATGGAGAAGATACGCTAGGGTTTACGTGGGATTGGTGGGTACCTCGCGGGGCGGCGGCTGGGAGAAGGAGAAGTTGACCTTGGCCTGGATGGCGAGGCGGATGTCGTCGGCGTCGAGCTGGGTCTTTGCTGCGTGGTCGGCGTAGACCTGGGCATCGCCGAGCACGTCGCCGACGTAGCGGTAGGCCAGGTCGAGGAACTGGTGCACGACGCGCGGCTCGTACTCTCCCTCGCCGAGCCCCATCGACCGGAGGAGCTCCCGCACCACCCGCGCGTCGCGGGGCTCGTCCACACCGGAGGTGCCCGCAGCCGGGGCGGTCGCTGCCGACGGAAGCGATGGCCGCGCGCCGCCGCCGTCCATGGCTTGCAGTAGGTGTTGTGACTGGTGGGGTATCAGGGGGCGAGGTGTCAGGTGGAGAGAGAGGGATGTGTTAGCTTAGATCGTTTGGCCAACTATTAAAACAAAGAATCATAACGCTTTGTCACGGAGGGACGTTTTGGCCGAGTGGTTAAGGCGTGTGCCTGCTAAGTACATGGGGTTTCCCCGCGAGAGTTCGCATCTCTCAGGCGTCGCTACCCTTTTGTTGTTCTTTTTCTTTCGAGGTTTGATTATGCTGACATTTTGGCTTCGGCAAATCAGTCTGATTGACCTGCTCGCTACAGGTACATGTATATACTAGCTACATTTAATTACTCGAGGACTTCTGTAATCAATGTGCTGAGGCAGCGAGGGTAAGAAGGGCCGGCGGTATTGGAATGCACATTCATCTCTAACTGTAATTACTCATCAATAGACATCAATTGACGACTTCTTAACCTTCCTAAATCTTCTCAAGATGTATATCACTCTGGAATTTCAAAGTATTTTTGTTAATTCTTTTTTCATTTTGTCTTTTATTAATTTGTCTTTTTTATTCTCAAGATACTCTATTCCAACAGAGCAGTAAATGCAAAGGTGTTAAAAGTAAAAGTAATAATTGTGGAAGTAAAAGATATAAGTGATATTTTACATACACTGTTAATTCTTGTATTCAACTCTAAAACTTCATCTATTGTGACATGGAAAAAAGTATTATTTTTAACTTATTTCGTCAGCTAAAGGTTTTTTTAGAGTAGGCAGGTCATGCTGCTACATGCCCTCATCGAACATGTAGGCAGTTCAACTAATTATCACTCATATAAACCCCTTTTTTCTTAAACTAAAGGGGATAGCTCTCATCGTTAAGAGCATCATCGATGTATGGTACCCCCCTATGGATGATAAGTTGGGACCCATGATCAGTGTCTATCTTAGCAAAAAAAAAGAGTAATATGTGGTACCGGTTCCACCGGACCCATCTGCGTTAGAAAATCCTCTTCTCTCTCCTTATCACAACCTCTGATACATTTCGCGCGACCACAAGAAAAATTACTCTTTCTTTCCTAGTTCAACCTCTTTATCCTAGCGAGATCGAGATGAGAAGCGGAGCTGCCAATCAGTATCGGGTGGATGTAGCGCTGGAAGCACTAGATGTGGTGTGTGCGAAGGAAGGAGAGGAAAAGAGAAGTTCCGAAGGAGCGTAACGGTCAAGCTCACGAGCAGCTTGAGGACTAGGAGGCGCTCCGATTCGCCCCCACCTTTTTCCTAGTACTCACTGTAGTCGCCGCCGCCGCAGCTGTTGCACCAGTTCAACCTGAATCTGCGTGGAGGTCCTCCTCGACATGCTCCTTCGCATGCGCCCAGACACTGGCACTAGGAGATCTTCGGGACCGAGCTATCTCGTGAAGGTTGTGTTCCCGCCCCTCCCTGCTCCAAGATCATTGCACGCGCGCCTCCCCTATCCACTGGGGCTGCATTAGGCGCTCGTCGCACCGAGCTTGAAGCTGCAGCAGATGCTCATCACAAGTGGTGTATGGAAAGCAAGCGTGAGCCAGCTCCTATAAGAGCCCGCGATCTCTTTTTCTGCACATCCATGTGAGTGCTACGAATGGAGGCCGGGGTCACGCGTTTTCACATCCTCGTGAGGTTAGGATTACATTCTAGTAGCTGCAGACCTACGGTACTGCTCATCTCGTTCTTGTGAGAATTAGTTTGTAGCTGCTGCATGTTCTTTTGGTGAAGCTAAAGTGCTAGTAAGTGTGATATACTTTCATGATTTAAAGAAAACACTTATATGTAAATATGCAAAACGTTAAGATTTAGATGTATAAGTTGTTGTTGTTGAACAAACTAGGATGCATACTAGTTAAAAGAAGTATCCCTAAAACAGTAGTTACAACAAGGAGCATACTAGCAATTATTAATAGTGCATGCCATATACACAAATCATGTGAGGCAACGGCCTCAAGCATGATTGTAGGAACTCTCTAGTCATCACAGATAAATTGGCTCTTCCATGCAACACGACATTTGCTCCATGTCCAATGCATGCAATCAACACTTTCCAGCATGTCAGGGTAGCCACGAGCTTCACCTACATGTAGCAATCGTTTTGTGTCTTCCTTGGTAAGTCTTCTTAGGTATTATGTCCCAAAATTCTCTCTTACTCCAGAGAAAAACTTGGTCATACATGCATTTGTTGTGCTTTCTGCTATCTGCAAAGCATCATCAAAAACATGAGCAGAGACACCATAGGCCAACACTCAGATGTGCATTTGTAGGAGAGAAAAACCGGTTTTATCAAAAGCACCTCTTCTTTGTTGGAAGAATGGAGATTGCTCATTTAGAGTTTGCACAATACACTCAAAGACATGCCTTCTTATCCAAAACCTTCAACGGAATTGATCATATGTGTACACTGGATTGTTACAGAAATAATCAGCTAGTAATCATCTATTATTTCTAGCTTTTCTTTCCCTATCTATGTACCTCTGGGTTCTTCCTTCGGTCTGACTAGAGTTACCAGCCAATTCAGTTGCAATTTCATCTTCAATCTCCGCATCCATCTCAGCAGCATTTGGATCGTTGATAAAGTCCCACATGAGCTCATGAAGGTCAACGTTGTTGTTGGATTCATCGAAATATTGGGGCTGAGAGTTTGAAAATGTAGACATATATGGAGTGGTTATGTTTGCGTCCCACATGAGCTCATGAAGTGTATGTTCTTGAGGGAAGTGTAGGGTTATATGAAGTGTATGTGTTCGATGGAAGTGTAGGCCTGCATATGCACACACATATATATACATATTTATTTATTATAGGAGCTCACAATGGCTAGTTTACAACGGCTGCTTCATGATCTCCTAAAATGATGATATGCTCTACTTTATTTGTTTGAAATATACCATTGTAAGTCTACCATCTAATCTTTGTACCTGGCTGCTACCCCCTCTTTTACCCATCATCCCAAGATACTGATTCATCATGTCTACCTTCGCCTTGTCTTTTGTTTAGCCATCTTTTCCATTGCTTCTGATCTTTTCGCTGTTGTATCATGGTAAAGTTCATTATGTCAACTTTAAGGTCTTCGGAAGAGAATTGTGTTGTGCCTTTTACTTTCCCTTTCCTTCGAGCCTTTGCTGACTTCTGCCCTTCTGGACGAGGAAGTTGAATTGGGCTTGCTTCACCACTATCTTGATTGGAAGATGACGTGTAAGTACATGATGTCTGTTTTTAAATCTCTTATTCATGTCCATGTTCATGTCATTCTAGTCACAAAATTTTTCCCATTTTGGTTCCTTCTTGACAAAGTCCCACCAATAGTCCAATGTGAAGGTTTGTCCTTTTGCGCCTCCCATCTGTGTTGCTACTTTATAGGTTGCATGGGCTTTTGCATCAATCTGGGCATCAGATTGTCCACTAAAATTTCCTTTTTTTAATCCTCCACCAACACGAATAGCACAACCTTGTTGTTCATCTTGCCGCAATGGCTCTTGCATTTTATGGTCTCTTTCCATCCCTTGGAGCATTGCTATTGAACTCCTCTGTGATATTCTTCCAGTACTGCTCACTTTCTTTTCATTTCCATTGATTGGGTCGTTGAAATTGTGCAACCAAGCACTAACCAGAAGCTTGTTGTCAACTACACTCCAATGCCTACAACTTGCTAGTTGTTCTTCCTCTTGAGTATCATTCCAATCTAGAATGGTAATAACTTGTTCCACATTTCTCTGTGGTGTAGCAGACAATGGAGAAGCTAAATCTGAACCACCATAGCCACCTGTAGCTGATGATTCAATCAGTGAGTAAGACCAATGAGCCATAGCTCCTCCAAACATTGCAAGTGGAGAGTGACTCGGATTTCCTCATATGGAAGGCCATGCTGAAAAGCTCCATGTGGGTGATTGTTTGGGTGTATTTGGGATGGGTGGACACCGTAAGGAAGAAAATTGACGGTGGGATCCCTTCCGGGTAGGCCCAAGACGAGGACTCGGCCGGCATGGCAGGAGATGGCCCAAACCGGGTCCATGAATCCCACTTGGCTGGGCCGTCAGTGCGTCGTCAGGATAAGCATTACCGCGACGCGTTCAACCCACGACCCGTTCAACCAACGGTGCGCGATCGATGCGCCACTACCAGAGGCAACGTGCGCGGTCAAAGCACCATTATAGCGGGAGTTGCTCCGCACGATCTGCAAGGGCTAACTGACTCAGTAGTTGTAGTTCCCAACCTCGTCGGCCCTATATAAGGCGAGGCTAGGGCCCCTGGTAAGAGGTTAGACAATTGGCTATCACCATTTTCTCATACTTGTACGCCTTACTCTCCACTGTAATTTCTCATACAAGACAAGATCAAACCTCCTGCAGGAGTAGGGTATTACCTCTTCCACAAGAGGACCTGAATCTGGGTAAATCTCTCGTGTGAACCCGTCTAGATCATCCACTTGCGTCCCCAAATCCACAAAAATGTATATTACCGCGAAATCCCCGCGACAAAAATATTGAGATATTACAGGCTGCAAGTGTTGTGCATATTGGGAAGGTGAAAATTTGTATGGAATTTGTGATGATTGGTTGTTTGTGTGTTGTTGGACTATAGATGGTGAGGAGTTTGAAGAGTTGAGAGCAGAGAATGAGGAGTGATCCATGTTGAATTATGTAGTATGTAGTTTATGAACTATGTTGTGAGTGTGGTGTTGTGGTTTCATACATGAAGTGTACTGTTCATATGTATGGTTGGGCAAAGGGTGGCCAATGGCTAGAAGCCAACGGTCATGTGTTATTCAGTTATTGAAAAATATATTTTATTCTTACACTGGTGCACAAAGGAAGGATCGGTACTTCATCTTTTAGGTTGAGCTCTCCTTATATTGTATGGTACTGGCCTTTTGGGGAAAGATTTCTTTGGAACACCCTCCCCCCTCCTTAGAATGACATTGTGGATGCTCTAATAGCAACGGCTTGAAAAAAGAGGAGGTGGTTGAAAGGCTGCTACAGATTTTTATACTCTTAAAGATGTCAATTGGTGGCGGCGGTCTATCTACCTTTAGGTAGACCACCATTTAGACCCGATAGAAATGGTTGAGATGAGAGTGGGTGTGAATGATCTAATGTAACATAAATGATAATATTATCTTCTTAAACATAAAGTATATTTTTTAATCCATAGCAACACATGGGTATTGTGCTAATAGAGAAAAATAGCAAAAGCGGTGGTGGTTGATTCCCTGAAGTGGAATATGAAAAGGGAGGTCCTCCACCTAAACGCCCTCACAATCGCACTAAAATTCTATTGTTGTCCACTAAATTCTATTATTGTCCTCTTGACGTTCCGCAAGACATTGAAAAATGGATTTCATGGGTAGTGCCACTTGCTCTTCTCACCGAAACAGGCAAGGGTGGTTCTACACTATAAGAGCAGGGTTGAAGTGACCCGGCGCTCTCCAGTCAACACCCCATTGTAGATAGTTGGCAACTATACTGTAGTAGTACGTTGGGACGTGCAAAGCACGTATTAAAACTATTTTACATGGATTAGTGAAATATATGCACGATGTCTGGGGAAACAACAAGGGTAGGTTTACAACAGTTCACTTTAATGCATGCGACCTCTATCTATGCTTGGTTTCGGTTAGTGGGCTGCACTGGTGCTTGTATGAGGTGCTAAGTGCATGAAAGGGCTTAGCAACTAAACTCTCTAATACATAGGTGCTTAGCTTTTTGTAGCTAAGCTTTCTTCATTTAATTGTTTAGCAACTAAACTCCCCAATACATAGATGTCACATAGGCGTTTTGCATAGGTCCGCGCGCTTAGTATCATTTTTTCCTGGAGACATCAAAACTATCTCTCTCCTTCTTAATTACCCATCATCTTCTTGTCTATGTGGCATGTCTTAGCACTAGTCCAAGTTGGAGGGGCCTTATATCTAGAAACAGGCAAAGAGGATTTACATTCATAAGGTCTAATCACCTAAGCTAATAGATAATCCTGCATGCAGTGTAGGAGCTTGCTCAATAACCCGACTGTCAGCCTCTTCATTTCATATATATGAGCATCCTGTGTAGGAGCTTGCTCAGTATCGTTCGGATGTCATATTCGCTATAGACGCTTCAGAACATATATACAAACTTCATGTTTTCAGTCATTCACAAACAGTTTGTTTGGACAGTACTCAACACAGTTACCACAAAAATCACACAAAATCAATACTCTAATTAAACCATTGTTCCCCTTTAATACTTTTCAAAAGAAAATAGAGGAAAAGGAGACACGGCCAGTTGATAGAAATGGCCTCTATCGTCCCCAAGCATCTTCCCTTAGAATCAACAAGACTGTTCAGAATATGCAAGACTTCCGGTACTCCATTTTCCAAGTGTGTTCCCCCTCAAACCACAAGCTGATATAGTATTGTGTTCAAGTTACTGTCACGAGGAGATCTGGCCAAATCCAACCCCCCCTCCATGGTTCAGTAGTCAATGTGCCAAACTGGCATCATGTGCCAAACTGGCAAACATGCACACTTTCAGCGAATGATGCATAACATACAAACAATGTGAACTGTGAAGTGTCAAATAGAAACCCAACCAAAAGACCACTTGCAATTACATCACGAAACCTGTATCAGATGATGCACTTAATCATCAGGCCACGCAATACAGATGAACATAAACAGAGTTTCAAACCATTACCGCGAAAATGTGCTGAAAAGGAGATGATACCTACAGGCAGCACTACCATCAAATTAAATGGTGGACAACTAGACTGGGAAGCAAAATCAAGCAATCGTTTCCCTTAGAAGCTAATGCAAAAGCAGCAACATTTAACAATATATAGGACACCTTATACTTAAACTATTTTGTGTAAACATGGAAGTAACACAAAATTTACCAGTAAATATACACAGCAGATCACAACTAGAACATGTAGCACAAGGCGGATTACAAGGCACTTCCAACCAAAACAAGAATATTCACAACCCAACATCTATGATGTTCATTACCATGAATCACCTTCGTCACAAAAATTACGACATAAAATACATCACAATGTTATTACGAACCATAATACCATCAATTGCTTTCTCATCAGCCCAAATCAGTGATCCAGTCCACTAACTAATCAATAGTTAATCACACAGCCAGATCAGCAAATTGCAAACTCTCGAGTGTACTACCGAGCAACACGAGATACATGCTAAACAACCCACAGACACGGCCAAAACATAACCAGGAAAGCTCAAGTGATCTTTTACACAAGCCAATGCTCCAGAACAGACAACACAACCTGCTGTAGCATCTAAGTGATAAATGTACTATTAAACAAGTCAAACAAGGCCTGTCTGGCTGCGTGACACAAAAGTTGACACATTTAGACTGAAAGTGCCATTCCACATCATTTTTAACTTGTAAGAAATTAAGAATAGAACATACTCTGAACAGGCCAATCACTAATGCAATCACAACAGTAGCACTAAACCTAAACCACCAAAACAACTAGAACAAAAACCTGGTTCCCAATGCACACAGCAGGTGTCATATTTCAGATGGAACGAATCATCGTCACTAAAAGCGAGATACAATTAACATAGCTAGGCACACATATCTAAAATATCTGATATAAACCGGCATGATCACTGAATTGAAAGCATTTGATAAGCCACCACAGATCCAAGTAGCCACACCATACAGTAACAGCCATAACAAAAAGGAGAACAACTAAATCGAAGTCTTTTAACACAAGGATTAAGAAACTAGTGTCTTAGATTCCTTAGGAGCAAAAGCAAACACCAAGATCACTCCTCCTCCCTCTCCCTGCGTCCGTCGGCCGTACGTACCTAAGCGGTGAGCATGACGGCGCCGCCGGCCGCCTTAATCTTCTTCTCGGCCACCTTGGAGATGAGCTTGGCCTTGACGACGATGGGCGTGTTGGGGGGCAGCATCCCCTTGCCGAGGATCTTGAAGTAGCCGAACTGCGACACGTCGACGACGGGCGCCTTGCCGGGGGCGCCAGCTGCCTCAGCCGCCTTGTCGGCGGGGACCATGGACCAGAGGCGCTCGACGTTGACGGTGGGGCAGTGGAACTTGTTGCGGAGCCTGTGGAAGTAGCGCATGCCGACCTTGCCGAAGTAGCCGGGGTGGTACTTGTCGAAGAGGATGCGGTGGTGGTGCATGCCACCGGCGTTACCGCGCCCTCCGGGATGCTTGCGGTGCTTGCCGATACGGCCGTGCCCTGCGGAGACGTGGCCGCGCTTCTTGCGGTTCTTCTTGAAGCGCGTCGTCATGGCGGCGGGTTGGGGTTCCGGCGGCGGCGGAGGGGTCAGGCGGAGGAGTGGGTGGGGGGAGGGAAAGGACAGAGGCGTGGGAGCGCGTGGTGTTTATAGCGGCCAGTGAGCGGGTCCTGGCCGTTGGATCGGATGCGGAGATGTTTGATGCGGGGATCTTTTAGGGTTTTGGGTGGATGTGGCCTCGTGAATATTTGGGCTTCGCGTTCTCTGAAATAGGGGCTAATCTTGTAGGCTTGTTTAGATTGGGCTTCAGTGTTAAACAGGTTATATCACCTTTCTCTAACCGAGGCGGTACTAAATCCACCTCGTCGCCGGGGTGGCCTCCAAATCCACTTCCTTCACCACCCCCAATCCCTCTCGTCGTCCCTCGTCCTGCTCATGGTGCCTCCACCACTACTAGCCACCCCTCTAAATCCGAAAATATAAAGGACATCTAACAAGGTCATCACCTACCACCACTGCTCCGGCAACAGCTTGGAAGTTGCTTCTCGGGCACAGGGTGGTTTGCACGAAGCTTCAATGAAGACCTCCTTCACTACTGGGCCCAGTCCCTGCGCCGTGCTATTCAACGGTAGAGATACGTAGGCGACACCAAACAAAACCGACAAGAAATTAACTGTGATTTTGAAAAACACTATTTGTCCAAGCAAATGTGCCACACCATATATTTCCACTTTCCAACATGTAATTAGGCGCGTTCACATCACACAGTCAACCCAACAAAGAAAGAATGTAAGAAAAATATAAAAGATATGAATTTACGGAATCCGAAAGATCTAAGCCATCCATTCAATTATAAGTTGACAGTTCATGATTTTAGTTAGACTTATTTAGTTGCACACTAACTATCATAATCAATCCCTTTTAATTATAATTTATGTCTCTTAATCAACCACTTTTAATTGCTTTTTACATCCTCCCTCTTGTTTCGTATCATACCTTCAACTGATATACAAACAACTTTCTATTTTGTAGAGCGTATATACTGCCACATCAATTAATCAACTAGATGAAATGTTTGATACTGTAGTGGCAAAGGAAGAAGGTGACATTTTACATTTGTGACGGATTTCTATAGTTGTATCAATTGATGAATATTTATATTGATAAGAGTTTGGTGCTTGATAGCTATTTTATTGTATTTAGCGATAGCGGAATTCACAAATATTTAAGTCTTCAAATGTTGCATTAACTTTTTATGACTTACATCTTCAATTTCACATCTTCAATTTCACATGCAAATGTAACCTTTTCAGTATTGTATGACATGGAGTAGTTCAATATTATTCATATTCACACTGTAAGTAGCAGAATACCCCTATGGTATGGTTTTTATTGCCATTGGCCATTTATTCTTGAGCTTGCAAAGTTGATATGGCTTGTTTGATGTGTATCCGGGACAAAATTATTACTTACTACTCTCTCTTTTTTACTGTATCTATCTTCAATCCGCCATGCACACGGACCAATGCAGCAGTAAGTTTCTTATAAAGAGTTAATGCAAATTGACAATGCATGTCCCTATTAAACCAATACTATGACTATTTAACCATTTTTAAAACATTTAAGTAGAAGTATAAAGTGAAAACATTGTAACAACTACATTTTTGATGTCTTTAATGGACAAACATATTGAAATAAATTATTCCAAAACCAAGGACAAATATTGTAAAATAAAGGAAGTATGTAATTTAGGATCTAATATGTGCCGCTCTCTTTAGGTTAATACAGTCTCTTTAGGTTAATAAATATGTGTTACTCATTCTTTTTATTGTTCCGAAAAGGTTTTTTGAATTCTGATATGGTCAAATATGCTTAATAGATTTTCTGTGCATCTAATTTATTCTATTTAACACGTGCGGAGCAGTTAATCCGGTGACAGCAGAAACATGTCATGCTGATGTTAACGTGACAGGAACCGGAACCGCGTTGCGTCCTTTCGATTTTCTCCTTGCCCACAGCTACAAGTCCGTGTTTGTTTCACACAGTTGAATAATTTTTCGCCAGGAACCACAAGTCGCGTTGGCTGGTACGCCTTATTTCCGGTCGCCCTCCGGGTCGCCGACGGCGTATCTGGAGTCTGGCGAGGAGGAGGGAGAGCGATCGTCAACCCTGCCTTTTAGGGGACATCACATGAAACCCGGCCATCTCAGGGGGCTGTGATCGATTTTGATTGCACAACAGACCGTGGCCACCGGTACTCCAAAGATCCAAGATGTGTCCGGAAACTAGGCAGCGTGGATCAGCGCCGCCAATTGAAGACAAACAAACTTTTCGGGAGTTTAAGGATTAAAAAGTCTAAAATAGCTATGTTTGCCAAACTTTTTAACATCAAAATGTGGCACGAGTGACACACATACAAATCGGCCAATGATGTGTAGCCTGTATCGAGTATGGTAAAAAGTCGTGCCTAAGACTCTGCAGTGTGCTAAAAGCGTGTGTGAACAAGCTAGCCATACACAGGCATTTTGGTAAGTTAATAAACTTGACCAACTGAGGTGTGGCAAATCGTGGATCAACGTACAGATCCAGAACGTTAACTGACTTCCCCATCGCCAGCCACCGTAGTGATGTATATGGTCAAGCGAATAGATTGTTTATGCGTGTAGCATTGCTCGAGTGCCGCACGCCGCCCGTCGGTTTCAACTGGTTTCTTATTTGGGCGCGCGTGTGCCATTTCCGGCGACGTGACAAGCTGCGTCCATACTGCGTATATCTTAGTATGATATATCACACGGTTATCCCGGGATGCATCTTTTTCCTCTGGAATCCTTGGGCGATCGGCAAGAACTCGTAGTCGATCACATGAATAATCAATCCCATTCGTAGGCCAGTTTCAACACGGAAATTAACATGATCTATCGGCATGGATCGATGCTACGAGGGCGCGCACTTGACGGGTAGTTTCTTCTCCATCTTCTTTCGTTGTGTTTCCTTGGTCTCTTGCTGCTTGTCACGTTTCAGTTTAGCCAAATATTCCAGTGCCCACTGGGTCCAGTCTCCAGATGGTTCAGACTGGGAGCATGGCTGGGCCGAGACAGGAAGTTTTATTCGCCGTCTTTCTACGAATGGCAGTGAAAGAGAGAAAGCTATCCTTTTCTCTTTTTTTAAGAGAAAGTCTATCTCAAGAGTCATGATATAGTCAGTTAGACAATTACCTGAAAAGAAATTTCACTTTTGACATGCAGTTAGAGCCACATGCATGTATGCTTCATATTTCGATAGTGAAGATTGAACTTTCGTGACTTTGCATGAATTGTTGGCTACCTCGAGGTCCAGTGATTTTTCCCTTGTGAGAGTCGGCTACCTCACGATTTTTCCCTAAAGCTGCTGCCCTTTTCTATTATCCTGTTGTTTTCACACTTGTCTCAAAACTGTTCCGGATAAAATTTCTCTGTTACAGTATCTGTGCTGAACTACATGCAAAGCATGGACATCCACATCAAAGTTCACATATGCAATTATACAAGATTTGCCCAAATGTTTCTCTTTTGTTCTGTCTATAGGCTTCAGGTTTTATGTCAATGCAACTCAAATTCTGGTGGCACCGGGGATTGCCAACCAAAAGTAGTACTAACAAACCGAAACATAGCGCTGCTATTCCTGCGGAATCCATGGTGTCAAATAGCACATTAGTTACGAGTCAAACGACCCCCGAATTTTGGTTTGGAGAGGGAACTGGTGATTTGATTTTTCAACAACCAACTAATCCACGTGTTTTGGAAGAACATTGAAGCACCACCAAAGCATACAACCAATTGTTAAAACATAAGATTTCATTCAAAAATATGTAGAGGATTCTCTCCAAAAAAATGTGTAGAGAAGAGAATAGGGACCAAGAAGAAGATTTCCGAATGGAAATTGGACAATGATAAATATGAGGCGTATTTCAGTTTAATCCCAAGCGTACCATGTTAGAAATTTGGCTGGCTAAGGTTTTGCTTGCCCATGTTTGGATCAATATTGACAAGAAAAATAAATTGAAATGGACAAAGGGCATGGGCATGTTAAAATATTAGCAACCATCTAAACATGGACTAAAATTTTAATTATGATTAAAAAATTAGTAGGATGGACTTTGGTCACGAACCAAACATAACTACGATCTCTCGTCTCAATTCTGATTTTTTGAATTATACCTAAAAAAACAGTGATAATTCACCAACAAAAGATTATTGTTTGCAATGCTAGCGAAGAAACCAAGTAGTCCTCACCGAGACTGAGACAGCCACCAATGCATAGCTAGCTCTCTAATCAGCGTGATGAACAATCATTGTTAATTTAAAAATAAAAATAATACGTTTTTACAATGCTAGAGAAGAAACGAAGTACCCCCTCACTAATCAGCCACTCGAAATAAGAAATGTCTTAGAAGATGAGTATGACGATGAGGATGAAGACCATGATGAGGAGCAAGAAGAAAAAGAAGAGGAAGGTGAGGATGATTGACCTAGCTACATACACAAGGATCATGAGGAAGGACTAATTTTTAAAGAAAATAAGGAAGTGGTTAATTAATATGTGATGACAAGAGAATGACTGACTTAGTTGTAGTGCTGTGTATGACAATACATGACATGTTTAATAAATATGTGACACATTCATATGTTGATTAATTGGATATTTCTTTTGAATTCAAATGTGCATGAATTGTGAATGCTAGCTCTTTATGTAAATTTTGTGCCATATGATTTTTCAGAGGGCATGGCTAGCAATTAATCGCGAGGCTAGCTCCAAATCAGAAAAACACATGTCCTTTGGAAGACTATCTCAAACTGATCTTAGTAAACAATTCTAGGTCATGTGGCTTATCACAGACGTGCATCTAGTAATGAACCGTTAGTGATGTGGATTATTACATCACACACGGTCATTTATTAAGACCCGTTTGAGATGACCATTATCACAAACGGGCATTAAACTTAACCCATCTATGATACGGTTTTTTCCCCGTCCACTCGCTAAAACACACAGCATCCACCCACTAGGTCCTCAAGCTACGTTGCTGTTGTTGCCCCAAGGAGCTTCCCGGAATGTAGCCACCCCGGGCCACCTTCTTGACAACGCCGCAAGGCAGTCCGCTTCCTCGACACCGTGGTCGCCTGGTCTCTCCGTCCTGACACCACCGCCGCGGCAGACCGTCTCCTTGACCCCGCTACCACCCGGTTTCTCCTCACCAGCACCGGCACCGTCGCCTCACGAGTTAGCGTCCCCGAAATCACCGTTGCCTAGTCTCTCCTCCCCAAAATCGTTGTGCGCCACCAGGTAAGCTCCTCCTTGGCCTAAACCCTAGACCATCATCACAACCATCTTCCATCGTTGTCGACCATCCTCCGATGATGTTCTGTCGAGACCCCAAATCCATAATATGGAACCTTAGGTGAATTCACCTACTAAGTCAAACATCAACCCCGATCTCAACTCTTGGACACAAATTCCAAGAGGAGTGGAGTGATATGGCTTCGAATAGCCGAGATTTCAATCCGAACTTGCTCCCGTAATTTAATGCACAAACTAAGTAGGGTGATATGGTCTCCTCACTCTTTCTCACTGAGTCGAAACATCAATCCCAAATTTATCCCGGCATATTAATGCTCGGCTAGAGTAGGATAATATAGTCTCCAAACTCTAAGTGGAAGAGTCACTTCATAGGGGTGATCATACCTAACAATTGTATATTATAGGCTCTAGAACTCTACCCGCACCATGTGCTTCATAATTATACACGCAAGGCACATGAGGTAGGTGAGAACAACAAGTATCACAACAGTAACTCTATGACTGATACTGCAATAATACTAGTAGTTCTTAGAAACTTAACAACATATTCACATAGAGATTCAATTACACAGCAGAGGATTAAAAGGTGGCTAAGAATCGACAAGGTTGGGCCAAAAGTGGCAGCAGAAATAAACCAAGCTACCAAACCCTAGGCAGGACCACTACCTGGCATTCCCAGTGACTAATCATTGTTGGTGTCGATCTCGATGTAGAAACCATCCTGATGGGATGATTTCCTCTGTAGAGAAATGTCAATGGCTGCAAGATGAGTACAAAATTGTACTTCGCAGACTTTGAAGGAAAATAGTAATATATGCAATCGTGTATCAACAAAGGGTTGATTGCGGATTGTTTTGCTAAAGCCAATTATTCATTTGATAATACTCTTAAGTAGGAGAAATCAACTACTAGATTGCATTTAAGGAGATGAGTCAGATTCTTCAACAATAAGCCCTACTGCAGATCACCATACACTTAACCCATTGACTCTTCCTCACTACGTATAAGCAGTCGCTAACTTCTCTACTTTAGGGTTGACATGTTTTAGAGTAATGTTGTAGTTGTCTAATTCGATGTAGATTCTTACCAAGTTGTCATAACCGCAGACACAACTATTCAAGAGTTCAAACACTACAGGGGTGTACATCTTTACCTACACATATCGATCAACTTTTAATACTAGGCCTTTGACACACTTCACCAGGTGTATTAGCAGAGTGTGATCGAACACGACTATTACAATGTTTTAGACTTAAGTATGAGCCACCTAATGGGTAAGATCCGTGTACCAGTCTAGCCGGTACCCCGACACGGTCCAAAAAGTTGTAGTAGGTGATACATTTCCGATACCAGACCGTGTGTAACCCTTACCCCCATATTAGGGCATCACTTCATCTTTCTTCATTTTTCTTTTGCAAGTGTAAACGGAAAACTATGCAGCTCATATCTTAAGTCTAGATAAATTATTTAGTCGTGGGTGACCCATTATTCCACCCATGTAGAAGTACGTAAATCTTAGTCCAAAAGGACATCAGGAATCGGTCCTTGTGGAAAAAACGAGACAACCCACCATGCTCCCAGCCATGACCTCTCCTCTAAGCCCAATGATTATTAATCAAGTTCATTACTTACTTTCAAAAACACCCACCTACTAGTTAACCCACCCATTCTATGTTGGTTTTGTCTGCCATCCAAAGTATAAAATAGCATCATAAGCAGTATAGAGGTTTCAACTACACTACTCCAATTAGGTTCGGGGTGTGATGGTGTTGGTTAGGGTGACAAAGTGGGTAAATGCAAAGGATAAGGTTAACTACTTGTTGGGAACATATGATTTGAACGCATGCAATAACGAATTGAAAACAACTAATATTTAGCAAATAGTAGGTAATTGCAACATGTTCAAAGGGGCAGCTTGCCTGTTGCTCGGCAACTAAGTCTTGCTCTTGCTCGCAGTTATACGCTTCGGATCTTCCGGCACTATCGGGAGGAAAAACCAAAAACACCAGAAAAAAATGGTACAATGATGAATATTAAAATGATAAACATCGGCATGATATGAAATGTATGTCATGGCATATAGTACTTAAAATAAAGACTAATGTAAGTAGAATCGATTTAATCATAGTCCGGACGCTCAAAATATCTTGATCCGACGAGCTCCGGCTAATCGAGAAACCCTAATTTAAGTTTTTAACCATTATATATTTTTTATGACATAAAATCAAGAATGACAATGATATATATGAATGTAATTTATTTTTCTGAACATTTTGACATATTATTTGCATTTTTTGATTAAAATTGGATTTATTATGATGTTTCTAAGCTTTAAATCATTTAAAAACCCTTTTGGTCTTTTCCTCAATAATTATAATTAATAATTATTTTTTATTACTTAGGTAGGTTTAGCCACACACATCAACATGTGGGCCCCGGTCAACTTTGCTCAAGTTGACCCGAGTCAGTGATAGTGGAGCCCACTGCCTTTTTACATTCTATTTTCTATTATTTCTTTATTAATTTCGATAGGTGGGGCCTGTGTCGTAGACAGAGTTATAAATCATTTAAACAGTGCGTTAATTACACTTTAATTGTGGTCATTAAGGAAGTAATGGTTAGTTAGGCATTAAGTATGTTGGAAATGCATTAATTGACTATGATTAGCATTAATCATGTTGGATTAGTATTAATTATAGCTGTTAATTGTAGTTACTAAGTACTAATTACATTTTAGCATTTAATGTGTTGGAATAATTAATCATGCCATTAATACAGTCATTAACCGACCGTGATACGATCATTAACACGTCTATTAACTGGTCGGAACGACCGGATCCGATCAGATCGCGTGCCACAGCCGGTTTGACCGGCCTTGGCGTCACGATGGGTGGCAACGGGGGCTGCGGCAGCGGCGCGTGGCGGTGGGTTTATCGGAGCGAGGCATGGAGGGGAGGAGGAGGGTGGCTGTGACGACACTAAATGAGGCGTTGCGAGGCGAGCGACGCTCTGAGTTGATGAGGGAGCGCCGAGCTCAGGTGGCATCGGTGTAGATGGGCAGCTCGACGGGACAACAAGGAGGCAACGGTGGTCCGATACGGCGAAGTGGAGCGACTTAGGTGAGGCGAAGGTGGCTCGTGGGCGGCGGCGTGTTAAGGTGAGGAAATGGGTGGCGGGGAAGGGAACCCGAGGAGAGAGAGAGAGAGGAGAGAGAGAGATGAGAGAGAGAGAGAGAGAGAGAGATGTGGGTGAGAGGAGCTCGGCCTGGGAAGATAGGGTGAGGGGAGGGGAGGTGGCGAAGTCGGCCACAGGATGTGGTGGGGTGGAGCCACGCACGCTCGCCACAGCGAGCTGCTACGTGGCGGCAGGGATAAGGGAGGTGGGGTAAGACGAGCCAGCGGGCGGCTGGGCCAGGGGAATGGGCCAAGATGGCCCAGCCGAGGGGGAGAAGCCGCAGGCCAAGGTGGGCTAGACTGTAGGAAAGGGGAGAGGAACTAGTCCGAGAGGAAGGCCCAGTTCAGGGAGATGAAGGTTTTTCCTTTTTGTTTTTAGTTTTATATTTCTATGTTTTTAGCCTTTAAAAAAATTCCACAAGATTGTTTCAAATTCTAAAAATTTTCCTAAGCTTATGAAAATATGCCAAACCAATTGAAAATACTTTTGGGATATTTTATTCTAGGACTTTTAAAACAAAATAAGAATTCGTAGTTTGACCCTTTTAGCCAATTAGGGTTTTCTGAAGGTCTTTCCTCGGCAATTTCAAAAGTTCAAAATTATTATCAAATTTTGACTTCATGCATGGATGCTATGTGCACATTACAAGCTAATAGAAAATGGGGATGTTACACTCCAATTGAGGATCCAATGATTGAAAATTGTAGGGCTCGTCAATACAAGTCTAATAGTTCGGAAATCACCTTAAACGAAGTTCGTATGAGTCTTTTAGGCCAAAATATGAAACCCCATCGTAGGTTGATTCCAGAAGGTTTGCCGTCCTTCAATACGACTGTAGCGGTCGTACCGATGGGTCATACGGCACGTCGGCGGGGAACATTAAAACAGACACAACTTCTTCATTTCAACTCAGAATTGATCGCCGTTTGTTGCCTTAGAACTGTGAGAGGATGGGGAACATTGTGAATATATCTAAACACCTCTTGGCCCTTGTATTAGAAGGGTATGAAGATCAAAGGAGGAGAAGACCTCGGTTAGGCTTTAAAAACACCCCCAAACCCTAGCCACCGGGGGAACCAATCTATTGAGGGGATCAACAATCAAGCCACCAAGGAACAACTCCTCACATCCACAAACCATCATCATCATGCTCATCTAGATCTTGTACTCTCTCTATTACTTTTATCAAGAAGAAAGGTGGTAAGATAGTTTAAGTATTTCAATCAAGTACTTTTCCCTTTATCTCATTAATGCAATGTCTTCCATTGGTTTGATCTTGGTAATTTCTATGGATTGTAAGTAGTCCCATTAGACGGAAGAGATGTAGGTGATTGGTGATGTGGCAGAGCTATTTCTTGATTGAATTATTACTCTTGAACAATTTGAGCATTTGGTATGAAGTTATTGGTTTTAGGAGTGCCTAATGCTTGTTGTTTAGGGCACAGGCAACATGATCTTTGTGTAGGACATACTAGGATTAATACATATTTTAAAGTGAATCGGCGACCTACAATGAGAGGTGTAGATATCAAAGAGGAGTTGTCTTTGCATGAGCAGAATGGGAAACCACCACCTTCAAGCGTTGATCCGATCTATCGATCTTAAATACCTTGCTGACCACTCGGGATAGAGGGTAACGGGAGGAGTACGGTAGAGTCGCACAATACCAGTGTAAGAGGAGCACGATGATTCAAGGGTGACTCGCTACCAAGTTCCAAAGAGGATAAGTGTATCAGAATCTAATTTCAATCGCCACTCTAGTTACCAGCTCCCACGCCTTACCACTATTATTGCATGAGCCACACTTTACTTTTCAGCATTTTATTATTCGTCTTTTACTTTCTAGCATTTAAATATTTGCCCCTAGTTCTATACTTGCATTTATTACTTTCAATAAAATATGGAAAACCTTTTTCAGGACAGCATACTTGTGACTTGTGACACCATAAATGTGAGAAAGAAGTGCCCACCACCATAGCTCCTCGTGGGAATTGACATAAAAACTAGGAGAATACTTCCAATAAACTATTGCAACTAGCCGTGTGCAATTCCGGGATATTACCCAACACCTCCATGGTGCCACTGCTCAAGGCCGTTGTAGTGCCTGAATCCCCCTAGCCTATGATGCTAGTAATGCATAAGCATGAGTCACCAGTCAAGAGTACATACAAAAGCAGAATGACTGCTAAAGGTAAATCAAAGGATGGCATGCTGGTGACCTCCAAACAAGTTGCGGAGATGACTAGGCACAAGATGTTCAGGTGTGGAGAACCATTACTAGCTGAATGAGATGTCTCAGTTGACATTGGCTTCTTAGATGTTGCATGAGAAGTACCTGCAAATAGCCAATGCGCGGAAGGCTAGTATTAGAATCAAGTTCAAAGAAGAGCATTTTTTCCACCAATAAAATGGACGGCATCTTTGAGGTATTCTTCCAGGATATCTTTGAGCTCTTCAGCCTTGACACCCTTGAGAGCTCAATTATGAGATGTTGAACACTCTAAGTGTGCTACCTACATCACGGCTACTTTCATGTGAAACCAGTGTAGTACTTATATACTAATTTCTTTTTATATATAGTTTCATGTTCACTCAAACTACGCGACAGAAGGAACATGTGAGTTTCCTCGACACACCCGTGGTGTTAGCTAACTCATAAGACAAGATGCCGCCTACGTCAGGGAATGCGTCCTAAAGGTTTTCATAGCTCAAAAGGATAAAGAATATATAATGTTTGCATACAAGTTGAGCTAAGTGTTGCAGTGTTAGTTATACTTGGTCAATTATGTATTTTACCAACTAATAGTTTTAGTGACTGTATTACGACATACATGTGTATCATTCATTGGGTTACGGTTGTCGTCGCGCAATGGCACAGTAAAGCATATTACCTTGATTCACTAATAAAGGATCGCAACTTCACACTCATCAAGGATGTGCTCGACCATGTTTTCTTTGGCCTTAGTGGAGGAAACACCAAGGGAAAAAGCTCACTCACATTTTTAAATTCACGATAGGAGCTATACTTTTTTCTAAAGCACAATTAGGACTCATTAATTTTGAGTTCTCGACTAATTATCAATTTTTTTATTTTACAACGCAAACAATAGCCCATAATGAGCCAACTCTGCGGATTCTATGCTTGCACAAACATGAACGTAGGTTTTACCAACAAAGATTTACAGGTTTGTGATGCAAATAATAGTGTAGATAATTCATATTTAGCTATATATACATGTGTGTTCAAACAATCTCTTTTTCTTAGCGACATACTTGGACATGTGAGGATCAAACATTGAAAAGAGGCAAAGTCAAGCATATTCGCAAGATTATCGCCTCCTTCCTCCATGCCGATGTCATAGCTGCCTTAATAGACTTAGAGAGAGAGAGACAACCCTGGATGTGTCTTCATGTGAGTCAATGGCTGCTATGATGTACATGTACAATTGCTTAGTTAATTACATGTTTATGCTTTCATGTTCATGTGAGACAATTGCTTAGTTAATTACATTGCAATTTGTGAATTATGTCTTCATGTAGATGAATACAAGCAAGCTGTTGTGTATATGTAGATCACCAGTGTATATACATGTGGATGTGTGAATGTAATTTTTGGGTTATGCAGTTGGGTTGCTGCTTGCTATCTATTTTTTTGTGCAGGATAGGCTAAATTCAGCGATTTTTATGCCCTCTACAACATCCATCATGGACAAGTAAACATAAAATTTTGTTTGTGATAAGAGATATTTCAGATGGTATTTATAGCTTACACCGTATGTGATAAGCTACTCACTACTCATCACAGACAGGCATGAGTGAACACCAGTCAGTGATAGGCATTCATCACTGAAAGTTCTCCTGTGAAACCTCTCTATGATGAGATGTATTACATGTGAGCTTTGGTAGAAGACCCGTCAGTAATGTGATGTATCTTTGATAGTTATGCATCCGCTCTTGTCATCACATATGAAAGCCTACAGACAGGTGATATAATTAGAAATAAGGAATTTTACCCATCTGTGATAAAGCTATCTGTGGCAGCGAGCCATGCACAGATAGCTACCTAATCAGTGTGAAATAGTGGGAATGTGAATAACTTATGCAGTCTCAGTTCCTTTCTTCTCCGTAAAAAGTCATCTTACCTGCGGTGAGTGGCTTGTTTGGACCTTGACCCCTCTCTTACACTTACCTACCATAAAGCCAACCATCTGTAAAGCGGACCATACACACTTACACGGTGATGATACATAGTATTCAAAACATAAGAGTATTAATTACGATGGTTGCACAAGTAATTAGTTTGGCCATACATATAGTCCAAGGCAGAAAAAAGCTGCAATGACTTGTGCATCCCTGGCTACACAGTGATAGTTATAGTTATGCTGATCTTTTTGCTGTCTACCAGCTGAAACAAGATAGAGCCTTTACTATTGGCATACAAGAGAAAAAGACTGGGATCGATGCTTACACCTTGAACATCAAGTCGTTGGTTCTTGATTAATCCAAAGGAAGAAAAAGTAATGCTTTACTAGACACGGTGTTCCTCAGATTTCATTCATATACATCAACTATTAATGGCTACTCAGAAACTTCAGACTCGCTTGTGTGTAAGCTAGGATGGTTGACCAAATCAAAACAAAAATTCAGTTGCCTGCTTTTGGCCGGCAAATTAATTAGGATACATATACACCATAGATTAATAAATAATAGAGCAGACATATATGCCCTGTACTGATTGATGTGTTCCAACTAAGCACAAGGATAACCAAGCTAGATTCTCCTTGCAAATATTTTTGCCGCCATTCCTCATCTTAAAGAACTCTAGTTCAGAATATTTGCTGGCGTAAGGGAATACGAGTAGGTCAATTGAAGAACATTTGGGCTAGCCGGCTAGGAATAGTATATATTTGCATTAAAATTTGGGGCTACAAATAGATAGGATGAGCATGTACATATGTACGTCTATATATGTCCTCTGTGTTTCTCTGCTTAAAGAACCCGTTAACATCAGTGAGATCACAGAGTTGTCCAGTTCTTAGGATGTCGTGGTTGTACCTTCCGTAGTGTTTATATACACGTCTATATAGTAATGTATGTAACTACATATATATTGTTCGTTGTTGGTATGACACTTGAGCTCTTCACGGAAAGAGATCGCGAACCAACCCCTCTACTCCATGTAGAATTAACTTACCCCGGTAACCAATTATAGACTGCATTTGCAAGTGTGATTACTGGTTCTTTTCCTGCGATTCTAGAGTGTATGGGCCGTGCGTCATAGTCATACTCTCTTAGATTGTACCTTTCATCAACGATTTAACGTTTTATGTGAACTGCATACATGAAACTAAATAGGAGTACGTCAGAAGAGTACGATTCAAAGCCACACCTTTGCCATAATTTTAAGAAAAAATGGTGCGCACTTTGAGTCTATGTCATATATCGGCCCAGGAGCCTAGACTGACGAGGGACACGGTGGAAACCACCACCCTTCCCGTGAAAAATAGTGGTTTCTCACTGGAAACCACGCGTAGAACTTTCAAAAAATTCTAAAAATATATAATATGTTGAATGATTGATGTTCTATAATGTAAAATTTTAATATTAAATTTTATATTTTTTTAGAGATCTGAAAAAAAGAAACAGAGAAATGAATACGAACTAATAATAAAAGATCAGTTTTTTCGATAACCGGCAAATGCTTTGCCGCGAATATTAGTAAAGAAGAGTGTTACATAATTTTAGACCCACATGGGGCCATGGCCTGAAGGCTGGATATAAGGAGACTTACACGACTGCAATGGTTTGATCGATCCATTTGCTTGGCCCCGGCCGTGCACCAAGCTCTTGCTTCATCCTTAATGTTGAACAACGAAGAATCATTACTTATGCCGAATTTTTTTCTACCATCCATATACAATTGAATTTGAACTTGTAATTTCCCATGTTTATAGAATTCACCTCAACTACATATGGTATTTTTAAAAGATAATTTTAGAACTTATGCACATGTTTTCTACAGAGTTTTCACCAAAAGAATGATTTTCCTACCTTCCAAATACAACTGAGCTTCTCAGATTTATAGAAGCATAATTGTATCGACTACATTTCTTTTCACGGGGATTTTGACACATGAAAATCCATTAACGATCATTGTCGATTCAGATATAGGACACAAAGCTTTGCTGAATTCCCAAGTACACCCGGAAGTCAGAACAATCCATCATCAATCGATTGAAATCGCTTGGATCACGACGTGACATTTCTCTCATTAATCTGAGATGATATACTGTTGGACTTCAATTCGCATGTTTTCCTTTTCAAAGACAGTGGATTTGCTGCCTACGGTGGTAGCTGCGCACCTATTAGCTGCCGTTAGACATTCGTTGAGATTCGTGCAAGATTAGCTTTCATCATTTCACATTGCCCCTAAAAAGCAGTCTTAGCATTTGTTGCTTTCTGTGTGCATGAGTCACATTGGGCAATGGAGCTGTACGTTGCAGGAGGAGAGAGAGAGCGCGGAGTATGAGGAGATAGTTCCTGTTAGAGAGGTAGAGGCTTGTATCCTTATTTGTGAGATATTGTGTTAGATTTATGCCATGCATTGGTATTTGCATGATGTTCTGTTAGATTAATGCCATCAAATATACAACGTCCTCTGATGCGAAATCCTAGGCTGGGGATGGCATGTTTTGCATTGGCTACAAGTTAACAATACACAATATCATTGGCTACACTAGGCACTAGCAAACTATGTATTTCATCTTAGTATTCCCCTCACGAAGAGACAAAATTAAGCATACACTCATGACAGCCGCATTGCTTTGGCACATCAATTCATAAGGAGGGGCCATGCATCTACGCCTTCGTCGATGTTACTACGTGGACTTCGTTCCGCCTCACAACCCTAACCATTGTGGTAGTAATGGAGCAGACTCGGCTATGTGTCCATCGACGCTCCCGTGTCGACCGGCTCCGCCTCGCAATCCTAACCGATGTGGTAATAATGTAGCAGACTTGGCTATGCCTCCATCGATGCTCCCACGTCGACTTTGGCTCCACCTCATAACCCTAACCGTGATGGTACTAATGTAGCAGACTCGGCTATGCCTCACAATCCTAACTATAGTGGTGGTGATGTAGATTATGTCTGTCTGTATTGAGCCAAACTCCACAGCCAAAATTTTAGGAGTATATTTAACTACACGATTAGTGCACTTTTGCCAATAAAAATGCAATCTCCTAAGCATTATTTATATGTCAATCACTTCATAAAACCATCACAACAGATGTTGAACAAAAACATTCTACAGAATTTAGTGAACCGAATCAATCTTTTTCAAAGATTAAACCAAATCTTAAACTCTAGAAACCATATAACGTGAACAAATCTACACTTGAACTGTTTGGATTAGAAACCCAGAAAAAATTCTGATAGACATTCAAGAAGAGAATCATCAGCCACTTCCTTTCCAAATGATTCACCATTCAATTCTCTCGTATTGGATATGTTTTCTTTTCCATTTATTTGCACTAATATATGCACATCGTTTGTTGCTAATAAGATTCTCCTGCTGCCACGTGGCATTCGTGCAGTGTAAATAGGTAACAGGATATACTAATCGGTACAAAACCCATTATTTTGAGTTAGTTGGCGTGCGTCACTCACACGTATAAACCGTACGCAGGTAACACGCATCCATCCATGCTCGTGTGATCGTGATACTGTTTCTTCTTGTACTGCAGAGCGTGCGTTTCCTTTCCTACTTGCTGCGCACGCGGTGGTTTATAACATATCACTTACCTAATTAAGGCGACCCCCTAATTATAGTACTCAAATTATTAACCATCACGCTAATGAAGGAATTGAAGATATCCACCATGCCTCCCGCGCTAGCTAATTCATTCATCACGTGGTGGCTTTTAGTTCTCCTCTGCATTTCGTAACCAACACACGCATACACGTATGCAGCGCACGGCCGGCAATGGCAGCAACGTGATTTGTTTTCTCGCGTTGCGCGCGCCGCGTGCACGTACGAGTGAATGGTTGACCCTCACCAGCCGCGCGAAAGAAGGAGGTGCAAATCGCAGCTGACTTCTTAAACACCACCCTCGCTCTCTTTTTCCTTTTCTTGATGCGCTTGTAGATTTGTAGTACTTTGTACACGTCTTGTTTGATTTCCTGATTGTTTTTTTTTAATCCCTTGTATTTAGTCCTGCATTTAGATGTATCTATAACTGGGTCTACCTATTATTACATAGTTAAAGCAAGATAAAAATGATCTTCCATTTAGGTTACGTGGCCCTCCGCCACCAAACACTCTAAATAAAGGGTTTTTTTTTCTCAAAATGTGGTACGTGGATAAAGAATTTCATTCAAGAAAGGAGCATAAGTATTAAAATCAATGATGATGTCGATCGTTTTTTCTGACCTTAAAGGGATCATGGTAAGAGATCATATGTTCCTGGTCTTGTTTAATATCATGGTTGATATATTCGTAATTATCATTGCACGTGCCAAAGAGATTGGTCAAATTAGCGAGATGGTCCCTCATTTAATTGAGATGGTGTTTCCATCATACATGTAATATGCTGACAACATGATCTCATTCATAGATCCCGATTTTGAACAGGCCATAAACGTTGAAATTGCTTACCTACGGTTTTGGGTAAGGAGAAAAAAGAGCTATACATCTGTTTGGTCAAACTATAAAGGTGCATATCAATCTCATATACACTAAAATTATCACGGTTGTATTATCATATTCTCACTCAATTCGAAGTTGTATAGCAATCGGAAATGAAGTTCGCATCTTAAGGATATGTCCATTATGTAAAACTATATAGTATTATGTAAAACTCTATGACTAATGGACATATCCCTAGGCGCGAATTTCATTTCCGCTTTCCATGGAGTAGCAACTTGTATAGAACTTAACACACATTGGAGCTATGCATGACTTTGAAACTTTGATGATTATTTTGCAAAAACAAGAGTATATTTTTAGTCCTTCAACTATGAACCGAATCTAGTTTTGGTATCTGAATTCTAAAATCAGATAACCTTAACCCCCAACTTTTAAAATTGGATAAATTGGACCCCTCACCCCACTCAAAGCAGTTTTGCCGATGACGTGGTGGTGATTTTACACACGTGGGAGCCAAGTCAGCACAAAGAGGGGAACCATTTACTTAAAAATTAAAAAAAAATGAAAATGTATCATATTTGGAAAAAATATCTGAAAAAAGAAAAATTCATAAGTATTCTAGAAAAACCATGGAATTGGAGAAAACACACAAATATTTTTGAACATTCATAAAAATCACCATATTTCATGATTTATCATGAATCTTCCTAACTTATTTGTGAGTTTTCTTGAAATTCTTGGTTTTTCTTGAAATAAATATGATTTCGGCCTTTTTCTAATTTTTTAATTTATTTTCCATGTGTAACATTTTTGAATTTGTTTAGAAAAAATCTTCAAGTTTGCTAAAACTTTTTCCTAATTTTTAAAGATAATTGTTCAGATTTTTCCTTATCTGTTCTGGTTGTTTGTGCTGACTAGGCTACCGTATGTGTGAAACCACCGTCACGTTATCGGTCAAACAATTTTGGGTGCGACCAAATCTTTCCGGTTTAGAAAGTTAAGAGTCAAAATTTTCTAGTATTGGAGTTTTGAAGTTTAGAGACCAAACAAGATTTGCCAATAATTAAGGGATCAAAAGAGAACTTTTTCCTTTTGCAAAATCCATATCCACTTCACAAACTCGAATGTAAAACAACTACTGCTAGTATTTGGAGCACATAGCAAATATTGTTGGGATTGGCAGTGGGATAATTTCTCCCTAACGATTCATTAAGAGCTAGAGAGCGAATACAATGTTCAGATTATAAGGATAGAATGTAGGTTTCTTTCTTAAATTGATTGAACAGCAGAAATCCATTTTTAACAGCACAAATACCCTCTCAAAGTACAGCAAAACACCTGCAAAAATATGTCAAAACCGTAGAGGTCTTGGTGCATTCACCTATAATTCGTGGTCGTTTTGGATTTGTAAATTTCAAGTCTTATTTGGCTTGGTTCGTACTCATCATCGCAATAATTTGGACAAAGGATGGTGGTAAACTACACCTCCACACGAGCCTGCACGAGATACTAACCCATCGAAATTAATGCCCCTGGGTGCCATGTGCATGTTAAAACGCTTTCTAGAAATCTAATCCATCTCCTTTTGAAGGTAAACGGTAACACGTAGTCCCTTTTCTCCGCCCTCTTTGCACTGCAAAGTTAGATCGATTCGTGTGGCGATCCAGGCACCACATGAGCTGACATGGTTAGGAATCACTGTCGAGAAAACAGAGATCAAATAAAGGTTCTGTTTTTATTTGATGGGCACATCCGAATTCCGGAATGAGGCCTGGCAAGTCTATGTTGCTTTTGAGAGAGGAAAAACTCACAAGCATTTTCTTTTTCCTGAGGGACGATTTGTTCCAATCCTATTTGATGCTTCCTGTAGCGCGACAGATCGGGAAAGTGTAATAAAGTTGTACATGGACTTGATGTTTCATTTGTTATGCGTTTGCTCAATGTGAGATATCTAAGATGTTTTCTTATAGTAACCTACACGTTGGTTTAATACTACATGTTGGTTTAATACTTCAGTCGAAATCTCAATCGATCTCTAAGATATTTTCTTATAGTATTGAATTTTAAGATATTTACCCCATTTAGTTTTGAGCTGAACTAGCTAGCTAATCTCATACTCATCAGCATTTACGTGCATTTTAGTCATAACTTAATTTGTTCCATCCTCACTTTGAGTTTGAGCTTGCTTAGTTTTCATAACCAGTTTGACTTTGACCGGGCAGGACGATTTAGTGTGCTTTGGCTAGTTTCTCTCTTTTGGTAACAACAATGCCAAGGTTGTCATGAACAGAAAAATACAGCACCGATCCTCACAGGAAATACTAGTATCAAAATACAAAAAACCAAGTCATCTCCTTTAGCACACAAATTAAATATACTCAAAACAGAAGCACATCAGTATCGCATTTTCCAACTTTAGAATTAAACATTAATTGAGTACATATACTAGCTACTAATATGTTGCCAAAAAAGGAATAAGAAAAGAGAAGAAAATCAGAATAGGCGATCACGTACCAATCTCTTGCTTCTGTGAGTCAACGGTCAGCGAGACGACATGTCATCCGACGGAAGTCGAAGGAGGGAACGCCTCAACGCGGCCGGCCGAGAAGCACAAGAGGAAACCGTCCGTGTATTCGGCACGGTAGGTAAGTAAAAGCTAAGCCACGGTCATCTCTCCACACCCATACGCCCTCCTCCTCCTCCTCCTCCTCCTCCTCCTCGTCTTCCTACTACATATACTCCTCGTGGCCTCTCTCCATCGATCCAACCCACACTCGCAGACTCACATCTGATCAATTGATTAAGCTTGCTTGCTTCTGTCGATCGATCTCTCTCCACTGCTAGCTGCAGCAACGTGCATATATACAGATTCTTGGCACGTAATTAATTCGGAGCTAGCTAGCTGCAGCGCACGCAGACGCAGGTGTGATCGGTCGGTCGAGTTGCATGGTAGCAGGCGCACGCCGGAGCTGGCCATGACGAGGAAGTCGTCCAAGAAGCATCACCGGTGCGCGTGGTTCTCCCTCTTCGGCACCTGCCTCGGCAGCGGCGGCGGCGGCGGCGGCGGCCCGCGGACAGGGACCGGGAGCGGCGGCGGCAGCAAGGTCCGCCCTGGCCCGAGGAAGCACGTGGTGTCATCGGACTCGGCTGCGGCGCTCGGGCAGCGGCTGTCGTTCACGGACGTGATGAGCGCGGCGTCGGACCAGGAGCTGTCGGTGTCGCTGGTGGGCTCCAACCTGCACGTGTTCACGGTGGGGGAGCTCAAGGCGGCGACGAAAGGGTTCCTCGACAGCAACTTCCTCGGCGAGGGCGGGTTCGGCCCCGTCTACAAGGGCGCCGTCGACGACAAGGCCAAGCCGGGGCTCAAGGCGCAGGCCATCGCCGTCAAGCTCTGGGACCCCGAGGGCACACAGGGACACAAGGAGTGGCTCTCCGAGGTCATCTTCCTCGGCCAGCTCCGCCACACCAACCTCGTCAAGCTCATCGGGTACTGCTCCGAGGAGGAGCACAGGCTGCTCGTGTACGAGTACATGGCCAAGGGCAGCCTCGAGAACCATCTCTTCAAAAGTAAGCTACTGTTACTAATTCAGATATATGGCTTGTTGTTACTTAATCTCGTCACAACATCATTAATTGCTAGCTAGGTTGTTGACAGTTGAACTAACTTAAATGCTGTAAGTAATAGGTAAAGAAATATTACTCCTTTCGTTCCAAAATTTAAGACGTATTTTAATTTGTTAAAATAAAATTTTAATCAATAATTACTCTATTAATACACTTTACATTTTGAAACGGAAAAAACTACTAGAAGATTGTTGTGAAACTATATGTGCACAATATATATTTTTTTTTCTAGCAGTAGCCACAACTGCTCCAGAATTCGTGTTATAATAAAGTACTGGATCGATCGAGTAGAATAACATCAAACGTAGAATGAAGGTCCGGCATTTAGTAAGACCAACATCTTGATTGCTTCATTACGTGAGAGATTAATTTGTTCTCGATCGACCAACGTGTGCAGCATGCCGCAGTAAAAAAAAATAGAAAGAACGTACAGCTTTGTACAGACTACAGACATGCTGAGTCCATGTCAGCATCGATCGCTTCGTCATCAGTTCATCGATCACAGCTAGCTGCTACTAGCCAGCCGCTGACTAGACTTAAGGTAGTTAGTTGCATTGCACTGCCGCTTTTTTTGACACTCCTGCCATGTGTACATGTATTCCCAGTCCTAGCTAGCTAGGTGCTACCCAGCCAGAGCTAGTTGCTTTCAACAATCAAATTTATTGACTAATGAACCAAAGAAAACAAACTCGGCTCTGGAACAGATATATGCCATGCATTTCCTGTGGGCGGATGAGAATTGAGATAATAATCAATAGAAGAAATATATAGGCCCGGCCAGTTGTTGAAGTAGGCTATACATTTGTGTCCTAGTTCCAGCTGTGTTCTGATCCAACTCGCACATCACAGTTCAAGACTTGGACCAAATTTAAAAAAATTATAACTAGTGTATATAGTACTCCATCCCATGTCGTTTTATTCATGTTTGACCTTTAATATATAAGAACTTACCAATATATATAATATTAATTTTGATATTACTAGATTCGTCATGATATACTTTTAAAATGTATATTTAGTTTTATTTAAAAAAATATATTTTTACAAAAAATAGTGGTCAAAGTACCATCTTAAATATTGTATCAATATTTAAAATAATATATATTGTGACACAGAGGCTGTAGTATGTTAATGATTGGGTGCCTCGGTTAAAAGATTAGGCACACGTTGACTCTGATCACGACGTGATAACGTCGGTGCTTTAGACCTAACTTTGCATATACAAGCGGATCAATTTTTTATCGTTCGTTGTCCCGATAATGTGAGCTGACTTCGGTAAGATATACATACATATATAAATTACCCACTAAAGTTTTCTTTCATCATCTCTGGCAGAGTTTCCTCCGGTTCTGTCGTGGTCAACCCGGCTGAACATCGCGGTGGGCGCAGCCAAGGGTCTCGCCTTCCTTCACGACGCGGAGAAGCCCGTCATCTATCGCGACTTCAAGACATCCAACATCTTATTGGACCCGGTAATTTAATTCATTTGTACGCAAACTTATGTCCAATCTTTATTGAAAAAGCAAATATTTATCACCCTAAAAAAAAATGGAACATCTGTCGAATTGTATGTCCAGATTATCGGTGGTCTTTGCCATACTACTTAATTTCCACCCCGGTTTTCTGCGTTGACTTCACACTAATGAAATGAGCTCATCATGCGTGCGTCAAAAATTTGAAAACCTACAGATTGGTACGTAGTAGGTGTTTGACTTGTTGAACACATATAGATTGACAAGTAGGTAGTACCTTAATTACTAGCGTGACTCTTACTACTTTTCTAAACGACTTATCAACAGAAGAAGAGTAGGTGAAGAAACAAAGAACGAATATTCATCTAGCTGGTTTGCGCTTTTTATTAGTCAAAAATAGTCTTTTTGACGATCAAAGCTGTACCAAAATATGTAAATGTTAAAGTGCAGACAGAACGGGCTGCAGTCCAATAAAATTTCAGACATACCGACTTTTGTTTAGGCCGTAGTGGAGATAACTGACAAATTCATAGACTCGGCCCAATGAGTGAACGGTACAAAGTTGGTGCCTGTGGCGATGCTAAATGACTAAATTTTGCTCTCATGGATCTCCAGGACTACAAGGCGAAGCTCTCCGACTTCGGGCTCGCCAAGGACGGGCCGGAGGGCGACGACACCCATGTCTCGACGCGTGTCATGGGCACCCATGGTTACGCCGCGCCAGAGTACATCCTAACTGGTAATCATATAGTATAAGCTCGGTCCTAAATATCTCTACTACTTGAATGTCAGTAGTACTGTTTTACTAGTTTTCTAACAGCCTACGTCATTTTGATTTCTAGGTCACCTCACGGCGAAGAGCGACGTCTACAGCTTCGGAGTTGTTCTCCTGGAGATTCTCTCCGGAAGACGGGCCGTGGACAAGACCAGACCAAGCAGAGAGCATCACCTAGTGGAGCACATGCGGTCATGGCTCAAGGACCCGCAGAAGCTAGGCCGGATCATGGACCCGGCGCTAGAGGGACGGTACTCTGCCAAAGGGGCTCATAGGGCGGCCCTAGTGGCGTACCAGTGTCTAAGTAGCAGCCCAAAGAGCAGGCCAGACATGTCCAAGGTTGTGGAAGACCTAGAGCCCCTCCTAAGCATCATGGATGATGTGCCCAATGAGTCGGTGATGTTCGTGGCTTCACAAGATGACACAAGAAAAGAGAGGACAACAAGAAGAAGAAACGGTGAGAGGGAGAGCAGTAATGGCAGTCATAGGCATAAAGCCAGGTCTCCAAAAAAGACCGTCCGGAGGCGCGGCACGGGCCAAACAGAAGAGTTTTGGGAGTGGAACTTGCCTGGAGAAGGGAAAGTCTAGTGTAATATCTCTCTCTCTCTCTCTCTATGTGTACGTGTGAAATGTGGATGTAAATGCTGATGGTGGTACACTGACTTTGATCAGGGGGGTCAGGATTGCACCCACTGTCTCTAGTTCCTTGTTTCTTTCAGTCGCTATTGGCTTGGCTTCTTTTTACTGCATCCTTTTTTTACAGTGAGATCCAAAGCAAAGTACATGTACAGTCCATGATGTGATTGCACAATTGCACTTGTTTTTGTTGTTGCCGTAGACGATGGAGAGCGGCAGGGAAGCTTTTTAGGCGGTGCGGGACAAAGGCCACATCAGTGATGCAGGTGGCCACTTGGTTCTTTGCACTTCAATTAACATGGGCGTGTAGTCCAATTAACTGGGCCCAAGTCCTAAAGGCAGCGAACTGAGAAAAGACAAGAATTTCCTAGGTTGTAAAATTTGATCAAATTGCACTACTTGACCTCTGCAGAGTTATATCCATCTTCCATCGTTTCTATTTTCACTTTTGAAAATAATATGTTTAAATTATCCTCCGGTTCATATTAATACCTCACGGATAAAAATACATGTGCATAAGCACCGAGCTTTGACATTGAAGATGCAACATGCACGAATAACATGATTCCGTCAAGTCGACGAACGCACTGGACTTCGTAATCTTGCACGCCAAACACTAAGAATATCATGATTTAGAAGTAGATATCGATGATCTCTTTTGATGTATATATAGGATCTATGTCTCTGTAAAGATGTTATTGGTAGAAGTAGATGTCGATGATCTCCTTTGAAGTATAGGATCTATATCTCCGCAAAGATGTTGTTGGTTAAAAGAAAATCAAAGAAGATTTATTGTAACTTATTTTGGTGTTGATCTCTAGCGTAGTTGTCACTGTCATTGTCCAAGCGAGTGCAATAAAACCCATTACGGGTAAAAAGAATCCGGTAGAGACACTACCCCAAAAACGACATTCTCAGCCGGTTAAAAAGGGCTATTAGAGCTGGTTTCTGATCCGACTGTACGCAAGGGGCAGTGATAATTTATTTTGAATCGACTGTAAAAATAACTATCTCAGTCGGGTGAGAATACAAAACCGACTGCAAAAGCAATAATCTCAGTCGGGTGAATTTACAATCTCAGTCGGGTTAGACCACTGAACTGGCTGGGATATTGCCTAAATTTTTTTTAAAAAAGCATCCGACGGCGAGGGTGCCCATTCTTCCGGAAGCTGGCCCCGCCCAGGCTTGCCGCTGTGGAAGCCACGGCTCTACTTCTACAAGAGCTCGAAATCAACCATCGCAACCAAACAATCATCAACACAACCACAGCAACAAATCCTAGAAATCCTAGAGCGGCAGCATTGTTGATGGATCCATATCCGCCGCGGGCGTCATGGACATAGCCTCCAATGTCAACATCCTCGGATGCTTCCCTTGCAACAATACATATAAGGAAAACCAACTCTCGATCAATAGAGGTAATGAACGAAAAAAGAAATCTAACAGATCCTTCACGAAGGAAAAAGGGAAGACGAACCTGGCTCATGGCCATTAGTTGAGTCCTCGGCAACGACGTCCTTGAGGTTGAGAAGGAGCCGTGGACAGGATGGTGGCGACGGATGTAGAGGAGAGGGTCAGCGGATCTAAAGGAGAGAAAGAAGAGCGGCGACGGTGAGGAGGGGAGGGAGATGGATAGCGGTGAGGAGGGGAGGGAGAGGGTTACCACAAGAGGAGGAGCGTAGGGTGGACCTGGCGGTGATGGCGGAGGAGGAGCTCGTCCAGGAGGTCCTCAACCTTGGCGTCCATCGGAGTGGGCAGATCAAGGAGCGGGCCGCGTCGAGTTTGGTGGCATGGTCGTTGACCTGCAATACAGAGAGAAAATGTTGCAATACAGAGAGAAAACGTTGCATAAACAACTCCTCCACCCACCTCAGCCTGGTACTCGAACATCTCGCCGGCCGTCTCCTCCTCGTCGGCGGGCTTCTCGGCGATGGCGGCGTCGCACCTCACCCCGACCATCCTCGCCCTCCCCTTCCTCCCGACGTCCCACCTCACAGCTCTAGCGCACCTCGCCGCGCACCTCCCCTGCGGCACGAGCGCGCCCCGTGACGGGCTCGGCCGCAGCGCCGCCACCGACGAGGCCCCCAAGCTCCTGCTCAGCGCCGGCGCCATGAGAAAGGCGGTACTGGGAGGGAGATGGGGGTGGCGGCGATGGATGAGTTTGCTGGGAGGGAGATGGGGGTGGCGGCGACTGAGATGCGGGCGGAGACGGGGATCGAGAGGCCCTAGGGTTGGAATCGGTTATACGCAGGCCGACGCCGATGTTGGGCTGGGCTGAAAAATCTCACTGAAAAATCTCAGTCGGTTTTCAGGAATAACCGGCTGAGTATATCAAAATATCTTAGTCGGTTTTAGGAATAACCGACTGAGTATATTAAATTATCTCGGCCAATTTTACTGATACAACCGGCTTTAATTTATCACAGTCGGTTTTTCACACTGAACCGGCTGAGGTTGGATATTATCTCAGCCGGTTCATTCTTTTCAGTCGGTTTTTGCACACCAACCGGCTGAGATTGGATATTATCTCAGCCGGTTCATTCTTTTCAGTCGGTTTTTGCACACCAACCGGCTAAGACTTGAGTTTTACTGTCGGTTTTGCTTGCACCGGCTGAGATCTGGGGTCTAGAAAACCCTCTTTTGTAGTAGTGAGAACTTGGCAGGGAAGAAAAAACTAGAACAACTACTTGATCTAGGAATAAAAACTAAATAATCTAAAGTTACTCTGAAAATCATTGGTACCCACCAACTGAACGACGATGATAATGCTAGAGAAGAGTTGAGAGGGACCAAGAATGGAACAATAGAGTTGTTTTCCTTTGACAATTAAGGTTTAATCCTCGATTGAGCCTGAGCTCATTTTGTTAAATATATAGTTAGTTAATGCCATCTTTAATTTCAAAGCCATAACCATAACTTTTACTATCGTCGTTGTCGAAACAATATAGAAGTGAAGGTGTCGATAGCTCGTTGGCTACGTTACAAATTTAATGGGCCGTGTATGGCGTCCTTATTAGAAGATTGTCGTGCACTTGACCATTTAGGACATGTCGATGTTTTTTTAATAGGTTTGGCCGCCTCTTGGGGCATAGACTATTCCTATGTTGAGAGAGGAGCCTCATATAGGACTCGACTAGTGACTTGGGCCGTCGTGAACTTTTCAAGGTCGCCCCTAGAGCACCCCGTGTGGGACTTGGAGCTCTAGGCCGGCCTCTTCTCTTGAAGTTTTCCATTTATAAGAAGGTTTTACAAGTCCCTCATGGGGTTTATATAAGCAAGAGTCCCATGACAAATGATCAAGAATATTCTTGGAGGGAGAGGAAAAGAGGGGTATAATTGTAAAGGTTGGTCCATGAGTCCATGGTGGATTAGAAAAGGGGAGAGGTGCATAGTCCATGGTGGACTAACCTCTTATATGCACCTTCTAATGCCCTTGACTTGCTTTGACTTGCTCTAACCGGCTAATTGTTAGTTGACTTTGTTTCACATAGACGCTATGTAGGATATAATGGAGCGGCCTATGTAAGGATTATTACTTCCCTAACACTAAATTGCCTTGCCTCTTTAGGCTATGCCGTATAAATTTGGCTACCAGTCAAGTAGCCACTGATCTGGACCAATTATTAGCTAAAGTTGTCAAATTTAGCATTGCCAAAACATTGGCTCCATATTTGGGGCTGCAAATTAACCGAACAGTCAAATATTGTCCTATTTCTTGTCTATCAAGCTAGGTCGGCTCTCTTGTGTGATTTTACCACAATAAGTGATAACCTTATTGGTGACTTATTGCAAAGTTCACTATGATGCCATGGGTAGTTCGAAATTCGTACCCAAAATTTGAAAAGACCAGGTGAGGCACATAGTTAATTTTCAAAATCAAGTCTGGATATTTTATTTTTGAACTTCTTCCATGTCACAATATATGTTGTTTTGGATATTTACACAGTCTATAAAGTTATTTTGATAATAAATTACTATAGAAATATGTTCCTCCAAACAAAAATAGGTATATATATTTCATGATAGATTTAATATTATTAATTTAATGTTGTAGATGCAGATTATGTTATATTAGTGATTAAATTTTAAAATGTTTGGTTATCGAAGATTTAAAATATATATATTGTGACAGCGATGAAGTATTCGAGAATGATAACGGGTTACCTGTCGGAGCCTGATTCAACGATATAGCCCGTCGTCATTGGTTCCCACCAGTTTTGAAGCTTGAAATATGTTCCTTTCCCTCTCAAACTATACAGGGTGAGTCTCTTCTGTGAAACATGTGTTGGATCCCCTCTGAAATAACTGAAGCTTGACACAAATTCGCCGACACTTGTCCTGATTTAGTTCCATTTCAAAAAAAAATTGTTAAACAAGTTCCAAACATGTATCCGAACGGCGAAGTGGATATCCTACTTGAAATATCATGTGAAGGGTTAAACAATACTATAGAATTCCTTCCTCGGATGAGAAAGGAGATCCGGCTGATGCGAGGTGCGAGTGGCGGGAACTAGTCGCGTGTAGGTACGTGCAGAGGGAGAGAGAGAGATATGCATGCAGAGGCCAGGCCACGCATGTATGCTCGGCTTAATCGGTCGCAATAATGGACGAGTCGACAGGCATGCAGCTAGCTAGCTGCAGCTACCTCTGCTATTAATGTACTACGTACATATTCGCGTATAACTGTACATATGTTTCGCCCATGCATGCATGATGATGGTGATGCAGCCTGCCGCTTCTGCTGCCGCCGGCCGGCCGGCCGGTAGCACGTATTGACAGTAGCCGGTAGCCCGGCCCAGAACCTCGATCACGAGCGTAGGTAGGGCGTAGCGTAGCCGGCGAGGCGGGGTGGGTTCGTACTTACGTGCGTACTAGATTCGGCTCGCGTGTTCCGTCGCTTTTGGCGTATGTGCTGAGCGCCCACTCGTCGGAATGCCTCTACAGTGGTGAAGCTGCAGCTATGGTTGTCTGCTGTGCCGAGAGAGCGCACGAGAGAAAAGATGAGAAAAGGTGCTTCGGTAGCCTACGGTTTCCGTCATTTATGTTTCAGGATAGGTCGGCACGTCTAAGCGAGATTCAAAACTGAATGTCGAATTTGAAAGCTGATACTTCATGTTACAGAAGAGTTAGCATCAGGTTTCTTGTTTCCAAAAAAGGTTGCAAAAAACCGAACATCATGTTTTTGATAGTTCCAACAAAAGACAAAAAACTGAAAAGAAACCCTGCGCCCATATGGGCAATATCAAACCGTCATTGATTTTGACTCAAATGGAGGCTAGGCATGCTATACTTTCTATGGAAAAAAAGAAAGGGATTGTGTCAAGGAAAGAGGACACGTGAGAACGTACCGAACTGGTCAATAATATGTTCATGTGACACAATTGGAGGAGGACCCCGGTCAGGCGGTCACCGTGAGCGTGCACGTGTCAGATGGATGGAGCCAGCGCTATATTGATCATTAAAGCATCTCCGATCACATACTCCTACTATTAAAGCTTGTCAAAGAGAATGGTTAGTATATAATTGTTCATCCAAAACACATTAGGTTACAACACTTCCATTAATAAATATTTAAGACAATTATTCTAATTTAACCGCTTCGGATGAGGACTTTGGAGCAACAACTTTGGATAGGTGAAATCATCCAAGGCAATGATTCAACAGTACCTGCCTTGGACATGTATCTGAGACGATTGGCTAGTAACAACCTCATCGGATAATTCTTATATCTGAGGTGGGTATATATTTACCACCGCCTCCAACTTGGACGACCACATCGAGACGGTGCTAAATATATAACCATCTCCCTATAACCCATATCCGAGATGGGTAACTGGGTCTAACCGCCACCAATATTCTGCACAATATGTAATGCACTACACAAGCAGAAAGACCGGCACTACCAAATTTGTTTTAAATGTGGCGAATTGCTAGTGAAGTTTTGAGCGATTTGGTGGCGTTTTTTAGGGGAGAAGCTAGATTTGGAAGAGTGGTTGGAGAAATTAATGCCTTGTTGATTAACAAAGTTAGTGGTTTGTTTTACAAGCATTTTATCCAATAATTTGTGATTTTGGTTTGTTATGTGGGCATTGAGAATATTGATTATATGACCATAATTAGATGCATGGAGATGATTGATTCAATGTATATTTGAATGTGTTGTATAAATAGAGATTGTTTGTTAAGGTTTGTACAATTTTAAATGAATTTTGTGGCTAAAATACAAAAAATAAAAATTATGGCTTTATGTTTCTGACTTAAAATGCAAGAAATGCTACTTTTGTAATAGAAGAGAGCACTACTCTCATGTCACATAGTCAATGCATTTTATATTTACAACTTTAAATAAAACTTTTTTATGCCTTTCTTAGCTACCGAGACGGACATGTTGAGAGAGGAGAGAGCAGACACATTAGTTCAAGCGTGGATTGTGGTAGCGTAAGAATTTTTGAGCTCTCGTATATCGAGTTCCAATTGTTAAGAGAGGTTTCAAGGAGGGGTATTCACATTGGATGAAGCATGGTGAAAATGAAGCTATAGTCGCAGATGATGACATCATAGCTGACAAAGAAGCAATCGATATGCTGTTTGATATCGATCATGATTCAGACGATCAGACGTCTGATGATGCCGACTCGATGCCAAATCTGGAATAGATGTTGCGTGATTTTGAAGGGCATGAAACTGACAGAGAGTACCAACAATTTCTAGGCTTGATGGGGGCCTCGGAGAAACCATTGTTCCCGCGATGCAAGGCAAAGTTCACATTGTTATATGGCGTGCTTGAACTATTGGAGTTGAAAGCGAGCAATAGCTGGTCCGGCAAGAGCTTCAACGAGTTGTTGGGCCTCCTAGGCGACATGCTTCTGGAGGGGAAGGAGTTACTCATAAACACATGCAGAACCAAGAAGGTGCTTTGTCACTTGGGACTGGAAGTTGAAAAGATACATGCATGTCAGAACGACTGTATCATGTACTAAAAAGAGTTTGCAAACGTGAACTCATGTCTAGAGTGCAAGGCCTCTCGGTACAAGGGTAAGATTGGACCAGATGGAGTCGAGGAATGCATCAAGGTCACGAAGGAAATTCTTGCCAAGGTTGCGAACCTTAAGGAGGCAAAACTGTTTCGCTGGCATGCTGAGGAGTGGAAGACATCTAATGGAAAGCTAAGAGACCCAGCTGATGATATTCAGTGGAGAAACTTCGACGGGAAGAATCCTCTGTTCACTGCGGAAACTATAGGAAAAAAGGTTTGCGTGGAGAACGAATGAAATAAATCTATTTGGTAACATGAGCAACCGACACAGCATTTGACCCATGCTTCTTAGCACAACCTACCTCCTTAGCTTTGTATAACGTTATATGTGGTTTTAGACACAATAACTCTAACACTTCCTCCGATTACAAATATAAGTAGTTTTACAATCTCATATAGTCTAACTTTTTAAATTTGACTATTAATATGAAATTTTTTACAAAAATAAATTGATGCTACTAGGTTTATCATGAAATATATTTTGTAATATATAAATATTTTAACAACATATTTTTGAAGAATTTTATGGTCAAAGTCTCACTTTAGAGATCGTGTCAATACCTAAAACTACTTACATTTCAGATTGGAGGAATTAGTTTTTTTCCTTATGAATTTTGTGTTTTAAGGTCTTGATCTTGGTTTCTTAGTGACAAGCACACTTCAATTATCAATTTTCTAGTATTTTGTGTCTTAGCTTGAGCACTTGTTTGTGACCTATGCCGGTGACAACTCTCTTTCTCTCTCTCTCTCCCCTCTCCCTTTCTTTTCCACGTCAAGGGCATTCTTATGCGAAAAGAATTTAGTAAAAAGTGACGTCGACTAATGTAGAAGTTATTATATGCGGTTGCAAAAGTAACGTTTGAGGATATACTGTGCCACTACACATAACTAGCAAGTAAGTACGGGCAATGCCCGTCATAACAATATCACATAGCCCTTTGCTTTTTAAGGGAAATAATATGCAGTGATAAGTTAGTTAATTCACACATTCTACTACTCCCTCTATTCCATAATACTTGTCATCCTGGTGTTTTATACTTCCACCAAGAACTCATTAAAAGGACTAAACTACCCTCAACCAATTTATTAATTAGCCTAATCAATGTACTATTGCATTCCCTAGAATCATGCATGCATGTTATATGCAACCAATATTGTGGTTACTTATGCTTGGGAAAAGTAAATCATAATAGCACGACATTAATGAGGGGAGGGGTATAGAGAGAAAAAATGATGAAAACTCATCTTGGGATAGTAGGATGACATGTATTGTGGAACAAAATTTAAAAGTCAGGATGACAAGTACTGTGGAACGGAGAGGGTATTGAATTCTTTGCAGTGACTGGTTGTACCTCACGCAATGCCTCGATAAAGTTTGTGGCTGTTAGCGCCTTGCTCTATGCTCCAATAAAACCAATGGTTGCCGTGACCGACGAGTGCTTCCTTTTTTATACCGAGTGAGGTGAAGCGGAGCTTCTGTATGGTTGCATTGACGAGTTGGAGCTGTTAGGGGAGAAATAGAATTTGAAAGACAAGGTTGTAAATGGTAATTAGTATGGTATCATTCAGGAATTAAATGTACAATTAAGACATAACTTTCTTTTCTACATTCAACTTAAATTTTAAACCGTTAGATCAGATTGGATGGCGAAAACAATTTGTGTCAAACCATAACTCGTACATTTGTAAATAGTATAGATGTAACATACATGGGCTACTCTAGAAGTTAACCACCACACATAATGTAACACAAAATGCGCAACTCTAAAAGCTTGATAGTCCATTTGTTGCCATTATTGATTGTTCTGCCGCCATGTCCTCTTTTGTGTCCCTTCCAACTCATCTTCCTCTTTTCGACTGCCGCCATGTCTTCTTTTGTATCCCTTCCAATTCATCTTCCTCCTTCCGACCGGGCATGCTTGAATGCTTGATCTCTACCACTACCATCCCCGGTAAATCCACAACCCTCCCCGCCCCCCGATGGGCCTCCATATCTCAAAAAATCGTCCATGGTAAGTGACAAGGACAAAGAGGGAGATAGGGAACTATATGATGCTAGGAAGGAGGGTTGTAGCTAGAGTCATGTGACATCACATGGTAGACATAGAAAGAGCAGCGGCGGGCTTGCCAAAGTAGAGGTGGAGGAAATAAAGCGTGCATTTGGTGACAATTGGATACATTGAAGGAGATGAAGCAACAATGAGCGCCTATCGTGACAATAATACAGGAGCAGGTGTAGCAGTGAGAGCGAAATGGGGGCATGAGATGTCCTAGGGTGAAGGAACTAGATGAAACCATTTTGGTGAAAGAAGTAGAATAGAGAGAAGAGAATGAGTGCCATGGAGCGCTGACATGTGGGCCAGCTTGCTAGCGGGCCCACATGTCAACCACCCACGTCAGGGAGCAATACTACAGAGAAGCCTCACGGTATGATAAGGGCGCGTTCGGAACTCCTCCAGCGCCGCGCTCCGCCAACTCCCCGCGCCGAGCCCCGCCGAACGCCCCAACTCCGCCGAGCCCGCTCCGCGAAGCGGAGCCCTCCTCCCGTGCAAATCGGCGAAGCGGCCGAAACCGAGCTTCTCGTCTCAGCGCCGCGCAGAGTTCGGCGAAATTACCCGCCATGCCACCGCTAAGTCGCCGCGCTTACCGGTTCACCCCACGGGATTCCCCAACTCGCAAACCCTAGCGAGCTCGCCGCCGCCCCTCCGCCCCGCCGCCACCCCGCCACCCCGCCGCCGGCAGTCAGTCCCGCTCCCCGCTGACCTCACGCCGGTCGTCCCGCGTACCCTTCCCCTCCCTCTGCTCCTCGCGCTGCCCCGCCGTCGCCCTCCCCGAAGTCACCGCCGCTGCCCAGCCGTCGCCCCTCCTCGCCCCGAGCTCGCCGACGTCGCCAGTCCGCCCAAGCTCACCGTCGTCGCCAGTCCGCCCAAGCTCACAGCCATCGGTTCTCCCCGAGCCCACTCCTTTCAGCCCGTCCTCCCTCCTCCTCCGAAATGGGCCCATGTAGCGAGGGAGAAGCTGGACCTGGCCTCCCGAACGACCGGAGCTTCTCGTGTGAAGCCGGCGCGCGGCGCGCGGCGCGCGGCGCTGGAGCTGCGGATTTGGTGAAGCTGGAGGAGTTCCGAACGGGGCCTAAGAGGGAGGAAGAGGGTGAAGAAGGAATAAATGAAAGATAAAAAGGGTCAAAATGGTCAACAATAATGCAAAAGATGAACTGTCCTACTTCTGGAGTAGCGAAAGATAAGAGATTAAATCACGTGTAGTGGCATAACCAATTATCCCTTAAATACACACGCTAAAGTTAAAAGTAAGATACTAGGTACTTGAGTTGGATTGGACCAAGCTCGAGCTAGCCTAGTCAAGCTTGGATGCCAACCTAGGCTCAGGCTACAAAGTGGAGAGTCTAAATCCGAACGTGCGTTGGACCGAGGATCAACGGCCCAGGCTCGTGAGCTCCTTCTCCGTTAGATCCACGTCGAGGGCCTCACTGGACGGCTCAGATCCGTCGGTGCAATGCGAGTCTCTCCGGGGGGTCCGTCCACCATAGTTTATCTGTCTCTGGATCCGGCCCCGACAGTCTTTCAAGCCCCCATCCTCTCTCTCCTCTGCCACCACTTCCCAGCTCCATCTCTCTCTCTCGCTCTTCCTCTCGTCCACTCGCAATAACGCCTCTCTCTCTCTCTGCACGCGTGCCGCTCCTTGCTTCTCCTGCTTACCGCGCCATTTTTCGGGAAAAGAACGCCTCTCCGCTCCGCTCCGCTCCACTCCATACTCTCTCCCCTCCATCATTGCCACTGCCCGGAACGGCAACCGCCCCACTCGATCCAGCTCCATGTGCTCCTCCACTTCTTTCCTCTGACCCCGCCCATTTAATCTCCTCCGCTCCATCCATGGCAGTGGCCTTGCTGCGCGCTAGCTAGCTAGCCGGCATACTACTGCCGTCGGTCGAGCTCCTTCTCCAACTCCATTTCACAGCGCGTAAGTCTCACGGAACGATAGAGCTAGCGACCGATCGATATCCATGATGGCGATGGCGGTGCCCAGGCCCAAGTCGCCGCCGGCCTCGCCCGACCCCTGTGGCCGCCACCGCCTGCAGCACGCCGTCGACACGCTCCACCGCGAGATCGGATTCCTCGAGGTACGTACGCCCCCACCTTCATCACCCTTGCTTAATTCCTACCTCCATACCATACGATCGACTTCATACAAATAAGTTCATCTTCTAACATATCATGGTTCATTCCGATATATGCCCCCACTCGTCTCCATATATTCCGCGGCAAAAGAAAAATGAAAACCGGATGTTGCGGCTCATCATTTCGACCCAAAATGAAATAAATAAAACGCCGGTCAACGAATTGAAATGACACGGCGTGCAGCTATCTTAGCTAGTCGTTGGAGATCAAGCATTGATACTTAGACTGTTTAACTAATTAACTGGAGATCGAGCAGATAGGCGCTAGCTCAGTTAGTTTAAGTCCCGGCTCCCTCTGGGCACGTGCGGATCGTACCATCGATTCGCTCATGTTTTATTGCAAAGTCTCTGCCCTTATTATTCCCTTTGCCTTTTGACGTTGGAGGATTCTTCTAGCTAGCTAGCTAGAGATCGAGGGTCCATGGATACTCCTTAAAGCGGTTGGGTGTTTTTTTGTTCTAGCTAGGGCTTTAGCTGTGGTTTTAGGAGGAGCAACCTCTTGATTACTGTATTTTATGTAGGTGGGTGGTTTTATGTTAGGGTTCTGGGGGTTTATTGGTTTCATCGGGTTTTGACTAATCCGGCCTGTTAGATATATAAGGATGGCTTTGAGCTAAAAATGATAAGTACTGCTTATTTTGCATTTTTTTTATAGAACAAAGATACCCAGCGCATGGGTCATGAAAGTTCCAAAGCGGCCACAGGCATGCTGTAATTATGATTCAAACTGCGACAGTTTTATAACTCTTCTTCCTGTCCAACCTGTTCATTGGGAGCATTTAAATATTCTTGCAGTTTTGTTTGGCGACAGTTATGGACAGGCGACCCAGCAAAATCATACCACCGCGATCAGTGTAGATTGTTCATTTTTGCGCTATAAATGATGTACTCCTGCTGTTGTTTAATTCTGAATTAGGCTTCTTAATATAATGTTTGGGACAAAATATTACCATTCAAAGCCCTTGTTCTTTTTTGGTTCACTATTTAGCTTTATTAAAGATTTCGGATGTTAAAATATCCCAGACATCATCTGAAAAGTTGACAGGCTAACACATGACCTTTCCTCGTTGTATACTGCTATTAGCTACTGGTTTGAATAAAAAGTTGTTTTTACTGACATACTTGAATTAATTCAAGAATAAATTATTTCCCTTGTAGGGCGAGATTGACTCCATTGAAGGGATCCATACTGCATCCAGATGCTGCAAAGAGTGAGCTGCATTTTTTTTTCTTCTCAATTTCTTATCACCGTTTCCTCTTCCTCCTTTTTTTGTTTCCTTTTGCAAATTAAGGAGTAAGCTAGAGAAACATTCTACCAAGTTTGGATATTAGTAGTTTTGGAGATGTTGCAGGTTTACATGTTAGGGCAATTGAAAATGTGATTTGGGGGTGAATTAATAGAATTTAAATATAATAATTTATTTAGTCTTCAGAGCATGCTCTCCAGTCAAACATACACAGGCCGGGTTAGATGAGGTATGCTAAGTATATAGAAAGTTAGTGGAAACGAACTTTTCACATGAAATTGTGCAAAAGACAAAAAAAAATGATATTATGCAGGATTGGCAATTCTTGATCATAAGTCAGCCAGTCAGCGAGTTAAACATAAGTCGACCAATCAAATAATTGTGAAAAATCCAAGTCGAACATAAATAAGTTATTACTGTTCAAAATATGGACAAAGATTATCGTTGATATCCCCCTTTGTTAACTTCTGCAGGGTTGATGAATTCATAGGAAAAAACGCCGATCCATTCATATCGATGTATGGATTTTCAGGTTGAGAATTTGTCTTCGACGTCACATACATGATACATTTTTCCTTATTATCTATATTTACGAGCAGTTCATCAAAGAAGGGGAACACTGTTCAATCTCACCAATTTCTGAAGAAGTTTCGGTAATTTCTTTATTCCCAGCTCTTCATACACGTTCCGGTTCATACTTAGGGTACACTGTCATGTTGTTCCTAGTTAATTATTCTTGACATCTGAACTGATGAACAAAGGAAGATAATTAGTCTGAGATTTAAACCAGGGATTCGAGTATTGTTCGGATTTCTTCCAATTTCCTGTGTTTTCATGCATTGCCGTCACATTTGAACCATAATCCATGTCCTTTTTTTGTATTCCGGATGGGCTTTTTTTTTCTCATCTCCTTGACTTTGTTCACGACTATCTTTTCAGTGTGGAAACAATTTCGATCGTAATGACCTTATTCTTTTTTTTTGGAGGGAGCCTGATTCTTGATTTCAGTTTGTTAGTTCAGATCGAACAAGCACGGTTCAGCTTATTATTTCTCTCCTTTGTTAGGACAGAAAAGAATGCAAAATCGGCTCAACTTATACAATGTGTTCGAACATGCCCTCATAATCATGACAATCTGAAAGAAACAGTGAACTCTGTTATATGTACTGCCTGATATTCATAAATTATACATCGATTTGACGTCCCGCGCGCAGAGCCATCACTCGTTGTTAATTACTATCTGCGTTAATAGTAAGTAATCAGTGACTGACTGAGGTTTGTGCAGAGCGAGGACGTGCTTGAGCTACCTCTCGTGGATCTGCTGCTGTGGTGGGTGCTCCTCGTCCTTACGGCTTAAGGGGCTGCCGAGCTGCTGCTCCTGCGGATCAGCGCTGGAGAGCCTGTGCCGTTGCTACAGTGGAAGCAGCGGCTGCCGGTGCCGCCGGTGCCGCGTCGGATGCGGGGGCTGCGGCTGCGGCGCCTGCTGCTGCGGCTGCTGCAGCAGCCCGTGCCGCAAGCCGTGCCCGCGATGCTCGTGTGGCTGCACGTGCTCTTGCGCCAGCTGCTCCTGCGCGTGCCCGACGTGCAGCGCCGCGTGCTGCGTTCCTCGGTGTTGCCTGTGTTGATGATGGTGATCGGTGGATGGATTATACTAGGTGTTTGCTGCCTGAACGGTGATCGCTGGTGTTTTTGATGGGAATGCATACTTTGCTGTGTTTTTTCGGATAAGTTTGCGGTCTGGTTTTGCTTGGTTTTACTTGCACTTTTGAAGTTTTGATGGGTGCATGACTGACAATGCAGAGAAACTAGTGAAACAGTGGGACTTGCTCGCGGACATTTGAATTGTTATCCGACAAATGTGCAAGATTTTGGTGCTATGTATACACGCCAGGTCTTCAGAACATGATGCGTGCCATGAATAACGTAAATCTGACGGAATGACTGCTTGGAGAGATTATGACCTGGAAGCGCATACACCTAGCTACTTTAAAGTAGGCTATATGTATAGTCTACCCGTGTACTGGATATATAGAGGACGTACTTGCACCAAACTTTATTTACACTTTCGTCCCTAAAATAGGCCAACTCGGCTATAGTCTACCTGCATAGCGCGTCAGTTGGTTATATGTTGCTGCAACTCTACTCTAGGAATGTGGAGCTATATCCAAACACTATGCTCATACCCCTGCATGGGCCACAACCTGGGCTCAATTCTTCCTCGTTTTGGGTTTAGGCTGGCTTATTACATACTCCGGCTCAGTCACTGTATATAACGGAAATTTTTATGACTATCTCTGTCATCTGATTTGTCCTAGTTAAGCAAGCTACTTCAGGAGTCTTTTGTCTTTACCAGGTGTGCATGCACGTAGGACTTCTGTAGCATTGACGAACACGTTTATTTGGTGTTTGAATAGGATATACAATCTAAAAAGAGATAGTTCAAACTATGGTTATGATTTTTCGAATCTCGATTTGATTAGATTCAGTCCTTGTGTCTTACTCATAATTTTCATGGTATGATTAATACATTCTCGCTAAATTATCTAAATTATTGAAATTTCTAGTACTAATTTAATACTAGATCGTGCGTATGCAGTGTAGTTTCAGCAATTTTGCAAAGATTGTAAGTGCTCATGGAGCACGAGCACACACTTTCTCACCGCGCTCGTATGTACGTATTCTGATTTAATAAGTCACACATGTTAGCCCGAGGAATCCAACCTAGATGAATGAAACTGGATATGCTCACTCTCACCATCAAGCAATTATCCGATCCTTTGTTCATTCCAATCCTTAACCTGACAGCATAAAGAAAATTGGTTGGAATACAGAAAATTTCTAGGTCCACACTGCATAGATAAACTAGTTAGGTGCACAAGCGACTCCAATCAGTCAATCACAAATCTGAAAACTCTTTTTTCTTGTTTCTTTTTTTTAGATAATGATTTTTTTCTTCTTCTTGTTGCGTTGCTGTCTTGCTGACTGTATTTGTTTCCACGCCATCCCCTTTCATGTTTAGAGGTCCCTTTGCATGTTTCTGTGTGTGTATACATAGGCACATCAAAATATCCATCACTTCATGGATTTTCTGGCCAGAAAAAGTAACTATTATTCGAACCTTTCGACTTACCATAAGCTTTCTTTCCATACAAATATCTCACGAAAGGGAAATAAGAAATCTGAGCTTGATACGCCAACTTTATTCCCAAATTTATTCTCACGCCGGCTTTGTAATATTGAGATCACCAGATATTTGTTGCTAATTGAAGCATCGACATTATATAGCAATGATGATGACATTGGAGTATAACTAACCAAAGCTCCGTTTGAAGCAGAGAAATTCAATAGATAATAATGGAGGAATCACGCTATTTCTACTAAATCTTTAGTTTCATAAACATGTCAGTTGGTGGTGCTGGTCCATCCATCTTCAGGCAGATCATCATTTAGACCTGACAGAAACAGTTGAGATGAGAACGGATGTAAATGATCTAATATAGCATAAATGGTAGTATAATATTTTTAAATATATAATATATTTTATTCGATCTGTAGCAAAATATGAGTATTGTACTAGTTTCACGTGAAGGGCTTAATGTATTTTCCATGAAGGATCCGTGTATGCGTGGCATGGACTTACAAGTCCACATCATGGTAGGGATACGCTTACGTGGACCCGTCTAGTAAGCGTGCACTTCAAGGAAGAAGGAACCTCTCCTGTTCGAAGAAGGTGCACTGCAACCACCAAGAGAGAGACTGTGTGTGTGCGTGTGCGCTTGTGTGTTCTACTTGCATGATGAGATTCATAATTTCATTTGAGATTGCCGGCCATTGGTGAGAAAAGCGACCGAAAGATAACAAATATCGGTCACGGACGGAAGATAATATTCTGCCGCGTTGCTGATGACTCGGATTTCCAAGCTTGAAGAAGATTCTTTGGGTGCCTTAGCAAGTTTCTTTCTACGTGGAATCGAGAAGAATATATAACTAGAGTACGCCGAGTGTGGGAAATGAATCATGTGCATCAACAATCTCTGTTTGATTTGAGAGATTTGTTTGTGATCTGTGTCTTCCTTAAGCGACGAAGCCACAATTTTGCATGAGAAGTTGATGGAACCAAACCATTTGTTTGTGACTTACGTCCAGTGTGTTGTGAACGGATGCCTCCACAGAGATGTATCGTTTGATTAAATTTCTGCAACCGTCACTAACCGTATTTAGCAGTTGCTTAATGAGTCTACAAATCAGCAACTGCCGTCTCTTGTATAGTGTATATATATGTGTAAACAGTATCAAAATCAAGACAAGGAATCACATTGTTCATTATCGAATCTCTGTTCCATTTTTCTATCTCAACACGTTATCAGTACTCGTCTCTGCCGAGAGCAATCAAGAACACAAAAAGCAAAGAAAGGTGAGGACCTGATGGCCGAGCAGTGATTCGGCAACTCCTTTCCATCCTCGCATCCGTCGAAGTTGCAATCTCTGCGCTTCTTCCCGCACCGGCTTCTCAACCTCGTCGGTGCCGCCGCCGTGCGCATCGGAGGCGCCGTCCGCGTCGCGCTATCCATCCTCACACGATGGCAGCGCGCATCGGAGGCCCTTCCCGCTTGCTGGCCATGGCACATGCTTCCTCCGCCGCCTCGGCAACCGGCGCAGCCTCGCCGCCGCGCATCCCGTCGCCGTGGCAGCCCTGGCCCGCCCCGGCCGTCGACCTGTCTTGGTGCCCGCTGCACGGCTGGGGCCCGTGCCCGAGCACATCAACGCCGGTGGATGCCCTCCCCGCGCCGGCCGCCGAGCCAATCGGCAAACTCGCCGAGCCGCCGCCTTCGCCCGGCTACGCCCGCGTGGCTCCTCCGTCGCCACCGTCGCCGGCTCCGCTTCCTCGGCACCGCCTCCTTCCCGCCTCGGCCACCGCTACCGCCACCGCCCGCTCCGGCCACCGTCCGGGGGCTTGGGTGCCGGCCTCCCTCGGCCTCGCCAACGGGATGCCCGGCTCCGGCTTCTCCTCCTCCACCGGCGAGGAGGACTACACGCCCCTTTAAGGCCCGTCGGCGCAGCGGGGAAGGAAGGGGATGGGGGGATCTTCACCGACATCGGGCGCCGCTGGAGCACCACGACAACGAGCTTCACCAGACCGACGCGGTCAAGCAAGCCGCCGTCGGATCGGGCGCCGCCGCCACCGGACCGGGCGCCGCCGCCGCCGGGACCGGGCGCAGCCACCGCCGCCGGGAAAGGGCGCTCGGGTTAGGGTTTGAAACCCTAACCGCCGCTACCGCCTGCCCCTTTATACCCTCCCCCCACCACCGGTGCTCACCCCGCCTGGGCTGGCCGAAAGGCCACCAAGGCCCAGGCCCAGGTTGGGGTGGCCTGCCAACCCACCCGCGCCCACCCGCCTGGCCGAACGGGCCCTAAGGCCGCTTGGGCCACGGCCCAAGTTGCTTCAGCCCACCCGGCTGTGCAGCAAATTTGCAAAACCCCCCTCTATATTTTGGGTTTTTGCAAATACGTACATTTTCAGTGCTGTCCTATTAGTATTTGTCATGTTTAGGCCCCTGTACTTTTAAATATTTACGTTTTAGTGCTATTTTCTGTTACGTTCTTAAATTTCAGAAAATATGTAAACGTAATATATGTCCATGTTCAATGTGTTTGCATCAATGCAATCCCTATAACATGCACTTTATTTATAATTAGTATAATTTTGCAATTGAGATCAAATCTCTTGCAAAACTATACAGTAATTCACCTTAATTAAGTCCAAAATGCTCTCTAGCACAATTGGCTTAATTCAAGCAGAATTACGACGCAAAATTAACAAGTGACTACCTCATATTTATATTTGTGAATCACGAAGTAATGGATATTGGATCTACTGCTCAATTGCAGATTATCCACCATTACCGTTCATGTGCTCTTCCAAATATTAAAATTAAAAGCATAACATAAAGTAATAGAAACTTAAGCATCTACTGGCGCTCGTCAGATTATGCCATCTATTACTACAAGATCTACACCATAATTGGTAATTATCTTCGAAAGATTATGCTATATCACTTGAGGTCTACACTTCATATTTTAAGTTTTCACTTGAACTTTTCAAAATTTTGCACAATTATTACAACATAATCATGACGATACTTTGATTTACTCCTAAGTAAATTAATCAAATCTCTGGTTTAATTCCATGTAGATCAAGATGGCCAAAGAATTTGATGAGATCGCGCTCGATGGTCACAACTATCCTACATGGGCAATGGATGTTAAAATCGCTCTTGCGTCCGGTAGCATTGTGGCAACAACCAACCCTCCCGTTGAGGGAACGCCTGCATTACCAGAGCCTCAACGATATGCTGTCTTATACATTATAAGGCACCATATCCATCCGGACCTCAAATCTAAGTACCTGATGGAAGAAAATCCACGCGCATTATGGCTAGCACTTAAAACTAGATATGAACAACAGAAAGCGGTTATCCTTCCCGAAGCAACTCATGATTGGGTCCAACTTTGGCTTCAGGACTTCAGGTCCATTGAAGATTATAACCACGCTATTCACAAGATCTGTTCTAAGTTGCGTTTCTGCGAGAAAGAACCCTCTGAAGCAGATAAGATTGAAAAAACCTTATCAACAATGCTTCCATCGGACAGGATCTTGCAGCACCAGTACCGCGCCAAAGAATTCCAACTTTATTCTGACCTTAGACATGTACTTCTGCAAGCGGAAAAACATGATGAACTCACTCTGAAGAACCATCATCAGCGCAATGTAGGCGCCGCCCCGCTCCCAGAGGTACATTATAATGCTCAGAATAACAATAAGTCTGCTGGCTCTTCCAAGCACCAACAGCAGCACTTCAAAGGAAAGCGCAAGCAAAACTGGAAGAAAAAGCCACGTGCCATGGATAAGGGAAAAGGCATTGAAAAGCCAAAGTTTGACAAATCTCAAGTATGTCAAAAGTGTGGATGTTACAAACACTCCACCAAAAAGTGTCGCACCCCTCGACACCTTGTTGATCTCTACTTACAATCTGTGGGACGCAAGAAACAAGCTCAAGGATCCAAGTTTGAAGCACACTTCAATCTTCAGACTGACAAGTCTAAGGAAATCGGTTGCTCCACTGCTGTTCTCCCAGAACCCCAGGACAACAAACATCTCCAACAATCCGACGATCTGCTGAACACGGAGAACATGATCATTGAATTCGCTTCGAATGATATGTTTGGTGACTTTGAATAAGTCCCTCTACTCCGTCATCGTTATCATAACATCCATATGATATAATTATGTTGTAATCATTAATTGCTATATTGTCGTTATATTGTTTTAAGACAATATTGTAGTAATTATATGTTGAAGACATATATTGTAAATTACAGTATTGTAAAAGTACTCATGTATCTAAATACATTTGTATATATTCTATATATCTGATCAAGAATTTTATACTAAATTCTTTATTTCTATATATAGATTTCTACGGGAGTCAATCCGATGGAAGAGAAAATGTGCCTTGTGGACAGTGGTACCACAAACTCTATTCTTAGGGAACTAAAATATTTCCAAAATCTCACTAAGAGACAAGGAGAAATTTTAACAATCGCCGGACGCGATGCCGTAATAGTTGGCTCAGGATGAGCCATAATTACTCTCCCTATGGGTACTCAAGTAACAATCGAGGATGCTTTGCTATACCCCGATTCAACTCGTACCCTACTCAGCTATAGAGATATCCGTCAGAATGGTTTTCATCTCGAAACCCATGACGACAACAAAGAGGAATATCTCCTCTTAACTAAAAACAACGGATATGGCAAGCAAGTACTTGAAAAAAATTCCCTCTTTAACGTCCGGATTGTACTACACATACATCAAACCCGTAGTACATATTGCATACAAGGTAATTTTTCAGAATGTTGATGTATTCCAGACTTGGCATGATCACCTTGGTCATCCCGGCATAGGGATGATGAGAAAAATTATCAGCAATTGCGTTGGTCACAACTTGAATAATGCTAAACTCCCTCAACATTCCGATTTCATTTGCACCGCATGTGCAACTGAAAAGTTAATATTAAGGCCTTCGCACCTTGAGATTAACTTGGAACCACTCAACTTTCTTGAACGCATTCAAGGAGACATCTGTGGTCCCATACAACCATTATCTGGACATTTTCGGTACTTCATGGTTTTAATTGACGCATCAACTCGATGGTCACATGTGTGCCTTCTCTCCACATGAAACCATGCTTTCGCAAAGATTATGAGTCAAATTATTAAATTAAAGGCTCATTATCCCGAGCACCGAATCCAATCCATTCGCATGGATAATGCTGCGGAATTCTCTTCTAGAGCTTTCAATGATTATTGCATGACTTTAGGGATAGAAGTCCAACATTCGGTACCATACGTCCATACACAAAATGGTTTAGCCGAATCACTCATCAAGAGGATTAAGCTTATCACAAGACCATTACTACACAATTGCAATCTACCAACCTCTTGTTGGGGTCACGCAGTCTTACACGCTGCTGACTTGATACAATTACGTCCAACTGCTTATCACAGTACTTTCCCTCTACAACTAATACGTGGAAATCCTCCAAGTATTTCCCATCTGCGAAAATTCGGATGCGCCACATATGTGCCCATCTCACCACCTCAGCGTACATCCATGGGACCACATAGAAAATTGGGGATCTATGTGAGGTACAAATCACCGTCGATAATCAAGTACCTAGAACCTCTCACCGGGGATCTATTCACTGCCCGTTACGCTGATTGTATCTTCAATGAGGATCATTTCCCGGCATTAGGGGGAGATATCAAGTACCAAAAAGAATGCCAGGAAATCGATTGGAATGCTAAAGGTATTTCCTCCTCTGATCCACGTACTCAAGAGACTGAACTTCAAGTTCAGAAAATCATAAATTTGTAACATCTTGCAAATAACTTGCCAGATTCATTTACAAACTACAAAGGAGTTACAAAATCCTACAATCCTGCTGCAAATGCGCCCGAACGAGTGGAACTTCCAAAAGAAACCACTCAACTCCCCATCAACAATAAGAGGGGGAGAAGTACGGCCGCAAAACAGGATTCAGCTTCACGCAAGCAACAAAGGAAACAGAGAAAGAAATCCTCTGAAATTGTAAATGAAATCCAAACTCCACAACCCAGCTTAAGAGTGCACTCAAATCTAGAAGCTGGGACATCGGAAAATCCTGATATGATCATATTGGGAAATCACGATCAGTCACCAAAGGATAATGAAATTTCCACCAATTACATTGATTCTGGAGAATCATATAACCGTAAGACTACGATTGTCGACAATTACTTCTCCACAAAGATTGCAAACAACCTCCAATCTGATCCAGATCCCAAGACCATGGCAGAGTGTCAAAAACGTTTGGACTGGAATCAGTGGAAGAAAGCAATCCAAGAAGAGATAGCTTCGCTCAATAAAAGAGAGGTATTTACAAAAGCAATACCTACTCCTCCCAATGTTTTCCCGGTGGGATTCAAATTCGTCCAGAAACGGAATGAAAATAATGAAGTGGTGAGATATAAAGCGAGGCTCGTAGCACAAGGGTTCACGCAGAGACCCGGTGTTGATTTCAATGAAACATACTCTCCAGTAATGAGTGGAATAACCTTCCGATACCTAATATCACTGGCAATACAAAATCATCTATCTATGCAGTTGATGGATGTAGTGACTGCATATCTTTATGGGTCACTTGATTCGGACATATACATGAAGGTTCCCGATGGAATCCCACTTCCGAATCAAAGCGTTAAACGCAACATGTATTGTGTAAAACTTAACAAGTCATTATACGGCTTGAAGCAATCGGGTCGAATGTGGTACAATCGACTTAGCGAATTCCTTATTCAAAAGGGATATACGAATAACGATGATTGCCCATGCGTGTTCATAAAGAAATCCTTGAACGGATTTTGCATCATATCCGTGTATGTTGATGATCTAAATATCATTGGCAATGCACAAGATATTGATGAAGCATGTGATCATCTAAAGACGGAATTTGAGATGAAGGATTTAGGCAAAACTAAATTTTGCTTAGGGCTACAAATTGAGCAACTTCACAAATTGAGCACCTTCACTCTGGAATTTTGGTACACCAAGCTGCTTATATCCAAAAGATTTTAGAGAAATTTAATATGGACAAATCTTATCCATCAAAGATTCCCATGGTTGTTCGATCTCTAGACGTAGAGAAAGATCCTTTCAGACCAAGGGAAGATGGAGAAGATATATTGGGATCTGAATCAATCTCACAGAAATCAAGATTCAAATTTAATCGGATACACCGATGCTGGATACTTGTCTGATCCCCATAATGCTAGATCTCAGACTGGCTTTATGTTCCTACATGGTGGAATGGCCATCTCATGGAAGTCTTCTAAACAGACTTTAGTGGCTACGTCCACGAATCATTCTGAAATTATTGCCCTATATGAAGCATCACGTGAATGCGTGTGGCTTCGCAGAATGATAAACCACATACAACAATCATGTGGTATTGGTTCCATTGAATCACCTACCATTATCTATGAAAATAATGCTACTTGTGTTGCACAGATGCAAACATGTTACATAAAGAGTAATATTATCAAACATATTGCCCCTAAGTTGTTTTATCCCCATGAATTACAACAAAGTGGGGAAATAAACATATTGCAAACCAAATCATGTGATAACCTTGCAGATTTGTTCACTAAGTCCTTACCAAAGTCAATTTTCCAGAAATATGTTTATGGAATTGGTATGCGGCGACTTCAAGATTTGCAAGAATCAGGGGGAGCTACTCTCTGATAATTAACCTGTTCGTACACCATATTGCACTCTTTTCCCTTTATGAGTTTTCTCTCAAGCTTTCTCATGAAAGGTTTTTAATGAGGCAATATCAATACAAAATATATGTCGTATCTTCTATTTTTCCTACCGGGGTTTTTGAGAAGGTATACAAGACATATTTATTGTTCTTTAAACTCACTTATGGGTTTTTCCTTAACAGGTTTTCTCATGTGAGTTAACAAAGAGACAATTACAATTATATGTTGTACCATTTTCTCCTTATTTTCCCACTGGGTTTAAAGGAGTTTTTCACAGCATATCAAACATTACTTCTCATATTTTTCCCACAGGGTTTTTAGAAAAGTTTTCAGGATGCTCTTCACACATATATACAAAAGAGAAATTGATCAAGGGGGAGTGTTGCGAACGGACGCCTCCAGAGAGATGTATCGTTTGATCAAATTTCTGCAACCGTCGCTAACCGTATTTAGCAGTTGCTTAATGAGTCTACAAATCAGCAACTGTCGTCTCTTGTACAGTGTATATATATGTGTAAACAGTATCAAAATCATGGCAATGAATCACATTGTTCATTATCGAATCTGTGTTCCATTTTTCTATCTCAACACAGTGTTAACAATACGGAGCAAACGCAATGGAATTTAGGAGTAATTCGGATGAGGGGGGTTTTTCATTTTCGATCCAACTACTTCATGACTTCCTCCTGGTTTTGCACTACATTCGACCCGATTTGCAAGGCAGCAAGAGACTCTATGAGCTCAGAATTATTTCCCTAGATGATTTCTACCTCCATTTTTGTACACACAGCACCTTGCTACAAACTGCTGCTCGGCGTGGACCGGACCCTCCTGGGCGGCGTCGACGGCGGAGACGAGCCGAGGCGGCGCAGGAGCAGCACGCGCACGGCGGCGATGAGGTCCCCCGCGTTATCCTCCGGCGACGGCGGCGCGGAGGCGCGGCGGGCGCTGCAGACGGCGACGTGGCGGTCGAGCGCCTCCCCAGGCGAGATGGGCGGCTCGGTCGCGCGGGCGAGCTCCTCGCCGACGGCGTCGCCGCAGAGGCCGCAGATCCACCTCCCTCCGTACCGCGCGCGCACGCCGGCGACATACCGCGCCGTGCACTCCTCCGTGAAGCCGCAGCACTCGCACGCCACCACCGCCGCCTCCTCCCCCACATCACCACCATCCCCCGCCTCCATGACGCGCCGCTAAGCAGCACAAAGTTACTCTCGTCTCCTCTACTCGACGCGGCGGTCGCGGAAGGTCACAGGGTCCGTACCTGGTAGGTGGGCTCCTCCTCACCGCCGGTGGCGGCCGGCGCCGGCGAGCGGACTCAGTGGTGTCCCGCTTCCATCTGTGCGCGTCTTTTTTGTGAATCGCGCCTGTCTTATATGGCCAGGTGGGTGTGGCTGGGCCCACGCATAACCAATGATGGAGTGGGCCCCGCGGTAAGTTTTGGGGAGGTGGGGATGCCACGTCGGACCGAGAGGATAAGCTGGCATTGGATGCCGCAGGGCCAGGGGTGCATCCGCCACGCCAGCTGTTGCCATGTCCCGCCACCTGTGCTTTGCGCACTTGGTTGACTGTGAAGACCAGTTGCTAGGTAGAAGCACCAAGGCACGGACGTCCAACTGAATCGATCTCATCTGACTTGACAAAATTAGTAACATTCATCGGTACCTAGCTGACGCAAAAAAATCGTCAGAAAGGCGCAACAGGAACCCATGAATGTGCAATATCCGGAACAAGAAGTTAGTGTAGCAACTTTTTTTTAAAGTCAGTCCAGCAAAAAAAAAGTGCAATTGCAACAAGAAGAAATACTCCAACAATATTTGGGATGACATGCTGGCTCTGGCTCTGATCAGACTTAAAAAAACTAGAATGTTTAGGTGCGTGTTGCTACGATCGTTAAAAAATAATAATTAACAATGTGTACACAAGTGCGCAAACTAAGCTTAACATGTTATGAGATAACATTTAACCAAGAAATAGCCCATCTTTGAATTAAGAAGACATCGTGACACTATCAACCAACAAAACCGAAAATAAATTGCTAGACAACCTACACAAATAAAAATCTAACAACTACTTGTTCCACGGAGGACAAACAACATGAAGAAAAACAAAAGAAGAGACTAAATTGAGAACATCTTATCTAACTCATTAACTCCGGCCATTCTCCATTTCCTTGCTTTCTTACGAATGTTTTGCTACTATTTTTATCCATTGCTACATCATGACTCACCATGAATATAATTTCAATATAATGGTAGAAATAAATATTTCTATATTGATGCCAATCGTTTACATTTCTGATGTTGCTTTGCATGATCCAAGCTTATCATTTTTAGACCATCTTGTTTATGTGCATAAAAATCAATTTAACAACATTTTCATCTAAATATGCATATCTAACATTTGGTTTGAGAATACGAAATATAATCAATTTTGATTTTCTGAACTTTTTCTAGCCCTATAAGAAGCAGCAAGTAGAACGTTCCTTGCCAATATAACTCTTCTAGTTGTCTAGTGACTACAAAAAATGTAAGGAAAATTGAAGAAGCAAAGGAGGTGAAAATGGTGAGCATAACAACAAGTAAACAATTAGTAGCTATGCATTCTGACTTTCTGCCACTTCTACACTTAAGAAGATGAACAGGAAACATAGTTGATCTCATTTTTGCACTTTAGCTTGTAATAAGGTTCTCGGAATGCACAGACAAAGCTGTTATCGATTTTAGTCTGAAAATAGCTACCAAAAGAAAACAGCAAAGCATTGTGCAGGTCTGGCTCAACGTGTTTTCTGAACAGCTGAAAGATGTTATTGATCAGACAGTCCAATAATTATGAATTTGCAATACTATGTTGAACACTACTGATGGTGATATGCCACCCAGGTATCACCAAGGAGGGCGAATCCGGCCTCCCGGCCACGGGATGGGCCGGGCCGACTACCCGGAGTCCGACTACAACACGGGGGCACCTCACCGACGTGGAGTACAAGACAAGGACTAATACCTGTCCGGCTTACCCGGAATCAGTTGTAACCAAATAGGAAACATATCTGTTAACCCGATCCGGACTCTGTAACCCTACCCCGGCCGGCTATATAAGGCTCGGTAGGGGACCTCCGATCGGCATCGCTTTACATCCAGCATCGTCTCCATTGTTTCATAGCTCAAACCCCTTCGAGATCGATTCTCTAGGGCCTGCGACACTCGGGATACCGCAATACCAGCCACCAAACACAGGACGTAGGGTATTACCTCTCCGAGAGGGCCTGAACCTGTCTAAATCTTGTCTCCCGTGTGCAGCCATCCTGATTTGCTGTGCTCACACCGCCCCATAATTAGTATTGCCGGAATAATACTCCGACAGTTGGCGCGCCAGGTAGGGGCTTGTGCGCATAGATCCATCTGCACGAGTCAGGATGGCTTTCGTCAACAACAACATCTTCGTCTCGGGAAGCATCTTGAAGTTCGCCTTCATCAGCGCTGTCCCAGACCCTGGCCACCTTTTCCGCTTTGGAAGGTTGGATTTCATCGCCGACAAGGTCGGCCAGCTTCACCTCTGCTACTCGGCGACGTCCCGATCGGCAGAGGCTTCATCAGCTCTTCAGCACGGGCCTCCCACGGAGCCCGCGCACTCGGCCCCTCTCCCCAGGGAGGGGGTTTCGCCGAAACCAGATCCGTTTGTCGCGCACGAGTTCGCACTCGGATCCCGGCTGGTGGACGCTATCGAATCTCTCCTCCCCGTCCTCGAGTACTACTCGGACGAGGACGAAAGCTCTGGCAGCCACCATCCGTCCCGGGAAGTCTTCATGGCCAATGCCGGCTCGCTAGATGGCGGTGACGGCCAAGAAGTTCCCATCGAGCAACAAACGCCGGCCCAGCTCGAGGACACTCGACTCCGACTCCTTGCTAAGGAGGAAGAGTTGATCGAGCAGCAGACCCGGCTCGTCCGCTAGCGTGACGACCAGCGACGCAATGATGACATGAGGGCTCGTGGACGTCAGGTTCACAACGAGCTCCGCATGCGTGAAAGGGAAGGGGTCCCGATATTCCCTCTCCCGAGTCACAATATCGTTGCGGCCACAGTGGCGGCCCGCGCCATTGATATCCCCGAGGGCAACCCGGGATATGACGAACTTCGACGGCTCCGCGTCCTGCTGGAAGAGACCGCCCTCCAGCACGCTGAAGTTTTCGAAGACCACCCCGGCTCCTCCGCAGGTGCAAGGAGTCGGCGCTCTACGCCTCAAAAGAGTCCGTCACGCATGGACAGCCAGCGAGCAAGCCCCGGCCGACATCAGCCGGCCGGCAACGTCCACGGGCGACTCGGACCCGATCGAGACGCCCGAGGCACCATAGATGCGAGAACCCGCGCCCGCCAGGACGCGGGCAAAAAACGCTCGCCAAGCTATACCGGCCCGTGATCGACTCGGACCAAGGAGCCAAGCAGACGCTGAGAGAAGCGCTCATCATGGTTCCAGGAGAGAAGATCGTGGCAACCACCACAATGGTAGCGGCGCCACCAGTCGGGAACGTTCTCCTCTGACTTCCTCCGGCATGGGTTTATTCGGGTCCGAAAGCATTCGGCCCTTGTATCCGCAGCGTCATCTTCCCGCCGCGATTCCGGGTCACCGGCATCGACAAGTACACGGGAGAGACTCGGCCGGACATCTGGCTGTCCGACTACCACACAGCGTGCAGAACCAACGGTGGGGGACGACTACGTCGCGATCCACTACCTGCCGCTCTTCCTGGCAGACTCGGCGCGAGCCTGGTTGACCAGCTTACCTCCGGGTGCATCCATACGTGGAAAGACCTCGAGACCCTCTTCGTGAACAACTTCCAGGGCACCTACAATCGGCCCGGGAACGCGTGGGATCTCCACAGCTGCACACGAGGGGCGGATGAGACTCTCCGTGAGTACATCCAGCGCTTCTCCAAGAAGAAAAACTCTCTGCCCGAGATCCGGGAGGGCGACGTCATTACCGCTTTCTCCAAAGGAGTTCGGAGCACCGACCTGATCCACAAGATTGCGCGGAAGAATCCACAAACTACGCGCGAGCTTTTCGACATAGCCAACAGCTTCGCTACCGGCGAAGAGGCTGTCCGCAGTGTTACTCGGGACGACAAGGGCAGAGGCAAGGGCAAGGCGCCCGAGTCCTCCAGTCGGGACGACCAGCCCGAGTCGTCTAGAAAGAAGCACCGCAAGCGCAAGGGCGGCGACCTCGTTGCTGCTGCCGAGCGCGCTCCGGCGCGCCGCCCACCGCGCACCAACACAACCTTCGAGGAGATGATGAGTCAGCCGTGTCACTTCCATGGACCCAAGTCCAATCATCTGACACGCGACTGCAACCTCTTGAAGAACCTGAACAAGCCCTACGCCTCTAACAAAGGCAAGAAGGAACCCCCTCAAGACGAGGGAGACGAGTTCCCGCAAGAGACCGCTTGCTTGATGATCTTCGGCGGTCCCAACGGCTACGAGACCAAACGTCGCCAGAAGATCATTGAACGAGAGGTCAACGCAGCGGAACCGGCCGTGCCCAAGTACCTGCGATGGTCCGAGTCCGTAATCTCATTCGGACGCACGGATCACCCCGACTACATACCCCAGCCGGGACGTTTCCCCTTGGTGGTGGACCCGATTGTCTCCGGCGTCCGCCTCACCAAGGTCCTCATGGACGGCGGGAGTGGTCTCAACATCCTCTACGTCAAGACTCTTGACGACATGAAGATCCCTCGATCCGAGATCAAGCCGACTGGTGCCCCCTTCCATGGGGTAGTACCCGGCAAGATGGCGAGTCCACTCGGGCAGGTCAGCCTGCCCGTTACATTTGGCACTCCCGACAACTTCCGGACCGAGACCCTCACCTTTGAGGTCGTCGACTTCTCGGGATCATATCATGCCATCCTGGGTCGTCCCTGCTACGCCAAGTTCATGGCTGTCCCCAGCTACGTCTACCTGAAGCTCAAGATGCCGGGCCCCCATGGGGTTATCACAGTGCAGAGTAGCTTCCAGCATGCTTACACGTGTGATCTCGAGAACTGCAACCTCGCCGCGACCCAGATCTCCGAGGCCATACTCTCCAACCTCAAGTCAGCCGTGGTCGAGGAAGCACCGCCATCCAAGAAAGCTTCAACGTCGACATCTTTTCAGTCGGCGCGGGACACCAAGTCGATCCGACTCGACCCTGAAGACTCCTCCAAGACGACGCAGATCGGGACTGCACTCAGCGACAAATAGGAAAGCGCGCTCGTCAGCTTCCTTCAGGACAACTGGGACATCTTTGCTTGGACATCCTCCGACATGCCCGGGGTTCCAAGGGAGGCTGCCGAGCACTCTCTCAATGTTCGGCCGGACGCCAAGCCGGTCAAACAGCGCTTACGCCGATTCGCTGAAGATAGACGTCAGGCCATAGGAGAAGAAATAGCCAAGCTCCTAGCAGCTGGTTTTATTAAAGAAGTGTATCATCTCGACTGGTTAGCGAACCCAGTTCTTGTTCGCAAAAAGAATGGAAAGTGGAGGATGTGTGTTGATTATACTGGCCTTAACAAGGCGTGTCTCAAAGATCCTTTCACTCTTCCTCGCATCGACCAAGTGGTTGATTCCACGGCCGGGTGCGAGATTCTGTGCTTTCTCGACGCCTACTCGGGCTATCACCAGATCAAGATGAAGGAGGACGACGAGATCAAGACATCTTTCATCACTCCGTTCGGCGCTTTCTGCTACGTTTCCATGCCCTTCGGACTCAAGAATGCCGGCGCTACGTACCAACGGTGCATACAGCGCTGCCTTCAGTCCCAGATCGGCCGGAACGTGCAAGCCTACGTCGACGATGTGGTGATCAAGTCCCAAAAGAAAGAAGACCTCCTGAGTGACTTGGGAGAGACCTTCGCCAACCTTCGAAGATTCAGCATGAAGCTTAACCCCGAGAAGTGTGTTTTCGGGGTCCCTTTGGGCAAGCTACTCGGCTTCCTTGTTTCCGAACGAGGGATCGAGGTCAACCCGGAGAAGATCGATGCCATCCTCAAGATGGCCCCACCAAAGAATCTCAAAGACGTCCAAAGGCTTACCGGGTGCATGGCAGCTCTCAGTCGATTTATCTCCCGACTCGGCGAGAAGGCCATGCCCCTCTACAAACTCATGAAGAAGTCGGATACCTTCACCTGGACTCCCGAGGCCCAGGATGCCTTGGACGGCCTGAAGAAGTTCTTAACTACCCCCCCGGTGCTGGCGTCTCCCATGCCCAATGAACCACTGCTTCTCTACATCGCAGCGACTACTCAGGTAGTCAGCACGGTCTTGGTCGTGGAACGTCCCGAGCCCGGTCATATTCAGAAGGTACAGCGCCCGGTTTACTTCATCAGTGAAGTACTCTCCGAGTCCAAGGCGCGATACCCGCAGATCCAGAAGATAGCCTATGCGGTCTTCATAACATCGCGGAAGCTCGTCCACTACTTCCAGGGCCACCCCATCACGGTGGTCAGCTCCTTCCCGATCTCCGACGTCATCAACAACCGCGACGCCACGGGTCGGATCGCAAAGTGGGCCATGGAGCTTATGGCGTTCAGCATCGTCTACGCTCCCCGCACGGCTATCAAGTCTCAGGCTCTCGCCGACTTCATGGCCGAGTGGACAGAAGTCCAGTCCCCGCCCTCTGTCGTCGACCTCGAGCACTGGGTACTCTACTTCGACGGCTCTCTGATGCTCCAGGGCGCGGGGGCTGGCGTTGTGCTCATCTCTCCCAAGGGTGAGCGCTTCAAATACGTACTGCAGATCCACTTCCCGGCATCCAACAACGTCGCCGAGTATGAGGCTCTGCTCCACGGTCTTCGTCTTGCGGTTTCACTCGGGATTCGCCGCCTCCTTGCGCGCGGTGACTCGGAACTGGTGGTCCGGCAAGTAATGAAGGACTGGTCGTGCCGCGACCCCTCCATGGAGGCCTACTGCCAAGAAGTCCGCAAGCTCGAGGCCAAGTTCGATGGTCTTGAGATTACTCACGTTCTACGCCGCGACAACGAAGACGCAGATGCACTCGCCAAACTGGGATCCAGTCGGGACGTCGTCCCGACGGGAGTTTTCCTCCAGGAGTTGCACACCCCTTCTATCAAGGCGGACGCGCCGCCCGAGACCGAAGAACCACAAGTCCCGGAGAATGATGCTACTCAGCAGCCTCCCGCGGAGGTCCTCGCCGTCACTTCCGACTGGACTACACCTTTTCTGGACTATCTCTTGCGGGACACCCTCCCGTCGGACAAAACCGAGGCACGCCGCATTGCGCGACGCGCCAAGTCCTTCGTCATCATAGAAGACGAGCTCTACAAGAAGAGTACCTCTGGGATACTCCAACGGTGCATACCCGACTATCAGGGAAAGCAGCTCCTGCGCGAGATCCATTCGGGAGTGTGTGGACACCATGCTGCGCCCGCATCACTAGTCGGGAAGGCCTTCCGACAAGGTTTCTACTGGCCGACTGCCGTGTCCGACGCGGAACACATCGTCCGCACCTGCGAAGGGTGCCAATACTTCGCCTGGCAGACACACTTGCCGGCTCAGGCCCTCCAGGCCATACCGATCACCTGACCCTTTGCAGTCTGGGGACTGGATATGGTCGGCCCATTCAAGAAAGCGCCCGGGGGCTACACGCACCTCTTCGTCGCAGTCGACAAGTTCACCAAGTGGATCGAAGCCAAGCCGGTCGCCACGATAACTGCTGAAAAAGCCGTCGAGTTCGTGCGGGACATCGTCTTCCGGTTCGGCGTACCTAACAGCATTATCACGGACAACGGCACCCAGTTCACTGGCCGGGCGTTTCTCCAATTCTGCGATGACTACAACATCAGCCTCGACTTCGCCGCCGTGGCACACCCACGCACCAACGGGCAAGTCGAGCGGTCCAACGGATTAATACTACAAGGCCTCAAGCCTCGAATTTTTCAGCGTCTGAACAAATTCGCAGGCAGATGGGCAGCCGAGCTACCTTCGGTCCTCTGGAGCCTCCGGACCACGCCTAACCGGTCAACGGGTTATACACCTTTCTTCATGGTCTTCGGTGCTGAGGTTGTCCTCCCGACTGACCTGGAGTACGGGTCCCCGCGTGTCCGAGCCTTCAGCGCAGCCGAGTCAGAAGAAGCACGGCACGACACCCTCGACCAGCTCGAAGAAGCCCGCGAGGTTGCCCTCCTTCGGTCGGCTAAGTACCAACAGGCCTTGCGGCGTTACCACAGTCGGCACGTACGCGGCCGCTCCTTCAGCGTTGGCGACTTGGTTCTGCGCCGAGTCCAGACAAATAAGGAGCAGCACAAGCTCTCGCCGCCATGGGAGGGCCCGTACATCATCGCCGAGGTACTGCGCCCGGGGGCTTACCGACTGAAGGACAGCAACGGCAACATCTTCACCAACGCATGGAACATAGAACAGCTACGTCGTTTTTATACTTAAACCCTTTTCCTAAGTGTATCAGACATAATAATAAAGAGTTTGCTTTTGTTCGAAAGTATCTCTCTACCCGACTGCCTCGCTGCGCCCGCTCGTGGCAGGCACTCGACGGATTACCACCCGGGTCACCATCAGCGCAAAATGCTTAAGTACTGTGTATACAAGTCTAACGTTAACTCCTTGACTCCGATCGCCGGTCTACGCCACACCCTTACGCTACTCGGGACACACGCCCACGGCTAATCCCTACGCAAAGGAGGGTACGACAGATCGGCAAAGAGCACAAACGCACAAGCTTACATACACAGGAACACAAGTTTTTCTGATGGGGCCAAAGATATGCTTGTTAAAACTTGCAAAGTTAACACAAGTCACTCGGGCATCCCGAGTGCACAACAAAGCAACTCGGCACCCCCGAGTCTTTTACAAACTCCACTCGGCTAACCCGAGCAGTTTCACAGCTACTCCTACTTCTCTACAGGTTGGAGCGCGTCAGCAGGGTCTCGACGGTGGGCTCGACGATCCGCATCATCTCCGGAATGTCTTCATCCGGAAAGTCCGCGGCGTACCCTTCCCCGATCGCCTCCAAGTCCAGCTCGGAGTCATGAGACCGCGCCACCGCCAAGACTAGGCTGGCCCCCGTCCGCGCGGCCTCCGACTCAATGCTCGCCACTTGGTCGGGGACTTGGTGCAGCCACTCGGTAACCGCCGCGATGGAGTCCGGCGCCGGGTCATCCGACCAGATGGCGCCGCATGCCGCCTGCCCCGCCTTCAGCAACAACTCGATCATCCCCTTGGACTTTTCGAGCTGCCCCTTCCAGCCTACAGCAGCAAAGCAACAAGCAAACCAGTCAGGCGACAAGGCCCGGGTAAAATCCACGGCCAGCAAGTTGGACAAAGCGACACGGAGCGGTCAGGGCACTTACGGGATTCGGCCTCTGTGGTGTCCTTCTTCACCGCTCTGACCGCCTCCTCCGCGTCAGCAGCCCGCTTGGCCGCCGACTCGGCGTCCTTCTTCGCGGCCTTGGCCGCCTCCTCGGGTTCAGTGGCCCTCTTGGCCGCCGACACGGCGTCAAGCTTCGTCTGCTTCTCCATCTTCTCCGCCAAGTCCGCCCGGGCCTTCTCCGACTCGAGCTCCTTCTCGACTCTCCGGGCCCATTGCTTGGCAAGGTCGCAGTCCCGGGCGCGGGTTTTCAACGGCTCGGCTTCGCGCTGGAGCTGCGCCCGCCAGGCCTTCTCCGCTTCAAGCGCCTCCTCGAGGTCCCGGGCACGGGCCTTCGCGTCCTCGAGCTCCGCCTTCAGCTTCGACAGTTCGTCCTCGGCTGCTGCACAGAAACAACGCTTCAGCAAGATGAATCGCAACACGCAGAGGACAAAGGTTACTCGGCGGGCTCACCTTGGGACTTGGCGATTTCCTGGGACAGACCAGCCTTCAAGCCGGCGATCTCCACTCCGCGCTTGCGCGCCACGTCCTCCGCCGTCTGCCTTGCTGCGGTTATTTTGTCCCACTCGGACTTCCGCAGCTCCATCTGTTCGATCACCGGCAGTCGGTTCTGGAGGACGGCGGTCTTGCTCTGCGACCGCTGGTTCAGTGCCTGCTGCAGAAGACAAACTAGTTAGGCCGCCCGACAGCATCATCATAACCCTCCACTCGGTCCCAAGGACCCAGTGGAGGCTCGGGGGCTACACCCTTCGGGTGCACTATTCGTGCACCCGGAGAAGAATCTACAGACTAAACTACATCTACCCTCCGCCCGACTATCCTAGTCGATCGCAGGCTCGGGGGCTACACCCTCTGGGTGCACTGTTCGTGCACCCAGAGCAGCAACTACAAAGAAACACGAGGGGACCTCCGCCTGACTACCTTAGTCGGGCAGAGGCCCGGGGGCTACTTCCTAGGGACACATCCTAACACAAAGGAAGGTACGTACCTCCATCAAAGGGCGCAGCCTGCCGTTCAGCAGGTTGGCCGCCTCCCTCGACGCTTTCAGCAACGCAGGGAGGATCTCCCCGATTCGCTCGGCGCACTCCGCGGCCGCCCGCCACTCCGTCTCCTCCTCGACGTCGTCGACGACTACCGTGGCCGGCTGCCCCGGCTCCTTCTCCCCGATTCGGAGCGGCCGCGCCACCAGCTCCGAGCAGGGCTTCAAGGGCGGAGCCCCGCTGATCTCCCGCATTGGCGAGGTCGCGGCGGGCTCGCCCTCACGCGACGGCGAAGCGGCCCTGACCGCCTCCGGCTCCGCGCCTTCCGCCATCGCCGCGTCCCGGCTGGCATCCACGGACCCCATCGGCGCCGACGCTCCGGCGGAGGGCTCCTCCCGAGGGATGGCCGGCGGGTCTACCTGCGCGCCGGGCTGTTCAGGGGTTGGCTCGCGAGCGACCGCGGGTGGAGGCGACACCGGCCGGGACAAAGAAGGAGCAGCCGCTGCCGGAGGCGGCGACGCTCGGGTGTCTTGCGCCGGGGGATCTCCACCTTGGCTGGATCCCGGGCCACTCGGGGGCGCCTTAGTGGTGCCTCCCGTCTTCCGCGTCCTACGGAAGCGGCAAGATCAACCATGTCAGCATGTGAAGATGAAAGAATCCAGGAAGTCAGTGGCAGAGCACTTACTTCGCAGATCGAGCGACGACGAGCCTCTTCTTCACCCCCGTGGCTCGCGGCCCGGGTGCGGCAGTAGCCGGGGCTGGCGAGATCCCCGACCCGCCGGACGCCCCGAAGGCCGTGTCGGCGTCGCGCTTTTCCCCCCGGCTAGTGGGGGCGTCGTCGCCAGCCGCCCCGGTGGCTTCACTCGGCGCCGCATGCACAGCGCCGGTGGAAGACTTTTCCGCAGCGTCGGATGCGACCCCCATATCGGTCGCCGCCAATGGGTCATCGCTGCGCTGGGGCTTCCGTCTCCGCACGAAGAAGGTGCCGCCAGCATCCGACTCCTCCTCTTCCTCCTCCTGGGCCGCCGTGCTCGCGGGAGGAGGAGGGGGCGCAACAACCGCCGGTCCCTTCCCCTTGGAGGACCTGGTACCCTTTGAAGGACCGGCGCTCTTAGCTGTGCCGGCGCCGGAAGAAGATATCCCCGCCGCTCCCGGCGGTGGCGGCTTGCCCTTCGGTACATCAGCGTACCGTGGCTGGTTCCAGATCTCGTCCTCCGGGAGGGGAGCGCTGGAACAGAAGCCGAACAGATCCTGCGAAGAAATGAAGACAGTACCCGAGTCAGGCTTGGTCAGCGATTTAACCAAAAAGGCACGGCTTCGGATACTTACGTCGTTCGGCGTGTTCGCCCGGCAGAAGGAGCCGGTCGGTCGGAGAAGTCCAGGCTCGTTCCCTGGGCCAGAAGCTTCTCCAGCCGGCTCTGCACTTCGCCCTCCGACAGCTCGTCGGCGGCCTCCCGAGTCGGGTCCTCCGGGCCGGTGTACTCATACATGGGATGCGCCCGGAGTTTGGCCGGCTGCACCCGCCACCGGACGAAGGTCGCAACGACGACCGCCCCGGTGAGCCCGGCATTCATCACCTGGCCGAGCTTCCCCATCAGCACGGCGGCGCTGCCTTCCTCTCGCTCCAGAGGCAGGTCCGACCAGCTTGGCTTGACCACTGGTGCTTGGCCTGAGAAGGCCGGCAGCGCCGGCTCGGGATTGGCGCAGTAGAACCATTGGGCGTGCCACCCCTTGAGGGATGACGGCATCGGCGGAGCCGGGTAACTCTTCGCCGTGCCGGATCTCAGCTGGAACCCGGCGCCCCCGACTACGGCCGGGTGATCCCTGCTTGGCTGCGGCTTCACCATGAAAAGGTGCTTCCACAGCGTGAAGTGTGGGCGAATGCCGAGGAAGCATTCACAAAGCGTGATGAAGCTGGAGACGTGCAGAATGCTGTTGGGGTTGAGGTTGTGCAGCTCCAGCCCGTAGTAGTAGAGGAGCCCGCGCAGGAATGGGTGGACTGGCACCGAGAGCCCCCGCTCGAAGAACAGGCTGTGGACCACCAGCTCGCCGATGTCTGGAGTGGGAATGGCCTGTCCCACGGCGGCGCGCCACTCGACTAGTTCTTTGGGCGGCAGGACCCCCATCCGGACGAGGGTCTCCAGCCTCGCCTCCGTCACCGTCGATTTCTGCCAAGAAGCCATCGGTTCGGCGGACGTTTCTTCTCCTTCTTCTCCGGTCAGCAGCTTCCAGACCAAGGCGTCCTCCTCGGCTTCGTTAGGATCGGCTTCCCAGTTCGGGGCTTGCATCCGAAGGAGCCGGGACGGGGATTAGGGTTTTGGAGCGCGCGGAGCGATTGGAGGCAGTGGGAAGACGAAGCAGCAGGTGCTGGATGAATGCGGAAGTGTTTGAGAGCGTGGGTCCCTCCCGCAGCCTCTGCCGAATATAAAGGGGAGCGACCGGGTGGTTCGGATTCCCCACGATCGCACGTTCCGGATTCACCGCGGCCACGTCCGCGCCGTTTCGGATTCCGCCGCGCGTTTCGGGCAGGCCACGTTGCGGGTATCCCGCACCCACGACTTGATGGCGCCATGATTCGTGCGGCTTAATAAAGGAGATCCGACGGTCAGCCCTCCAGGCTATCCAACCCATCGGAATGCGTCTCCGCTACATGGTGGCTAAAGCGTATTCTCCGAGAATCGCTAGCTGGCTGCCGGGTAGGACTCGCCGCCGGGCGCTTTGGCTACAGAGGGTATCAGAGGCTGGCCTCTAGCGAGGAACGCAGTCGGCTGATTACACCCGAGTGAGGGACAGAAATGGTGTGCCTTCCGAGGGCCTCGAGTCGGATGCTGAGCAACTCGGAGCTGCCGGATTCTTCACCCAGGCTCATCGGGCGCTCCGGCCTTGAAGCCTTGGTATCTGGGATCCCCAGATTCAGTGGAATGACCCGGCATAAGACTTCGAAACTCAGGAACCTATGCGCCGTGACTGTTTTCTCTGGTCCGGACTTGGAGTTTCAGAGGCATTCCTTCAGGGGACACAAGCCGGCCTTGACCCACTCGGGAAGGCCGGGTGCTACTCGGGAACTCAGTCGGGATTGATGGCAAGCCCCACGCTGGGTTATTAGCCGGTCCCTGTCCCCAGGGATGGACCGGATGCCACCAGAGATTACCCGCTAATAGCTCGCCTGCCTTTAACGTTCCTGCCTTACGGGTGAATGTTACTTGGCTTTAATTGTCTTTTCCACAGGAGTCCAGTCAGCCCTTCGCGATCTCCCAGCAAGCCAAGGCCAGTCGGAAAACCTAATCGGGGGAAGAGGCAAGTAGCGGCAAGACCACGAAGGACTCGGGGGCTACTGATGGTGATATGCCACCCGGGTATCACCAAGGAGGGCGAATCCGGCCTCCCGGCCACGGGATGGGCCGGGTCGACTACCCGGAGTCTGACTACAACACGGGGACACCTCACCGACGTGGAGTACAAGACAAGGACTAATACCTGTCCGGCTTACCCGGAATCAGTTGTAACCAAATAGGAAACATATCTGTTAACCCGATCCGGACTCTGTAACCCTACCCCGGCCGGCTATATAAGGCTCGGTAGGGGACCTCCGATCGGCATCGCTTTACATCCAGCATCGTCTCCATTGTTTCATAGCTCAGACCCCTTCGAGATCGATTCTCTAGGGCCTGCGGCACTCGGGATACCGCAATACCAGCCACCAAACACAGGACGTAGGGTATTACCTCTCCGAGAGGGCCTGAACCTGTCTAAATCTTGTCTCCCGTGTGCAGCCATCCTGATTTGCTGTGCTCACACCGCCCCATAATTAGTATTGCCGGAATAATACTCCGACAACTACCAACCTGAAATTCAAGTGCAGCGCATGGTTACACAAGACATATAATTATCATTACATAACAAAAAGGATTGAGAGCATTTATAATATTTACCATGGCAACACGAATATCAAGTATTGACCTTGGTGTGAAATGCAGATGAAGGTTCATCTGCTCCTAAGTGTGGTTTTGGTAATTAATGATAATACCTATGGACTAACAATTGTGTTGAGGATTGTTTGTAGATTGTTTCATAGATGATGCATGAATGATGGAGTATGGATTCATAGAGGAATCCCATGAGATCAAAAGAGATGCGTCGAGATCACTAAGCTCTAAGTGATGCTCATGTGATGAAGAAGAAGTTAGAGAGAAAAAGACCTTAGGAGATCAAGATTGGGGTTCAAGGAGTGAACTAAAGATGATCGAGGCGAAGGTCGAGTGTACGATCTAAGTGTGATCCTGAATGGAACACTAAGTGATCTTGTACGGAGCTCATGAGTTGAGCCAAAAAAGGATCAAGATGAAATCCATGAGTTGGACTCAAAAAGACTGACGATAAGCGTGATGGCTTGGTCACTTGCGGTCGATAGATGAAAGTACCATAATGACTAAGATGTCTCCTAGAAGGGGGGTGAATAGGCTTTTAAAAATCACCATCAGATTTGGTTTAATCCTAATGCAGAATTATACTTGTTGGATTTATACAAGCTCAAATCCTAATATGCTAGTCTTTCATATGAGCTTGAGCACCCTATGTGAAGATATCAATATTTGCAATCCTAGGGTGACAAGCAAGCAATTTAACTTCTATAAGAGATATACAAGTAATCTATTGCGAGTATGGAATGCGATAAGTAAAGGAGACAAGAGACAAACAATGTATGACCCGGAGTTCGTTCAGATATCCACCGATATCCTACATCTCCGTTTGAGGATCCGATCACCCTTGATCAAAGATGGGCTCTCTCTCAAGTCGCTTCCTCTCGAGGACTCTCCGGAGTCTCCCCGATCACTATGCTTAGCTCTTTCTTCCACTACCGGAGATGGCGAGCTCCACAACCACTTCACAATCTCCTGGGCCTCCTCACAAGCTTCTTCAGGAGATCACCAAGCCACCACTACCAAGCCGTTTAGGAGTCGGTGGCTTCCAAGAGTAAAAGACTCTCAGACTCTCGCTCGAACACAATCGATGGCGAATGCTCAAAAAATACAACTCATGCACACACCTTATGCAACTTATGCACAAAGATATCCCTCACACCTCACAAATGGTAATGCATGCACTAGAGGCTTTAGAGAGGGAGGAGGCAACTAGAGATGTTCAAGAATGAAGTTTAGATGCAGCAAAATGTTTTCCCAACCGGCCAAAGGGGGTATGAATACCCAAACCCACAAAAACTAGCTGTTGGAGAAAGCTGGTAGGGTGGCCGGTTTAAATCACCCACTCCCAGCGGTCAGAAAACCACTTCCGGACCCTAGACCCGAAGGGTCCGGATTACTACTGGAAAGCCCGGACCTCCTCCCGGAGGGTCCGGATTTTGCATACCCGGACTGTCCGGTTTGGCCCTGGAGGGTCCGACCGGCGTCAGATGCTGAGTTGATCGGACAAGTCTGACCAGGCCGGTCCTTTCATCTTAGTCCATACACTCCGGAAATCGATATTTCAAAGTCCGTAGACCTAGGTTGAATACGACCACATAGGTCAAGAAGTAAAACACACGCCGAGACACAAATTTAGGGGCAAAACCACACAACCACAAAATGATCGGAAGCCTTCGAGCATTCACAGCTCAGAATCTCCAGACACGCTAGAACTCAAAGCTCTAGCATTCACAACACAAAAGCAATGCAATGAAGTGCAACATATGCAAAGACTTGAGCACTAGACACATGACGTGGACAAGCCAATCATCCAATAGCTCCTCTTAATAGTACGGCTATCTATCCTATAATCGGTCTATCTCCAAACACCTAGAGACCGGTAAATAGAAACCCTAATTAGGCATACATTTTCCTTGAGCTTTCCTCTCGAGCTTGATGACAACCGCCACCCTTGCTCCAAGCCGGAAAATATCACGATCATGCTTGTCTCTTGAAGTCTTGCATGTAGCTCCCCCAAGATCCTTGTAGGAGACTTTCTCTTGCATTCATCTTCACTTATCCATCTTCCTTAGATGGATCGCAAGCTTCCAAGCTTATTTTTTCTCTTGATGTATATCTTGGAATTTGCTCTTCTCATCTTAATGACCATCATCTTGATGTCATCTTCTAATGGACTTCATCAGCTTGACTCTTCATTACATGCCCATGAATAGTACTTAACCCGTGCACACTCTTTCACATAGAGATATCATGAGTTAGTTCATAAGAGGCAATATAATAATATCTCATCATAGTCACTTGATCATACTATCTCAAGTGACATAATTTTTTTTGCTCATGCGTTGATCGTCTTAAGACCACTCCTTGGACTTGTATCTTGATCAACTGATGTCTTTTGTCTTTGACGATATTCTTCCCAAATCCCGCTCATACTTCTTCATGCATGACCACTTGTCTGCACCATCTCAAGTGGTATACTCTTCATGCTCATGTGTTGACCATATTCAATCTATCCTTGGATTTGCACTAGGTCAACCTTATCTTCTTCTTGAGCTTTCCTCTTGATGCATATATTTGATTTACGGTATTCTTCTTGAATTCGTCCAATGTTCTTCATGCAGCACCTATAAATATAACCTCATATCCAATCTCACAAAAAATGTTAGTCTATAGGTATTATCATCAATTATTAAAACCACACTTAGGGGCTAGATGAACTCTCAATAAAACAAGTCACTAAATGTACAGTATTGTCAATTACAATTTATAGACTAACCCATACGCTATGTGCTTGAGAATGAATTGGGGTTAGGTTCCATATGATGGCAAGAGTTGAAATGAGATATTCAAATATGCCTAGTTGGAAGAGCAAGATCAAGTCAAGCTTAGTGGATGACTCACATACTTGATTCTTGCAGTTCATAACTTGGTGGTGAACCGATGAAGATGATGTAAAGAGAGAAACCTCCTATGCTTGGTGCATGGGAAGCTATCAGTTGGACTTCATCAAGCTTCTGGAGATCGAGAGAGGATCGAGATGGGAAGTGAGGATGATCATCATCATCGAGATCAAGTGGAGTCGATGACAAGATTAGAAGAGCAATGAGAAGTTTTGGGGACTTGGATGATGCATTCGTCAAGTCCGACGAGATTGCTCAAGGGAAAGGTACGTCTAGACTAGGTTTTCTAGTTTTGTCCGTCTCAAGAAGTTTGGTGGGAGACCGGGTTGTAGATCGATAGCCGTACTATCAAGAGGGGTTATCGGATGCGTAGCTCGAATGTTCTCAGTTGTCAAGTGCTCAAACCATGTGCTTAGTGCACGTTAGGTTTGTGTTGAGAGTTTCTTAACTAGCTCGGGGTGTCTAAAGGTGGTTTAGATTTAACCCTGTGTTGTGGTCGGCCTTTGTGGCAGATAGTGCTTTTGGCCAAACCCTAGTTATGTTTGTTGCATGCCATTTGGTATCTAGCTTTAATCTTAGGTGATTAAGCTTGTTGAAATGGGTGGAAATGTCTAAATCCATTTTTGCAGTGTTCCGGGGTGTCTTTCGCAGTGCTGGAATTTCCATATCAGAAGTTCTGATTGAACTTCGATGTGCCCGGAACCTTCAGAAAATCGTATCCGAAACTTCTGATATGTTTATTCTGATATGTTTATCAGAAGTTCTGATTGAAGTTCGAATGTGATCTGAAGTTCCAATTGAAGTTTTGATCCAGTCAAAAGTTCTAATTTTTGGATGTTCTAAAGTGCACCCTAGTTTTAAGTCTCTGAAAAAACCAAATGTTCCGATTTAAGTCTCTGGAAAAATCGGATGTTCTGATTTTCACATTGAGTGTTCTGATGTGTGTATTTTGGCAGGTCTAGGAGTGAGTTTTGCCTAGATCCGACCGTTGGATTTTATGGGATCAGAAGTTCCAATCTGGGGATCAAAAGTTCCGATCAGTGCATAATCTGTCTTCAACAGCTAGTTTTTGGAGTGGGGTATATATACCCCTTGCCCTCCTAGTGAGTGGAGGCTGCCATTTTGGGGGTTGTTTGAACTTTGTGTTCTATTTTGAGTGCTCTCCTCTCTCAAGCTCTGGCACAAGATCCAAAGCCTTTGTGGCTTAGTGAGAATAGAGAGAGGTGTGATAGGTGTGCGATGCGTATGTTTGAGCACTTGGCATTGATCGTGTTCGAGCGCGAGTGAAGGATCAAAGATGTCGACTAGAGGGGGGGGGGTGAATAGGCGACTACAAATTTTAACTTTTTCTTAATTGCTTTTAGGGAAGTGCGGAATATAAGTTCTCTAAATGTGCAACTAAGTGAGTCAACCTATATGACACAAGATGAATAGCACAAGGTATAACACAAGGTAAACAAGATGAACCACACAAGCACAATAGATATGAGTAAAAAGCAATCACAAGGGTGAGACGAAGAATTAACCCGAAGTTCACACCCTTGGGGGGATGCTAATCTCCGTTGGAGAGGCGGAGGCCCAACAAAGCACCTCGCGACACAAAGTCTCGCCTTCTTCTCCTTTGAGCCTCGGCAAACCAAGCTCGAGCTCAAATAACTCGTGGTAGACCTTGAGGTGGCCTCCAAACCCTCACAAACGATCCCGGAGCACGAATCCACACTTTGGAGGCTTCCGGGAGACACCAACCGGCTAGGGATCCCCACAATCCCAAGAGTAACAAGCAACGTGATGAACTCAAGGGGGGAGTTCAAATTTTGGCTTGGTTAGATTGTAGATCTAGATCTCCTCTTTCTTTTCTCTCAAAGGCTTGAATGGATTTGAGCACTAGGGGAGGAGATCCTCAAGCTTTGGAGGTCAACAATGGTGGAGGAGAGATGTATTCAAAGCTGCAGCCGTGGGTACCCCTTGGGGAAGAAGGAGTGGGCTTTATATAGGGCCCCCCCAAAATCTGCCCGTTGGGGCTCTGCGCGCACAGTCCGGAGTTCCATCCGGAACCTCCGGACTCAACCTCCGGATCACCCGGATTCCGGGCTGTCCTCCGGACAGCCTTCCGGGTGAGTCCAGAAGCTACTGGACTCATCCGGAATTTATCCGGAGTCCATCCGGAAAACAAGGTCACCCGGAGGTTCAGCCCGGAACCTCCGGACCCAGACCTCCGGGAGGAACACCCGGAGCAACCGAGAATCCCGGTAGCTCCGGACCACCCGGATTCCGGGATGCTCTCCGGACGGCCTTCCAGGCGAGTCCAGAGGCTACTGGACTCGTCCGGAGTTCCACCCGGAACTCATCCGGATTCCGGCCCACCCGGAGGTTCTATCCGGAACCTCCGGACTGAGCATCCGGACCACAGGCAGAGAGCAAAAACAGGGTATTCTTTATGGCTTCTCACTTGCTCTCTCTTGGGGTTTTTCTCGAACATAGGATGTGGAAGAAAGATCTTATAGGAGATTTGTTGCCACCCTCTTGTTCATCACATTACCCCTCTTAATAGTCCGGCTTCCCTATGACTCAAAACATAAGATAAAATGCGTAAATTTAAATACGCCGTCTTCTTCTCTCCTTTTTGCTAGGGGGGTCTCCGACCACCTTTGCTTATCAAACTTCGGACTAACACCTGTTCATACACTTTGTAAACGTGGTTAGTCCCCTAATCACTTGTCATTTACACCAAAACCCACTTAGGGGCTTAGATGTCCTTTCAGCGAGTCCGGGAGCTTGTTACTCGTGGAGACCACTATCTCCTAGAAGGCTCGGTTGTAATTGGCTCGGTGATCTTCTCAAGTAAAGATTGTGAGGAGGCACGGGAGTGGTAGCGGAACTCACCATCTTTGGAGTGGAAGGACAGTTGACCATAGTGAGTCGAGGAGACACAAGGGAATCCTCGATGGACAAAGGCTTGAAAGGAAGTCGCCTCTTGATCACGAGTGATTGAGCTCCCCAAATGTAGACGTAGGGTATTGATGGATACCCAAACTTTGGTAACAAATCTTGTGTCTCTGTATCTTCATGTACACAATTGTAATTCATTCTTGTGCTACGTTACTTGCTTGTAATTCATCCTTACTCTTAGTTATATACCTTATGTAGAATTGAATTGCTTGCTTGTATATATATTTGTGCAATTGATTCTTGTGCTCGCTTGTATAGCTTGCTAGAATTGTATTGCATGGTAATCTCCCTAAGATAGCAAATAGTACACATTTGATTAGGGTGTTGCTGCACTTGTTGAACCTAGCATATTTAGGATTTGAGCTTGTGAAAATATAACTAGTTTAATTTCGCATTAGGATTGACCCAAATCTGTAATCAATTTTAAAACGCCTATTCACCCCTCCCTAGGCGACATCTAGGTCCTTTCAGCAAAGCATAGGGACCATCAACATTCACCTGCCAAGATAACATGTATTAATATAGCAAAATGGTCTGGTTCTAAGGTTGGCAACAATGGATAGCATATATTCTGAGATAATACCCCACTGCAACTAATTAAATCTTCAGTTACCTCCATCTTGTATTTTCTTCTTACACATGCCTAAAAGTTCATATACGCCCCTAGACTTGTGTTTAGTGGTTTTGGTAATTAATGACAACCTAGTTTGTGGACTAACCATTTTCTTGAGTTTAAAAAGTATGTCTATGGATTAGAAACCACTTCATGAGGTTGCATCTAGATGATGAGCTTATAAGCCCGTGAAGCCCATGATTGATGCTATTGAGGTGTGCATCACATATGGATGAACTTCAAGTGAAGATTCCATCTTGTAGAGATGGATAACCGAGGGGTGGGTTCAAGCTGTGAACCAATGTGAGGATCAGTAGAAGATGAAGTTTGACCAAGATGAGATTCACGGATGAATCCGAGATGGTCAACATAGAGGTTGAAAGATATGCCACTTGTGATCATATGATCAAGTGATTTTGGTAAGAATTGTGAAAGGAATTTTGTGGACTAACCCCTTTGCTATGTATGAGAAAGGTGTATCGGTTAGGTACCACTTAGTGAGATGGCATCAAAAGGATGATCTCATAGGTTCTAAGTGCAAATGACATCAAGTGTTGGATAGTCATCAAGTTAAGAAGAACAAGCTCAAGATAAGTGTCATGTGTGTATATATGCTTAAAGCTTGCAATTCATCAAGTGTTGATGAATATGTGAAAATGACTTCAAGAGAGCATGATGAAGCTTGAAGGATGATTTACACAAGTGATCAAGTGGTTTTGTGAGTAATGTCAATCATGCTTGTGAGCTAATCATGTTTCATTTGTTTTGAAAGTGTGAGAGTTATGTTTACTTCATGATGATACATCAAGACAATGGTCTCAGCAAAGCTCAAGTGAAGATGGCATCAAGTGTTGATGATCATTAGCATTGAGTGCCGTCATAAGTTTTGGAGGGTGCTTCATATGAGGGTGATACTCAAAAGAGTTGAGGTGGTTATCGTGCGAAGATGAATCTCAACAAAAGTTTAATGTTGATAAGCACCAAGAGATGATGACATCAAGGTATGCAAGTTCAAGTCAAGCATTATGTGAAGATATATACTTGAAAGTTGTTGCCTATCAAGCTGTTGTGGACAAGCTAGGAAGATGTCATCAAGATAAGGCTTTCATATTGGTTTATTGAGTAGCATATTGAAATACTTCATCAAGCAAAGAAAATTAAAAAAAAATTCTAACTTGAAGCAAGGATTATCGTCTTCATCAAGCTCAATTGGAGTACTCAGGGAATGTATGTTTATCTAGGCTTTTCTAGTTTTATTAGTATCAAGGTGTTGGAGGGAGACCGGGTTATCGGATAAGTAGCTTGAACGAGTCGCGTATCAAGCGCTCAAACCTTTGCATAAGTTGCATCCTCCTCTTTGTTAATCTTGGTTTGAATCTTGTATGATCTAACCATTCTTTTGTTGGCCTTTGATGATTCTTTTTCACTATTATATTGAGGAGAAGAAATTTCTCAATTCGGATCAACCATTTACCTTGTAGGCAGTTTTTCACTATGCTGAAATCTACAATCTCGGAAGAACCACTGATGAGAAGAAGCTCCGAGATTAGGTGCTGAACTTACCGAGTTTGAATATTAGAACCTCCGATTTGAAGTCGAACCTCCAAGAATGGGTTATGGAGGCTCTGAGTTTGAATCCCGGAAGCTCCGAGATTGATCTCAAAACCTCCGAGCTTTCTCTATGTCCACGCTACTATAGCCATTGGTTTGAATCTCTGAACCTCCAAGTTTGGTTCTAGAACATCCCACTTTTGCGTAGAAAGTGTGTAACAGCTAGTTTTTGAGGGTGTCCTATAAGTAGCCACCTTGGCTAGCTTGAGAAGTGAGTTGCTGCCCCTGAAGATCATTTCTTGAGTCCTTCTTGCTGCTCTCTCCCACTTAATAGCCTCTAAGTCATGTGTTCCTCTTGATGAGGTGTAGATGATTTTATGCATTATGTTGCATTTGGCTATTGTATTGGTTGTACTGATTTGAGCTCTCCACATCGATTATGTTCGAGTGGAAGTATGGAGCTTGTTACTCTTGAAGGCCACTGTCTCCTAGATGATTTGGTGGAGTTGAGCTCGATGATCTCTTGAAGAAGATTGTGAAGAGGTCCGAAGACTTGTGAGTGTTTGTGGAGCTCACCATCTCCGGACTGGAGGAATGAGCTATCCGTAGTGATCGGTTATTGCTAAAGGCAAGGAACTTGAGGGAAGAGCTCGATTTGGAGCCGGCTTGTCTGTCAGAACAAGATTTCTCAACGAAGACGTATGATGAAGCGACCCTGGATACCACTACATCGTGTAGTGTGCCAGTCTTTGATATAATACTAATGAAATCATGTATTATTAATAGGACATCTATTAGAATAGTAGAAAGAAGCATTGCGATAGTCCAATACAAACGTATTATTACAAGCCAAAAGTATATCTGAGATGTCTAGCTCAAAAGAAATTCAATACGATAATTCAAAAAACCAGTAAAGACTGAAATATATAACATAAGGTAATTAACATGTAAACAGGAACTACTATGTCTATGTTATCTCGACTATTGTATACTAATTTTCTACTGATCTGGCTCCACATCATCATGTTCTCCATAGTCGATATAGTAGTCAGTTCCTTTGACTCCCTTAGACAGGTTCTACTCCCCATTTTCTTGCGGGGTTTCAGAATCCTCGAACTCGAATTCTACTGACTGAGGGTCTAAAAAGGAGGATTTATATAGGGGATAAGTACAAATGGTACTCAACAAGTTCATGAATAGCAACAAGTGTTTGATATAAACTTTTACTATAACAATATTAACTCTCAAGGAATTAATGCATTTTTTCAATAATATTTTTAAATAAAAGTAAGTTTTTAAGTTTAAACAACTCTCTATGCTCAAAGGTGCTAATTATTCCAGCAGTTACAATAGGACCTTCTTGCACTCGTATGTAGCCTCTTGGAGCGAGAGCAAAGCTCGAAGATGGGGCATGTTTGGTCCTCGAGCTGTTTTAGAAACCTCTCATGCTGCAAATGATCAAGGGCATCAACCACGTGGCGAAGAATGTGCAGAAGTTGAACAAGAGTTTGGCCTCAAGGGGGCATGTGGTCATCTTCGTCATTGTCATGTCAAGCTTGTTGTTGTGTCTACATAAAGGTTGTATGAAAGATGGTGATACTTTGTTCTCTTTGTTGGAGTCAATCATCGCCGTGGTTGTCATCTCACTCTCTCTAGCAAGCTGGTTTTTCGCTTCACTGTCTATCATTGCTCTATGTGACACATTTTCCTAGGTGGCACTATCGTCGTCATCGTGGTTGTGAGGACCTGGTTTCAACTACCAGACCCCCCTTGTGTACATCCTCGTCAGTCCAGGATCATGCTGACGGTACGCAAGCGAAATGAATAACATCACATGCATTCAAAGTTAAAGACATAGTATTTGAGTACGATACGCCACACGGCTTACAAGGTTCCATGTCTTAGCGACATTATTACCTCAGAGGAAACAGCGGAAATAAAAGCGAAGCGGCTCCATCCAAGCCACAGGCAAATTGACGGAGGCCACGCGACCTACTCTTCAGGATCATCATAGAAGTAGTCTTCATCGGCGCCTTCTTCGGCTGGGTAGACATGAACTCCAGCCCAAAATTCATTCGAGGAGCAAAAGGCACTCCCTAAGTACACAAAATACTTAGGGCGTTGCGTTGATCTGAGTGTTTTGCCGAACTACGGTCCACAGGATGCTTGGGAATCCAGTGAACTCTTCGGCCGTGGTTTCTTGGTGAAGGGTGCCAGGAGGCATCGCGTCCATTGGGAGAGAGGGGAAATATGGAAATGGGCGCTAGAGGCTAAGAACTCTTCTGGCAGAGGGAAAAGTTTGGACCGGATGAAATAGCACTGGTGTGCATCGCAAGGGGAAGGGTAGGGCTTTAAATAGCCGCTTGGAGACGTGGAGGACAACGGGAATTTCAAGAGAGGGTTGCCTCGGGATAGGACGGAGGCTCACGTCCTATCCGGTCGGTGGCTTATAGACGAAGCAAGGTCAAAGTTGTCAGAGGAAATCAACATCAGGCTGACAGAGAGAGGAGATTTCGGAGAGAATCCAGGGAAAAAGGTTTGACGGATGGGACAGCAGGACTTGCTTAGCTGGAAGGTGAGGTAAGGCCTATTGACTACTCAACAGTGGATGTGACCGCTACACGCGTCGGAAGACACATATGCAGGTCACATATTTCAAGCAAACAAGAAAACCTGAAACAACAAATGTGTCGTAAGAAACATCGTAAGACGTATTGTGTACCGCAAAGAACGTCTAACTCGAACTAAGAGGGGTACCTATCTCGCTACTCACGGTAGGCGAATTTTAATATCCTAACCTTATAGGTTTAGTCCACGTAGTCGGTTTCTGGTGTCGTCGCCTTGGCGCGGTACTCTTTAGTATTGCTGGCTTATTGTCACTTGCCGATGAGTCCTTTCCACTTGATGGGATGTTTTCTTCTCGAACTCCCAGCTTCTTGATGTCATGGGCTTGAAAGGTCATGCGGTGGGTTTTGACTTGGTTGTCGCGGGTCTCGACGGGTATTCTCGAATCTTGTGTTGATGTGGTCCATCTTGATTCTCGGTGGGATTGACAATCATTTGCGTTCCACCTGTAGGGTCTCGTTGCTTACTTTGCTGGTATTGTCCAAGGGTTTGAAGTAGACGAGAAAATAGGGAAAACTCTGTGTTTCTCTTAGAGCAACATAGGTAAGAGGGGAAACTAAGAGGGGTAAGAGAATAGAACCCACGCTTATAGTAAGCTTAGATATATTTTCAAAATACTGGTTATACCTAGGGTTTATATCTAACGTCCGTGCTAACTAGGCTTAACCTACAGTCAGTATGGCTCTGATACCAAGCTGTGGCGCCCCCGGTTTTAAGGCCGGGAACTCCCTCGTGATTACTGTATCGGTCTCTGGATCAGTAGCCGATACCCACGAGTTAACCTGTATATCATTGTCATACATGCGTAAACAATTAAATAGACCGACAAGGTCGATGATCTGATACCTGTAGCCCAACAGCTATAAACTTGCAGCGGAATTCAACGGAGTTGTGGCCCATCAGTATGCCATACCCGACAGGCAACTGACTGGGGTTACGCCCTAGCGTTTGCGATCGTAAGCTTCTTCGGACTTGACGTCTCCTTCGTCTGGCCAAATCAACAAGCCAGGTGAGTACATGGAATGTACTCGCAAGCTATTCCCACAGAAGGAAATATACGGCAATATTTCATGCAGGGAATTGTTCAAGGGATAGCTCTAACCTAAGTTGCAAGTTGTGCGGAAATGTAAGTTCTTATTCGAAATACAGTATAGTAGATTCAAAAGCATTTTCGAAATCCACAGGCTCATCTCTGTCGAGACAAAACTCGGTGCTGGGCAATCCAGCAAAACAGTCGTCCCCTAGAGGCCGGTAGCTCCATCTACCGCCTCGAGCAATCCTTACCACCTACCCGCGCTACCGCCTCGCGGCCCGGGCTAGGTTTCCTCTTCCGCAGTTCCTCGCTACCGGACTGTAGCTTAAACTGCTCACTGTGGACACATCATGCCCACGTCCTTAATCCCAATTCCCAGCTTTCACAAACAAAACTCAGTCTAACCAGTGTGTGGCCTTACCAGTTCATGTCCATGATCGAGGACGCGGCTATTCGAATAGTTTTTAACTCTCTGCAGAGGTGGTACGGCTTTACCCACAAGATGTAAGTCACCCTGGGTATACTTCGCGACGTACACTGACAGGGATATTACAACGAGACCTTTCGCCCATGTTCACACTAGAGCCGGACTCGCTAGGAGGACTACCCGACCTTTTACATCTCGGATGACAAAAGTGGGACTCTCCCCCTTTGTATCGGACCATGTTCCACGTACCTTGTAGGACTCTACTGAGTTTTACCCCCACGACAAAGTGAGACCCACGAAGAGCTTTTCCCCTACGCAGTCCCGTGGAGATCCTCTAGAGATTCCCGGATCCACTAGCACTTCTCCCTAACTTCCCACGGTTCCGGGCTCCGGCATTAGACGGGGTACCAGGTCCAGTCCTTCCCATAAAGGACATGTGGACGTACGGTGGGGGAACTGATTCAGCGGCACTTAGGTTCGGTCCTTAACCGATTCGAGCGGGACTCCACAACCAACCAACTACACGGGTAGCGACCGGCTACCCGACCATTCCTTCCGCAAGTAGCAACCGGCTACTCTACCTCCTCATAACACCCTTAGCATTCCCGCCCGAATCCAAAACCTCCATCACTTTCATTTGGGATTTTAGCAAATCTTTCATTTTAAAAGATTCCCTCGGAATGTATAACAACCCGAGGGTTTTGATCCCAATCCCATCGTATCGATAAAACTTAGTTTTCACTATAGCAGGGCTAAGCGGGGCTATCGCCTATACTCCTGATTAAATTGCCGATCGTCCAATGATCAGCACTTAATACTAGGGTCACAAGGATATGGTTTATCGGGCTTAAGCCATGCATCTAATAGGAATAACTAGATCCACCTAAAATAATGATTTTAATCACATAGCATGCAATTTCATAAACAACATAATTAACTTCACAAATATAGGATTTCAACATGGTCAAGGTGGGAATGCTTGCCTGGCAAATTGGCCGAGTCTCGATTTCGAACTCAAAATGGCAATCGTTCGGAATTCCTTCGTGCGATGCTCTGTCTCGTCGGTATCTACACGTCGAAAAATCGGCGAATAAGAAACAAATCGAAGCGACTTCAAACAACATAGATGGTTCGCAAGATCAAGAGGGGGAGGTACGGCCAAGGCGAATATGCAAGTTTTTAGCCGAGCTAGGGTTTTGGGGTTTTGAAAGTACCGAGCATAGCCCGACGAGGAATGGAGTGAGTATATAGGAGCTTAACTTAGTGGTGAATCCTCTAGGTTTTAGGGCTCGGGTCTACGAGTGCCGAGGATGCCCTAGGGAATGAGTATATACATATCCTCTACATGAAATGATGCTTTGATTACAGTAATTTCATGTTGCTAAAGTTGTGCTCATTAAACCTTTTATTCTTTTGAGCTTTCGAACATTAATCATACCATGAACATATTGATTCAGTGGAGCGTATCTTGTTTTGCTTAAAAGAAAATAATTTCATATATGTATGCATATACTAACTCACGAAAGGACTTGGACCAATCTTTGTATCTACTATTTCTTCTTCCAAACTAATGTAACTTGGAAATGTGTCTGAACCAAATGATAGTAATTTACTCTAGATTTCTAGAACCGGAGAGAATTCTTTGAGAACCGGTAAACCGGGCAGTGAACTGGTCAGCCGGGGAGAGTTGCTTTATTATAAAAACAGAAAACCGGTTCTTGTGGCCCCTTTTGCGCTTTCCTCAAAAGGGAAATGCGCCTCCCATGCAGGCAGGCGGGCTGGAGGACTGTGTGCGTCTACTCAACAAGCGGCGGGGGGGGGCCTTGTCATCGTCGGGGCCCATGAGCCAGTGGCAAATGCTTCCCCGTTTTGGTGGTTTTCGGCTGCTAAGGAGGGGCGCTCACCTGATTTGGGCGAAATGCCACGGTTGCTCGGGTCCGAATGCAGGAGGCGGGCGGCGGAGCCGTAGTAGGTGCTGGAGATCCGGTCCGCGGCGGTGGACGTGAGGGGTCCTGTGGTCGAGACTCTAACGGGAAGGGGCGATTTGGGGTAGGCCGGCGGTGGCGGGACTTACTGAGGGCGGCGGTTCTAGGGGGACTGGCGGCGGGAGTCTTCCGGCGGCGCTTGAGTAGCTGGCGACGAGCTCGGGTCCGGGTGGAATGGTGGCGCGGTACTGTGGAAGGGCGCCGGTGGAGGTGAACGGCGGTGGGGAGGTTTTGACCGGCGGCTTCAGAGCACGGTGGCAGTAGGCTCAAGCAGGGGAGGCGCGCGGCGGTGTCCGTGGCCGGTTGGCTCGGGGCAGGGTGCCGTCGGCCTGGGGTGGCAACGGTTCCAGAGCCGAGGGAAAAAGGCGGCTCCGGTGAGTAGAGAACTGCAGCAAAGGGGCTCGGGCCGTGGCGAGCTGAGCTCGGGAATGGAGGGATTTGGGTGGAGGAAGGGCAGGCGAGAGGGGACGGCGGCGAGGCCCGGTCTTGGCCGGAGTGTGAGCGGTGCTTGCCGAAGTGAGCTCGGGGGGGGTGGCTGGCTGCGTTGAAGAAACCAGGGGAGGGGCTGCTCGGCGGCAGCTGCACAAGGGGAACAGGAAAGCTCGGCTTTCTGGAGTAGAAGGGATGGAAGGGAAGCTCGGTTTGCTTGTAGCTGAGCCAGGGGGAGCTCGGAGCCTCGGAGGGCAAGGGAGCAACTGCGGCGCTCGTGGGCAAGCCTGAGCGGCACCGAGGACGAGGCGGCGGCGTGTCGACGGGCATCGCGGGTGGAGCTGTAGCGTGCCAGGCTGCTGGACGACGAAATCACGGCGGGCGGCGCGGCCTTGCCAGGCTGGCTGGCGCTGTGGCAATGCCAGGGCGTGGCCACGCGCTTGCCCGAGCGGCATAGACGCGTCCGGGCTTGCTCAGACGTGCGTGGGCGTGGCAAGTGTGCTGGTAGGTGCTTCAACACGCGTACTAGAGTTCCCAAGCTTTTGGCTTCGTGCGCCAGTGCAAGGATTCGATGGACTTTGGTGTCATGTTGAGTCACAACTAGAGTTAAACGGAAGGAGACAAATTTGACACTGTTAGAGCGTGACGCGACCTTGGCTGAACTGTAGGTAACAGCGAGGAGAACTCCACGATTGGTTTGGTCCAGTATGCCTGGGGTTTAGGTTTCATTTTATGCGAAGACATTTACCGAACCCAGGTGTTCGATATCTATCATTCGAGATTTTGCACTGGACATGTTCACATTTTTGTATATTCGAGGTTCTGGAGATGATGGGGTCATGGTGTAATTGTATCGGAATTTTCCGAAGTACGTTTATAGCGGATGCAGCTCAGCGTGCATTTCTGCTCTACGATTAATCAACTCCATATGTCAATATTTTTGAATTGCACATTGTTATTTTATTTTATAATTGGGTCGGTTATGGCATTAGGTTGTTCCACGAATTCACTCATGATTTTTAAGGATGCCGAGGATAGCTAGGTCTCGCGATTAGGGTTGTAGGTTAATGGAATTAAATAGAGACGCGGGGGTCGTGCTAGGGAACGAAGGCTTTCCGGGTGCAGTCGGGTGATGGAGGTGCATGGAAATACTCTAGGGTGTCAGTGTCCTGGTTTCGGGACATTTGGTCTTCCGGTGCCGTAACCCTAGGAACATATATAGCGCGTGTTGAGTTAAGGTGTGATTTGTGTTATGGTTTAGTCAGGGGCAGTGCGGGTGTAGTGGGTTAGGGTTTTATGAATGCATGAAGTTCAGAACGTGCCTGTCCTATGTGGTATGTGTGGTTATGCACGTCTTCGAGCATCTGAACATTTTAGGGTTTTTGGCAAGGATTGGGTTTAATTGGGAATAAAGGGGTCAACTAGGGCTCCGAGGCGTGGCAAAGGTCGGAGGGAACATGGAAACTCTTGGAAATCCTTTCGCCGTGGTTTGGGGTTGGTCGATGGCAGGGTGCCGTGGATGTATGGGCGTAAAGGGTGTATATGTTGCTTTAGGGTTCATGCACGTATATAGTGCGTGTGTCCACATACGCTTGAAAATCTAAAGATGCATTCAGAGGATGATAGTGGAGTTGAACGACGAGATAGGGTTTGGGACTCACTTCCGTTCGAAGGATTTGAAGCTGCATGCGGGGTGTATGTGCACACATACATTTGGGAAGTTTTCGCGTATATGTGGTGGCAACGAAGTTGGAATCGGAGGCAGGATGTTGCTGCTGCGGCGGGGAGGCAAGAGTAGGTAAACACTTCTGGAGTCAGGGATTGAACGGAATTGTCGAAGGTTCGAGGAATTAGGGTTTTGTCTAAACGAAGATCGATAGCGATAAGGGCAGGGTTTTCGTGTTTGGTATATAGATTTATCATGATTTAAACTAAAGTTTTAATTAAGTGTATATTCAGCTTTCATTATTAACGAAAAAGTTTTCGTTGGCCCTAATTTTCGGGTTTTGGAAAATTGGGGTGTGACACTGCGCAAGCTTGTACACACACCCATCGGTGTGTCGGCAGGGTGACCGTGACGAGGTCTTTTAGCTAGTCTCATCTCGATGTGACATGTCCACTAGGTTTCGACACAGAGGAGCATACACCTGCTTACCCTGCGTGCCCCCCTTTTGTGCCGAGGTTCTCGTAGCCACGTCCACCCTTCTGCGGTACGGCGATGTCGACACCAAGACTCGACTAACCTACTTAACCAAGCCAGTGCACATATAGCATATGGTTGTACTGTTTTCACAATTCTCCAATTACATGACTTCGGCCTTGTGCGGTACGGACGACAAATGGTTCCTTTAAACCAGCCTCCTGCGGGTAGGCCAACCATATGCTCCTTCAAACCTGATTCAGCTGCCGCCCGCACCATATTAGATGGTAAGTTTCACCCAGAGTAGAATAGAAAGAACAGAGAGAGAGGAAAACATCGGGCATCCGGCCCTAGCTCAGTGAGCTCAATAACAAGTATCAACAAGGATCATTGATCCCAAGATCATTCCTCCGAGGAGGCAATCAAAACAGCCTAAAGATAGCATGGCTAAGCATTCTCTACTCTATTCAGAATAAAACATATTAGTCTACTCAGGGTATCAAGTAAATGGCGACAAGCGAAAAGGTAAAGGTGTGTCAATCGACACGCTAACTACTGGAATAAAACAGCATGCATGTTTATAAACAATAAAATATAATGACTTTGAAAATATAGGATCAATATGATCAAGAAAAAAGTGGCATGCCTTCGTGGTAGTACTCTCCTTCTTTAGCTGCTTTGGTCACCGGGTCGGTCTCTTCACTCCCTATCATTGCGACGAAATGAGAACGAAATAATAAATAACCAACTCCAATAAACATTCCGAAAAGCAACCCGAAAGAGAAGCATGACAAAGGTAAGATAGGGTGGAATGGAACGATGGCGCGATAACGTCATCGCGGCGAAGATATAATAGGTCTATTAAGATTGGCCATAACCATTTATACATACCATATATAATATATCTAGAAATAACATATAGTATATATCCTTTACCAGGTATTAGAATAATTATTATTATATATACCCACATAACATACACCTTAACATGCTAATAATCACAACAAAAGGTAAAACAATTCACAATTAATCACACATAAATAAATCTAAATATTTATAATGGTTAACAACAGTAAAGAACAATTAACAACATCTAACTATATTTACACGTGCTTTTCTATTATTTTAAAGACTAGAAGTTAATCATAAAGCTATTTCCTACCATTAGCATAAACTAATTAAGCATGGATTGACTTAGGGTGTAACATCAGTACTGGAACGGTACCCAAAAAAATAATTTAATAATAATTTTCAATCTGGACATTATTTAATTAGATCATTTTCTAGCATTTCTAATGTAACAATTAAGTAGAAAATACTAATTAATATCAATAAATCATGAAATTGGATCAACATGATCTAATAGCAATTCTAGAGACATTTCATGTTTGCAAGTGTTCTGGAAATAAAATTTAAGTAATTATAACTATTATTCTAAGCATGAAAATTACCCTAAAAGCATGGTAAAGCATTATTTAATCATGCCAAATGGGTTCTAATGACTTGACACCATTCCTAGAATATAACATGATTTATTGGGTACTGGTCATGCGTTTTTAATAGCTAAAACAGATTTAATAAGCAACTATTGCTAAAACAGAATTTGAATAACAATTTTAAATAGATCTAGAACACATATTGATTTCTATAGCTCAGAAAAGTGCATAAAAATTATTTTGGTTTACATGGTAAATGAGTTCTAGGGTTCTCTGATCCTAAAAAAATTGAATAAAAATAACAGAGAGCATTTCTATTTTTAATAAATGAAACAGAGCTTAATTTAATTCTAGAAAATTCTGCAGTAATCCAAAAATTATGAAAATTTCTAGAAGCACTCCCTATCATACTAATGATCTACAAAAAAAGATTCACTTCAAAATAATCTTCCAGTACAAAGATAACACGAAAATAGGTCAAATTTCATACTAATTTAATTATAATTCAAAATCCGGTGGTCGGATTAAAAATCCGATTGCACCATTGGATTCCTGGGGTTCTAATGATTCCATTTTACTCCTAAGATCATGGATCGGACAAGGATAGCATGGATCCAAAAATTAGACAAAGGGGAGGCTAGGGTTTACTGTACATGTGTACTGTTTATGCACGTACTGTATATGGGTACTGTAGCAGAGGAGGTTTAGGGAAGAAATCATCCCATGGTTGCATTAAGGAGATGAAGATTGGATCAAAATTGGTTGAGGGAAAATCATCCTTAGGTTGATAGGAGACTACTCGGTGGGGGATTGGAGAGAAGCTCACCGTGGGTGGAGAAATTGAGGAGAGAAAGAGATCGTCGGAGTTGGAGAAGAACTCGCGGTACGGTTGATGTAGTGAAAGAAGTTCCCGAATTCTTACGGTAGGAGATACGTGACGGCGTGGGGAAGCTCTAACAACAAATCCTCGGTGTAGGGGTGCGTCGGTGTGGCCGGAATTGCTCGCCGGAGTTCTCGCTGGAGTTGAGGAAGAAAAAGAGGTGGAGAAGAAATTTTAGGTGTGGGAGAGCCATGAATAAATCACAGGGGTTGAGGTCTATTTATAGAGGAGAGGAGGGAGATAAAAGAGACAATAGCACTGATTATTAGAAAGAATAATTAGAGAAGAAAATTTGTGATTAATTGGAAAGAAAACAAAAAAAACGAAACGAAATCGCAGAGGTCGGACGAACCGGCGGCGGCGCGCCTCACGCGCGAAACACACGCGCGCTCGGCCGCGGTGCACGCGTGCACGGGAGGCAGCGCACGGCCAGCACTCCTGGCAGCACACATGGGCTTGGCCCAATAAGCATTGGACAGAGAAAAATGATTATTTACGAATTAAATCAATAGAGAAAAGTAAAGAAATTCAAAACTGGTTCAAATTGGCTTTAAAAATTATAAAAAAATTTCAGTAAATCAATTTGAACATGGGGAACTCAATAAAAATACTTTTAGAGCAAATTTTTAAATGATGGCCCACTGAAAATTCAAAAACAACACTTCTTGCTCTCAAATTAATTCCTAACCTTGGATTAATTTGAGATAATATCTAATTAAAATATTTTTAACATATATTACATAGTTGCACATCCTTCTCTCTTAAAAAAAATTTCAAACCCGTAAAATTAAGGATGTTACAGTGGTGTTCCTCAATTGCCTCTAGAATGAGGAGGCGCATTTCATGTTTCGATCTGCATTACGGCTGCACTCAGTCCGGCATCAGGGTAGTTATGTTGAGTTTGATGATCCACCATGTGCTTATCGTAGGGTGCGGGCTAGTTGTCGTCCAGGGCATGGGTGTTTTCTAGTTGGGAGTAATCCAAGAGATGTTTTGTTACAGGAAAAAATAATTAATTGTCTTTTTAGACAACAATACCAATATATTTATCTGCGCGCGTAATTTGACAGATTGCATAGGAAATATTAGTCTGGCTACAACAACCTTAGTCATTGCCTCATTGGGTGAACTGAACATGCTACAAGATGTATTAGTTTATTCCTATGAGTTTCAGAAACAAAGTTAGTTTCTGCTATTCTTTTTGGAGTTTCCAAAAGAAGTTTCTACTACTGAATAGTGCTGTAGCTAGCGAGTGCTATACCTACAAGCTGTATTAGTTAATTTCTACGAGTTTCAGAAACAAAGTTAGTTTCTGCTCTTCTTTTTTTGAGTTTCAAAAATAAGTTTCTACTGCTGAATAGTGCCGTAGCTAGGGAGTGCTATACCAGGAAACAAACTTGGGCGGAGCGCTTCCGATTTGCAACCAATCGCGTACGTGTCCAGTACAGCCGTGCACACCGCCGTGCCCCCTCTCCCACTGACATCCATCTCCGTCCATCTGGGTCCACCAGCCGACAATGGCAGCTGACGTGGACTCGTTCCCCTTTCCAGTCCATTCTTTTTTCCTTTACGAAAGTAAAATAGCCTTAGTGGCATGCGAGCTTTACTGATGCTCGATATGTGGACCTACTCTGAAATTTGAGGAGCGATTGGACCAATAACATCGATCTTAGTCAGACCACACAAACCTAATTCGGTAAGTCCTCATGTTCGGTCTTTTAAGATACTTCAGGAGATGACAATTTCATTGTTGTTGACAGATAGGTATGCAATCTGTGCATATTGCAATGCAAGTTTGTATTGAGAGTTTAATCTTAAAATTTTGTACTAGTAAACTAGACCAGGCACCCAGGCCTCCTAAGTTATTATGCCGAGAAAGATGTGCCTTACTTTGTAACGTTGAGATTGTTAGCAATAAATAGTCCTGCAAGAATCTTGAATTTTTTTATCAAAGTTTCAGACCTCACCTGGAACACAGGAAACTAAAATCGTAGGAAATACTTTTCTGGATTCCTTTAGGATCTGAGAACACAGGGAAACATTAAAGGTGCCATTTAGATTTCACACATGAATTTAAGACAGAGGGAATAAAACATGGGATATATGACCTTATTCTATTTTTCCACCAAATTTCCTATGAATAACCCATTACATAGCAGTCTTCATCTATTCTAAGTCTGCTTGTAGAAATTCCAAAAATCCCTCCTCGGAAGCACGCATCGACTAGCTCCTTTTATCTCTTGGTCTTCCCCGGCGTAGGCATTTCAGATCAAGCTAATACCCTTAGTCACAATATAGATCATTTTAGGGTTGATCATAAGAATTAAAATAATATGCAAAATGACATTGTTTACCCTACACTGATTTTCATAATCTTGCTTTCTCTCTCTTAAAGGCAATCGATATACTCTTGAACTCACATACTTTCTCTCTTTTAATGAAGTTCATGGCAGGAAGAAAATGGGCAAAAGTGTTTCGAAATTGTAGGACGACCTATCTGAGAACGGTCAAGAAGTGTACAGCACTAAAATTGTACTATGTCGGAGGTAGTAGTTCACTAGCTTACACTTGCTTGCCCATCTCCATATTCAGCTAGCTAACCCATAACCCTGTATGATTTATGGGCCAGCCCATGCACATCCACCCACCACTTGTGGATGAGATCCGATCTAGTAGTCGTTATAGCAAAAGGCCGAAAGCAAACATGCATATGAAAGGTCAAAAGGGCTGTGTGAATGACGTGCCCCAGGCTATCATCACCCGACGATCCTGAGAGCATCTACAGCAGTCCATCTCACTTATTTCGTAGAGGATGTCATTTTGATGATGCAATGAAAAAAATAGAGGAGAAAAAAGGAAGTCATCGTATTATGTACTTTTGACGATCGACCGAAAATCAGAAAGGTAGATATAAAAATCTCAAAAAACAAAATACCTGATCATTAATCAATCGGTAGATCTTCATAACCGTACCTAAACATCACGGTCGAGTAGATCTTCAAAACCGTATTTAAACATATTACGGTCGATGGATCTTCATAATTGTACCTAAATAGATCATAACATATAGATCATCATAACTGTACCGAAAAAGATCACAACTCATAGATCTTCATAACTGTACCAAAATGTATCGTAGCCGGTAGATCTTCGTGTGCTGTACCTAACCAAATAACAAATGATAGATCATCATAATTACACCTAAATAGATCACAACTAAAAGATTTTCATAGTTGTACCTAAACATATCACAACCGATAGATCATCATAACTATACCATAAACATATCACAATTGATAATCTTTATAGTTATGCTTAAACATATCACAGTCAATAGATCTCTATAATTGTACCTATATAATCGTACCTAAATCGATCACAAACGACCATTGATATGGTGGATCCTTGTAATATCGCGTATAAATGACCACCCAACTTATAATCTGAATTTTAATTATGTGTATTGCTCTGATATCACACATAACCAACCTGTCAGCTTAGTACAAACGACCAAGCAGCCAACTCAAAATCCAAACATTAATGTCGCGTACTAATTTGATATCACGTACGAATGACCCACCTACAAGTTTGGGATCCAGCCTTTAATTTTATGTATTGATCTAAGATCACGTACAAACAAAACAATCTGCCATTAAACTGATATTCATATAAATAACACGTGCATACCTATGTGAGTACAAAAGATGAAAGGTGATTAAGTATGTTTCCCGCGTAATTGACCTTGTCGTTAATACTTACGAGCGACAAATAATCATTTTTGTTGTTAGAGGCTATAGTGTTTCTTAAAATAAGGTCTTGTAGAAATTATTAGAGAGCTCGAGGATCTTAAAAACAAGGTGAAGAAATGACTTATTGGAGAGCTTATTACTTTATGTGAAATTTTGCACTCTCTAATAAATGAGCTAAGAAATAGCTTGTTGGAGATGTTCTAAGAGTAATTCTAGTGTTTATATCTTAAACTGTATCATACATGTTAAATATATGTTTAGATACAACTCTCTTGGTGAATTGTATCTTAATGTAATATCTAAATAAATTGTCATTTAATATATTTTGTAAGATAAAAATATAATTTACTTTGTGTTCTATATGGAGAGTCATATCAAAATTAAGATATGATATTTTTTATTCTGTTTAATAAAATTTTATATTAATATTTTACTTAAATAACATACTTAATAAACGAGGGAGCACCAGGGCCGTCCTGAAACCGCCGCTTCCGATCGAGTGCCGTGGATGCCCCGGACGCAGCCCCCGTTCACATCGCGTTTCCCATGCACGCAGAGCGATCTGAAGTGACGGGGGCGCGTCCGCGGGCCCCGCCAAAAGCCTAAGCGCTACACAATTAACGAACCCGCGTGGGCCCCGGTATGCTTGGCAAGGACACGAAGCGATGCCAATTGCCACGATTGAAGAAGAGTCGTCCATCCACTCGCGGTATCGTCACCGCCAGCTCACCCTCGTTGTTGGTCCTAGCACCCGGTATTTGATGCCATTCCTCCCCGCTTTCAGGAAATAGTGAAATAATTGACCAACATTTTTGTGACGTCCGTGTTAAATGATCTGAAGGTCTGTTTGGAACGCAAACATCTCACAACGTAAATTTTCACAAAGAATCATTCAGTTCTTGCAGAAATTAGATGCATCCAAACATGGCCTAAATTACTTTCGGCCAGAGGAGCACGAGGCTATTGTAAGTCAATAGAGATCTGCCAAGAAACTCTTTACGACGGATGGATGGCGGTTTAGTTTATGATGTGATACATAATCGTGCAAGTCAATGGAGCGGGTGGCTTTGTGATACATATTTTATGATGTCTGAAATTTAATTTGGCTTGTTGAACTTTTGAATTTTTCCCTTCATGCTATGTTATACTATCTCCGTTCAAAAATAGATTACTTTTAGAAAGCGTGCACTTGAATTCTTTTAACTTTGATTAGTGAGATATAAAATTTATTTTGATTGATCCGGTAAAAATATCATCATTAGATTTGTCATGAAAAATATTTTCATAATATAGTTATTCTATGACTTTTTACTCTCATATTCGTATGAAAAATAACGGTCAAAATTGCATGTTGAAGACTAAACTCATGTCTAAAACGAAATGTAATTACGAACGGAGGAAGGAATAATTACGGCATGTGCATCTCTAGGTGCAGAGAAGAATTTATTTTTCATTATCTAACCATTTGATGAGAGAGGCGAAATTGTAGCTAGCATTGAAATTTCACTTAATTGAATCTTCCTGCTCCGGGTAGAATTTCCGGTGGCCTAAATTACTTTCGCATTTAATATAAACTAAGACATATGTATGTGCGGTTGCCAATATTGGCCACAAATTAGTTAGCCAATCAAAACAGCCGGCAGATTTTGGCTAGCCCAAGTAAATTTTGTCAAATTTTTTTGAGCCAGTGACTCGTAGGACCTTAATGGCACGAAAGGAATCTTTGTACAAGTGTCTTGTGCATCAAAATGTGCCTAACTTATTGTGTGATAAAAATATGGCAACATAATAACATTACTGCGTCAGGTTGGATAAACTTAAATATAGATAAATTATGTTATCTAGTAAGTTTTCTTTTATTGTTATCTCATATGTTCTGGACCACAAAATATATATTCACTTGATAAAATTGGTAGGTAAACACAAAAGTATCTAAAACCAGCTCAAGTGAACAGGATCAGTATCTTGGTTCAATTTCATTTGAATCAAAACTTTCTCGGTACAATTGATTTGGCCAAACGTGCGAATTATTCCATGATGAAGGAAATTCTCGAAGTTTTCCTTATTTACTTTCACTTTGCCTATTTTTGAACAGTATACTTATTTGTGCAGAGTTTGATGTGAACCATACGCCGAGGCAATAACAAAGAGAATAATATATCACTACGTGCTTTTTACTCCACTCTAAGTTTAGTCACAGTGGATATGATCACGGACAAAATTTTAAGGCCACGTGCATCATCGATCGCCCCCATCCCGGACTCCCTTGGAAAGCTTGGAAACAGTGCACGTCCCATGCCGCAACACGTCTTGGATGGTGCATTCTGTTATGACTTTCCTGACTAACTTTTTCATTTAGTAGAATCTATAGTATCAGCACATGGGTAATCAGTTACTCCCTCCATCCACAAATGTAAGACGTGTACGAAATTTTAGGTTCAACTTTGACCAATAATTAAATCAATACTATTCAATTATATAACATAGTAGTGGTATCATTGGATTCATATTTAAATGTATTTTCAAATGGTATCATTTTTATATTATATAATTTCATATTATTGGCTTAATTGTTGATCAAAATTAAATTTAAAATTTTATACACGTCTTATATTTATGGATGGAGAAAGTATTTACTCTAAAAACCGTAGAAACAGAGGGAGACAAGGAGCCAAATAATTTCCCACCACAACAGCACTCACAGGCGGCAACAGCACAAGTGGAGACAGCTGCCGGATCACGACACCAGCCCCCCATCCCAGCCAAGAACTAAGCTAACCTCCCTCCCACTTCCTCCCGCTGTCTATAATCCCCAGCCATATCCACGCCATTAATTCCCTCGCCTCGAGACCTCTGCTCTCCCCGCCTCCTCCCTCCTCCTCCTCCTCGGGCCCGCTCCACCCATGGAGGACGACTTCGCGCGCGCGGTGGAGGACGGCCTCAAGCTCTCCAAGCGGCTCGTCCTCCCGGGCGGCGCGCCCCCGCCACGCCCGCCCGCGGGGATGGACCGGTACGGGGCGCCCGACGCCGCCTCGCTGCTTCCCGCGGCGCCCATGGCTTACGCGGTGGTCACGGACCCGGGCGCGGTCGACAGCCCGGACGTGCCCAGCTACCAGCCGCACGTCTACGGCCGCCTCAACCCGCCAGCGCTCATCCCACTTCAGATGCGGGAAGTCGACCTGCGGGTCGACTGCGCCGCGGGGTGCGCCACCGCCGAGGTCACCCTGCGCGCGCGCTGGTGGGTGCACTGCCTCACGCGCAGCCGGGACTGCGATTGCCGCCTCGTCGTGCCCATGGGCGAGCAGGTGATCCGATTCGATCCCCCTCCCCATGTTGTTATTAAAATTTGCTGTGCTGTTGCTGCTGTGTCAGATTTTGTTGCCGTTCGGCGCTGGAATGATTTGCATTATTGCGGTCCTTGTCTGTGGCCAATTTGGTTTCGTTTTCGGTGGTCGGGGCCCATGAAGTGGCTGCACATAATCATTTGCATTCGACTGGGGTGCTGGTTTGCGCACATGAGCACCCACTTCTGCGTCATGGCTCATGAGTTACGTTTGCTGGAACATTGGTTACGCCGTTATAGATGATTCCATCTGGAGTTCTTTGCTCTTGGGCGTAGCTCTTTGCTTGCAGTGGGTTCCATCGTAGTTTTTGGAAGCAAGCAAGACCAGTTCCTTGCTTTCCAGTTGTACAAATAAGCAGCAAGAAAGAAATATTTGGATTGCACTAGGGAAGGTAACCTGACTTGCAAAGGGATAACTATGTTTGTACACTTGTCCAAATAAATGCGTTAGTTGGTACAGTGGATTCTATTCTGTTCTCATTATAGGACATATATTGGATCGTGTTCATGTTATTTCATTTCATTGTAGTTCAATATTTGTCAATGCCCGAAACAAGACATGCTTTTAAACTGTTATTTGGATATGGAAGTTGAATCGCCTATTAAGTTGCGTATTACGAGCTCTGTTTTTGATGGCCATGTTTACTAAATGCTGTTAGCTTTCTGTTGTTCTGTTTGCATTTGGGATATGAGTTGACAAAGGCTTCACTCAAAGCTCAGATGCTGAGAACTTGAGAGCAGTGCATGGAAGTTTGATTTCTATCTATTTTTTTGATTATTCTGATGTAAACTTGATCGTTACAACAATTAAAGAAAACCTCTCTCATTTCTCTGAACGATAGTGTGCATGCAGTGCAAATTCTTCCATTTCTGGAACCATAAGTGTTATCATTGTATGCGTCTAATTAAGTAAAACATATACTTGCTATTCTATTTTATGTGGAAAAATACAAAATGACTACATAATCCAATACAGTTAATTTTATAATTTGCTGCTGGTGCCAGTCTAAGAATAATTTGGCTAACAGGGTTCAATTCTAGGCGCTGAGGTTACTGTTGGGAAAAGGTCATACAATACTCATGTAATTGATGTAGATGATCACAGTGCTGTGAGGATTGCAAATACTGAGAGTGGTGGTCTTTTAAAGAACCAGTTTTTTTCCTTGACAATACCACAGGTACTCGTTCCATACTTCTATCACCAGTCCCAACCTGCTACCTTGTCACGTTTCAAGCTTTCAGCAGCCATTATCTACCTTTGCTAACTAATTTTTTTTCAACTTATTTCTTTCATCCGATCAAGGTTGTAGGAGGAGAAGACATTCTTGCCACAATTAGATGGTCACAGAAGTTACTGTATAACAATGGACAGTTTTCTGTTGATATTCCTTTTCGGTTTCCGCAATATGTGAACCCTTTGCCAAAATTATTTACAAAAAGGGAGAAAATTCAGTTGACTGTGAATAGTGGCGTGAGTAAAGAGGTTTTATTGCAGGGGACCAGCCATCCCTTGAAGGTAATCAACTATTTATTGCTTTTGTAAGTACCATTTGTTAATCTTTGCGGTGCGCTGATTAGCATGAAATGTTCCTTTGCATTTTCAGGAGAAAAGTAGGCAGAGTGAGAAATTGTCTTTCTTACATGAGGCAGTTGTCGAGAATTGGTCAATCAAAGATTTTACCTTTACATATAGTGTAAGTTATTCTCCAGTATTATTTCTTTTTGGGGTTAACTGTACCTTCTCTTCAGTGTTTCTAAACATCTTATCGTTCTCTTTATGTTTGTTGATCCTGCATATGTTAGAATATGAAAAGCAAGATATGTGTTATCTATTCAAATGTGAACATCTAAATACCTTGAAACTGTAATAGTTTAGCCACTAAATTCCTTTTATGGTGAGGGGTATGGCTGGTTTAGCATGTACTTCAACTTCAAGGTCTCAGGGAATTATCTTTACTTTTTCTTATAAAGATGTCAATTGGTGGCAGTGGTCCGTCCACCTTTTGGCAAACCACCATTTGGACCTCACAAAAACGGTTGAGATGAGAGCGGGTGTGAATGATCTAGTATAATATAAATGGTAGTATAATCTTCTTAAACATATAGTATATTTTCTTTAATCCATACCAACGCACGGGCATTGTGCTAGTATAGAATTAGTATGCAAACAATAATCATACTTCATACTATTTTTTATTTTTTTTGTATACAGCGGCATGATAGCTATTCTTTGCTTCCTGTCCAGTACTAGCATAGTTAAGCATTAATCTTCTCCCTTGTTGATAGCCTTTAGCATGCCACAACAAAGGAAAACATGAATGTCTTTTATGTGATGCACACGCAAGATTTCTCCTTTTTATTTTTATTAAATGTAGAGTAAATTTTGCAAAACCACACTTTTTAAGCATGCATTTCACATACCACACTTTCGTTGCATAACATTTCACAAAACCACACTTCTAAGGGTTACAACAGTGCTGACAAACTGGACACACATGGCAGCCACAAATACAAGTCAGCTTATCAGCATTGCTGGAACTCTTAAAAGTATGATGGTTGGAAATACTATGTCAATGAAAGTGTGGTTCTATGAAATATTATGTAAAAAGAAAACGGCGCTGTGAAAAGTATACTTAAGAGTGGTTTTTTAAAATGTTATGTCAAGGAAAGTGTGGGTTTTTTGGTAGTTTTGGCAAAAGATGTGTGATTCGGGAAATTTACTCTTAAATAGATGACAAACTGCAGGTTTAGTCAATGTCTTAAATTTTGGCAATACGAAAAAGTACACTTTTCAACATTGAACTTTGGCCAAAGGATTTTCAACCCTGAATGACTAATGAAATGGTCCACATTTCACCCTTGAGTGGTTTGACAAGTGGTTCGGGCTTTTGGCTGACATGGATGCCACGTGTCCACCACATCACTGCCACGTCATCAAGCAAATCAGTAAAGGGAGTGGGTCACATCACTGCCATGTCCGTAGGCGAGACCATGCATTGTCGTCTTTCTTAAGTGCCGTACGTAGACGAGACTCCTGTCAATGACTAGTGGGCCCACTACCTTTACTGATTTGTTTGATGATGTGGCGGTGATGTTGCATCCATGTCAGCCGAAACCACTTGTGAAACCACCGAGGGTGAATGTGATGGTTTCGTTAGTTAGGGGTACTGAATCGAACAACTTCAGAGTTCAAGGTTGAAAAGTTGACTTTTTCTTACTATAATGAGAGAAAGCTTTCATCCTCATTCTGTTCAGACTTAAAACACTTTGTTCAACAATCACTTTTGTGAATATGGAGACTTCTATGAGGTCACTGTCTCAATTTAACTGCATCCTTGCAATGAAGATGAGTGTCATTTTCTAATGTTTAGTTCATGTCTATAGGTTTACTCAGGTGATTTGTCTGGTGGAGTGCTTGTGCAGCCCTCAACATTGCGTGACTATGATGACAGAGACATGTTCTGCATATTTCTTTTACCTGGAAATAACCAGAACAGGAAGGTAGTTGCTCTTACTTGGTTATTGTCTTGTTATCTTGACACTATAAGCAAATAAATTTATGTCAGTGTGGAAATCGCTTGATGCTTGAAGATAAACCTTGATGAGAAATCGGTATTTAAGTTCATAGCTTGCTGAAAGTATTTAGGGCATACATCACTTTTTAATTACAAATAGTCCTAAATTTCTGGTGATTTGTGTTTATGCTGTTTCTCAGACATGTTGATATTTCTTTAACCTTAGTTCAATATTTGGGCATTACCAGTATGACTTTTTTCTTGCGAGGACAGTATTGATTAAACTTGAAGTAATATTTTTTTCTCTCCTTTTCTACTTCATGAAATATTTCTCTTAGTGGAAATTTATCTAATTTGAGTTATGTGATAGGTCTTCAGAAAGGCAGTCGTGTTTATTGTTGATACAAGTGGAAGCATGCAAGGAAAGCCTATTGATAATGTTAAGAATGCCATCTCAACTGCTCTCTCTGAGCTTGTGCAAGGAGATTACTTCAACATAGTAACATTTAATGATGAGCTTCATTCGTTGTCATCCTGTTTGGAGCAAGTAAATGACAAAACAATAGAAAAGGCAATCGAATGGATGAACTTAAATTTCATCGCCCAGGGTGGCACTGACATCATGCATCCTTTGAGTGAGGTACACTGTTGGGAATATGATATCAGTTGATATTTTTATATGATCTATCACTTTTGTTGCTCATATTTTTTTTCCCTTTTCTGGTATAAGGCATTGGCTTTGCTGTCAAACTCTCATGACGCTCTTCCACAAATATTTCTTGTGACCGATGGTTCAGTTGAGGATGAACGGAACATCTGCCACACTGTGAAAACTCAGCTCACAAATAGAGGATCTATGTCTCCTCGGATCTCTACTTTTGGACTAGGTAATAGAACATATCATTCTTTCCTGTTTATCACTCAACAGATCATGCTATATATAACTGAAAAGAAATCTTGGTTGACTTTGAAGTCATGTATGAGTGTTCTGCATTCCAACATATACAAAACTTTATCAATTCTAGTATACATAAGCACTAGCATTTAACCTTAAGGTTGTTCATTCTCATGTGGGAAATGCATTTAACTCTATCCTCTTATGCATCCATTCTTATGTGGAAAATGCTTTTGAATTACTCAAGTTTGTTCAGTGCAGTCCTCAACTTCTATGAAGGGGCTAAAGAGAAATGATCTTGTTTTATTTTTTACGTGCTGGAGACATCAACATTTGATTTATTTACATGATTGCTATTTATTAGTCGGAACATTTTCTAATCACCCTTGCAAAAAATATTAGGTTCGTATTGTAACCACTATTTCTTGCGGATGTTGGCATCAATTGGCAAGGGGCATTATGATGCTGCATTTGATACAGGTACTAAAATATTCTCCCTTAATCCTGTAACCGGGCAGCATTTTTAACACACTATTTCTGAAATATATAATTCTGCACTATGCTCTAATTTTTTCCCCTTGGACTTCCTCTTCTGGTTATCTGACTGTACAAGTAGAAGTAGCAGACATTATGATAGATGACCTCCCTAATGATCTTTATTCCTTCCTCTAGAGGAAAAGACCACTTGCTGTACAAACTTACCCAATTGATGAAGAAAAAATAATCATTCTTGCTGAGGATTGAGAGTATAATTTGCTGAGAATGGAACCATATGATTTAATAAGTTGACAAAATAGTTCTATGGATTTTTATATAATGGAGGTTTTGACTTCTGTTTCTTTTTTTTATTTAATCCAGCAACTCTGGTGGCAAAATAAACACAATAATAAAATCCTTGTCCAGTGAACTTAACTGTATTAAATGTGTTGAATATGCTATAATATGCAGGATCTTGTCCTAAGTCCAAGGTAATACTTTGTAAAACTGAAGTTTATCATTCTGATTTGTTACACCAGGGGCAATTGAGGGTCGAATGCTTCAATGGTTCCAGAAAGCTTCAAGCACAATAGTGGCAAATATATCCATTGATGCCACAAAGGATATACAAGAATTTGAAGTGAGTTCTTGTCTAGCTAACTTGTCAGGCTGTCACCCTGTTAGCGATGCCACGGAAAAGCAACCTGTGACATTCATATTTATTAGTAATCTTGCGGTGGCATCTTGCATGTATTGTTACCATCTCTTTGTAATAAGTAGTGTGTAAATGCTGAGTGGATGATCTCCATAGCTTACCACCCTTCTCAGCTTGTGTTCTCCAAAAAGTGCTTGTGTGTTTTGGGGTAGTCAACAGTCTGACTGGTCACTTTGGGAGCATTTAACACCAAGAGTTCCGTCTTTAAGTTTGTGAAATAAGTAGCCACCTAGGTTTGCTCATTTCTTTCTATAAAAGGGCCTGGATAGTTGGTACTTATGACCATTTAACCTTCTTTTTTCATATGAGCATAGCTGGAACATCCATGTTTCTGAGAACAGAACCTTTTTCCCAATCAGGTGGATTCTGAATATATTCCAGACGTTTCAGCAAAATATCCATTATTTGTATCTGGAAGATACCAAGGCAAGCTTCCGGAGACACTTTCCGCCAAGGGTTATGTGTCTGACATGAGTGAAATATTGATTGAACTGAAGGTCCAACACATAAAGGATATACCTCTTGACAAAGTAAGATTCTCATACTTATGTTGTACTTCTATCCAAGGGAATTCTGTAGTTATGTAAAGAACTTTCTGATTGACTTTAATTTAATTTGTTGCTGGGCTTTTGTAACAATTTGTCTGAGTAATTGACTTCTGTCAGTCAACCAAAATACAGAACTTAATAGGTAGCAGAGGAACTCTGGTAGCTAATTCATTGCATATGCAATCTAAAGCGGCTTCTTGACCTAAAGCAGTGGATAGGTTAACCAGATATAATGATAGAACATCCGCTTATCAAAATGGCAAAATCTGTCTGGAATATCTCTAGAAGCATCCACTGTCCAAGGATGGAATGGCATGACAATTAACCAAACAAAATATGCAACCTATGGGTTGTTAATTCGACTTCACGTAGTTGATATGCGGGACTATTGCTTATCCTGGCAGTGACCAGATACAATATTAAACTGATGTCATTATTACTGCTGCTGAAGTTAGTAACCTTGAAAATATCTGCAGGTGGCCTATTAAATGAAAGATTTGTGATTCTGTTCATGTTCAAATTTCAGGTGTTGGCAAAGCAACAGATGGATCTTCTAACAGCAAAAGCATGGCTTTCTGAAAACAAGCAACTAGAGCAAAAGGTAATATAATACGTTCTGGGTTAATGCCTGATCGCATCGGTAGTGGCTTCACATTCGTAAATTGAGCTCTGCATGTTGGGTAATAACTTAACATGACTATGTTCAAGTGGTTATTTTATGGCACTCCCTATACTGAACTTGATGTCAAGATTAGAAAATAAATTATAACAAAATGTGAGAGAAGGACCAAACACTAGGCATGGGTATTTCATACTTGTAGCTAATAGATTATGATGGAAATTGATGGTCAAAGTTGTTCACTGGAGACTGTGACCCTTCCAAATGTTACATTCTTGAACAGAGGGAGTATTATATTGGTAAGTGTTTCCTTAACTGTTTCTGTTTCATTCTTGTCAAGAGTGGGATTAGGTTGTGAATTTATGACTACTCCCTTTCCGTACATCTTGGCCAGTTCCTTGCTCTATGTAGGTTACCACATACTATTGCGCACTGCAGCTTGACATTAAGCTTTCCTTTTTCCTGGAAGACATTAAGATGTTTTTTATTTAATAAAAATGAAAGTGTGATATATCCTTGTCTTTGAACTTATCTTGTGTGCCATGCCAGAAGCTTGAAGTTGGTATATTCACCTTAAATCTGATCTGACACTCACATTTCTTTGAATTAACAGGTGGCAAAATTAAGCATACAAAATAGCATTCCTTCGGAGTACACACGGACGGTCCTACTTCAAACCATCCTGGAAAAAATAGATCCAGCGCAACAGGTAGAGTTTTGTCACAACCGAAGTTCATAATTATGTTTCAGTTGCTATTGCCAACCCAGAATAATCAAGATTGAATTTGATCTAGAAAGAGAACGCAACAGGTCTAGCTTAGAAGTCAATATACTGCCGGTTGAGTAATCCTTTTCGAAATATGGGTTAGGCTATACTACAGTCTATTGTCTCAAAACAAAGTTCAGAGAATCATGGGCCAAAGCTCACATTTTATGTTGAGACTAGGAGTTGAAGTGCATTAGTTCTTGATCCAACCAGCTGTTTGTTTCCTTTCAATCAGATCCAGACAGGCAATCAAGCCCCTTGTATCTGATCAAACTTCCTGTACTTGGGCAGGGAAAGCAGAAACCGACGAAGCATAGCAGCCCAGATGAACCTTCAGCGACACCGCTTAAGGGCTTAACACTCGGTTTCGGCAATGTGGCGGCGACAAGGGAGAATCTGACCGCAGGATTTGGGGACACAAAAGCACCAGAGAAATTCGAGATGTTTGGCAAGGCGGTCGGCGGCTGCTGCAGCCGCGTCGCCGACTGCTGCTGCTGCATGTGCTTCATCAACGCGTGCAGCAAGATGAATGACCAGTGCGCCGTCGTCCTGGTGCAGCTCTGCGCTGCCCTCTCGTTCCTTGGGTGCTTCGAGTGCTGCTCGGAGCTGTGCTGCGGCGGCCGCGGGTCGGATTGACAGCTGCAAGCTGGCGTGGCCGTGTGTTGTACGGTAATGTGCATAGTATTATACTGTATAGGATGCGCATCACATATTTATATAGCTTTGCTCAGAAGACCTCTCTTGTCAATATCGGTCAGTAAATATCATTGAAATTCAGAATCATCAGACAGGCGATGTATTGGGAACTAATGCATTAAGGCCAAGTGTCCATTTATCCCTCAGCGAGGTAGGAAGTGCATATAAATCATAAAACTATGTACAGGAAACTGGGGATCCTTTCTTTTCCAGTTGGCATCAAATATATGAGTTGCTTCTGTTCCTGAGTGAATCATACATGATGATGATGCCTGCCTCTTATTATCCTTTGTCTATTCTTTTTGATTTCCACCTCTGCGTCAACCGCCACGGACTCATCATCCTTGCTGTTGTCTCGTGTTGTTCTTTCGACTTCAACCTCTGCATCAATTGCAATATGTTCGCCACCCACCACTTTCTCGGTGACATGCTCCTCAACCTTGATGTCAGTTTCTTCCTTGTTCCCTGGCTTCAGTGAGATGTGATGAAAGGTTTCCTGAATCTTACCTACTCCTTTCTCGACACCTTTTTCCACGGGTTCTATAGCCTGTGAGATGGTTTAAGGCCACATCCTTGGCAACCTACACAGGAAGCCAGTTATCATCGGTCAGAAATCTAGAATTCAGGCTCTACCTATGCTAAATTCAGATGTCAGCAGTTTACATGGTGTCCACCACCGAGAACTACATCCTGAACGCTCTCTTTGATGCTTGTTCCTGGAGTTCTGACATGGGTTTCTTTCTGCTCCGCTGTAGTCGGAGTCCCATGGTTGTCATCACTGACATCCACCTTCACCTTCATTTTACTTTCCTCACATGTGACCTCTCCATGCTCCAGTACTGGGATGGTATGGCTCCACCCTGAAGACAAACGCATGCGCAATTGCTGCGGCAGCCATCTGAGAAAAGCAATTGTGCTTTACTGTAGTAACAGAAGACTAAGATGGTTCTCAATGAAGTTACAAGTTTTACCTATTTACCTCAATGCAAATGAGGAAGTCCTGTATTGCATTTTGCACCTTGCTTTCCTTTGGCAGCAAACCAGTATGGCAGATGATTGCAATTCCCACTCCCTGCCACCAAGTGGCGAATACAATGGCCTTGAAGCTTACGAACTTGGCTAGTGGCCTTATTGCCTGTAGCCTTTCATGTGTTGCATTGTAAAATTTCACCAGACAGTACAGTGCCCATGTCTGGCTGAAATTTATGACCACAGTAATGTAAGGGTATCTGCATATTAGAATGGCACGCTTTTAGTGAAAAAGAGTCACTATGCGTAAAGTACTTATATTTGTGAATTGGTGGTTGCCAGTATTTTTTTCTCACATATTTAAGGTTCATCCTAATTTTTGAAGGTAATCTGTTAAAAGTACGTGTCCTAAGCTTCTCTAACTCTGTGCAGATCGATTGACTGCCTATCTCATGTCGTAAATTCAGATGTTTTACTATTTTAGATAACAAAAATAAAAGAAAGATATGAGATAGTTACCCACAGTACCACTTGAATTCACCATCTCCATAGGCTTCAAAAAGCTCCAAATGAATGCCAAGAAAGCACAGAATGTCTTCAGAATAATCTGAAAATATGTCAAGGAAGGAGGCATCATATCGTTATTGAAACAGTTTCAGCTGAGAGAACATTTCCTAAATGTGCGTACATATTGCACGAGGCCGAATTTTATAGTTGTGTATAAGCTCTCTCCTAGAGCATTGGGATTCCAAAAGAAGTTGCGCACACTACTTTGATAATGATATTTCGCCTTCTCTTGACTCTCAAGCAACTGCTCACTTAGCTCTTCCATTCTTCTGTTCTGAAGCAACCCAACCACATGTCCGTTCTCTCCCCTGAACGAATTAAGCACTCGATGCCTCAAATTCTTAATAGAGTAAGGTATCATGAATTTGCACAATGAAATTTGCGAGGCAGAGGACTTAAATTTATGAATACATTAATTAGGCAAAAATGATCTCAATAGCATTGCAAAAATGTATAAATTGGAAAATAACATCCAATATGAGGATGACAAGTGGTGTCCAGGGCTACATGTTTGTGACAATTGATTTTAATTTCCCAGCTCGCATGGACTCTGCAGTGTTACAGAGCAATTTGCTTGTATTAATTATCACAAATTCACAATGATTTCTCACAAGATGGTTTGGGTGAATTGCTTTGGATATATAGAAGAGCGTATGATTACCAAGGCATGCAACCAAGTATCGTCCAAAGGCATACAAAGCAAATGCTTCGTAACAGTTCCGCAATATATCACAAGCCAAAGAGAGTTCTGAATGCCACAGTGAAATTATCTGACAAAAAAGGAAAAATAAAATCAATTCATGTCATAACCTTACCATACAAAGATGGATTAGAATCTTCAAGCAGGCAAAATCAAATGACAAAAGCATTCATGATGCTATTGTTCACCAACACTTGATGATACTACGATATAACCAACCTGTCGGACCCCTGACAACATTTTGATATGAAAATGACAACAGGCCCATTTTTCAAGCCAGTTAGCATAGCACATTCAGAGTTCCAATTATTCAAAAGTTCTTCTGCTGGTGGCTTTATACCCCTTCAACCAATTGATCTACTTCAATAGGTTTGAGCTTCAACTTACAGATTCAGAAGCGTACACAGGCACCATAAACAGGACGGGTATGATCCACTACTGCTCCTGCAGAGTTTTCAGCAAGATGAATTTGTTCAATCCGAATACAATATAGACATTGGCCACACAGGAGAAAATTCATCCGACAACAGACAGGGGGAGACATCGCGACGTTCATCGATGTAAAGCCGCGGCACTCACCGCAGGATTGCTGTATGATCTGAGGTGCTGCAGTATGAGCCAGAGCGAGATTAGGAGCGCGACAAGCACAAACGCAGCTCCGACGAGCACAGCAGGCGTGTGGAGGTTCCTGTAAAACCCCTGGAAGCTAGGATTCACCAGATGCCATCAATTCATCCCACATCCACTGATCTCTGAAAGAACGTTAAACTTGATCAGAAACTCTTTTCTTAGATGCAGAATATGTCACGCAAATTGCAAAATGCATGCGCCGCTGATACAAACTCGAAACTAATTCAGTAACTCTCACTCCCCCATTTTTCTTTTCGCTTCTCTGAAATTTGATTTGCTGAACGAACATTCGAATATCTAGATGGCTTTGTGGCAATGAACTAACCATGAAGCAGCATTTATGATCTATCTAAGGTGCTGAGAAACAGGAAATTATGGAAAAGGAAAGCGGAATCCAGCAAGAAAGTGAAACAGTTGATGAACTTCTGAAAACGAAATTTAGTGATTCTCGAATGCATCGAAATGACTAAACGGAAAATGAGCGTAGATTAAGATGTATTGTCGTGTGCCATGACACTGACCTGTCACTTTCTGACCCAAAGAAATAGCTGTTTGATCTTTTCTGTTTGGAACGGCATGAAATAGTGGAGAAAAAAGAGAAGAAACCCAATCCTGTTGAGGCGTAACGAAAGAAGAACGGGTTTGGAACCGATGGCATCTTGACATGCGAGCGGTAGACACGTGCCTGAACAGTTTTCTACGTGGCAAACAGTCCGGTGTTCTCGAGGAGACAATACTTAACTACCAGAGCCGTGCGCTCTGGTGCTGAGATTCTACCGACTACCAACACTGCATATGCAAATTACTGCTCAGTTTCAAAATGTAAACCGTTCACAGTATTTTAATTTAAGTTTAACTACTCACAACGGTATAGGTCGTCTTAGAACGCGTATAAATCAAACAAATTTGTAAATTTAGTCATCGATATAGAAAACCATATCAATACCTAGAACATAAAATTAGTATTACTAGATTCCTCATGAGATATATGAGTACTTTCATAATATATATTTAAGTTTATTCGAGAAAATGATCAAAGTGCCGTCTTCGAGACCGTGTCCCATATCTAAAATGACCTATATTATGACATGAAGATAGTAACATTTAGACTAATAAAATATGGTTTATATCATCCAAAAATTATATTGTTGAAATATATTACCCTACTTTCCTCGTCAAGTTAATGGATGAACTGGTTAGGTGCATGCAATTCAGTATGGTTTCAAAGTCAAGAGATCTAGAGTTCAAGATCCGACCAACACAGTATTTACATAAATATTTGAATAGGGTCGTATCTGATTACGTGGTAACTAATTACAAGTCCATGTAAACCAAACAATAACAATGTTTTTAGATCCCGAAGTAATCTGATAATGGGCTGAAATTGACGAACCAAATACCTTACTAATAAGACTCTGAATCTTTTTTTAGGGATTACTTGTGGCGTGGTGTTTATTTTTAGCAGGGTCTTTGTTTTCCTTTCGGTTGTTACTCTTTCTTAGGTGTGTGAGACAGCCATATAAAAGGCTAAAGGTTGCGGCCATGTAAAGGAACTAATTTTAGCATGAGTGATGAAAAAAAGCCAGAAAACGTCCAAGTTGAGGGTGTTTATCTTTTGTGATTTTCCATCAAAGAAATTTACTAGCAGTGGCAGAGTTGATCATCGTATCAAGACTTATGTGCTGATCCTTGAGGATCTTAGTCTTTGTTCGTGTATCTATTGTGCATGGGTATATCTAGTTTTGAAAAATTATGCATGGGTAAAGATCGACTATCTAATTGAGTGTCGTCGTGAAAGGTCATGCCTCCGTATTGTGCATGAGTTTGAGATTTTCAAGCCCGTGTCTTATCAGCAGGGACCTAGGAAAACACCTCTGCAATGTTGAAGTTTTACGGTTTGCTAGCTTTTTCTTATACCTTGTATGAGGGTCCAAATTTTGGCAATGACTCGATCTTCCATAACTTGTATGAAGTGCCAAGGACCTAGGAGAAAACATCTGCAAAGTTTGGGTTTGGTTGAATGCGAGGCCAAAACTTATAAGGAGATTTGTGAATTTCGGGTTGAAACTCCAGATTTTTCTATCCTGTTCAGAGGTCAGACTTTCCGAATCCAAGTTGTCAGACCGTCCTATCCTTGTCGCAATGTTGACTGGCTTGTCCGAGCGGTTGACCGAAGTTTACTAAAATGGTGCCCGGTGCCTATACTCGTTTGACTCGTTTCGACGCATTGATTTCATTTTGTTTCGTTTCGCGAACTAGCCGCTCTAGCTCTCCATATCTATTGTTGTTTGGTTTTAAGATCCGCAAAAAGTTCCGGGCTTAGCCATTCAACCGTCTTTCTAGTATCAACACGTCCCATCTTACAAATACTTTTAGAGAGAATGCATTTTGTCCGGTTTTATAAATAAAACCTACGGATACCACAACAAAGTTTGAAGCTGGGGTTGCCAGCTTGCAGTAGCTTACAGGAGATGCATAAAGGGTGCATTACGAAAATGTTGAGTAGAGATTTGGACAGAGTACTGACACAATGAACAAATTAACCAAATGATTCTCTTGTATTGATTCTGGAATGTGATTACATATATATACAATGTGAAGGGACAGCAGTTGCTAATCTAGGGATGCCTAACAACTGCTAATGACAGTTAGAGAAGTTGATCACAAGCGACACGACTCTCGGATGCGTCCGTTCGCAACACTCCCCCTTGATCAATTTCTCCTTTGTATATATATAGCATCTGGAAACTTCTCCAAAAACCCTGTGGGAAAAATATGAGAAGTAATGTTTGATATTTGATATGCTGTGAAAAACTCCTTTAAACCCAGTGGGAAAATAAGGAGAAAATGATACAACATATAATTGTAATTGTCTCTTTGTTAACTCACATGAGAAAACCTGTTTAAGGAAAAAATCATAAGTGAGTTTAGAGATCAATTGATATGCCTTGTATATCTTTTCAAAAACCCTGATAGGGAAAATAGAAGATATGACATATATTTTATGTTGATATTGACTCATTAAAAACCTTTTATGAGAAAGCTTAAGAGAAAACTCATAAAGGGAAAAGAGTGCAATATGATGTACGAATAGGTTAATTATCAGAGAGTAGCTCCCCCTGATTCTTGCAAATCTTGAAGTCGTCGCATACCAATTTCATGAACGAACTTTTGGAACGTTGAGTTCGGTAAAGACTTAGTGAACAAATCCGCGAGATTGTCACATGATTTAGTTTGCAAGATGTTTATCTTCCCACTTTGTTGTAACTCATGAGGGTAAAATAATTTAGGGGCAATATGTTTGGTGATATTGCTCTTTATGTAACCTGTTTGCATCTGAGCAACACAAGCAGTATTATCTTCGTAGATAATAGTCGGTGATTCAATAGAACCAAGACCACATGATTGTTGGATGTGGTTTATCATTCTGCGAAGCCACACGCATTCACGTGATGCTTAATATAGGGCAATAATTTCAGAATGATTCGTGGACGTAGCCACTAAAGTCTGTTTAGAAGACTTCCATGAAATGGCCGTTCCACCATGTAGGAACACAAAGCCGGTTTGTGATCTGGCATTATGGGGATCAGATAAATATCCAGCATCGGTGTATCCGATGAGATTTGAATCTTTGCGAGATTGATAATATAGACCCAAATGTTTAGTACCTTGGAGGTAGCGTAAGACTTGCTTGACTCCCGTCCAATGACGTTTAGTTGGAGCAGCGCTGTGTCTCGCTAATAAGTTTACTGCAAATGCGATATCAGGCCTGGTGCAATTTGCAAGATACATAAGAGCTCCAACGGCACTAAGATATGGGAATTCAGATCCCAATATATCTTCTCCATCTTCCCTTGGTCTAAAAGGATCTTTCTCTACGTCTAGAGATCGAACAACCATGGGAGTTTTTGATGGATAAGATTTGTCCATATTAAATTTCTCTAATACCTTTTGGATATAAGCAGCTTGGTGTACCAAAATTCCAGAGTGAAGGTGCTCAATTTGAAGCCCTAAGCAAAATTTAGTTTTGCCTAAATCTTTCATCTCAAATTCCGTCTTTAGATGATCACGTGCTTCATCAATATCTTGTGCGTTACCAATGATATTTGAATCATCAACATACACGGATATGATGCAAAAACCCATTCAAGGATTTCTTTATGAACACGCATGGGCAATCATCGTTATTCGTGTATCCCTTTTGTCGGCGGAATGGGGCCCAGGGTACCCCTAACCGCCGGCGGAGGCCAACCGGATGCCGCAGAGGGTGACGCGTGGCGCTCCGGTTGCTGGGGCCTTGGGCCCCACCCGGATCGTCGTACGAAGCCCGCGGCCAATCCCAAGGAACCAGGGTTCTCCTCCAGAGGCTGCATCCGCAAACCAGAAGGAATCGTGGGCCTCCGGGAATCCACGGCCCATGCGCTGAGCGAGCACTCGGGGTCCGTCCCCGAGCGCTCGGCGTCCCAGAAGGCGAAAGGCGCGCTCGGGGTCCCCTCCTGAGCGCTCGGCATCTTGGCAGATGTGGGGCCCAGGGGAGCGCTCGGGGTCCGCCCCCCGAGTACTCTCCCTCGGGCTCCCCCTTCAAGGCGCCCCGAGCAGCCCCCCCAGCGGGTGCTCCGCGAGCGCTCGGGTTTGCTCAGGGGCGCGTAGAAGACAACTGGCGCCCCTCCTAGCGAAGGAGGTCACTCGGGACCGAGTGCCCGGGGGATGACGTGTCCTCTGGTGGGGCCCTCGTCCATGCACGTCGTCCGGCGCCAAGCTTCTCCAGCAAGCCTCCGCCCTGGCGGAGGCATTTAATGCCTGTCATTCCGACGGGGAACCCAAAGCCCTGTGAGGGCATGATGACGATCAGGCCGGGTCCCACCGGTGCAGGCGATAAGCTCTGTGAGCTATCTCTCTCTCTGAGGGGTGGGCCCGGGCTGACAGATTCTTTGACCGACCAAGCGCGCCGCCTCGCACGCCCTGTCGCTGTCAACCCTTTTTACCCCATGGGGGACGCCGCCGCGCGATCAATTGCCCGGCATGAGAGGCTGACCTATGGGGCCCGCGAGAGGACGTCTTACCAACCCAGTCAGAAGAAACCCCGTAAGTCTCCGTCCGCGGGGCCCGCCGAAGGCAAAGGTGTCAGAGCCCCTGCTCCGACACACCGCGAGGCGACGGCCCGGCCGAAAGTCTCAAGTGGGCATTAAATGAAGGTGTGGGCGCTTCCAGTAGCGCCCACGCCGTCTACAGCGCAAGTATAGCTCATGTTCGCCTTTGCCGGCCTATGTGGTATTCCCCCGAGTATATAAGGGGAGAGCCTGGTCCATGCAAAGGGTTGGCTGATTTTCCTAGGTTAGATCTCTCTAAGTTGACTCCTTATCAAAGAAGCACCGTTCTTCCTCCGGGCTAGAGCTAGAAGAAGAACAGTGCGTACCTCTGTAACTCATCATACTTGCCATATACACACATATATACAAAAACAAGCAGGACGTAGGGTATTACACCTCCGGGTGGCCTGAACCTGGAAAAATCCCTGTGTCTCCGGCATCAAGCGTCATAACCGCCCTCATCCTTGGGGACGCCATCACCGGCTCATAAGAAGAACTCTATATCGCCCCAGGCCGAACCGACAAGGGGGTCCATTCGGACCACCGCTAGAGACGTTTACTCGTCGACACCTTTTGAATAAGGAATTCGCTAAGTCGATTGTACCACATTCGACCCGATTGTTTCAAGCCGTATAATGACTTGTTAAGTTTTACACAATACATGTTGCGTTTAGCGCTTGGATTCGGAAGTGGGATTCCATCGGGAACCTTCATGTATATGTCCGAATCAAGTGACCCATAAAGATATGCAGTCACTACATCCATCAACTGCATAGATAGATGATTTTGCATTGCCAGTGATATTAGGTATCGAAATGTTATTCCACTCATTACTGGAGAGTATGTTTCGTTGAAATCAACGCCGGGTCTCTGCGTGAACCCTTGTGCTACGAGCCTCGCTTTGTATCTCACCACTTCATTGTTTTCGTTCCGTTTCCGGACGAATACCCATTTGAATCCCACCGGGAAAACATTGGGAGGAGTAGGTATTGCTTTTGTAAATACCTCTCTTTTATTGAGCGAAGCTATCTCTGCTTGGATTGCTTCCTTCCATCGATTCCAGTCTGAGCGTTTTTGACACTCTGCCATGGTCTTGGGATCTGGATCAGATTGGAGGTTGTTTGCAATCTTTGTGGAGAAGTAAATGTCGACAATCGTAGTCTTACGGTTATATGATTCTCCAGAATCAATGTAATTGGTGGAAATTTCATTATCCCTTGATGACTGATCTTGATTTCCCAATATGATCATGTCAGGATTTTCCGATGTCCCAGCTTCTAGATTTGAGTGCACTCCTAAACTAGGTTGTGGAGTTTGGATTTCATTTACAGTTTCAGAAGGTTTCTTCTTCTGTTTCCTTTGTTGCTTGCGTGAAGCTGAATCCTGTTTTGCGGCCGTACTTCTCCCCCTCTTATTGTTGATGGGGAGTTGAGTGATTTCTTTTGGAACTTCCACTCTTTCGGGTGCATTTGCAGCAGGATTGTAGGATTTTGTAACTCCTTTGTGATTTGTAAATGAATCTGGCAAGTTATTTGCAAGATGTTGCAAATTTATGATCTTCTGAACTTGGAGTTCAGTCTCTTGAGTACGTGGATCAGAATAGGAAATACCTTGGGCATTCCAATTGATTTTCTGGTATTTTTTTGGTACTTGATATCTCCCCCTAATGCCGGGAAATGATCCTCATTGAAGATACAATCAGCGTAACGGGCAGTGAATAGATCCCCGGTGAGAGGTTCTAGGTACTTGAGTATCGACGGTGATTTGTACCCCACATAGATCCCCAATTTTCTATGTGGTCCCATGGATGTACGCTGAGGTGGTGAGATGGGCACATATGTGGCGCATCCGAATTTTCGCAGATGGGAAATGTTTGGAGGATTTCCACGTATTAGTTGCAGCGGGGAAGTACTGTGATAAGCAGTTGGGCGCAATTGTATCAAGTCAGCAGCGTGTAAGACTGCATGACCCCAACAAGAAGTTGGTAGACTGCAATTGTGTAGTAATGGTCTTACGATAAGCTTAATCCTCTTGATAAGTGCTTCGGCTAAACCATTTTGTGTATGGACGTATGGTACGGAATGTTGGACTTCTATCCCTAAAGCCATGCAATAATCATTGAAAGCTCGGGAGGAGAATTCCGCAGCATTATCCATGTGAATGGATTGGATTCGGTGCTCGGGATAATGAGCCTTTAATTTAATAATTTGACTCATGATCTTTGCGAAAGCATGGTTTCGTGTGGGGGAGAAGGCACACATGTGACCATCGAGTTGATGCGTCAATTAAAACCATGAAGTACCGAAACGGTCCAGATAATGGTTGTATGGGACCACAAATGTCTCCTTGAATGCGTTCGAGGAAGTTGAGTGGTTCCACGTTAATCTTAAGGTGCGAAGGCCTTAGTATTAACTTTCCAGTTGCACATGCGGTGCAAATGAAATCCGAATGTTGAGGAAGTTTAGCATTATTCAAGTTGTGACCAATGCAATTGCCGATAATTTTTCTCATCATCCCTATGCCGGGATGACCAAGGCGATCATGCCAAGTTTGGAATGCATCGACATTCTGAAAAATTATCTTGTATGCAACATGTACTACGGGTTTGATGTACGTGTAGTACAATCCGGACGTTAAAGAGGGAATTCTTTCAAGAACTTGTTTGCCATATCCGTTGTTTTTAGTTAAGAGGAGATATTCCTCTTTGTTGTCGTCATGGGTTTCGATATGGAAACCGTTCTGACGGATATCTCTATAACTTAGTAGAGTACGAGTTGAATCGGGGTATAGCAAAGCATCCTCGATTATTACTTGTGTACCCATAAGAGAGTAATTATGGCTCGTCCTGAGCCAACGATTACGGCATCGCGTCCAGCGATTGTTAAAATTTCTCCTTGTCTCTTAGTGAGATTTGGAAATATTTTAGTTCCCTAAGAATAGAGTTTGTGGTACCACTATCCACAAGGCACATTTCCTCTTCCATCGGATTGCTTCCCGTAGAAATCTATATATAAAAATAAAGAATTTAGCATAAAATTCTTAATCGGATATATAGAACATATACAAATGTACTTAGATACATAAGTACTTGTACAATACTGTAATTTACAACATATGTCTTAAACATATAATTACTACAATATTGTCTTAAACAATACAATGACAACATAGTCTTTAATTACAACATAATAATATTCTATGGATGTTATGGTAATGATGACGGAGTGGAGGGACTTATTCAAAGTCACCAAACATGTCATTTGAAGCGAATTCGATGATCATGTTCTCCGTGTTCATTGAATCGTCGTCTTGTTGAAGGTGCTGGTTGTCCTTTGGTTCGGGGAGAACTGCAGTGGAACAACCGACTTCCTTTGAGTTGTCCGTTTGAAGGTTGAAGTGTGCTTCAAAATTGGATCCTTGGGCTTGTTTCTTGCGTCCCACGGATTGTAGGTAGAGATCAACGAGGTGTCGAGGGGTGCGACATTTTTTGGTGGAATGCTTGTAACATCCACACTTTTGGCAAACTTGTGATTTGTCAAATTTAGGCTTTTCAATGCCTTTTTCCTTATCCATGGCACGTGGCTTCTTCTTCCAGTTCCGTTTGCGCTTTCCATTGAAGTGCTGCTTTTGGTTCTTGGAAGAGCCAGCAGACTTGTTACTATTCTGAGCATTGTGATGTACCTCTGGGAGCGGAGCAGCACCTACATTGCGCTTATGATGGTTCCTCAAAGTGAGTTCATCATGCTTTTCCGCTTGCAGGAGGACATGTATAAGGTCAGAATGGGTTTGGAATTCTTTGGCGCGGTACTGGTGCTGCAAGATCCTGTCGGAGGGAAGCATTGTTGATAAGTTTTTTTCAATCTTATCTGCTTCGGAGGGTGCTTTCTTGCAGAAACGCAACTTAGAACAGATTTTGTGAACAGCGTGGTTATATTCTTCAATGGACTTGAAGTCCTGAAGCCGAAGTTGAACCCAATCATGAGTTGCTTCGGGAAGGATAACTGCTTTCTGCTGTTCATATCTTGTTTTAAGTGCTTGCCATAGTGCACGTGGATTTTCTTCCATCAGGTACTCAGATTTGAGGTCCGGATGGATATGGTGCCTCATAATGTATAAGGCAGCATATTGTTGAGGATCTCCTAATGCGGCTACTCCCTCAACGGGAGGGTTGATCGTTGCTACAATGCTGCGGGATGCAAGAGCGATTTTGACATCCATTGCCCATGTAGGGTAGTTGTGACCATCGAGCGCGAGCTCTTCGAATTCTTTGGCCATCTTGATCTACATAGAATTGAACCATAGATTTGATTAATTTACTTAGGAGTAAATCAAAGTATCGTCATGGTTATGTTGTAATAGTTGTGCAAAATTCTAAAATTTCAAGTGAAAACTTGAGATATAAAGTGTAGATCTTAGGTTATATAGCATAATCACTTTGAAGATAATCACCAAAATGGTGTAGATCTTGTAGTAATAGATAGCATAATCTGACAAGCGTCAGTAGATGCTTTAAAAATCTATTACTTTATTGTATGCTATAGTTCATATATTTGGAAGAGCACTTTTAAAAGTAATGGTGGATAATCTGCAATGAAGCAGTAGATCGCATGTATCCATTACTTTGTGGTTCACAAATATAGGAGATAATCACTTTGAATTTTGCATGTCAATTCCTTGAATTAAGCCAATTGGGCTTTAAGAAGCATTTTATGGCTTAATTGAGGTGAATTGATATATGAATTTGCAAGAAAATGAATCTCGATTGCAAATTTATAGAAAAAGTGCATGTTATAGGGATTGCAAATAATGCAAACACATTGAACATGGACTTTATATTACATTGACATATTTTCTGCAAAATAAACTTGACAGAAAACAGTACGGAATGTAAATATATGGAAATACAGGGGCCTAATCAGAGCAAGAACTGATAAAAACAGCACTGTAAGGACTTAGATGCAAAAAACAAAAAAAATATGGGGATTTTTGCTAAATAAGGGGTGCCAGCCGGAGCGGGCCAAGCCAACCTGGGCCGCAGCCCAGGCGGCCTTATGGCCCATTCGGCCTGGCTGTGTGGCGCGCAAGTGGGGCAGGCCACCCCCAACCTGGGCCCGGGCCTTTGAGGCCTTTCGGCCGGCCCAGGTGGGGGGAACCAGCAGGGGGCGGCGGCATAAGGCAGGGGGGGCGGGCGGTTAGGGTTTTCCAACCCTAACCCCCACCCGGCGGCGGCGGCTCCTGAGGCCAAGGGGAAGGCCCGGCGGCGGCTCGCGGATGACCGGCGGCGACCCTAGGCCGGGGTGGCAGTGGGGCCAAGCGGCGGGCCAAGGCGGCGGCCGAGGCGCCGGCCAAGGCAGCGGGCCGAGGCGGCCGGCCAAGGCGCGGGCCAAGGCGGCGGGGCCGAGGCGGCCGGCCAAGGCGCGGGACCGAGGCGCCGGGCCAAGGCGGGGTCCCGGTGGCGGGGATGGCGAGCACGGCGGCGGCCGTGCGCCGGCCACAGCGGTGGCCGAGCATCGACCCGCCCTTTCATCGGCGAGGCGCGGCGGCGTGTGGGCCGCCGTCCTCTCCGACGGGCGAGGCGACGCCATTGGGGAGGTAGGCGCCGAGAGCGACGCCGTTGCGGTTGGAGCCGAACGCGGAGGCCCATCCATCGTCGCCGTTGAAGACGGGAGCGGCTCCAGGGCTTGGGGTCCGAGTACCGCCGCCATCGGCGGTTACCGAGCGGAAACCGACGACGTCGCTGAAGGACGGTGGTGGCGGTGAAACGGCGAGCTCAGGGTAGATAATGCCGGCGAAGCCGGCCGGCAAAGGAGCGAAGAGGGGCTCGGCCGCTGCCACCGCCGGAGATTTCTCGGTTGAGGAAAACATCTCCAAGATGGCAAGATCCTCACTGAGGATTGCTTCAGCGGCGTCGATCAACAGCAAGGTAGAAAGGATGTGTTGAACGATATGATCTTCCATATTGCTCACCTTTTTTTTTCTCCTTCTCTGTGATTGTGTATGTATTTGCTCTGTGTAATGCTCTCGGTAGAACAATAGTGCGTGATAACGTGTTGAGTAGAGATTTGGACAGAGTATTGACACAATGAACAAATTAACCAAATGATTCTCTTGTATTGATTCTGGAATGTGATTACATATATATACAATGTGAAGGGACAGCAGTTGCTAATCTAGGGATGCCTAACAACTGCTAATGACAGTTAGAGAAGTTGATCACAAGCGACGCGACTCTCGGATGCGTCCGTTCGCAACAGAAAAGATACGAAGAAGCCTAAGCAGCCATATGAGCGCGAGATCTCATAACAACCCAGTGATCAGGAGTCTTCAACCTGAACCGGTTCAAGCGTGGCTTTGAGGGTGGTAAGCTGATCTCGTAGCCTGCTTAGTAGAGAGTCGATCCCCGCAATGCCTGCGGTCTGCTCAGCGACTTCCATAGCTGCAAGTACACAATAATCTTATAGAAGCTATCAGAAGGTTGCTTAATAAAGATTTTTTCGATAAGAGCTTTGTTCCTATTATTCCATAGCAACCAAGTCAAGGCTGTGAAGCCCAGCTAGAGCAGCCTCCGGGACTGACCCAAAATCCCTTGAAGATGACCGAAGAAGTCTACGAAGGTCCGGGGAGGGGGGGAGGGGGGGGGGAGGGGAAGAGGTCCATGAACCGCCCAGGACATCACGAATGCAACCTCCCATGAATTGAGCCATGATTGGAAGATGTGGTTAGTATCCTCGGCATGCTCGCAAAGCTCGCAGTCCCCATCACTCGGGCCATGTCTTTTCTAGACCTGGTCTCCAGTACGCAAGAGTTCCGGATTAGTTGCGAAATGATGATTTTCATCTTTAAGGGGTTCCTAGATTTCCATAGTTCTATGTATTCAAAGCTACACACCCCTTGGTGTATAAAACTTACGTAAAACTTACGTGAACACTCAAGATGCCATGAGATAGTGTCTTCCCCCCCTTGGGGGGATGAATTGGCCCGATCTTGATCCACATGGATTGCCACTACTCGACTTCGATAGCATTGAAGGATCTTTTGAAGCGGAGAGACCACTGACCCTGGTTGTAAGCATGCTGGACCAGGATGTTTGGCAGGTCATATATCGCGAAGAGGTACATGTATGAGTCCTTAAGATCCCACTCCCTGATCCAATGATCCAGCTAAAAGAAGGTTTTAACTCCATTCCCAATGAAGTGAACGCGATCCCCTGGACGCAGTTGAACTACATAACTCCCTATTGTAGAGATACTTGTACTTGAAAATATCGAGCCAAGGCCTCCCTTGTTTGTGATGATCTTCCAGGCCCACTTGGCCATGAGACAGATGTTCATTAGCTTGTGTTAAGAATACCTAGCCCGTCTAAGCGTTTAGGGGAGTAGATTATGCTCTATTTGACCATGTGGTTCTGTCTATCCTTCTCTTTATGCCAAAAGAACCTTTATCCATCTCGTAGTGAATTTTATATTGGAGGAGGTAGACGCCCATCGTATACATGGAAGATTGGTCAGGTTTGTCATTACTGATGGGGACTCCCAGGTAGGTCAAGGGGAGGGTGCCAAGACAATGATTAAGCATGTTTGCAACCCTTAGTTGTTCGTTGTGGTCACACCCTAGGGCCACCACCTCGCTCTTATGGAAGTTGATTTTCATACCCGATATGGATTCAAAGCATAGGAGCAGGAATTTGAGATTGACAATGTCGCTCTCTTCATTATCTAATAAGATCAAAGTGTCATCTTTGTATTGCAGGTGTGAGAGGCCTCCCTGGACTCGGTGAGGGACCACCCCTTTCATGTGGCCCCCGCGCTTAGGCCCCTCAAGGATAGCAGCTAAGGCGTTGGTTACTAGGTTGAAGAGCAGAGGAGACATCTTATCCCCTTGCAACACTCCCCTAGCGTTGTGGAAGAAGGGGCCCTACTCCTATTGATGTTAATCAATGTTTGGCCGCCCCTTACCAGGTGCATGATCCAGTTGATCCAGCGTTGGTCGAAACCCTTACGCTACATCATCTCATCGGGGAAGTCAAATCTAGATTGTAAGAAGTCTAGCTTTAGGATGATGGCTCCTTGTTTCCTAACTTTCAGCTCGTGAAGAACCTCGTGGAGGGAAACAATGCCATTGAGGATGCTTTGGTCCTTAATAAACATTGTTTGGTTCTGGTAGATGATTTGATGAGGAATCAGCATCACTCTGATTGCGAATGCTTTGGATATGATTTTGATAATGACATTAATGAGGGCGGTCAGACATAATTGCCGAATCATGTTTGCACCCTAGACTTTGAGAAGGAGGATAAGAACCCCATAATTCAAATGCTTGATGTCCAAGGACCCTCTGAAAAAATCATACATCATTGGAACACATGGCCTTTAACTAAACCCTGGAACCGATTGAAAAAGATGACTCGAAAACCATCTGGATTAGGCGCCGTGTCTGACTTCATGCTTTTGAGAGCTCCCTCAAGCTCCTGTATTGAGAAGGAGAGATTTAGGACCCTGTTATCTTCTTCCTGAACACAATGCGCTCCCTTCCAAGCATTAGGGGTTAGCGTCACACCCCCACGATCACTCGCTCCATCAAGCTCCCTTTCAAGCATCAAGGGCCAATGTCGCGCCCCTGCGACCACTCGCTCCCAACAGTTAGGTGTTGAATGACTAGATGTGCTCGGAGAGCTCCTTTTTTAGCTGTTAAGAGCCCTACTCCCATCCAGGAGGCAGTAGATTGTGCATTTCCACCTCCGGCCGTTTGCCATCGAGTGAAACAATGATGTGTTAGCATGAAGCGACCCTGCACACCACTGCATGGTATAGTGTGCTAGTCTTTGACATAATATAACAAAATCCCATCTCATTATATTACATCCATTAGAATGTACAACAGAAGCATTGATGGTCCAATAACTATATTATTACAAACTCCAAAATATGAAAGTTTACAACTCAACTGAAATACAATAAGATACATTCAGTTGCAAAATAACAACTAAAATATAGAGCTGAAACTTAAAGGCAGAAAACCATATAGACAAGGTTTTATTTTTACTACGATTAGTTCTATACTATCCTATTCTTGCTCTATTTCTATTTTTTCTTGCTCCCCGTAGTCGATGTAGTAATCGACTCCTTCGATTCCTCCAGTCAGGTCCGGCTCCTCTTTTCCTTCCTGGATTTTGACTTCCTCGTATTCGACCTCTAATAATTCAGAGTCTAACAAATGAGAGTTTATGTAGGGGATGAGTACAGAAGGTACTCAACAAGTTCATGAATAGCAAAAGGTGTTTGAATGATTATTTCTACTAGGACAATAGTCCTCAAAGAATATGCATTTTTCCAACAACATTTCTGGACAAAAGTCAAGTTTTAATTTTTCTATGTTCAGAAGGCTTCACGGGTTGTTAGAACCTCCGATGGTTCTTTTCCCGCCACGATCGCAGTTCATATCCAGAACAGGGAGTGACAATGCCACACTTAATACACTCTGCAGAGGTGCGCTACTTTACCCACAAGTGTTACTTAGCCTTCACGTCGGGTACAAGATCCATCACACTCCCATTGGTGCGTGGCTAGATCTAAGGTTTCGAGTCTTTTCACATTTCCCTTGGGCAATATCTCCCCTTACGTAGTTGGTCCAGTACCGACTACCAACCTTGTCATTATAGCGTGAAGAATTCCGGGGACATAACGCCTCCCCAAGCGTAAATTCAGGGTTTATCGCTCTCCTGGGCGAGGGACATAACGCTTCCCCAGGTGTTACGATACATATGTTCCTGGGAGATATGTACTAAGAAGGTGTTACTTGACTCGCCTGTCCCATAACAGGTCTTGCGGTTAACGCTATCTATACGGCGTGAGAATGCCAACTGACATTTGTTATTAACCTTATGGTGATACCATATGCAATGGAACCCTGACCACCCCAACAAGTTCCAAACGTGGGTTCCATTGCCCACCAATATATGATTCAACGAACCATAATGCAGTCCATTTATAATTACCACAAGCCAAGTGATAAGAAGAAATGAATTTTGCATGTACGTTGGTAGAAATAATTCTCAAATATGGACACGAAATGAACTTGCCTTGAGATGGATAAGAAGCGTGGTGAGAGTTCTCTTCGGACGAAATCGGCAGAACTTCGGGATCTGAAGTGGAATAATTGTCCGATAGGACTATTTCAAATGTACATATGCATGCTTATGTTGATGATGTTGATTTACATAAATTTGGATTGTTTGGACGATGTGGACTACCTTGTCGAAGACAATGCAATAAATGATAATTATTATAACTTCCTTGATTTTTTTATCTACTTTTTCTTCTAAATTTAAAAAGATTATTATTAACAACTTCGCGGTTGTGGTGTAGATATTAAATCATTGAAATTGGTAAATTTCAAAGTATTTATGCAAAAATCTTGGATTTTGAATTTGTAGGAAGCTATAGAAAAAGTATTAGGTTTTCTCTGATTAGATATGGGTATATATACATGTCATTTAGATTAAAGAGTTCTTATGAGTTATTTAAGTTGAAATATGATTTTTGATTCTTCAAATTGAATTGAAGTATAATCTCTTGTTAAATTCAAATTATGAGGAAGAAATTTCTAATAACACAAAAAAATGACATAATTAGATTGGGCCGGCCGTGGCTTGGTTTTGGCTCAGGGCCTGCTCGGCCTTAGCCTGGCCCACTTGGCCCGCTCGGGTGCCTGGTTAGGGTAGACCTAACCGGTCCCGGGTCACCACCCGTCCATTCCTCAAACCGCCGCCTCCCACAATCTCTCTCTCTCTCCTTCGCTCGTCAGCTCTTGACCTCTCCCAAGAAAAATCACCGCCACCTCTCCTTCTGTTGGCCCCGCTGCCGCCTCTCTCCCCTCCGCCCTTGGCAGCGCCGCCGGCCACTCGGCCTCGCCATCCTCCTCGCCTCATCTCTCCTTTGCGGCCTTGGTACCCCAGCTCCGCCGCCTCGGTACCTCGCCGCCCCAGTGCCTCGCTGCCTCGGTTTCGGAACCCGCCTCGCCACCACCCCATCGTGATGCCCAGGATGGCCGGGCCTTGGCATCGCAGCCCCGGCCTTGCCGGTGCTCCGCCAGGGTCCCCTCCCCGTTGGCGGCACAGTGTGGTGCTGACTGCCACCTAGTCCTTCAACCATTGGTGAGTACCACCCTTCTTTCTACCACTACAGCTACTAGATGGTGCTATGAGGATCTGGCATGGCTAAGCTTGTTTCCATTCTAGGGTTTATTGACTTTCTCTGGTATGTTAGATGCTTAGTATTTTTGCTATGCGGTTAACACTGATAAGAACAGAGATTTACACTTGATTTGGTTGTGTATAAAGAGGCTGTTGGTTTCGGTTATATCAAGGTTGAGAATAGACCTATGCTTGATTCTTGGTTTATGTTCCCTTATTCTTAAGACTCAGCTACACATATATGTATGTGATGAACAGATGCTACCTTGCTTCTTGTTAGAGGGGTCTATTATGATGAATCTTTGATTCTGATTTGTGAAGGATGAGAACAGATCCTACACTATTAATCTCTATGATGAACACTAAAGTAACATAGATTTGCTTTAAATCTGAGAGTACTACTTATGTATATATATATATATATATACATATATATATATATAAGGTATTCTACTGGCATGAACAGATGCTATACAATTTTAATTTATCTCTTCTCCTCTTTTCTAATTTTAAACTGACAAGAACAGTTTGCTCATACCTGGTTATTGGGAAATCTTTATTTAGCTTAACACAGGTTCTGTTTGCTAAAGCTAGGCTTTACTTATCTCCTTTTAATTATTCAACTCTATTCCTCCTTCCTCCTTCCTCATCTATTTTAAGAACAAACTACTTTTGCTTGGTTTGTTGGATGTTTTCATCTGCCCTAACGCAGGTCATTTCCTACCAAAGCAAGCATTACTTCTCTTTTATTAAAACTTCTATTTCCCCTAATTCTTCCTACCTTAAGCAAGCTGAAGCTTGGTCTTGAGGTATTCTGAACCCTGCTTCTTCAGGCTACGCCTGCTCCTCCTTGCTATCTTGTTTTTCCTTCTACTAGATGATTTCTTACTACTGATGTGGTACTGTTCTTTGGTGGTGTTGGATGGAAAATAGAGCACATAAGGCTCTATTTATAGGCTTTGGAGTGCTGGTACACTAGAACTTCGAAAATGGCTGGAGTTTGACACCTATTAAGTGACTCATCTCATGATTGGGTGAATAAGCTGTTTACATGGCAGCTCTTACTTGATCCTTATCTTCCTCAAGCTTGAGGTGGCAAGGCTGCTGCCACCAGCAGCTTGAGGCTGGCTCATCCCCCTTTGGCAGGTTGAAGGTAAAGTGGATTTTGTCACATGATGCCTATTGCTATTGTACGTTTGGTTGTTGCTAAGATCAAGATATTTAGCATTTTTTTGAATGCTTAGGTCTTGCTGGATTACTACTTGAAAGCAGACCTTAATTCCTTTTTAAAATGAAATCAGTTGCCTAATGGAGGTTAGTTTAAACAGAACTTGACTTAAGGAAATTAATCTGTTGCCTTGGTTGCCTAATCGAATTCAGATGCCTAAACACTTGTTGCCTTATGTTCCAGGACATGTTGCCTTAAGATTGATGCCTATTGCTTACTATGAGCTGTTGCCTATTGCTTAATTAAAGATTAATCCTAAGTCAATTTAATCCCATTCGAATTAAGAACCAGTTCTCTGGATTCACAAAACTAGCCTCCTAAACAAATGCATTTCCTTTTGGAAATGCAATATTTTAACTTTAACCAACATTTTCCTTTTGGAGTTTTTCTTCTTTTGTCCATTTGCAGGTTGAAGAAAAGAATTGAAGGTGAAGAACAATCAGAGAAAAGAGTGAGGATGAAGATTAGAAATTATTAGAACTTGTTTTCTTGTAACATTTATGCCTTGTAATACCTAAATCATTTGTAACTTCTGTTTTTGGACTTTTGTAATTGTGACAGAATTATTTGAATATACCTGTCTTCTTGAATTACTTTATGATTCTCATATATATATATATATGTATATTGGAATTGTATTACTTTTGTATATATATATGTTTGCTAATTTTATTCAACGTATCAAGAAATTCTAAATTTACTCAAATTGTAGATATGCATGAATGCAAAGAAAGAATTAAACTCCTAATCTTTAGTGTTTAGGTTTTAGAAAATACGGGTCCTCACATCCTCTCCCCCTTAAAATAATTTCGACCACGAAATTCTAACTCTCATACCTGAAAAGGTAAGGGTAGTCTCACGAAGATCTTCCTCTTTTTCCCATGTTGCTTCTCTTGCTGGATGATTTTTCCACTGTACCTTGCAATATTTGATAGCTCTATTTCTAAGTTGTTTCCAGTCTTCTTCTAGTATCTTGGTTGGTCTCTCAACATATGATAAATCCAGTTGTAATTCAATTTCTGATATTTGACTGATTCGGCCGGTGGTTTGAGACATCTTCGGAGTTGAGAAATATGAAAAACATTATGAACCTTAGATAGACTTTTTGGTAATTCTAACTCAAATGCAACTTCACCTTTTCTACTTAATATTCGAAATGGTCCTATATATCTTGGGCTTAGCTTTCCTTTTATTCCAAATCTTCGAGTTCCTTTTGTTGGACTAACTCTCAAATATGCCAACTCCCCAGGCTCATATTCAAATTTTCACCGCTTTTTATCGGCATAACTTTTCTGTCTACGCTGAGCTATTTTTAGCCTGTCTCGAATAATATCAATAGCATTCTGCTTCTCATTGATAAAGTCTGGTCTAAAAGATTTCTGTTCTCCTATCTCATACCAACACACGGGAGATCTACACTTTCTTCCATATAAAGCTTCAAACGGTGCCATCTGAATACTGCTCTGGTAACTATTATTATACGCAAACTCAGCTAATGGCAAATGTTCATCCCATGATCCTCCAAAATCAAGCACACATGCCCTTAGCATATCTTCTAAGATCTGATTGGTTCTTTCTATCTGACCGCCAGTCTGAGGATGATAAGCGGTACTGAAATCCAATTGTGATCCTAAGGCTGACTGTAGTTGTTGCCAAAATGTTGAGGTAAAAACTAAACCTTGATCTGATACGATTCTTTTTGGCACTCAATGCTTACTGACAATTTCATTGACATAAATTCTTGCAAGCTTCTCACAAGAATCGGTCTGATTGATAGCAAGAAAATCCTAGATAGATGCCTTCGCTGCTTTCTTTCAGAATTCAGCCTCCGCTAATGAAGCCTAAAGTAACTCTTGTGCTCTAATCCCCGACAGTTGTTTGAGTTTGGATCGTTTATCAGGATAAAAAAGAAATATGGCTATCAAAAGTGACTTTAAGAGGGTGGGAATCCAAAACTGAAGGGAGAACATCAAAAGAGTGATTACCTGATTCAAGGTTTTTCTCTACCACCAGCTTCTTTGTCTTCTCCATCATCGTCATGGTGTAGGGGCTGATGCGAGACGCCATGGTGGGGGTGGGGGCAGCGGTGAACCGGACAGTCCAGTTTGATGTCGTGATCTTCGGCACTGCTGTGCCTTGCCCTGCATCCTCCAATAGGTTCGGGAAAGCTTTGAGGCAATCTTCCACCAGAAGGAACTTGTCGAGGAACACCTCCCGTGGAATGATCCTGATGGTGGCTCTTCCACCGATACAAGATTGAAAACCACCAGGTCCATGCAGGAATTGAAGGGGCTCTTCCACCTGATTCCCTCTCTTTCCTCCTCATCCGTATTGCCTTGCCCAAAGACTGCTAAGGTCTAGTTTTAGTGTCCTCGCCTTCCTCGCTTTCTAGCCTAGATGCCACTGGTTGAGACTCCTTTTGTGTCACATTGGATTTGAAGAGTGAGTTGGAGACCTCGGAGTCAACATCTACACCCTCTGGCAAGCTATCATCTGATTCTAGGCACTCTTTCCCTAGATCGGTGGGTTGGCCCTATGGTTTGATGAGGGTCGCCTTAGCAAGTCTTGCCTGGAAGGCTCCTTCCTCATGGAAGTTGGAGCCATACTTGTTCAATGAGATGGAGAGGGGCATGGAGTCGTTCTTGCGAAATATCCTGGTGATGTCCACCTTGGTAAGCATGAGGTTAGGAGCCTGACGAGACAGTAACCTGCTCGGGGCCGTAGACACTAGAGGTAGCTTGATGAGGAAGGAGGGACCGTGATGGGCAGGTTGGCCAATGCAGCTTGCTTCCTGCCCCTACAATGAGGGTAGAGGAGGTGGGGTCCTACCATTTCGCCTTGTCTTTTTTTCCAACACATTCCATTCCTCCTTAGTCATACTGCGCTCTAGGAAGTCCTAATCGTCCTCCTCTGGATCCTTCTCCTACTGCTTCAGGTCGGACTCCCCTCACGTGGTGGCCGACGAGCCCCCTAGCTCAGGCACAATCTGAGTGACATATCCTATCTTGTTCAGAAAAATCTCCACCTTTCCCTTAATCTTGTTGGGGTCCCGGCACCAGAGCTTAACTCTAAGCGGGCCCAACTTGACGATGGAGAGCTCGTCCACAATGACCACTTTTCCCACCACCTTCATGAACTCCTTAATGGCATCTTCTGATCTGAGCTTTCTAGGGGCTCCAATAAGCTAGACCCATGCTTCCTTCAGCATGGAGCAGGCATTAAGGTCCACTTCCGCTTCAGATGTTGATCGGATATGGTTGAGGGGAAGCGTCATATTCCTGCTACAGATGTTGATACAGAGGCTTTCCTTGGTGGGAAGACGACTGCAAAATCTAACGACGAGAGTTGATGGACCCACTAATCTCACATCTTGTCAACCAAGTTCTCGAGCTCTTCCTCAATGAGATCAAAAGTTTGCTGATCGGAGAGGATCGAGACGAGGCAGAGTTGGCCTTGCCTTCCTGAGCGCTCCCCTCCTCTAGCCCAAGACTATAGAAACCTTGGTCCTTGATACCGTAGTGTAGCATCACAACCTCAATTTGTTTGGTCCTCCTAGGACACTGGGCCATCACGTGATCCTCCTTCTTGCTGGCGAAGCACAACAGATGGTTCGTGCATGCCACTTTGAAGTGGCCAATGTTACCACAATTGAAGCAGGTCACCTCGGACTCGTCCACGGAGGCACCGCTCTGGTCCTGGTTGCGGTTGCGTTGCTTGTCCTTTGGGCTATCGCTTTGTCTTTTCGTGGCCAACAGTTGTCGATCGTGCCCGACCTTGCTAGCCCTCCAGCTGGTGGGATCTACTAACGGCCCCCATCGGTGTCCTTTGCTCTCAAAGGGGAGGGTGGATGGAGGGAGGATCCCCACCTTTGGTTCTCCTCACCTCGGGAGCGGCCGTCACGGTCCCTGGACAGCCGCCTCCTCGGATCTTCCTCTTAATGACTCCCCTCGTCGCCTTTGTGACCGCCATCCTAGTATTCCCTCGGTTGCTTACCATGCCACCCTACCTTGAGCTCTCAGCCCATTTGCCCCTCCTCCGCAATGGACCGATGACAGTGTGGTGGATCTAGACTAGATTTCTTTGAACAGTCCCTTGCCCTAACTCCCCAGCTTCGAAGCTCACTCATTGCCACTGTAAACCCTAAGTGGGTGGAGTGGGAGCCTCTTGGAATCCACCACCACCTTCTTAAGGGTTTACTGTGGCTAACTTGGGCCAAGGAGTTATCGGGCCGCTAGGAATGCAAGAGGACGTCCGGGTCAAAGTTGAACCTTGGGCTGCCCCTCTAGGACAACAGGCTCCTGGACCGAGGCCAGCCCATGGACTGGTTGGGCTGGAGCCGCCTGCTCGGTGCGAGCTGGCTTTCCCCTTGGAAACCCAAGGCGCACGGGCAGACCTCCTAGTGATGAAGGCGGCGGTGGCGCCAACGGCACAACCAGGCAACACCCTCCACTCCCCTGGCCAGCAAGGGGCCTAACCTCTCATTGGCTTGAACCCTTTTGATTGAGTGGTGGCCTCCACCATCCCTTGAAGGTTGCAGAAGGAGCTCCGCCATCGGGGATGATGTAAGAATCAATGAGTGTTGAGGTCCCATGGCTAGCCAAAGCTAGGGCCCAAGCTAAAGCTCCAGGGAACCACACCGGAGGCCCGTATGAGACACATCCTAGCACGAGAGGTGAAATGGGTCGAGACTGCTAAGATACAAGCTTCATCTACCCTGACTGCCAGACGACAAGGCAGAGCGCCGTCCAGCCCTGGCCCGATGACCCGCACGATTGGAGAAGGCTACGTCGATGAACCCGTCTAGGGTAGGTGCCGACGGCACCCTATGCCTGGGCGAGCCCTCTGCCAGATCTCCCTGACTGGCTGCATTTCCCGTAGATGGCGCCTCGCTCCCTTGAGATCCCTTCTCGTTCAGGTCCAAGTCCTCCTGCGGGAGGACCCAGAACCACCCTATCACTCATCCTCCTCCAAGGATTACTTTCTATTTTTTTTCTCGTAACATCCCCATCCTACATATACTAATCACAAGATTCAATTAAAATAACATAACAAAGTTTACACATAAGGTACCGTAGCTAGTATTACAAGATTTTGGCCCTATAAATCGATCAAATTTTTAGCTCTGTCGTAGGAGCTTTTCCTTGTTATGCTAATTTGGGCACTTTTTTACTTAGCAATGCACGAGATCAACTAGTGCAAGAGTTTCAAAAAATGATTGTTCAAGTACCAGTCCTAGAAATTCTAACTATTAGCCTAGTAATTTTGTTCGTCAATAACTACAATCAATTGAAAACATGTAAATTACATTTATTAACTTTCAAAATGTTTGGTTGATTGCCTCCTTTTTTGAGCGAATCACTTTGAATTCAAATTTTAGGAATAGAAAGTCATCCTAATTTTGGTAGGTTTTGGTTGATAAACAGCCAAAACGGGTTTTTGGTTACCAGTGGCTATCGCCATTGCTCACGTGTTAAGTGGGTGCCGGACCTCATACACCCAGATCAACATGAGTGTAATACGAAGCTTAACCAAATGGGTGTCTCGAAAATCTTCGAGGATTAAGATATTGCGGAGATCCACAGATGATTTTTTTGCTTGGCATTATGATAAGATTTTGAGTGCATAAGTGTAGGATGCTCTATGCTTGTCCATAAAGCGAAAAGGAAATCCTATGCCAATATTCAACATTGTATAGACCACACTATAGTTTAGCATTCTTGCTTTCCTTTGTAAATAACCTTTTTATTTATATAAACAAAATGCAATGGGATTCTCTGCTGTTTTCCGTCAAAAAAAGATTTTGAGTCCATACGAGTAGGCGAATAGCATGGGACACAACTAAGGGTCCTTTGGCCAACACTTTGACTGCAGAAGTCCCTCGTGAAGGTTCATCTCTACATAGAGATTAGTGAAGAATGAAAATTACATGGATAATTCAGATGGGAGTCTTGAATAGTTAAGATTAAGACCATCAAAAGTAGGATATGTCAAATGTCGAAAGTACTATCGAGTATCAAAATCTAACAACGTCCGATGACTAAGAATGAAAGACAAAGAGCTCTCAAAGGATTTTTAGAAAACTCAAGTTTCAAATGACCAGTAAACTACCAAAGGTATTCCAACATGAGAAAATTAGATGGATGACATGGCAAACAACGTTGATGGGATTAGCTAGTGTCCACAAATACGAAAATGCAACTGTGGTTAGGGCTTTTGTTCAATCAGGAAGCTAGGTGAGACATATTTTTGACCCATTGTTCTCCTCCTCCTTTCTTATCTTGCCCCGCTCATAGTGGTCATTGCCTTCATCTCATCCTCGTGGTGTGTAAGTGTTGCGCTTATGTGATCTTGAAAGTGCATCTAGACCCCCTAACTGGGTTTTGATGATTAACGACAAGCATTAAGGGACTAATGTGTTTGCTGAGAATATGAATAGGTGTGAGTCCCTATGAAGAAATACAACGGCATCAACCCCCCCTAAAAATGAAGAAAAAGAAGTCGGCATCATAATCAAACTTATGAGTAATGTATTTCACATTTTAATTGAGTAATAGGTGTGCCGTACTATTAAGAGGGGTACGTTGTAGATGCTAGTTGATGTGCTTAGTGCTCTTGAGACCATTAATCAATCTCTTGTGAGAGCCACTTCATCTACACGAACATAAAAGTCATTGAAAACATAGCTACATCAGAAGTTCCGATTGGAATACCAGAAGTTCTGGTAATTTTGGAAGTTCTGAAGTAGCCATGTTTTTAAGGCCTTTGGAAATATCGGAGGATCCGATACCAGGATCGGAATCTAGGCAGGCCTTGTCAGTTGAGTCAAGTAGTATGCCATATCGGAAGGTCCAATATCTAGATCGGATGTTCCATTATAGCTGGAAGTTCCAAAGTAATCTCTGTTTTGAGCATTTTGGAAAAATCAGAACTTCCGATTGGAATAGCAGATGTTCCAATAGATTCGGAGGTTCCGGAATATCTTGTATTCTAAGCCTTTTCTGGAAGAATCGGAAGTTCCGATGTGGACAGCAGATGTTCCAATATGCTCAAAAGTTCCAGAGTAACCTTGTTTTCTAAGCTTGGGGAAATACCAGAGGTTCCGGTATGAGTATCGGAAGTTCTGATATTGTCTTCTGCAGTGACCGAGTGGGTGGAAAGTAGCCGTTGTATCTGAGCACATCGGAGGTTTCAATGTTGACATCGGAAGTTCCGATGTGGGTTTTTTAGTGGGAAACGACTATTTTTAAGGAGTGCTATTTATAGCATCCTCCCTCCCCCACCTCAAAACTTTTGCAAATCCATTTCCTGCACACAAGAGCTTTCTCTTCTCCTCTCTCAAGCCCAAATCCTTGTGAGAGAAAAGAAAGAAAGAGGGATTTGAGGATTTGAGTGAAAAACAAGATTAAGGATATTTTTGAGTAGTAGGTTCACCTCCAAGCAACCTCGACGCACTTGTTACTCTTAGAGGTTGAGGACTCCTAAACGGTTAGGAGTCACTCACGAGCTCCAAACGCATGTGGTGAGCCATGAGAAGTGGAGATTCGCCTCCGAAAGGGAAGATTCACCAAGAGGAAGTTGAGAAACGCAGGAGTGTCCTTGAGGGATAAAGGTATGAGAGAAAGCTGGCTCTTGATCACGAGTGATTGAGCTCCCCAAACAGAGACATATGATTCCCTCAAGAATCCGAACTCCGGCAACAAACACTTTGTCTTCATTGGTTATTTCTTTCCGCATGTACTTTCTGCACTTACTTTCCGCAAGCTTAATTCTATTCATCCATATTCAACTAGCTTCTATGACTTGTTAGTGTTTACCATATTTTTATTATTCTTGCTTTAGAAATATTTAAATTCTGCACATTTGCAGGAATAGTCTAAAAGTGATTAAAATTAATTAATCGCCTATTCACCCCTTCCCTCTAGGCCGACATCGTGATATTTTTAATTGGTATTAAAGCAAGGTCTCTTTTGTTGGGGCTTTAAAATGTGGGGCGAAATCAAGCTTTGTCTTCACCAAAGCTTTGAAGGTGGTGGATGGGGGTCTACCAGACCGTAAAGTTTGTTCCCACCATATGATCAGCTCGACTTCCCTATATTTCGTGGGCATTACGGCTTTTGTAAGCTTGAGACTCGTATCCTGCCATATCTTTGGTGGTGTGGGAAAAGGAGTTTGATGATTTGAGGTATGATAGCGAATCTGGTAGTATTTATAGTCGCTCGAAGGAGTTATCATTCCAAATTTGAGGGTGTGGATTCGAGGATTTGTAAATGTTCGAGAATCATGTGGATTAGGCCACAGCGTGCGGTCAAGTCGGTACGAGTTGTCGTAGTGTGTAATCAAGTCGCTACGAGCTATCGCAGTGTGTGGTCACGTCGGTACGAGCTGTCATACTATGTTGTCTAGTCGGTATGAACTATCACAGTGTGTCATCAAATCGCTACGAGCTGTCGTAGTGTGTATTCTAGTCGGTATGAGCTGTCGCAGTGTGTGGTCAAGCGGTATGAGCTGTTGTAGTGTGTGGTCTGAAACAATGTCTGCATACCAGAAAGTGTAGTACGAGCTGCTGCATATTTAATACAACCGAACAAAGTCGCCATCGACGGCCTCTTCCTCTCTCGTGCCTCAGCGGCATGTAATCAGAGGAGAAGGTAAATTGTGGTGTGATCTTGTGTTGGTCCAGAGACTGTTGTGGGGAGTCTGCTAACTCTCCTGCGTAGGGTTTGATTGAGTAGGAATCTGGCTGTAATGAAGCTCCAGTCATAGCCTTGAGAGCCCTCCGCCTGCTCATGGGATGAACCACCCTCGTAACCTCCTCCTCCAACAAGGGACTGGTACTGAATTGAAGAATAGAACCATGGATTCTACATAAAAAACCACTATCGTCCATTGACGAATCCACACGGTCCATTATCTATAAAACGACATAAACACATATGATTAAATTTAAGAACAAAGTGGATCCATTAAATTTAAATTTTCGTACCTCTCTGACCGCACTCCCCTAAGAGCTCTGGCCTTGCTCGTGCACCTCTGCAATCCTCTACCAGCTCCGGCCCTACCCATGCCTCTTCTTCTCCTCTTCTCTCACTCTTCTTCTCCTCTTCTGTTCTCTTCTCACTCTTGCTCTATGTGGCTATTGGGAGAGAGGGGCAGGCGAGCAAGAGCGACATAGGGATGGGAAGGCGCGTGCTGAACCACGGCTTAAAAAAGGCCCGACCCATGTCACCTATCGCGCCCTCCGTGCACGATAGCGGCACAGTCTGTGGCATGGGAAACAAGGGCAGAGCTGCACGGTTCAATCGGGCACCTATCGTGGCCTGGGTGCGTGATAGGGCCAGGCCCGCCACCTCTCAGGGCACGACGTGTCTGTACGGGTGCACAGGCCATCGTGGCGGTGCGACAGGACGCCGAATTGATAGGTCGGCTACCTATCGTGTGTCCCACTCATGATACAACGCCCAATCGATAGGTCGACTATGCGGCACGTGCGTCGCGACATGACATCACCCTATCATGCTGTCTGGCTGCAATGGTCTGCTATCTCGGTTCGACTGCACGATAGCCAGCCGGTTGAGTGTTGCGGGCTGGCTGCACGACAGGACGCGTCATCTGTCTGACCTATCGTGGGAAGAAAATTACTGTTTAATTTTAAAAAAAGCTATTTTTACCATTGTAATAGCACGGGAAACTATAACAGCCAAAAGTTCGAGGGGGCGTCATCGCACGAATACAACCCCAAATAGGAACATCCACACTCCAAAGCAGTACAGCGCATGTCGATATCTCGTTACAAAGCTAAAGCAAAATCTTGCATAGGGATTACACAGGCATGGTGTTTGACAATACCGATCACAAACGATAAGATAACTTATCGTTCTTCGGCAGTGTTCTAGTACATATAAAATCGCAATTACAGTTCTTTAAATGGATGCATCCATCGAACCAAGAAAAGCTAATTAAGAGTAAGAGCCCAAATCATGTGCCGAATTTTGTGTTGGTCTTGATAATATATGATGAAGGTATGGTACATATAATTCAGGAGCTCAATGCAAATTGCCATTTGATTGGAGCTCTGTCTAGTAAGTACTTAATGATGGGTTATTATGGTACCCCAATACTAGCTACCGGACTAATGGGGACCTCTCGTTCTATTCCTTAACCGATACTCAGGCCCTTGCTTAAAATGCAAGTCATTGAGTCAATCCTGACCTACACAGCAAAAGAAAATAGCGCCCCGTACATTTTGGGTGAAATATATATGTCGGTTTTGTAAACAAATGTGCAGTAAACAAAGCATTATAAATGCATAGACTAACAAATAAAGTACAACTCGTTATTTGTCTTTAGTATGTGACAGAGAAACGTGGCTAGTTAAGCATGACGAGAAAAAAACTGCAACTCTTTCGTCACAATCAACTGGACTGTTAAATTATTAGTGTAAACTTATTACCGTCAACAGTGGTAGCGTTCCACAATGTTGGTCCATGAATCGCAGTTTACCTAGCAACCCAATGAATGAAGGAACGTGCAAAAGGAACAGAGATTAATAGAAAAAATCCATTATTCTATATGTTTTTGCATGCATTTTATCTATTAAACAGAGATAGCTTCGCAGTACTACTCAAGGACAAATTGTTCAATGCAATATGGAATGCTCATCAAGTAAATAGTAGCTGAACCACGGGTTCGTTTCGTATACCGATCATAGGTGACGACATGTTGACTCGGTCAATGATGCGGGTTTGTCCGATATTAAGATGGTGTTTGGTTGAGTTTTTTAGCAGTTTTTTAGGGGAAAAAGTTACAGCCAACCAAAGGGTCAGCTTTTCAGCAGCTTTTACCAACGGTAGCTGCGGACTTTGCAGTGCAAATTCAGCTGTTTGGAAAAGCTGTCTTCTGTCAGCTTTTTGCAATATGCTGAAACTTCAGTGCTCATTTTTCAGAATATTGTAGATGGTTTAGATCAACCAAAAGCCATATGTCTACTTTCCCAGAGCCACATCAGTTTTTCCAGACAGCCAACCAATAACAGTTTTGTCAACAACCACAGCCCAATCAAACGGGTTATAAATTAATTCGAGAATCCATGTTAGTAATTTACTGGACTGAAATATCCTAAGATTATTACCCTTCACAATAGGCCTAAGCACAACTACTAAACCACGTACACAGTCCGAGAGCTCTCCCCTGTCTAGGAACACTAAAAGGTCGTGGAGGCTATTACCCATATGCACTTTATGGACGGGCACGTTGAGAACGACCATCACAGGATCAAACCAACGCTACGTGGCACCATCTCAAGGGAATTAGACGGTTGAAGGCTTCTTGGTGGTTCCCGTTGAGATAGCAGTTGGCGCCAAAGAGGCGAACAACTATCATTCGTCATGTAGTATATAAGTCCGGTCTTACATCATTATAGGGACAAACACATACATATGTGCTCATATGCAGAGACACAAAATTAGATCGATAGAGAACACTCCGTAACACACTGTGATTTTTATCTCGATTAATAGCAAACACTACAGTGGAATCAGGATCAGTCGACCCAAGACAAAAAGACCAAACTACCCTTACATATATATTTAATATCGAATTTAAAAGCCTCCAATATCCTGACAAATCAATGATCATATTTGATTTATACTACTCATCTCAGCAGTAGTAAAAGATGACATGAAATTCCACTAATTAGTACCGAATTGACCCAGTCTAACAATACATGGGCTGGCATGAACCTAACCATTGGAGCCTTAGTTTAATGTACCCATACACATTGGGAATGAACTCGCCAATAGATTAAGTTCGTGAGTTTCTCTAGTCCATGAGCCTAGAATTTTAGATACCAGCAGGGCAGCTTTTGTAAATTAGGGCTTAGTCGTGATTGGACGCTAATCGTATGCCTAATCCACATATATTATTCATCCAGTCAGTAGTACAAAAAAGTTATCAAAAGTGGTTGAAATATAACATCTAAAGCGGTTATCTTCTCTGCCTCCAAATAGTGGTTACGGATATGAGTCACATATCTAAGGCGATTATGCAACCACCTCGAACAATCAATTATCCAAGGCGGTTGCAAATAGGTCAACCGTCTCGGGTGCTGGGTTATCTGAGGCCGGTTCGGTTCACCAAACCACCTTGGATAATATGTTATTCGAGACGGTTTTTCCAAGGTTGAACCGTCTTGGATATATTTCTCTACAGGGACTTTTTTTTCTGATTTAGTAGTCATTCTGAAACAACAGCTTACAGTTCATCTGTCATAGATACAAGTCTAGACAGTAAACTTGTGGCATCTCCGAACGGCTACAGCGACCGTCGATGGTGCACGAGGAGTACGAGCGAGTATGACCCTTCGAACGTCCGTCAAGCTGAGGCACGAAATGTGTACGACAAGGTGAAACACGAGCCGTGTACGAGGAGACGAAAGTCCTCTCGTGTCCGATGAGGTGAAAGTCACCCTTCTATTGAAGTATTGATCTAGGGTTATAAGATTTTTCCTCCCCCCTCCTCTCTACCCCTAGGGGGTATTTATAGTGTTTGAGGATGGAAAATGCGATATTACAATTTTGCCCTCACACGAGAGAGACTTTTACAAGGGTGTGGTCGTCATTTTCTATGCATAGAAGATATTTTGGGAGAATATTTCCAGGAATCTCTAGGGAATATTCTTCGGCATCTTTAGAGAAAAGCCTAAGCACGTCGAGGCGGTCTTCGCCGACGTCGTCGCAGACCTTGACGGTGATGGACGTCGGGGTGGTCCTTCACGTCATCATCGTAGATCTTGACGGCGACGGATGCCGGGGTGGTCTTTGGCGAAGTCGACGTAGATCTTGATGGCGACAGCTGCCGAGGTTACTCTAAACTTCGTACATCATCGTCGTAGATCTCGACGGTGACGAACACTGCGCTGTCCCTGACGGCGTCAGTTTAGTCATTGATGGCGGATGCGGAAAAGTCTTCAAAAACAAACTAGCGGGGAGGCCCCTCCCCCAACAATATATAACAACAAATTATATAGTTATATGCAGCATAACACATATATGTACTAAACAGTTCATTCTCACATTGATTACAACTCAATATCTACTTCTCACATTCACATGCACATAGAAAAATAAAATTTCACAAGTTATTCACTTGTCACATATACTATGCACATACACATACATCCATTTCTCACATTGTCAGGGAATTTCACAAGCCGCAACCTCCATATATGATCGATCTATTCAAGAACAAGAAGTGTCATTTGTTAAAAAGTGAAATTCATAAGTTAGAATTCAATATTCACATGTTAGCATTAAAAGAAGAACTAAACATAAAAATTTGAAACAACAAGTGCAAGTATCATTTGAAACCACAAGTTTGAAGACATACAAATTTAGTTACTAACAAGTTGGAGACTTTGTTGGTAGCACAAAGGTCGATCACTATCGTACTACAAATCTAACTAATTGCAATCCTAGATCGCTAGCTTTAGGCCACCGGCGGGTGACTAAACCGTCCTGCAGGATTGATGACCTCATTGTTTAGGAACATAGCCATGTGTGACCAGACTTGGACAACATCCAAATCTTCCAACTGTGTGATTCGCATGAGTTTCGCCCTTGTCTCAAGATATGAAGCTGATATTTAGGGCGAATAGCATGAATGAAATGTTATACATTAGTGGAGATGGTTTCGTACTATTAGATTATTGTATTTTGGATTGTTGCAAAGGGCTAGCATGTGGAAGCACACATCGTACCCACAGAGGGCGGATCCTTTGGGTTGTTGCCAGCACTACAAAAGGAATATTGATTAGCTACAGAAGGCAGAGATATGATGGCATTAGTAGGAGGACTTATGAACATTAGGAATACCTTAAACTGGGAGTCATGATGTAACTTGGCGGGCACTCCTTCCTCGTGCCTCCCTCCCTCTTTAACATTCATATCAAACGCCATACGCGATTCTAAAAAATAAGTCTTAGCGTGTCATTTTGAAAGAAAGAAAGAATAGCCATCGACGAAGAGGAAAGTTTTGGTACTTACTCGTCAAGTAGACCCATGATCTCCAAGTATGTGGGTTTGCACTGATCATGGCTATGCCTCATGGAATCAAGGTAATATATCTTATTCGATTTTGGCACGATGACGATAAGGGTCTAGTGTCCCCTGGTTATACGATACAAAGTTATGATATGCTTAGTCGTTGAAAACAAAAAATTTGCAAGGCATATCGCTTACCCGATGTTATAGAAAACCTGGATGTGATCTCGTGCGGAGTACTCATAGAGTATATGCAAACATAATCCTGCACGAGGTTCTTATTTCTCCCCATGCTTTCGCCGTGACCAGATTGGGTCAGTGAACGCCACCGAGTTCTGGAGCTTTCTTTTCTCGCTTAGATCAATCATGTATATGAGTATAAGACAACAATGTGTTATATGTATGTACTTAGCGGTACTAAAACAATCTTGTGTTGTATTATAAGAACTTACAGTGTAAATCATCTCATGAGGCTAGCATCTAGCTTATGGTAGTGGAACATGTTGAATAAGTCAGTGAATTCCACCGAGAACATATTGACTTGAGTGTTCTTGAAGTGTTCCTCCATATAGTACACTATGAGCTGACTAGTCTATGTGGGAACAACATATTGGATACGTCGAGGTAATGATCATGAAGCTTCTAGCAGGCTAGGCCAAGATTCACATTGTCATCCACCAGAGGTTGTCCCGACACGTATTGGCAAGCCAGCTCTGTCATAGGATATTCAACATCTGCCATCAAATTCAAAGCAGACTTCTTCTTTCGGGAAACTTTTAGCTTTGACATGGCCCCTTGACTCTTGGTCTAAACACGACAAGGCCATGAGCTCTCCACATTTGGTACTGTTGGGAGTTGAGAGGGTAGCAACCGGTGAGAAGTCGACATTGGCTGAGGTAAGGTTAGGACATTGGGAACCTTTGGTGGAGATTGATGTAGCTATGGTGAAAACCTCATCATCCCACCTGACGGTGATAAAGCAGGATCAACCGATGCAATCGATGGTGATTCAAGGACTATGTCCTTTTTTGGCCACTGAATGAAAGACTCGACAGCGTTATTCAAGATCTGCATCTTGTCTCCTTCTCACACATTAGACAAAGGGTAGTTGGCGAAGGTTGGGTGGATAGTTTTCACTTGCACTCGCGCGAAACCTGGCGTTAACGGGACACCATGTAACACTGTACCTGGAGAAGATAGCCACACTTGAACATAGGCTGCGTCCATTGCAAAGTTCGTTGTCGCGAACTATATCTGCACCTTGTACCATCCCCCGATTATGTTGAGGGGAGAAGATTCGTCAGCACCTGAGGCGCAGCTACTCCGGCGGGTGCCCGGGCTTGCGACTGTCACCCATTGTTGAAGGTATTGTGCAGACAACCTCTCCTCCATGGCTCTATCTCCATTTTTTACTGCTCGGCCTTGGCTTTCTTCCTCTGACTCTGAGCCTCCTAGCTATCGCCAATGAACTTTTTTCCCTAGGGTGCGAGATTTACGAAACCCTTGATGTGTCCATTTGGCTCCTTGGTGCCAATGGCTTCGGAGAGTATATTTTATGCTGATTAGGCACAAACGTGGCTTTAGTGGCCTGCTCATTTAGCCCTATTATTTTCTGATAGACCTCCTCATCTTCTCGGTGTCGCTAGACACGTTCACCATGAGGATTAACCTTTGTCCTCGCCCTGCACTAGTTTCAGACACGGCTGTCGTTGAAATTAGAGAAGACAAGCTGATGACGTACTTCTCTGTTTTCTCGTCTTCCTTTGCCCATTCTTTTTAGCACCAACGTACCCTGAGGTTCTGAGAATGTGTGGCTGCTTGTTCCTCCTTGCTAGCTCCTGCTTTCTGGCTTTCTGCCTGGAATACCTCTGACGACTTGAAGGCACAGAATTCCCCCCAGTTTTCTTCTGTCACGTCGGGGTATGCTTGGTAAGGTGGTTTATTTTTCTTCATAAATTCCCTCACCAGCATGTGCTTAAAATTTCTTCAACACTTCCCCACTGTTAGGAGAGTAGCTCGGTCGAATTGGCTTTGGCTTCCACTGGGACTTTGAAAGATCGCTTCACTTCGTCCAGCAAGCCACTCTGCTCCATTCGTCTTAGCTCACCCTGATCATGGAGTGATTCGAACCCTTTCACGGGCGACAACCCCGCATGTAGTCCTCCACTTCTTCTAGGTTTCTTCCGGCTCAGGAACTCCGGTCACCAGATCCACACTCTCAACGACCCATCTACCCTCAAGCTTCACCGAACACTTCCTTGGCTTTTGTGGGGAACCTTTCTTCAATCGCTCTTGGCGACCCCGCCAACGATGACGAAGGGGACAACGAGGAGGAGTTCGTCTCCATAGTAAACACAACTAAATATCATGAATTAAAACAACACAATTACATCCAATCTAAACTCTTAATTAAATTTTATTAACATCATACACTATAAGCTCAAGAAAAAAGCACAACAACATTTTTTTAACATGGTACGCTTACATGAGGTTCTACACAATTCAGACTATCCAATATACGTGGTAAATCACACAATTACGATTTTCCAATTTTTTTAATTTTCTATCTACTAATTAAGAATGCTAAATCTACTGAATATTATTAACTTAATATTCAGAGAGCTATTCCTGGTCAGGACCCAACATTACCACGTGAAGTAAACATACCTAGTAGTGGCAAGTGATAATCTTGAAAACAATGAAAAAATATCCCTTTAATTTAGAATGTCTAAGATCGACATGCTCTTACATCCATGCCTTGAATTCCGATAGGCTGTTTGCGCTAAACAATTGGTGGTGTGTGGAAGTCAAAAGGGAATGTGTGAATGCATGCATCAGCGCCTGCGTCAATAGCACCCCCGGGAAACCCCCGGTACCGATTCTTCTTGTCGTCCTTAGCTCGAATCTCAAGGCAATATCCCGATCTAGGCTCTCGATCAGTACATCAACCAATATATGTATATCAGACGATATCACAAGATTCATGATATATATATATGGTTCTAACTCCTTTTCCGTCGTATATGGATCACCCCGCAAAAATTGTCATTTTAGTGGTTGGTTTTTATTGTAGATCACGTATATTTCTCTGTTCAAGAGACACATGATATTCTCCAAGATACAACATTGACCATTATTTTTTGTATGATTATTAGTGAAAAATTGAGCAATTATAGGATCATAAAATATTTTTCATGATAAATCTAGTGATATTATTTTTATTTGACCAATCTAAGTAATTATTGTATATATTAGTAGTTAAAGTTAGAGAAGTTTAAGTACATGCATTTTAGGAAGTCATCTATTTTGGAACGGAGGTGGTAATCGTTAGAGATAATAAATACTCCCTCTGTACAATGATGCGTGTTGTTTTATGTTTTGGCACGGTCTCCAGTGCACAACTTTGATCATTTTTTATATAAATATGTTAATAAAAAATATAAAATATGGTATTATGAAATATTATTCATCACTAATCAAATAGTATTATTTTTACATGATCAATCTAAATAATTTTTTATACATCAATATATAGGTGTATATAGTCAAAATTAGAAAAATTTTACTATATGCATTCTAGGACATCATCTATTTCTGAAGAGGGAGTAGTCTGTAAAAGTGTTACGTGTGAAAACCTTGTATATACAGTAGAAAGCTTATCATAGCGTTTAGCTAAGAGATGATGTGATACATGTGACTGGATGGTTCAAGTATATGGATGTGCTCACTCTATTAGATGGTACAAGTCGTTTGAGTGGTTGCTTGAATAAAGTGGTATGCCATGCATGTTGTTTGGTTGCTCCGTAAGTTTGTATATGATCATAATTGATACTTCGGCGGTCTTTGTATTTGAATGGGGCTGCATGGAGTTCTTCATCTTCTTAAAAAGAAGTAAGTTTCATTATCAAAATCATCAAGAATTATTGTTAATCTCCACCAACTACAACTAAGTATCATTAGTTATATTTGAGTACATCACTGATTATGGTTAATCATCACTATTTCACACTAATAACCATCAAATACCGCTAATAACAACTGATTATTACTATTGAGTATCAAAACCATCATAATATATACCCTCCAACAAGAAACTAATGAGCGACTATATACGTTACATGGACAAGTACGTGAAAAGCCGAAAACCTTGCAGTTGAGAATATCAATAAATATTTCCACATGTTCCATTCACTCTTGATCTACTCATGGCAGGTGCACCGTGGAAGGCCGAAGCTTGGCATTGAAAATATCAAAAAATATTTCCACATGTTTCATTCATCACGGGGATCTACTCATGCCATCTTCCAGACAAACATATATCTCGATGTTTGTACGTCCTACAACGTATCAAACAAATTATAAGACCCTATAGGGAATTGACTACCAGAGTTTGATTGTCACTTACCACGGATTTGGTAGGTTGTTGCCGTAGATTTTCACCCCTAGGAGAGATCTTAGTAATTAATTAATTTTCTGTTGAAGGCTATTTCCTTTTGACTAGTGGTTATTCAAAAATCGTACTTTTCTTTCCATAATTAAGGTCCCTTCAAGGGACAATGGTGCCCCCAAAGGCACTTTCAAGAGAATACTAGAGGAAAATAATCATGATATCCATGGTTTAATGTCTTCGGAACAAGAGAGAAATAAAATTACGTGGATGTTTAGTCATAAATGTTGAAGAGAGAGAAAAGATAAATGAGAGCAAAATAAAAACCTAATTAAATATGCATGCAAGTCTTATATTATTGAAAAAGATCTCAAAAACTATAGGTCTTATATTTTTAAACAGAGAGAGTAGTTCATTGTATTTCACATTTCTCTTTGTTTGCTTATGCTAGATGTACCGAATTTAGATTGCACGTGACATAAGATATGTATTTGCTACCTTTTCTGTTAGATGTGTATTGTCCCTAAAACATGTTAAGTACTACCTCTGTTCTGAACAAATAACGTTTTAGAAAGCAGCAATCGAACTCATTTGCCTTTTTCCCACAAAAAAGAACTCCTTTGCCTTAGCAACTAATGTACAGATAACTATTTAGGTTGGTTAGATGAAATGGTACCATCTGATTTGTAATTTTTTTCAATATATTCTGTTATACTACCTCTTTTTTATAATTCTGTCATGCGTGCACAACTAGGAGGCACAAAATAAAAGTAATTTATATTTAATGAAATTGGACCATACTTGTTCTCTCTAGATAGAGCGGTGGTATGTCTATCTAATAGTAGCAAATATGATCTAATTTATCAACTGTTACTAAAGTTTTTTACCTTCTAGGTATGCACATATGATAAATATTATGAAATAGAGGGAGAAATTTTTTACTAACATATTCAGACAAGAAGTAATGGTCGTGACTTTGTCTAGCTACTTGTGCCCATGGTACAAGTAGTAAATTTAATTAACATGGAATTTCTGGCCCACTATAAAAAGTAACGCATTTTGACATGGACTTTCTTAAACAGTAAGGTAATCTGACTCATATATCCGTCTCTACCAGACAGCGAGTTGTACAGACTGGACACGACTTGCCCTTCAAATCGACATACATGGTACTACATACCTTAAAGCATACAAGTCTTGTGAGTGGACTTTGTGCACCTGATTGTTTACCAAAAATGTAAAAGTACAGGAAGCGAGCCTAGCTCACTTTTGGACGTGGGAGAAGATATACAATTCCACCGCCGGGTAAGTTCTTATGGACTTGAATTCAGGTTCCTATTTATTATCTATTAATAGAACACATAGTTCCTCCTAGATGCATGTTCCTTTATTTTTTATTTTCGAAACAATATATAAGTATATTTAAAAGTTCTAAAAGGAGTACTGTTCTTTTCATTTACCTAGTGTTGCATATATAAATTATAAATTAACCTACAAAGTTTGGGCCAAATATATGTTCATTTGCATGATTGAAGAGAGAGAGAGAGAGAGAGAGAGAGAGAGAGAGAGAGAGAGAGAGAGAGAGAGAGAGAGAGAGAGAGAGGAGGAAGAAGAAGAAGAAGAAGAAGAAGAAGAACTGGGTTTAAAACAGAAATGGCAAGGGTACACAATTTTTCATATTTTTACAGCACGCCCATAGACAATCTTTTGGCCAATTTTTTTTTGACTTAGAGCTGCGCAAACTCACTTACTCACCTTGAGAGGAACAGGCACTCAGTGCACCCGCGCAATTTCCTGACAGCGTGTTTGGCAACCGGATGGATGGGGAATGGGAGTTTAGAGCTGCGCAAACTCACTTACTCACCTTGAGAGGAACAGGCACTCAGTGCACCCGCGCAATTTCCTGACAGCGTGTTTGGCAACCGGATGTTTGGCAATTTCCTGACAGCGTGTTTGGCAACCTTGAATGGAAGTAGACGTAGGGATGAGGCAAGGGAAATAGCTATTTACTCCCAATCTCCGGTTTAGCGGTGAGTAGAGATTAGTATCAATTACCTCTCCCTCCCATGAATTACCAGATCCTAACCAGGGAAGAGATTGATGGGAATTTTATTCACCAATTCCCTTTCCCCTTCCCTTTTAAACTCCCATTCCTCCCAACAAAATAGATGATATTTAGTCCCAAGTACCCTTAACTCCCATTCTCTAGCTCTAATTCCCTCCAACCAAACAAGCTGTGAGAGTCTCGAGCTATTAGTTTTCGTATTAATCTCCTTCCCGGGCAGGGGACCCAAGTCTATATATAGAGTAACCACTGACTAGAACTGTCACTACTGATCACCAGCCAACTCGAGAAGGCTTGGGGGGACCTGCAGAATTGGCTCCTGAATCTAACCTCCTGCCATCGCAATTGGCTCCCCGCAGGGTTCTTTTCTCCTTGCCAATCTTGCCGCTAGATTGCTACATCTATACCGCTCAAAGCCACTGCGGGTGAATCTAAGCTCACAGTTTCTTGGAACGAGACATTACTCATGGGGGTAAGTAAGCTTAATTACCACAGTTCTTTCTTGTTCCGGTCGAACCATCGAAAGATTAATTCTGCAGTGCAATGTAGCTTAAAATTCTGTTTGTTTTTGTTTTTGTCGCGTGCAGATCGTCAACTGGGCGCGGACCAGATTCAATGGGAAAACTGAGAGCAGATCCCAGGAGCGATGCCAAATTGTTCCAGAGGAGAAGCATCTCACCAACGAGCAGCAGCAACGACCTCACCAGGACCAGGCCGGTCTCCTCTCCATCGGCACGTTCGGGAACGGCGAGCCTCCGCTGCCGGAAGACCACCAGGCGTCGACGACGCACGACCTGCCGGAGTTCACCATTGAGGAGGCGGAGAAGCTCCAGGACGCCCTGGCGAGGCTCCTCCGGCGCGCCAGGTCCAAGCACAGCGCGCGCGGGTCCGGCACCGGCGCCGACGCGGACGGCCTCGGCCTGCCGCTGGACAGGTTCCTCAACTGCCCGTCCAGCCTCGACGTGGACAGGAGAGTCCAGCGGAACCGCGAGGAAGACGGCGACGTCGAGAGCGGCGACCTCTCTCCCAACACCAAGATCATCCTGACCATGGCCAAGGACCTGCTCGTCAGCAGCGGCAACGGCGGCATCAAGAACAAGTCCTTCAAGTTCCTGCTCAAGAAGATGTTCGTCTGCGGTGGCAGCTTCGCGCCGGCTCCGACCTTGAAGAATCCGGTGGAATCAAGAATGGACAAGGTATATATGCGTGTGTGTGCACATATGACCAGCTCAGGTTTACGTAATTAAGTTTGCCTCTAAATGTTTTGTGTCAACGTATTCCGTCGACAGTTTTTTCCGGACGGTGCTCGGCAAGAAGATCAACGTCCGGCCGAGCAACGCCACAGCGGCGAAGAACTACTTCTTGGAGGACAGGCCCAAGGGGAAGTCGCGAGGTAGGCACCGTCGCCGTGAAGAATACAACGAGGAGGAGGAAGGTTGCGGCAGATGGGACAGAACAGATTCTGAATGTAAGTAGTCCACAGTTAAAAGTTCGAACGTTTTCAGAGTTTCCAGGGCTGAATTGAAATTGTCTTGTCGTTTCTTGTTTTCTGCAGTCATTGTTCTGGAGATATGAACCTGGTGGAAGCAATATGCCTCATAGAGGGGGTGCCCAAAGAGGCGCACACAGGGTCTCTTTAGATTGAAGGATGTTCATAGATTTTTGGAGGATTTCGTTCCATAGGATTTTTCTCTGAAAGGAGCTCTCTGGATCACATGAATGAGTGAGGCAACAAAATTCTTATGGATTGCATTCATACACTTCCAATTCTATGGAATTTTTTGATGAGATCATACAACTTAGAAGTTTTCCCTTGTGTTTCATACGTGCAAATCTTGTAAAAAGAATAAAGGAATGTGCCTGTTCTCGAGGACAAAAAACAATTAGCAACAATTGCGAATCATTGTCGCTTCCGCTGGTCTCCCTAGCCTTGATGGCCGATCTGGCGTCGGGGGAAAGGTGGACTTTGGTTCCTCGCCCAGGTCTATAGATAGGTCCTAGTTTTTAGGGTTTGATATCTTCGGTGGCGCCGTCATGGAAGTGGAGATAGCGATGCTCTAAATAATTGTCCTCCAGCTCGTTCTTGTCTCGAAGGTGCCTTCTCTGACACTGTTGAGGAGCTAGTGATGTCTGCTTCTTGTGGATATGGGCTGCTAGATCTTGTGAGTTGGTGTGTAGTCGAGGTGTTCTTCCACAGTGTGTTGGAGCAGTGATACTGGATCTTGGGTCTACCATGCTTGGGGTACGTCCCCGTATGATGGTCGAACATAGATGTTTTTGTCCCGTCTCTTGTGGAGGGTTTCTAATGCGACAATCAAAGCTCGATGGTGGCGTTTGAAGTAAGCATGGTATCTCAAGTGGTTGTGCTTTTGGTTCTCCTCCTACTCCAGTTGGTTCGACGACAATTCGAGGACAAGGAGCGACAATGATCATGCCAGAGAAGGAGGCATCTAGGCTTAGGCTTGTAATTTTTGTTTATTTTATCGTTTGTAGTGGTCTCCGTACTTAATAATATAAGATAGTTCCCTTAAATAAATAATATTACAGAAAACTCACTGATATTACCAAACAAGTTTTATTACTTATTTATGTGTTTCCAATTGATATATGATTTACATGTCATAATTTTTGTTTTTCTTGCCATATTTTTTTGTTCCTGCATTTCAAAGAGACCGAGAGAAAGTTGCACGAACTAGTGACCACCGGAAGCTATGGCCCCGCTTGGAGAGCAGGAATTTTCTTGTACTTTGAATTTTCTGTTATATTCTTGCATTCGAAAAGGGGAAGGTCACACAGGCTTGCGTGGAAACTTTGAGCTGTTTACACACGGGAAAATCTTCCATCTTGCCTCTTCTAATGCCAATGTGTACATCCATTATTCTCTATATATAACTTCTCAGGTCACCGAGGCGAAAGCACTATGGATTAGCAGAAAAGAGACGATCAAATGTAGTGGTCCGTAACAACTTCTACGTGGCTTTGCTCCTGCCGCGTCCGTGCGTGTGATAAAAACACAGCTAGAAGTAGCGGAAGAGCACGGCAGCTTCGGTACTCGTGACATGCCATGCAAGTATGCCACGGCCAGAAGACGAAACCCAACATGTTGCATGTGCACGAGGGAGTGTGCATCCCATCCCATCCGAAATCAAAGGGGCACATTTGTGAATGCTCGTGCCCGTCTCTGGTTTAAGAAAAGGGGCAGTGAAGTGCATCCAAAGCAAAGGATGTGCACTTGAAGCCTCTTGCAAATGCCAGTTATGTAGCCATATTTTTACTCAAGCCCTTGGTGACCAAATATGTGCCCAAAATGAATCATATAATAATAATACTCTAGAGGTCACCAAGACACCAGCAGACCACATAATCCCTCCAGGCTCCAGGTTCATATTAGTTGACGTTTTAGACAGCATGTCGGATACCAAGGGGACTACAAGCATGGGAGTCATAACCCATAGCAGTAGAATGCTCTATTCCAAGCGTCAAGAGCGTATCTCTCCATTTTGACACACACCGGGTTGCAGTACTACTACACTCATTTTCAGTTTATTTTTGCTGTAACGCTAGGCTAGCACAACGCACATGCTTTGGCGCCAGATTTTTGCAGCTTTTGCTGCTGCAGTTAGGCTAGCACAACACCTGACTGTGCACATGCTTTTGGCGCCAGTTTTTTATTTTTTAGCGTTTCCATCTTGCTGGAAGAAATTTGACTGAAAGTTTTGAAGAAATTCTATGTTCTTATACGGTTGCCCTCATTAAGTATAGTTAATGTTAATTATCTCTTCCTTGGTGCACTCAGTTGCACCCAACTTACCACAACCCTCCCCTTTGTTTCAGTCGACTCAGCATAGCTTGCTTATTTGCATTGAGATTGCTGCCCAATGTGGCGTAAAAAACAACTGAATTGTCCTACTTCCCGGATATATCTCCCAGCTAAATCGCTTAGGTAGCTTACTTGCATAGTTTGTTGTTCTTGGTGTATGCATACAATCACTCCATTATCTTTCTAGAAATGCTAGATAGACCGCGTCCTTGCAACAGTTGGTTAGGGCCTCCTCTCTGCTGGTCATGTGTCCTTGCGAAGGCTGCTCCCCCGCATGCCCCGTGCAGCAACGGGAAGGCATCATCTTCATCCTCATCATCCCGCCTTCAGCACCCTTGCCTAGTTTGTCTTTTTCCTCTTCTCCTACCTGAAGCTCAAGTGGGGGCACCCAAAATTGAGGCAGAGCTATCGGAGACCTCGCAAGCGAGTTAGCAGTTTAGGGCACCGCCTGAGCGAGGCCGGAGGTAGAGCTAGACACAAAGACGGCTTTACCAATCCAATCGCCACACCATCACCCCGCACGGATGCATCTTAGACCATCATTGTCACCACCAAGACCTTATTGAAGGTGAAACACTTAATGCACCATCCTCCAGCAAGCCTAAGGTGGTGGCGACCGAAAGAGAAGGAAGAGACGACAATCACGGAGCAAAGGAGGAAATGGTCTCACCAGTGCCAAAGCAAGAAGGCACGGGAGAATGGACAAGGAAGAAGTGGAGGCACGGCTAGGGGATGCTCTCCTAGTTTCTCCCTTATCGTTCTCATTACATACTTAAAAAAGCATCAGGTATTGATGCCATCTCTCAATGCCCGCAGCAACACTAGAGTTCAGAACACAGCGCAACAGAACAGCAACTGAGAGGTCCAGTTCTGAGAAATTGCTTCCGAAAAGGGTATAGAATGCCACTAACGAGAGTGCTTTCTGAGTTTTACTTGAGATGTAGATTCAATCTACCTCACAGTCGTACACATATATTTAAAGAACTACAATAGTGTAGCGGGGGTGCACGCCTGCTGTCTCTGCGTAACACCTCAATGAAAAGGTATCAACCGCATATCCACCAAGGCAACTCACATCTGAGTGAATGTCAACGCTCCAGATTTAGGACCCCATTTCAGCCCGACACAAAGCAAATATAGCCATCTGTGCCATGGGTACCAAACCATGACTATATACTCGCAGAAAGGTTTCCAAAATCAAGAAAAACAGAACAAAACAACAGCAGATGTGATAGAAGAGGGATAACTCCAGCAAAGAGTCACAAAAAACAAACAAACAAGTGTCTTATCAGATAGCAAACGCGGTCAGGTTCTACATTAGAAGAAAACATGTTATGATGGCAATTCTTATGATGAACATTTGAAAAACCAGGAAAGAAAACTTGCAGATAGTATGATATGTTCTCCCATCGACTTCGTTTCTCTCGGGATTCAGTTCTCTGCCAAAAAGAAGGGAGAAAAAAACATCCCATAAGTTTTGCAGCAAGAGTGAAGAGCTTAAGACTCAAAATAATATCAATCCAAGTGGCTTTTAGGAACATAGACAAGGTAAATAATCTGGTATTCAGCCCAATAAATTTAGCTGGCACCTATCATACTAAATTGGTAGCAGCTATCTGGTCGGTTATCTTTTGCTTATCTGTAAACTGGTAATCTCAGTGACATGTAAACACTTTATTTGAGTGTTGTCTAATAAAGCTAGACTGAAAAGGTCTTTTCTCTAAAGAAAACTTAGCTGATACAAAGTAACCTGATTAACCAGTGGATAGGAATTATTCTATCCTATAAGGTCGGTAATCCTGAAACCATGGCATGGCATATAGGTTGCAGGGTTCCAAAACTCTGCAGTCAGTATAGGTTCGCAAGGCTGCTGATTCAACTGGACTACATAATCCTTCAAAAAAAGGGCTACGCAAACCTCCAATGCGTATTAATCATTGGATAGTTCGGTTAAGTTTAGGGCTTATTGATAGACATTAAAAAGGAATCATGTCCTTGGTGTGGATAGTCAAGTTTGAAAAAAAACACTAACAATGTAATCATTAGAAGGGTCTATTAAAACTATTACCCGGACAGATACCAGTTCTAATATTCAGTTTCTAACAAAGTTTGACCATCGGCAGGTTCTAGGTCATCTTTGGACTAGCTAAAGTTCTCGAATAAACCAGCTTATGTGTAGTTTCAGCTTCTAAGTCACAAAAGACATCCAGGGGCTTTAAGGCCTGTTTAGCCTAACCTCAGTCTTGAAGTGAATCTAGGCCAAATATGTGTAAGCTTTTTGGCTAACCCCAAATAAGCTTTTAAGGCAATGAGCAGGGGCTTCTAGAGCTAATAAGCTGGAGTCCAAAGAAGGTAAGACTGGGAGAAGCTTTAGCTCCGCCAAATACGCCCCTAGTTATACTCGGGCTTGTAGGGGAACTCATAATTCTTAGATAAATGCCAAAATGGTCCCCTTGTTTTGGTCTTAGCTTCATAAACTGAACCTGAAGCTAGGATAAACATTCTCCTAGTCTACTGATCATGTGAACTGAGTCCACGCCCAACCATATCATAATTATTCTATACGGCATATTCATCAATCAAACTAGTCCAGAACAGATTTTATGAACCCATTGTTTAATATGTTATTACATTGGACTATAAAGTTTTGCTTACACCAAGGCCCAAGCAAAGAATGGGTGTACCATAGGACAACACTTTGGAAATCCAAAATAAGAATACCAAGCATGTTGAAGGCAACTTACAGATTTTGTTGAAGGCCACGATATCACAGCTCTGAATGTATTCATTGGCTGGCTCAGTATCGAAATGGTCCTCAATGAGATTGTCGACAGAAACAAGGTCATCCACGATGGTCATCATAATTTGCAACTTCTTGATGCCATATCCAACTGAAACAAGTTTGGCTGCAAATAATAATAGTTCATGTCAAAAGATGAACACAATCAACCATAACAAGACATGCTAACATTTCTTTCACAAGTAGAATACTATTGAAGAGCAGAGTAACGCACATGCACCCCAGAACAGGCCTTCCATCTTCACACTCCTCACAGTTTCCTCAAGCTTTGTCATGTCAGTTTCATCATCCCACGGCTTCACATCTAGCAGAACTGATGACTTTCCAGCTAAAATAAGGGCCAAGTTTCAATCAATTTTTCAGATCATATAGCATAACTTCAACATTTACTATAAAGCTAGTGAGCTATGCAGTTGAATGAGATAAAACTCACCACAATAATAAAGGCCAGGTGTACAACAGAACTTAAGCATTCTACTACAGGGCTAAACGAGCACATATGCAGCTGAATGAGACTGAAATTCACATAATATTCGTGTGCACGCTTGACTTAAATCGCTGTTCATTTTTATGTCCCACTTCATGAGCTTTCAAAATACTAACTTGGAAGTTGGAAATACTGAGCACCAGGCCCATACATTCCTTTTTCTTAGTTCTCTTTAATTATCTCTAATAGGTGTAACACTGGATAGGCAGCCCCATTGAATGGAAGGCATACATTCTTTCTTCTTGCTAGAAGCCTTGACAGCCGCCGCACGTTCTTCTGCTGCTTTCTTTTCCTCTTCAGTCTCCTCACCGAATAGATCAACATCGTCATCATCATCTTCGTCAGCTGCTGGTGCCTGAAATTGCAGCTTCTGCTTTAGGATTTCCAAGAAAGGAATAATTAATTTTTTGAATGGGTTGCCTTGCTATATAGAAACTCTGATGGCACAACAATGCCATATTAAATTGATTATGAATGGTATTTCAACCATGAAAGCACCAACTAATCGAGCATAAGTTTTAACCTTGAGCTAATAGCACTCAAAAATTTAACTTCAGTACCAAAATATAAGATAAATAGCAGGTTGTAACCTTCAGATCAGCAACTTCAGGAGTTGAAGCCACAGAACAAGCAGATGACTCAACCTTGACACCTTCACCATCTGCAGTAACTCCACTGAAAATTGAATAAGAGTACTGTTAGCTCTTACAAAATAATAACAACAAATGCAACAGAATTGTGTACATCAATCTTAGCTCAATTACACACCTGGACCTTAGGAGAGCACTGATATGATCGTACCACCTTGTGACATTGATATAGCTTGATTTGGGAGCAGATGAAAGTGCACTATACACAGCCATGTCATCTTTTGAAGCTAGGTACCTAAGGGGGAAAACAGTTTGATAGCGCGTAAGCCCAACTTGACAAGTATGACCAGGCATTCAGTAAAGGAGCTAGCATGTATGATGCATCACATACCCGCTGATGTAGCTGCGGGTGAGGAGGTACTCGTCAAGCTTTTTGAGGCCTGCCTCAGAGTTGACATTGGACAAAACAACCACCATCTCGACTGAATAAAGCGTATCGGCTAATCTATAGGCATGGAAAATAAATAATTAGGAATAATAAATAAGAAGAAAGACCTAAGAATCATCACTGTAGCAAAGAGTCAACATCTAAACATGTTACCAACAAACAACAAAGATATGAACACAAAGATATGAGCACAACAACCATCAAATCTCTAACACTTTAAGTAAGCAGTCATATTATCAATATAGATCTACACAATAGAGAGACTAGTAACAAACACTATCGAAAATCGAGTACAAGACTGTCTTCTTGACAGATTACATGAATAATTCACTGAAGACGCTATCCTGCATAAAAGGAACACTCGAGAACAAGCAAGGAATCCAACGAGCTACAAATTACGCGTAAGAAAAAATCTGCCCGGCATATCAATTAGAGCTTGCAAGTGGTACCAAATAACAAATATAGCTCCAGCTCTCAAAGACTCGAACCAGTCCGAACAAGATTACTAGCAAAAGATGGATCTCGGGACAAATCCACGCATGAGGCATTCAACTCAGCAACTGTATACAACAAATCTACCAGCGAGAGGACTAAATGGCTCGCAGATTTAGACTGCAGAGTCCAGAAGCGAGATTAGAGAGCGATCGGCGTACCTGGAGCCGGTGGTGGACGGCGGCCGCTCGCGGGTGAGGAGGAGAAGATAACGGGCGAGTCAGATTGCGGTGGCGGCGCCAGTGTCCAGGCTTTATTCCTTTATAGGTTGTCTTTGGTTTGAAGAATTGAAAGATGCCTGCACCATTGTATTTAGGATATGAGGAGATAGAGGCGTTTGATTGGGAGAATGGAATCAATTGGTCTAGGATGAAGTGATACCTAAATCTGAAATATTCTCTACAGATTCTGGACCATACCATTCGGCAAAAACGCTCGAACTATCCGATCCGGGACCAATCTGGGGGCAGCCCGGGTTCACCCCGAACTCCCTCCCGTCACAACTCGTCCCGTCGCTCACACCCCTCCCGTCTCCACAGGAGCTCGCCCAGACCTCCCGCATCCAGCGCCCAGCATCTGGCGGAGGTGGTCGCCGGCGGCGGAGGAAGACCGACGGGGGAGGAGGCGCTGCGGTGGGCGGCGGCGGGCAGTGGCTCGCCGGCCACTGCCGCGAGCGGTGGAGGCAGCGGCGCCATGCCATGGTGGCGCGGAGGCGAGGTGGCATGACGGGAGGAGGATGCGCCGAGGGGAGGCTGGGGCGGCGACGGCCGGCGGCGGCGGCGACCGGTGCGAGGCAGTGGTGTCGAGCCGAGCTCGGGGGCGAGCGGGCACGGCAGCGGGGCGAGGAAGGCGGCGCGCGGCGAGGGAAGCGGCGCGGTGGGGGAGGCCAGACGGAGGGCTGCGCAGCGGAGCTCGGCCGGCGGCGAAGCGGTCGCCGGCAGTGGCGGCGAGTGAGCCGAGGGGGAGGGGAGGGGCGGCGTGGAGAGCAGGGGCTGGGGCAGCCCCGAATGCCTGGTTTTTATTTCTTTTTTTTTGGGCTGTTACATGTTACTTCTCACTTTTCAGATCAGATAGTTTATATTGATAACAGAGATGCAAAAATATTGTATGTTTTTCCAGCACTATGAATAATACTCTAAGAACAGTAATGAAATCAGTAGAATAGCTGTTAGCTCCTATTGGTATTGCTTATTGTGAGTTCTGACCTAATCATCATGCTTTTAGTGCAAGCAGTTAATTTGCAGAAAAGGTAGCTGCATTTCAGATATGTTATTTTTATCTAACAGAGGTGAAGGAACTTAAATTTTTTGAGCTCCCCAGAATAAGGCTTTTACATGTGTATACCGATTGCTTATATGCCGCATATTCGTTCGTCCTGCTGTATCCGTGAGTTTCGTTTACATGTTAGGCTTGTTAGTCTTGGTATAGTTTTATCTGAAACTCGATATCAAATTTTGGTTTGTCATCTACGTGAACTTCAGGTTCGGGTGAAGGAATTTTGGAGTTTCTTTGTCCTATCGGATTCATCAGCTACCCAATTATAATACGGAAGCACTAGGGGTTGGATCGGATCATCTGTACGAAAATTTGTGCTATATGGTAGAAACATTTTATTGTGTGATAGAATATATTTTTTAACCGTATGCAGTATGATTTTTGTGTGTAACAAATTTTGCACGATGTAAATATTTTTTCTGTACGATAAAAACATATTTTTATGTAATAAAAACTCATCTTACGAAAATAAAAACCAAATTGTATATATTGTAAACAACATTTTCTATTATAATTATATTTCTCGGCGCACGGAAACTTGCTTGATATTCACATCATGTGAGTATTCTCGTACGATCCCATCCAGCTAACCAAACAACATCTCGAACCTTCATGTACCATCCCATCCCACGAACCAAACACATTCTCGTACCATCCCATCCAGCTAACCAAACAACATCCAGAACCATCATGTACCATTCCATCCTACGAACCAAACACATTCTCGTACCATCCCATCCTGCCAACCAAACAAGCACCCGGTACCATCCAATCCTAGACCATCATAGATCATCCGGTACCATCCCATCCTATCCAACTTCATACTTGCAACCAAACACAACCTTAGCTTTCCGTTTGGGATCCTCTCTCGTGGTGGGCCGTAGGATCCGGAATGATGGGCCGGATGCCGTTCGGGTAGATCGGCCCTGGGCTACAAATTACTCAAGGATCTACAGTCTGCAGAGCAACCGAATTTCCCACACACAAAAATGGGAGCAACCGTATAGATGATGTGTTACTCTTCCATCTCAAAAAAAAGAAGTGTTTTCTAAAGGTAACAATGTGTTGATTCTCAACAAAAAAAATGTGTTATTCTTTTTCTTTATTTTCAGGTACTTCATAAATAATAAAACAATAAAGAGCAGCGAAGATTTTCCAAAGCTGTTGAAACCAAGGAGTACAAAGGGTCAGGCAACTACCTATACCAAAGTCTTGTAGGTGGTTATGATTTTGCAAAGATCCAAATCATTCTGGTCTCCGACTTCCTTTCACGTATTCAATTATTTACCGGTCAAAAGATAAGTTGGTGATCTAGCTACAAGTATCTGATATTTTAAACAGATGTGTTATAGTATATTTAGTTGTACATACTACATGAAATATGATATGATTTATTGTGATTCGATATCTCTAGGGCTTCTTGTACTTAGGTCATGTCTCTATATACTCGCTCTCAAGGCTTAATACGATTGTCTAACGCATTACGTCATATTCATCCTTTTAGATGGTATTAGATGGTTTAAAGCCTCTAACACGCTTTCGCACCGCGCTGCCCCTAGGAAGATAGATCTCCATGATCTCACTCAGAGGTTGTGCACTTTTAGCTAGGACTTGTCTTGGCCACCATGAAAAGTTGTTTTTCGATCACGTTTGATGGAGTTTTTCTCTTTCATCAATCGCAACATTTGTTTCTTTTTTGGTTTATCAACCATATATAGATTGACCACCATCATCGTCATCGCGCCTCTACTCCGACATCAGCCTCGACTCTCCTCTGACCGCTCCTTCTTCCCTAACGTCAAGATGGACACCTGGCGCCGTCCCAGGACACCTTGAACCTTCATTGTCTGACTACACCATCCGCACGTCACCTCCACGTCGGATCGTCATCGCCATCACCGAGTACGCACACCACGCCATCGAGCACCAGACTTCAGTTACATTCTTCCCTCGGGCCGCAGCACCACCGCTCGTGGTCATCGCCATCTAGCTACCGTGGCGCCTCTTCAAGTGCGGCCCTGCCGCAGGTGGCTCCCACTGCTACATCACAATTGCGTGCTCCATTGACTCCTCAGGGTACCGCTATGTGTCACACTCCAGTTTTTCAAACCCTACAAAGCATGGCATTGCATTAAGCTGACCAAATATAAATCATGCACGGCGCCTCACATGAAATAATATTCTTAAAAATCCTAAAAAAATTCCTAAGATTAATTGTAACTATACTAGACCAAATATGCAAAAATATAAGGACCTTCAATTCTAAACTATTAAAATAATTCAAATACCGTTTTGAGCTGCTTTTGAAAAATTAGCAAAACCCTAAGTTTGAGGCTTTAGAAAAATCACCAAAAATCATGGAAGGTATATTTTATCCCATATATCTCAAAACCAAGCCGAGGAAAAAAATTCTCTTTTCAAAAATTTCAAAAAAATTTAAAATTTCATTTAAGCCCATTTTGAACTTGGCTCAAATTTCACTAATTTAAACATCCAAAAAATTTCATAATTTTTGGAGGACCTCCTCTCCTTATGTACAACCTATTTTTGCAAAGAAATACCTTATCTTCTACTCAAATTTTAACTACAACAATTCAATCAAGAGGATCACAGTTCATGCACTATTGTCTCTGTCTTTTCTCCGCGGATCCATTCTCTTCTCTTCTTTCTTTGATCATTTTCCTTCTCCAAGCACAGCAGCCTGCAGTGCTCTCCTACCATAGTAGTAATCAAGCCTCCCCTCTCTTCATCCTTATCGACGTTTGACCACACAAAGCCCTAGAAACCACTATTTGCTAGATAGCTGTTTTACTGCATCAATAAATGCAAAACACATATCACGTGTGGATTTCTACCACCATAAATTCCCAAATAATTCCTGAAGATCTTTGGCAAGATTCCTCAACCAGCTATAAAGTTTTCATAGTGGTACGGTACAAGAAATGCCAGTTATTAATTATTTTCCATCGAAGTCAAATTTGACCCTTGTACAGAAAGTGCCATAAATACATCTTAGAAAAATCTACAAAAATTCTCAGAGATATCCACTGATATAAAAAGCCCAGATATAAAATAAAATGGCTTGGTACAATATAAAAATTTCTAGTTGTCATTATTTTTCCAATCAGGGATAAATAAGCCTTTGAACTACACCTACCCAAAATAGCTCTCCAAAAATCCCTAGAAAAATTGTGCAGCCTCCCATATATGCCAGAACCTCAGATACCCAAAAATACAAGTCTCCATAGTACGAAAATTCTCAAATATCTCCTATTTTAAAAAATAGACAAGATTTAGCTTTAAACTACAAGTACCTAAAATATTCTCCCTAAAAATCTTAGAAAATTGTTGGACAACATACACTCTATCCAGAGCTTCAATACCTAAAAACCCTCCTATCTTCTGTGCACAAAATTGGAGTAAAGGCTACAACTATTTCCTGCCCAAAACATGCAATCCAAGATTCCATCCAATCCATTCAATGGAAAACAGCCAAACTCCGTCATGATATTCCTCAACACCCTAGGCACACTTCCCTGCCAAGTCTCACTCAAGGTACACCAACATACACAGCACTAGGATGCATTTTTCCTTTCAATAGTGAGCGGTGCCCAACTTTGCTACAACTCCACCTTCAATAGTGAGCGGTGCCCAACCTTGCTGCAACTTCACAGCACGTGCGAGCTAATTAACCCCCTTGCCTCCTTCTCCTCTTCTTAAGCCAAGCAACTCCTCTCCCTCCCAATTCCCAACCCGCCCGAACTCATTTTCTCTATCTGTTCTCCATCTACTAGCCTTCCTTTCTTCCCCATAAAATTAGCTTCCCTCTGTACTTGTTGTTCCAAGGCCGAGCTCTACTTGTTTTCTTCTCCCAAGCTCCAAGTTGAAGCAAGTCGCCCCGAGCTCTCTCATGTTCCTTATCCTCTCCTTCGCCCTACTCAAGCACATTTTCCTCTCATCCAATTACCTCTCCTGGCAAGAACCTCAAAAGTCTATGTCTTCTCCGTTGTAACTCCGATCGAATCAATTCTTTCTCTGACGATCTCATAAATTCCAAAACTATCCATTAGGGTGACTTTAATAATTTTTGAAAGGTTTGAAATTTTAGTTTTAAAAATATTTCAAATATGTATGCTATGATACATCTTGCTCAAGATTAGCCCCGGACAAATCAATTCTTTTACCTAAAAATCTTCTAAAAATAATAATAAATCTAGCATGATGGATTCAGTGGCACTTTAAAACTCTGATTCCTCTAGGTAAAGCTAACAGAAATCATGACGTGCTTCAAAACCTTTACCTTGCTAGGGTATATATATATATATATATATATATATATATATATATATATTATATGCAATATTTTCCATAACACCTAATACCTCATGGTATCTACATCCTCTTCTCTTACCATGTCATATCATTTGAATCTTATTTGGGTTTCTCTGGCTTGGTTGTTTATTCGACTCTCTCCCGACGTGTAGTTGATAGAGTGAGGTACGTGCGCCAGGAGGATCCGGAATCACCCCCGTGTCAGGATCAGAATCAGGAACTGCCAGGCAAGCATTTCTCACCTTGACCATGTTGAAACATATATGTGATAAACTTAAGTATTTTACTTATGAACCTGCATACTATGTTTGTAACAATACTATGTTAACTAAGAGTAGTTATGACCTATAGATGCATTGCCAAGAATCCGACCTGAAATACTTTTATAGCCCTAGTATTAGACACTAGACATTGTAGTTCCGATGAGGTACTAGACATATAGGCTGTAAGCCAAGCTTAGTCCTGCTCTAGAATAAAACTCCAAAAAATTTATGAGGTTGGGAATTACTTTTGGTTCGGGAAAACAAAACCCTTGAGGTGACGTGAGTCGCCCAGGCGGATGTTGAAAAATATGTTTACCAAAAATCCAAAATAAAAGGGGAGATGCTTGTGATTCGGGTAAGAATTTTAAGGGCAGTTTAGGGATGTTGATGTAGCATGTGGTGGTATGGTTGTCGGGATTGAGTATAGAGTCTTGCTCGAATCAACCAAGGACCGAGCCTAAGTGTCGCTAAACTAGGTTCACCCCGTACGTCCACATGGCCTTTGTGGGAAGGATTTGGCTTATTAACCCGTCAAGTATTAGAGCCTAGATCTGTGGTCAGTAGGAAGAGTGTGCTAAGAAGATTGGCATCCCTAGAGGACCTCCGCATGACTACGTAGGGAGTCGTTCGACACAAAGGTAAGTCCACTTCGGGTTGTGGGTCGGGAATCATCGAGCACAAGTGGAGACTGGGTAGATCTTATCTAGCGGGTTCAACTCTGGTACGAAAATGGGTGAAAGGTCTCGCTGTAATAACCCTGCCGATACACCTCGTGAAGTGTATTCGTAGGCTCGGCAACAAAGGGGACTTACATCTTGTGGGTAAAGCTGTAGAACATCTACAGAGTGTTAAAATCTATTCGAATAGCCGCATCCTCGATTATGGACATGAACTGGCAAAGCCACACATTGGTTAGACTGAGTTTTATTTGCAAAAACTGGGAAAGGGACTAAGGACGTGGGCATGACGTGTCCACAGAGTGTAATTTACGCTACAAGACGGGTAGCAAGGAATTGCAGAAGAAGGGCCTAGTCATACTACAAGGGGTAGTACGGACAGGTAATGGGAACTTTAGATGGCGATAGGCGAAGCTATCAGGCTGAGACAAGAAAATGGGGTAGTGGAAACTACCTCATGCGATGATATGATTATTTGAATTACTTTCAATTTCAAAACTACCTTAGAATCTACTATTCTTGTATTTAATTGAAAACTTACTTTTTCGCACAATATGTGATATAGAATAGAGTTGCCTCCTTTGAATCAAACCCTGCATGAAATAAGCCGTATTACTCTCCTGTGGGATTTGCTTGCGAGTACATTCAATGTACTCACCTGGCTTGTTGATGTGGCTAGGCGAAGAGGAGTACCACTCCGACAACGATGACAGTGACTTCGAGGGCTAGGGCGTTACCCCAGTCAGTTGCCTGTTGGGTAGGCATATTGATGGGCTTATCTACGTATTTTTATCTTCTGCTGCAGACTTTTATTCAGCCAATCGGCTATGTTGTTCAATAAAGATCATAATAGCCTATTTGTGTAATAGACTCGGTATTTTATGATAATGTTATCAAGCTTCTTGTGTGTACTGGCTTCTGATCATGGGACCAGTACAGAAAACACAGGAGTTTATCCAGCCTTAAAATCGGGTACATCACACTACGCCACCTCCCTCGGTGTGACATCATTGCCTATCGACACGCCCGTATGGTCTTTGTCATGTTTTTCAGTTGCTTCTCCACCTACCCTTAGTACCGCCGCCGCATCATCACCTCTTCCTCGTCTACTATTCGTCCTCTAGTCCAACATGTACATGTCTATAGTGTCACAGTCTAGATTTTTTGCATGCTCTCAAGCACTTTTTCTTCTTATCATCTTTGCACTTCAGCCGTGTCACATCAGCAGTCTCTTCTCCATTGCTCTGCGCATCACAACCGCCGTCCCGTGCTCTCCCTACTGTTGCTGCTTCTACAACCCCCCAGATACTATTGCGTGTTATGTGTTGATCCCTCTCTTGGTGCACCCGGTTTAGGCAAAATCAATGTGTGCTTTCATCTATGATGCATCCCCGATTCTGACAAAATTGGTATGGTGTTTCGTCTACGACAGCTTTGACTACATCGTCTTCGACAACGACTTCTTCCTCAATGACTGCCTCAATCATGTCACCGTCTCCTTCATGGCATTTCTTTGCGCCTGCAACTTCAAGTGCGGCTACCTCGACTACGGCAACCCCGACTTCGGCTACGTCGACCATGGCTACCTGACCACAGCTACGGCGTTCTCGCTCTTGGCTACCTCGACATCAACAGAAAGGACTATCATCCGCTTCAGCGACTCGTCGGTTTCCATTCCAGTCAAAGCACCCGTGACGCTCCCACTTCGAATGCGGAGGGATGTTAGAGTATATCTGATTGTTACGGACCACAAGGGATATGATATGATTTATTGTGATTCCATCATATCTCTAGTTGTATTTCAAATCTTGTATTCTATGTATACTCACCCTCGAGATTTAATACAATCGTGCAACACATTACGCCGCATTCATCCTTTTACAAATGTGCTAAGATATCGCGGTACGCTTTACTACCTCTGTAGAAAGAAAAGGCAATCAAGGTAGAGTGTAGTGCCTCTGTCTATCACATTGTCAGTTCATCTTGAGTTGTACTTGCATACCATGCTTGTTGGCTTGAGATGTAGGACTTTTCAGTTAACCTTCTTGGACGAAGGGGGGACAAAAGTCTAAAAGAGGTACCACGCATACGTGTTGGCCGCGGCTGAGATGTTTGCAGATTTTTGGTCGCACGGTGTTACCTCAAGTCTTTTCATGAGACAATTTAGCTTGAAATTACTGTATGGTGTTGTGCACAATTTGATATATGTGAAGCATCTTCAAGCGTATGCTTTTCTGTTCTTAAGACAGAGTTTGGACTAGATCAGTCACTTTGGACGAAGCCAAACCACCTCCTCCCGAATGCCCCTTACGCATTGGTCACCTTTATAGACTAGTGGAGCAAGATTAATCTGTTGTATACTATACGTCGCCGCATATGTCCGATGTAATTTGCTGCTTTGCGGAAAAAGCAAGATTACGATAAGATGGAGGCACCTGTAACTCTGCATTAAGGTAAGGGATGCCACTATCGCCCACGCGTACATCGTCTAGGTGCAGGATTTGCAGCAAAAAGGCTAGCATCTTGGAATAAACACAGGGATATGCTATGGTGCCTCATGTGATGTCATTGTTGATTACCAGGTTATGTAACTTTTTATTTGCTTTTCGTTTGGTGAAGTTGATTGTGAGATTTCTCAAGTGCTGCCTTTCTGATGGAACATGGTTAGTAGTAGTCAGAAAAATTAGTTGCATACGATAGTTTATTTACATTATAGAAGGTGACTTCCTCTGATTGTCTAGAGGGAAGTGGTCATGTTTGGCACAAAAATAATCTTGACGATATTATCTTTAAAGGTTCAGAAAGCAAGGATTTGCTGTTCAATATACAAACTAGGCTTTCAGAAACAAGTTACTGTCTGTCTTCTTCTTGCACTCCAGCATATACCTTGTAAATGAAAATTTATCACAAAAATGTAAACCTAAATATCTACACTAAATATCTACAGCGATGGATCTCTTGAAAGATAGCCATCATCTGGAAGTCGACATTGCCGGTTCTCCAAGTTTTACTCATGGACAGCCGACAGGATCCGTCGGCACTTGTTTAGACCAGTCAGTCCTTTTATCCACATTAAATCTTATCAGTTCCCCTTTTCCTTCTCCTTTTCCACAGTGATGTTATGGACTCAATCTGCATTCAGTGTTGTAGATAGTTTTGGCACTTTGGAAGGAATATCCGGTGTTCATTATTAGAGCAGCCACTTGCCCATCCAGTCACCTGCTTGTCCACGTCTACTGGCTATCCTTCTGAAAGAATATTCTTGTCATCTTCCAAACAAAGAAAGCGAACAAAGTGTTGATATGTGATCTGAAAAGTCCTGAATGCCTATGAATCAATGAATGATAATTGGGCTATTGGCATCTTGAAATATAAAAACCAGTTCTTCCGTTTAGTGTTCTTTAAAACCTTGATGTCATTTGTAGTGCCCAGAACTCCTGCTCACAGCGGTATATTCCTTTGGCTGAAGAATGACCTTAGTTACTTACATTTGGCACAAAATTTTCTTCAGGCATATAATTAGCTGTTGCACTTGTCATAAAGCATGAGCTCCATAGAGCTGAAAGGGTTTTGAATGATGAGTTGACTTATCTGAAATAGTGTAACCACTTAACAGTACGCATCAATGGTTCTTCAGTTTCGTCGTCGCGGTGCCTATCATCGTCTCTATGCGTTTTTTTTGTTCTATATAGCTTTTGACTCATGAGAAGCAACCGTTGAATTATATCTTCTAAAAGTACGTTTCTGTATGCAAAGACATACGGTTCAGTTCGCCCAAAAAAATCATACGGTCCTTCAAAGTTGGCGAACTTTCTCTGGGATCAAAGAATGCTAAGACTAGCAACTTACTAGTACTTTTAACCAAGATAATGTGCTGCTGCTTGTTTCCGAAACTAAATTGTACAAAGCTAAGTACTCAAAGTTTTCTCACTAGCCTCTGCATAAACCTTGCTGTCAAATTTTGTCAGAACCACATCAGATTCATGTCTCATTGATTCCTGAACATGTCAGCCCCATTTATTTCATTTTTAAAAATGAATCCCAATTCTGCATCAAGATGCCAGTTAAGACGAGATCACACGTCAGGAATCCAGCCTCGTACATAAATTTGAAACTGAACTCACAGTTAAGATTTAACAAGAATAACAATGTGTGTTGATCTCAATAATTACATTGTTTACTAGTTAGGAGAAGATCAAATTAAGAAAAGGAAAATGAATATTATAGGCAGAGCAATTACACATATGCGTGTTGATCTCACTCAATGATTCCATTATCAAACTTACTAATTCTCGGTTGTCTAAAATTTTCGAAATCTTAGGCACCTATGATTACACATCACTTAGCCTAAAATTTCAGTACTAAAAGTGTATAACTTTAGTAAAAATTTAGTGTATTTTTAGCCTGTTACATATAAAGTGAGGTGGGGATAAAAATGGTTGGATGTTAATCACATATGAAGTGAGGTGGGGATAAAGACAGTTGGATGTTAATCTAAAGGTTTAAAAGGTGACTGAGATGTAAAAAAATTCTACACAACTTACAAATATACATTCCACCAGGTTATTTAATGCACCTAATTAGGATAGCGTCAAATTAAGAGAAGAAAAGAATAGAAAAATTATTACAGGCAGGCAGCTTAATTACACATCTGCTCTTTGCAGGAGCAGGAATACAGTATCTAATTAACATTGCTTTGGTCCGTGTGGTGTCTATACGGGCACTACGTGGGGATCAATGGAGACGGCGGCTGGAGCTGGAATGACTGGCGCAGCCAGTCGGAGTCCGGCAGGGGGCTCATGGGCGGCAGGGAGAAGTGGCCGTAAGTGGAGCTGCCGCTACGCACCTCCTGCATGGTAAGCAGCGCGGCGAGGATGTTGCGGAAGATGCTCTGCTCGGCGACGGCGAGCGCCTCGCGCTCCCTGACGAGGTGCCGGAGCGGGAGCGGGAAGACGGCCTCCATCATGGCCTCGCAGTCCTTGACGAGCTTGGAGATGAGCTCGGTGGTGAAGAAGGGCTGCTGCAGCACGTTGGCGATGACCGGCAGCCGGAGCACGCCGCCGGTGCGCTTGTCGTACTTCTTGAGGATCTTGGCCAGGCCCGTGTAATTGATGCTGCTGTAGTTGAGGAGCAGCACCATCTCGCCGTGGAAGTCGACCACCTCCCTGCGTACGCGGGCGATCTCCGCCGCGTGCTCGGCCTCCGGCGCCACCGCCTTCGCCTCCGCCGCCCTCTCGATCCTCTCCTGGAGCTCCTACACCCACAAAAACACAATAAAAAAAGTTGTCACAAGAAGGCAATGAAGGTTTGCACTACATGCTCTGTTAATTGTAGACCAGAACAAACGACGTAGTAGCGTACCCTCTGCCTGATGACGAACTCCTCCTCCTGCTCGAGGAAGAAGGCGTTGAACTTGTCGACCTCGGCGTCGAGGAGGGTGAGAAACTCGGACTCGGCGACGGCGGCGGGGGACGGCGGGGAGACGGCGTTGACGCGGCGCTTGAGCTCCTTGTAGTTGAGGAACTGGCTGCGCCACTCCGGCAGGCTCTCCTCGATCTGCTTCTTCAGCCGCTTACCGAACTTCATGCTCACCTATAGTCTATAGAGTGCGTGTCTGTGTACTACTGCTCTCTCGTGTGCTGCCTTGAGCTGGCTACGCAACGAGAGCGAGGAATGAGGAGGCCGTACTATCGGTGAGGCGCAGCGTAATATAGGCAAGCGCGCGGCGGAGTTGGGTGGGTGTTGGAGCAGGGAAGGAATATGTCGGGGCATATGCTGCTAAACAATACTAGTACGTGCGATGCGTCATGCGTGCAATCAACTTGAGCATGGGCAGAATGGGTGGTAGGCCGGAGTGTGTTAGCCGGGGACGGCAGGTGGGTCCGGTCCCACCCCGGGATCTGTTCCTCGATCATCAAAGGAAATCGAAGACCGGTTGTTACGCATCTATACTACCTTATAAAAGGGAAACTTTTCTTTTCTAACTCCACCCCACATATTGTACCCCAATCATTCTGAACTATCCATTACACGCAGATCTAATGTCTCATATAGATCTGATGGACTGTCTATCGAACGTGTCACATTGATTTGATGGTCTGCCTAAATCATCCAACGGCGGAAACTTCACAGAGCATTGACGCATTGAGAAGCCCACCCTCTCTCTCTCTCTCTTCACTTTCCCCCACCCGCACCCGACTCCTCCTCTCTCCCTCGTGCACACCGCCGCCACTCCAACTCCCCCAACATCGTCGCCTCCCCCGGTCCCCTTCCTCCCACGCTGCCCTCCCACGCCACCTCCCACACCACCTCCCTCGGCCCCCTCCCTCTCCGGCCGCCTCCACCCGCCCCTGCCGCGCAAGCACACCGCGACGCCCCCACCGTCGTCGCACGCCGCGCGCCCCCGCCGCTCTCACACGCCGCCTACCCCGGTCCCCTCCCTTTCCGGTTGCCTCCACCTGCCCCCGCCGCGCTTGCACGCCGCCTCCCCCGGTCTCCCCTTTCTCCAGCCGCCGCACCTCTCTTCAGCGCCGCCTCCTTCTCGCCTCGGTCCTCTTCCCCAGTGCGCGGCACCGGCCAACCTGTCGGACCCCAGAATTCATAACAGAGAGTCTTAAGTAAAACCACCCGCTAAGTCAGAACGTCAACCCCGACTTCGACCCCTGGGTATCAATCCCAAGAGGAGTGGAGTGATATGGCTCCGAATAGCCCGAGACGTCAACCCCGAACTTTCCCCGGCAAACTAATGCACAGATCAAGTAGGGTGATATGGTCTCCTCACTCTTTTCTTACTGAGCCGGAACATCAACCTCAAACTCATCCCGGCAAATTAATGCTCGGCTGGAGTAGGATGATATAGTTCCCAATCTCTCAGTAGCAGAGTCACTTCACAGGGGTGATTAAACCTAATAACTCTTATGATATAAACTCTGAAACCCTACCCACCACATGTGCTTCATCAACATACACACACGGCACATGAGCAAGCGAAAACAACCAGATTTCACAGCAGTAACTCTACGACTGAAACTGCAATATTATAAGTTCTTGAAACTTAACAACTTATATTCATAAAAGGGATTCGAAGATCCAACTCCACAGCGGAAGAGTAATTAAGGCTACGAAGCCAAAAAGGTAAAGCCAAAAGTGGCAGCAGAACAAACCAAGCTGCCAAACCCCGGGGGGCAGGATCACTGCCTGGGATTTCCAGCGACTAGTCGTTGTGGGCGTCGATCTCTATGTAGAAACCACCCTCGGGAGGGGTAGTTTCCTCTGCAACAAAATGTCAACGATAGCAGGGTGAGTACAAAATTGTACTCAGCAAGACTTACAGTGCGGAAATTAGTATTAGACGTGACAGGTATCAATAAAGGGGTAGTTGTGGACTATTTTGCGAAAAGAAAATTTTACCTTTATCAATAGAAGTTAGGTAGATGAAAAACCGACTACCAGAATACTTTTCAAAGGGGACGAGTTGAACACTTCACGATCAGTCCTTACTGCAGATCACCACACCTTAAATACCCTGACTCTTCCTCGACCACCTGGGGAGGAAACAGTCGCTAACACCAGTCTTAGAGTTGGCAAGTTTTAAGGTATTGTTGTAGTTGTCTAATTCGTTGCGGATTCTTACCAAGCTGTCCATAACCGCGGACACGGCTGTTCAACAGTTCAAACCCTGCAGGGGTGTACATCTTTACCTACACGTATCGATCGACTCTTAATGCCACCATGGACACACTTCACGAGGTGTGCTAGCAGAGGGTGATCGAACACGACCTTTACAATGCTTTCGACCTAGGTATGAGCCACCCTTACGGGCCAATCCATGTACATCAGTCCGGCCGTAACTACGACATGGTCTCATAAGTTGTAGCAGGTGATACATCCCCGGCCTCGAACCGTGTGTACCCCTTACACCTATATTGAAGCATCACACCACATCATTTTTCACTCACCCAGTGAATAGAAACGGCAAACTATGCAGCTCATACTCTAAGTCTAGGCAAATTATTTAGTCGTGGGTGGTCCATTATCCCACCCGTGTAGAAGTACGCAAATCTTGGCTCGAAAGGACACCGGGAACCGGTCCTTGCGGGAAAACGAGACAACCCACCATGCTCCCAGCCATGGCCTCTCGTCTAACCCAATGATTATTAGTCAAGTTCATTAGACACTTCCCGGTGAACACCCACCTACCACGTAACCCATCCAATGGTGTTAATTTGTCTGACATCCAAGAAATTATGACTTCTACATGTCTAAGCATGTCTAAGCAATAATAACATAGTAAGCAGTATAAAGGAGCACACTATGCTACTCTAGATAGGTTGGGATGGTGGTGGAGTTGTTTGAGCGACAAGGTGAGTTTTACACACCGAAATAGGGTTCTACTTAGCGGAAAAGTAGAATTTGAACGCATGTGATAATGAATTTGAAAACAACTAATACTTTGCAAATAATAGGAGTTTGCAATGTGACCAAAGGGGCTACTTGCCTTGTTGCTCTGCAACTGAAACCCTGCTCGTGACCAATACTATCTCCTTCGGGACTTTCCGGCTCTATCGGAGAAGAACGAAAACACCAGAAAAGGAAGGGCATAACGGTAAATATCAAAATGCTGAACATCGGCATGAGATGAAATGCATGCCATGACGTAGAGGGTGCAAAATAAATACTAATGCAAGTGAAATCAATTTAATCGGAGTTCGGACGCATAAAATATCACGATCCAAAAATCCTCCGGCTAATTGGAAACTCTAATTTGAGTTTTTAGCCAATTATATTTTTCCTAGCATGCAAACATGTATGGAGATGACATTTTTGAATAGATCTCATTTTTCTGAACATTTTGATATATTATTTGCATTTTTCTGATTAAAAATGAATTTTCTATGAATTTTATAAGATTTAATCCATTTTAAATACTTTTGTTGTATTTTTCTCAGTAAAAACAATAATTAAACAAATTTTAATAGTGATAGGGGCTGACATGTGGGCCCTGGGTCAAATCTAGTCAAAATTTGACTTAGGTCAATGACAAGTGGGGCCCATATGTCATAGAGATACACTTAATGAGTGCATTAACTGTGCTGTTAATCATTAATCAGTGTTATTAAGCTGCCAGAACTGCAATTACTAGTGTTAATTATTCTTAACCATTATTAACCAATGATTAGAATTAGCTACTGACTAACCAATCGGATTAACTGTTAATGTGCCCTAACGACACAGTTAACGGGCCATTAACTCCCGCATTCAAGCGGTCAGGGCCGGCCACTCAGCTCGGTTTGCCGCTCGGTGATGGCGGCGCCGCGAGGTAGGTCGGCGGCGAGTGGAGCTTACCAAGGAGGGCGGAGTCGAGGCGACAAGAGCGGCCGGGTGGATGGCTCCGGCAAGGATGCAACGGCGGGGGAGCTAGGCGGCGGAGCGGCGGAACCGGGCGGACGGCGGAGGAGCTTGGCTGAGCTAAGCCTGGGCGAAGCGGCGACCAAGGGGGCTCCGGCGAGAGGGGTGGAACCGGGGCGACGAGGGAAGGCGGGGCGCCGGGAGCGGCCAGGCTCGGTGGCGAGGTGAGGCGGCAGAGCGGCGAGAAAGCTTGGGGGAGAAGGGCCGGGACAGAAGGCGTGGGGAAGGGGCTCGGCGCCGGGGAGTTCCAGCGAGAGGAGGGTGACGACGGAGAGAGCTCAGAGCGGCGATGCTTGGGTGGCTCGGCGAGCAGCCGAGCGGCGGAGGTAACCGGGGCAAGCGGCGGAGGACCGAGGAGCTCGGTAGAGGAACTGAGGGCCAAGAAAGAGAGAGGGGGTTAGGGAGGGACGGCGGCGCGGCAAAAGAAGCAGGAGGTGGCGGCGGTCTTGCCGGCTGCTTGCCACGCAAGTGTAGGAGGTGGCACGGGAGGATAAGGCAGCAGGCGGCAGGGGAAGAAGATAGAGATGGGGAGGGGAGAAGCTTACGGGGGAAGGAACCGGGCGAACGGGCCAGGTGGGCGGGTGCGGGGAGAGGAAAATGGGCCGGGGGCGGCCCATGCGGCAGAGGGGTTAGATCTAGGGTTTTTATTTTGTTACTTTTGACTTGAATTTCTATTTCTTTTGCACATTTGATTTCTTTTTCTTCCTCTTCTCTATTTTCAATTCTCTTCTCCCCTCTGAATTCATTTCAACGAACCATTAAAGTTAAGTCCAAGGTGAGTGGTTCGAGAGGATTTAAGTCAAGGTTTAAATTCATTTTAAACCTTCACATGAAATTTGGATACTTGCCGAGTATTTTAAAAATTTCAAAAACTTACTCATTTTCTTAACTTGATGCACATGCTATGAACTACACACATAATGCACATTACAAGGTTAACAAAGTAGGGACGTTACACAACCGCTGCTGACGCTGCCCACCGCGCGCCCCCGCCGCACTCGCACACCGCCTCCCCCAGTCCCCTCCCTCTCCGATAGCCTCCACCATATTGTGCTAGGTTGCTGGTGAATTTTGATGTTGTGCTAGGTTGCTGGTGATTGAATGTTTGAGTTGGTGCGTTCATTTTGTGCATGAATTGTTTGGTTTGCTACTGATTTCAATATCCTAGGAAAATTTGAATGTGTAATGGTGTACAGTGTTCATCTCCTCAATGGTGCTTGTGTTCGTAGAAATTCTTGCTATTCTTGTAAGGATAGTGGAAGGGACAGGCATAACGAAGAGGTTCTCAATTCTTGCTATCTTCTCTCTTTTGTACTACAATCAGGTATTGGAATTGTTTGTTCTTTTCTTAGATCTGCTGCATATACTACTAACTTGGGAAAGATCAGGTAGCTATGTCTATATAACCAATGGGTTGAAAAGCAAAGTTATTTTTGTAGCAAACAGAGAATATGTACATTTCTATGTTTACGTACTTTGGATTTAAGCATCAGAAAATCTTACCTCTATCTATGATTTATTTTTCATAGGATGAATTTTGGTTTATGATTTCAACCATCAAATCTGCAGAGCTGCAACACAGGTAGCTAAATTGAGGAAGATTTGGTATGCTCAGAGCATCCTTAAATTGAAAGAGGAACCTACTTTGTTATGTCACGAATCAAGTTATTGTTTTTAAATTGAAAGAGGAACCTACTTTGTTATGTCACAAATCATGATATTGTTTTATTTTGTGACCCAGCCCAGCTCTTTGGTTGTCTAATGTGCTACTTCTTATTAGCAATCAGAAATAGGGATGCAAGCTGCGAAGTATAGACCGGTGGATGGATACAGATAGAGTTCAGTCGCTTCACCAAAAAATGTTCATCTTTGTTTTAATGCTCAGGAGTTTTGACCATTGAGTCCATTTCCTGATTTAAAGTAATTTTCATGTAGGTATCAAATTTATATGCCAAAAGACTTCCTTCAAACCGTATATGCGCTTACAATATGATCCATTGTTGTTTTATGTAATAGTTTTCGTTAATGCACTCTTTGCAATGAATTAACTATTAATGATCAGGTATGTTATGCCTTCATTTCTCAATTTTTTATACCTGTAGGGAGATTTAGGAATTCTTGGCTGATTAGTCTCTTCTCTGAATTTTAAGTATCACAATCCATATTAAATAACTGTTTGTGGGATATGACCTTCATTGTTTCTACATTCTCATACCTTAGCCTGACGTTTCATTTCCCATCTTTTTTGTTTATACTCTCTTATATCTGTCATTGCTCATTGTTTAATGCTCATTTTGCTCATCTATAATGCTAGGTAGTATAAGTGGTGTAGCAGCCATTTCCATGTTGTTAGTGGTGAAAGCAATATTGTTCAAATCCATATGTCATCATGCATTAACACTACCTCTATTTTCTTCCATAGACTTGACTTAACTAGGATGCATTCTATTCCTTGATGACTATTGAACTTGTGGGTTCCTTACATGTCTTGTTGAAGGGGAGAGCAAGGGGTGAGTATAATTCACCTATACTCTAACTTGATTGTCAATTCAATAGGATTGGATTTGTATTACACTAATAATGGATTACTAAGTTATAGTTTAGACCTTACACTGTAATTCATTTTTTTCCTCCTAAATCCTAACACTATCAGTTTGTAGCTATGTATTGTTCCACGGTATTCTTGTTTGGACCTCTCTTCAACGAACATCATCTGCTTTTCTTTGATGCTTACGTTATATATGTTTAAAACATTCAAGTAAACAAATCCTTTTTATCAGGTTGACCCTTTCTTTCATTGCAGATATTTTTCATTCCTGCACTACTCGCTGTGCAATATCAAAGAGCATAGGTACGTCCTGGACCTGGATATTTTAGATCTGCCTCACTTTATTGCCTAACTATTCAAGTTTTCTTATTTTCTCATGCATAGCTTTTCCTCTTCCCTAGGTATGCAGAGAATTGTTTATTTGCCACTCCAAATCACTTTTACGACAAAAATGGCACTAAATATATACATATGTATATGTATGTGTATATATATATAAATGTCTCCCCAAGCAATGGCTCTTATATTTATGTCATTTTGTATATGCAAAATACAGATCTACCCCTTTGTTGGATTCTCTTGAACAGTAAGCAATGCTCGGTGCTCCTACAAGCTAAGTAGGCTAATTGTGTGATCAGTTGAGCTGTGCATAGCCCCTTGTAGACACAAAACATATCCACGATCTATCGAAGAGCTAAAAGTCTGTTTTGTAGACAAATATGTAGTGTCTTCGCTAACTGTTTTAACAGTTATATCTTTGTGTGCATTTTGTGAGCAGGTTTTACTTGGGTCAATGGCTGCTCTCCCTGATGGCTATCGTGAGTATTGTAATTGGATGGATCTTTTAGTCTGTACCAGCATAGTTTCAAACAAGTTAGTAATGGATGCTGTCCTCCATAAGAAAATCAATTATTTTTTAACTTAAATCAATTAATTGTGCTTTAAAATATTTAGCAAGGAGAGAAGTTTGTTCCTACGGTCTTCTGATTTTGATTTTATGATTTGTGGTTAATGTAAACATGGGTTCTGCATATTTGGGAAAGAAGAGAATAGGAAGAAGCTAGAGGAGAAGTTGGGTGAAAAGCTTATTGAAGAAGAACAAGCTAATGTTTTTCCTCTGATGTGGCGTGTGATGGAGTGTTGTCATCAAATTGTTCCCCACGATCCAATTTGTTGTATGAAAGCCTGCTTCGTACCTGGTCCCATTTTAAACCCAATTATCTGGTACTGTTTCTTATCTCCATCTATTGCATGTCTTGTTTTCCCAAATTACTTTGCTTTTGGTACGTGGTTCCTGTCATTTGGTGTATGAGCACAATGGTGTCAAGCTGCAAGGGTTTGATCCAAAGAAGACAACAGCTTACATTGGTCAGTATGATCTTCATGTCCTTGAGATGACTGTCAGGGAGACGTTCAACATCTCTGCAAGAATCCAGGGTGTTGGTAGCAGAGCGGGTAACACAGTTGTTCAAGCAATTGCCCAAAGTCATTGTAAGGACCTTGATTTCAGCCAAATTTAATTGCACATTCCCTCTGCTAAACCAAGGGTGCTGATTTTATTTGTGCAAAATAGAAATCGTGGAAGAAGTCCTTAGAAGGGAGAAGGAGGCTGGGATCACCCCTGACCCCGACATAGATACGTACATGAAGGCAAACACTAACCTTTTTGGTATACATTGTAATATTTCTAAATGTGTGGATTATAACCTTTTTTTCTGATCACATTGAAACAAGACTGCAAACGCCACCCTTTCTAATAGTGCCCTGTTTATACTCAGTAGAACATGTATATTAAAGTTGAAATTTAGAGATATTGTGAATGTTGTAGACATTAATATTCTTAACAACAAGGATTCGTGCAGATTTCTTTTTTTGCTTGAATATGGGATAAAACCCTGTTATATGTTTAATTTTTGCAGCCAAGAGCAACATTGCACTTTACAATTGGTCAAGTTTCAGTTGAAGAGAGGATAAATGAAGACGATCAGAATTGTTATCTGTATATGGTATCGCAAAAACTGATTATTTTTTAGATGGCATTCTTAGTGCCCAATACAACGAAAATGATCTGAATCTAAGATATTGTTACAAGGTGATTTATTTTTCTGGTGTTTTGCTTCCATACCTTTACTTTTATCTGAGAATTATGTGCAGATATGGTGTTTTGAAATTTCTTGCACATCAGAGGTGGGCAAATATATCCTAATAGTTGCATATAATATTTGTTTAACTCAAACTATTGTCTTCACTCTATATTCAGTGTTTATCATGTGTCATTTGGTGCAAAGTGAACCCCGCTTTTAGTTGCGACGGTTGGGCTGAGCCAGGAGTATAATCGTAAGTATGCCATTGCTGTGATGAATTTGTTTGACAGAGAGGAGAGAGTGCTATCATGAGGATTTACAGTTCTATATGCACCAAGAAAGGTTTTTAATTTTATCTACTTTCAGTTTGTTGTGTACAAAGAAGTATGGATGAAGGGTTGGGGGGGGGTAATTGTAGACTTCTGTGTGATATCATGGTATCTGTTGACTTTTTTTTCTTTTTGGCAGATTACCTGCCAAACATTGATAGTTATCTTGATTGTTGGACCCTTATTCCTCTCTGTTTCTTAACTAAAATGAAAGGCTTCCCTGTTTTGTGTTGCTTGATTGAGTTACTTATTTCTCTTCACTTCACGGATTTGGTGGCTTGTTTATGTTCATATTTTCGATACATGTTAGCTTTGTAAGGAACCATTCCGAATATGGATGTCACCATGTAGATTTTTTTTCTAGAGTAGAAGGGCAAAACACCCATGTTCGATTACCGAAATGTCACCATGTGGTAATTTGAGCGGGTGGTAAATATCTAAACTCAAGTAAATGCCGAGTCATTTTTGCTTTTCCTCATAATTTATTGAATTAATTTGATTTGCAAGAAAGATCCAAGCCTATTTGTTGTGATGTCCTATTGGTTACCACATGAGACTTTCCTTACATATCTGAAAGAAAAATAATAATGTGTTGTATAGGCTACTTACTACAAACAAAATTCCCTAGATAGTACTGAGCAACACCTTATGATAATTTACATTGCTTTGCGGAGAGTACTCATGTGATGGTACATCCTGCTACTATTCTCGGGCGCTTTACTCGCACGTGTGAAATTAGGATTCCTATTCAGATTCGAAGAAAGTGCTGAGTGTGCAAGAGCTTTATTTGATCAGACATCCTAGAACTGTGCAAATAGCCAGCATTCTACTCTGTTTGGGAGCTGTTGAGCAATGATAAAGATCAGAAGAAAGCATATTTGAGTATTCTGTAGTTCGCTACAATCAATTAACTTCCCTTGGGTAATGCTTGTTAATTGTCACTCTACATGCATGAATAGATTTGTGACTTGTGGCTGTTGATTATGTACCATGATTTCATCGACAAGCATCATTTCTAATTATTAGTTGGGGATCTTGGCATTTTACTTGGAATAATGATGTAGTAAGTGCAAATCTATCAAAATAAATTCGTGTTCCTTGCATATTTGTTCTGATTGCTGATTTAGAAACCAAGACCCTTGAGTCAATTAGACTTGGAGAAGTCTTGTCAACATCTACAAAGGGGAACAAGCCCACAAGCATTCAGTGGTCAGATTCAGAAGATGATCAGCTACAAAGGGCAGTTGAGGAAGCTATTTAGTAAAGTATGGGTATTTGGCCATAATTTGTAATGAGTATCTTTTTCATTCCATAGCAATACATAATGTGTAATAAGTCTTTTTTTATTCCATAGCAATACATAATTTGGCCCGTATCTGTAGTAAGATATCAGTATGCAACCATATTTGTAATAAAGTTGGTGTGTTTACGTTTTTGGAACCGACTGTTTTAGATCTATTTTTATCAAGCATACGCAAATTCTTCTTGAGAAATGACTTCAAGAATTACAGGTATGAAAAATTAGCATAGGTTTAGCATGCGATTGGGTGCGTGTCAAAGGAGATGGAGCGATGTGTCGGAGGCTGGCCATCACTATCATTATCCTTATCGAAATTGACATGTTGGAAGCGGTGGTGCCGCCATCTGTTGTTTGAGGAATTGAGGTGACAAAATTTATTGAGATTATATTAGAGTAGATATAACTTAAGAATTTAGAAAGTAGTTCATATTTGGTGTCGTATATGTTGCTCAATATGGTTGCATTGTGTGTGTTTGATTACTAATGCTATTTTTTAAAGTTTTCGTAAAATTGAGCATTATAACTTAAAATGTTTTATGGTTATAATTTTCATTAGCCAAGACGTGCGTTGCACGTGCACGTTTACTAGTATATATATATACGCCAGTAAGTCGGCCTGCCGATCCTATGCTAGCCACATCGAGAGCTGTTCATTAGGCCTATATAATCTCCTGATCATTACACTGCTATGTCACCACGCCCAAAGTAGGGCACCCACCGTAGCCGTCTCAGTGTCCGCCTTCACGTCCGGCATCTCAAGGGGCTCCATTGTTAGCATGTCATGCTCGGATACCAGGATCAGCTACTGCATCTCTACGCTTCGTATGACGGTCAACGCTTCTTTGCCCGATGCACCATCCTCTTCGTAATCTCGTCATCTCCACAAAGGATGATGACATCATGTATGGTCGCCATGTCGAGCTCGGTAGTCTTCTCATTGTCTACCACATCTCCACATTCCATACAGCGTCCAATGCTTTCTCCCCGACCTCGCCATCACCATGGAGGATAACGATGTCCTACAAAGTCACCGTGCCGAGCTCAGAGGTGTTCTCGTCATCGCTCTGCCTACTCTCCTACCAAGGCCATTGTGTCGACCGGAGCCGCATGGCACTAAGATGCCGTGGAGCTTGCTCTCGTCTACAGTGCCACATCTCCGGAGATGAAAATTATTGTGGCAGAGGCGAATGATGTTGGATTACACACAACAAGTTTGCCTCCAAGGTTCTTGTTGCAATAGTGTTTCGTTTTGGTTATGCTTCGAGTTGTATGATGTTACAATCACGCAAATTATTTGTTTCCACGATTGGTCGAAACATTGATTGCATAATTACACCTTGATGTTGTAATCACACTAAACGTTTGTTTCAGTAGTACAACTATTTTGTTGCAACACTTTTCAAGCTTGTTGTGTGCCTCGGCTTAATTTGGTTCCACCGAATCATCTCCACTAAATTTGTTTCCATTGTACGATTAGTTTGCTGCAACTTCTTGTTGACGTAACAATTAAGTCATGAATATGTTTTCTAAAAATTAGGGATTATTTCCTTAAAAGTTGAATCTACATTATGCATTACATGCATGTCATTGTTGTGTTGGCTCTACAAATTTGTATCCACTGTTGAAGGACATCTATTCATGCTTATGATTTCATGTGACATATTCATCATTCTTTTAGGTTTTAAATTCCTCTCAATTTCAAATTTAACAAAAATGATAGACATGAAATACCAATGATGCACAAACATTTATATTCTTTGCATTACAAAACTGGGGATGTTACACATAGTTCTGTACAATTGTATCAGTGTATCACTTGGGTCTTTGAACTCGAGAATTGTACATTTAGGTTTCTAAACTTTTACTCCCTCCAGTGTCAAAAAACCTAATGTTTTGGACATTGATACGGCCTTTAAAATATAAATTTGACCAGTAATTTCTATTGTAATATATGTATAGAACCCAACAAATTATGATATTATGAAAATATTTTTCGAGACAAATCTATGCATATGATTTTTAAGTGCCTAATCTAAATATTTAAAATGATATCAATAGTCAAAGTTTTAACAGTTTGACTAAAACTATGTCCAAAACGTCATGTTTTTTGACACTGGAGGGAGTATAACAATATTAATACAAGTACATACTGCATTTAAACAGTGACTAATGATCGTGTGGTACTATGTCCCCATAAAAGTTAAACATGCAAGTGCTAACTAATATAAAAGCTTCTTATTGACATGTGAAAACTTCCTTTGAGACTAAAAATATCTATTCTTTTAGGACTTCAAACGATGAATCACATGGTCAAATTGTGATCTATATTTGTACTAAAATGCTATGTAATACCTAGTTACCCATAAAGTAACTATTTATACATGTTAATCCAGATATCAAAATGTACAATTTTGAAGTTTAGATACCTAGCCACACTCTTGGGCAAGTATAAGGATATATGTTGCACTTTACTCTTTCATATATTAATGTCAAATATTCCATAATTTTTTCACGATTATTTTTCCTGTCTATTCTCAAAGAGTTGTATCTAGTCTAGGCTACAGTAAGGCGACAAAATATGTGGATAAAAGAGTTAAGGGCATCGATCATATGGTGCATACAACTTTCTCATCAAGTAGGGATGATTAGTGAATGGGGTGGGAGAAGTGTATGTAAAGTTCATACAATGGTATCACGGTCACTCTCAAGAATAATCTGAATGAATGCATAATCTTTCAAACACACGAATCTATAGCATACAAAATGAGTATAATCATAGCTGAAAATCACACTGAGCAGGTGTAACACTTCGGAGAGCGTGGTGATGAAGAAAAGGCAAGCTGGTGCTCGAAGGTAGGAGAGACTGAGGTTTCAAAGCTTGCAAGCACAATTCGACTTTTGGGGTTTGTAGTTTTTAGCAAGTGGCAGGTTCTTTTGCATTTTGGGTAAGACCTTTCGTGCTTGTTTATGGTTTGTCTCATGGGGAAAATGATAGAAAAAGGAGGATTCCCAGGGATCTTTTCGAAGATATACTGCTAGTGTGCTTTCATGGGTAAGCAAAAGGTTTGCGATGTATATACCTTTTATCGCACCAATGTCTTGCTGAAGAATCAGGGAAGAGGTTTAAACTTTCAAATCGAATTATACAATAGTTTACTTTTTGGATTTACAACCTCATTTCGAAGAAAAGGAAGAGAGAATCAAATTCGGATCGCAACTACTATAGCTTATAGTCCTACTTAGAATGAACACATTGGTGCAAATGGTGCTAATATGTTTAAGGAAGGGCTATGTTTTGGATTTTACTACAATTGTATACTATGATCTGATTCTATTTTTATTGCTGTTTACAGTTTTTTCTTGTAAGGATAAAAAGAATGATCAGAGACCATCGCTTTTGATCTTGTTGACATTAAAAGACTAAATTACCTTGATTAATTACTTGGTAAAAGAAAGTTCATTGCTCCTTCACTTTGAGAATTCTCACTCAAAATGTAACAATAATCTTTAAGAATTTAACTGTAGAGCTTTCAGTATATATCAGAGTTGCATTCCTAAAGAAAAGGCGTAGAGTTGGATCGTTCTTTTAGATGATTAGTCCCCTATAGATATTCTCTGCCACGTAAAGGTGTCCATTGAAATGTTAGGTGCCTATTGCAAGCTCTCTATTCGGAGTTCATTCCCAGGCATATCCGCTATAAAAGAGTTTCCTCGATTGTACAATAATGTCGTTATGCCCTAGCTAGGGTACATAGTAATGGTTGTACAAAGCACTAGATTTCTTGGCTATCTTCACTTAACCACATGTTTATGGTAATAACGTTGTACCAAAAAAAACCATCCTAACAAAATGACAGCTTGCGCGCCGACATTGAGATGGAAGTTGCTGAGTGGAATTACAAATCCGCTTGCTGGAAAATTGCCGGAGGCTGCTTGGGGTTGTAGCTAGGAGGCAGTAACATATTTTGATAGGTTGAGATTTTGTGAAACCTTATTGGTAAAAAATATAGAGCCAAGTTCCACTAGATAGGAGGTATATGGTTTCGGAAACTACGACTATGAAACCTAGGTTCTTTTAACATTTTCTCAATAATCTAAGTGGGAGCATTCTAAAATAAGTCCATATAAGAGCACTAAAATAAAGAGTTTGCTTTACAAGCAACACTTCTACCCATTCTTCTCTCTCTATATAAAAAAAGGAACAGTAGAACTCTTAATTCTCTTATTCTTCCCATAATTCTTTATTCGTATTTTCTAAATAGATGAATTAAGAAGCTAACTGCATAATGTTTTATTCGTGTTCTCGTTTGGCTTGAACGGAATTTACATCCACCATACATTTTATAGTGAAAAATTTCTCGGTTCGATACTTCTCTCTTGATGTACTTGTCATATTTATTAAACGAACAAAATTGCCCAATTGGCAGTTTATTCATCGGCATATGCGAAGAATTGCGCGCTATTTTGTAATCATAAAATATACTGTCAACATTATTTTATTGCCACTCGACTGAGCAAAGAAAAAACGATGTTCCCCGCGAAGCCGATTGGTCCTCTCATTTGCCGGCACACGGCTCCACTCCATGAGAAGCTCCGAAGATTCTCTAACGATAGCTAGTCCTCATGCGTATGCTCACCTTTACAGCAAATTGTTCACCGTGAATCTGTGATAATTATGGGAAGACCAAGTATTAGAGTATTAATTAACGGTGAGAAGAAAACGTCAGCACGAGTATCTTTCGCTTGGCCCTTTGGGTTCTCCTCCAGGCCATCAATTGGCAACTTCTGCCGAAACTGTATCGCGTGCTCCGGAGAAATACTTGCTCCCAGATGTCGGTTTTGCTGCAGCATCGAGAAATAAATAATGATCTAAAAAAATACAGCACTATTAGAAGGTTTGTTGCGGTATTTGTCACTTCACGTCATAACATACGTCGTTACGTTGTCACGGCCGGTCTTCAAAGGTTACACGTTGATTATTAATTTTTATTAAATAATTTTAATAAAAATAATTATATATTATGTAAATATATTTTATGATGGACATGGTATTTTTAATTTGGTGTTGTAAATATTAGAACATTTTTCTATATTAATAGTCAAATATTAAAATATTTGATTGACAAAGATTTAAAAATATCATTCTAAAACAATATATATGGTGACACGGAGAGAGTAGTAGCTAGCTTTCATGGTAGCTTGTGCATCTTGGAAGCCTTTAACTATTGATGCATGTGATGGCTTGGATAATCTAGAACCTCTCTAGGATCGTTTCAATTCGTTATACCTAAGAACTTTTTGATTTGGAGCTTGTCCTTGCAAGTTAATGGACCAAATAAACTTCATTTTCAAAGTAGGATACCTAAGAACTTTTTGATTTGGAGCTTGTCCTTGCAAGTTCATGGACCAAACGAACTTCATTTTCAAAGTAGGATAACTAAGAGTAAATTGTGTCATAGGTTCATGAATTTGCAAGGTAGCCGCAAGTAGGCTCTAGACATTCCTATGAACTCATGAAAAACGAGTGAGGGTGATATGAAAGTAGTTTTGAATAGGTGACGTATGACCTACACATGCCACTTCACCCTGACATGATATCTCTCGGAATTCCTGTGCTGATAATTCAAACAAAACTTCCAAACGACACATAAGGGCCTTTTTAATTTTTTGGAAATTTTAAATGATTTTGGAAGATTTCAATCCATTGAAATTATTTTTATAGATATAATTTAATTTGTAGGATTATAAACCTTAGAAAATTTCTATTTTTCCATACATCCCAAAATAGAGTAGCTAGAGTAGCTAAACCTAAGCAACGAATATCAGAATTGGTGTAAAGCTTGTTTGCTTCCAAAGGGGTGATCTCACACAAATTTCTAACCGACGAAAAGGGAATCAATAAAATGGTTCGAACGTAGGTGACAACAACCCTGCTTGACCTCCTGTGCAGCTCACCCGCGTTGGAGCCACCGCAGCATGACTGAATGTACGGACAATGAGCATCCAACGGTTTGGCAAGGACTGGTGGCGGGCCACTTTGTGTGGCAGAGCCGATAGCATGGACCAGACAGTATTATGTAAGATCAAAATCATCCATCTCAAAAACTATATATCAATCATACGAATAAGAGTATACGAGGCTAATAATGAGATCAACAACTAAAATTCGCGTGTAGCAAATTAAGATGAAACTAGGACTTTAAAGATCATCTCACTAAATTTAGTTTACACAACAAATTGGCCACTAATTTATCAAACATATTAGTCTGTAAAATCGAAGAAAGAGGGACGGTGAGGTGTTAAGTTGTAAGCTCCGGCGGTAAGATCATGCGGCCTCCTGACCTTAGCCCTCATGGAGGTTCGCACCTCTGGATTGAACTATGAAAAGGTGCCTGCGACGTACCTTATTTTTAGAGAATGTGGCTAACTTTATTACTAAGTAATGTTTAGGGGTACAATAGAAGTATCAGAGGGTTCTAACAGACATAGCAGCCCCTATCAAAGAAAGCACACTTCTAGCTAAATTATAAGCATGAGCGTTGAAGGATCTGCTTTCATGCATGAAGGTCGACTCAGCCATGTTCGCCCGACACCCTTCTATCGAATGAAATAGCAGGAGCGCTGCCTTTCTTATAGAAGAATGAGTTCAAAATAAATAAAACATAAGGAATAAGAAATAACCGATGCAAAAAACAAACAAAAGGCGCCGGCCAAGCGGCCTCAAAGATTTCGAGCTAGAAACCCGGGCTACTAAATCAGATATGATTCTCTCAAATCGCCATCAAACCTTTGAAAAGCTAAACATGTCGATTTGATATAATCCATCGTTCTAGACGCGACGTCGTCTACCGATCCGAATTGTTGCTTGAAAACGCGGGCGTTCCGCTCTTTCCACAGATTCCAGAGTCCGTATGTTAGAATGCCATAAAGCCTCTGTCTTTCTTGGCGTTGTAGGTTGGGGCAGCGAGAGTGCCACCAGGCCTGGAGATCAACATTTGTGCCCGAGATGAATTCTAGAGCTTCAAAGCCATTCATAGACGCTAGTCTGCGCCAAGTCAGTCTAGCGAAAGGGCATTGCAAGGAAAAGTGCGCTGCTGTTTCTTCTTGAGTACCACACAAGGTGCATATTACTCCATTGGGCCACCCTCTTTCTTGCAGTCTGTCAGCCGTCAGAATCTTGTTTTGTAGCAGTAACCAGACATGTAGCTTGCACTTGTGCTCCGCGTGTGCAGACCATATACTGTCGGCTTGAATCCTAGGTAGAGATCCTTCAAACTGTATGTTGTAAGCAGAGTTTGCCGTATATTGCGCTGAGCTTGTCCATCGGCAAGCTATCGTGTCCACTTGCTCAGAGTTTGTCGGTGTTTGGGCAATTAGGTTCCACAAGCTGATGAATTGAAGTACTTGTTCGTGTGAATTGATATGTCTAAGCTGTTTCAGCCAGCGATTGTCCTGGAGTTCAAATTCCATTGTTCTGTTCTTCCTCTTGATAAGTGCAAACAGTGCCGGCGCTATGTCTTTTGGTGCCATTCCTCTGAGCCATCTGGATGTCCAGAACTTCGCCTTGTTCCCTCTTCCGATTGTGATTATTGTTGAGGTGTCGAAGAGTGACCTGTTATTGGTATTACAAGGTGTTATTTGCCAGTGCCAGGGTCTGGTCAAGGAGCTCTATTCTGTCCATAGCCAACGGAGGCACAGGGCAGTGCTAAATTTCTCGATATCCATTATTCCTAGTCCTCCCCTACTATTCGGTCTGCAGACTTGTTTCCAGTTTACTAAGCAATGGCCGCCTGAGCAATCCTCATCTCCTTTCTAGAGGAAGGCTCTCATGGTCTTCTCTATCTTCTTGATTGTCCATTTGGGGGTCTTGATTGCTGATAACCAATATACCATACAAGGTGAGAGAACCGATTTGATTAATGTGAGTCTTCCAGCTCGATTGATTAATTTTCCCTTCCATCCCGCGAGCTTGACAGATAGTTTGTCTAATAGAGGCTGGCAGTCTGATTTCCTCAGTTGTGTAGTATGCAGAGGTAAACCTAGATAGGTGCATGGAAACTGCTTCATCTCCACCAGGAAGAAAGAAGTAATCTGTTGCATGTCGATGTTGTGGCAGCTAATGGGGTAGGCATTGCTTTTTTGGACATTGATGTGAAGTCCAGTGACAGCACCAAAAACCTGTAGGCATTGGAGGATGGAGTTCAGCTCTCCCAATTCTGGGTTAGTGATGATGGCCGCGTCGTCAGCATATTGGGAAATTCTAAATTCGTTAGGTACTCCACAAATCGGTTTGATGAGGTTTTCCTATACGGCCTTGAGCAGAAGCTTCTGTAGTGCTTCAATGGCGAGGATAAATAGTAGGGGAGATAGCGAATCTCCCTATCTGACTCCTCTTTGGTGCCAAATGCGGTTTGTTTTTTCGCCATTAATGATGATCCTGGAGAAGGATGAGACCAGGAGGTTAGCGAGCCAGTCGCGCCATTTGTTTCCAAGACCCATTGCTGTGAACAACTCGAACATGAATTCCCAGCTAATAGAGTCAAATGCCTTTTGGATATCAAGTTTCAGGAAAAGGGCAAGGGTCTTGTTCCTGTGAAGCATTCGAATGATGTTTTGAGTGAACAGGAAGTTGTCTTGGATTCCCCTTCCTTTGATGTAAGTGCTCTGCGTCATGGAGATCATGCTATCTAGCTCGGGAGCAAGTCTAGTCGCCATCATCTTGGTCATGATCTTGGCAAAGGAGTGGATGAGGCTGATTGGTCTGTAATCTTTTACTGCTTTCGGCTGCGCCTTCTTTTCGATAAGGACTACATCAGCCTCATATAGGAGGTTCAATCTTTGTGACCGAAGTGCAGAGAATTGTCCGATCGCCAAAATCATATCTTCCTTGATTGTCTGCCAGCATCTTTTGAAGAAGCTATTGGTGAATCCATCTGGTCCCGGTGGTTTTCCTTCCAGCAGACTCTTTATGGCGTTCTGTATCTCATCTTCAGTGAAATCATATTCAAGGTGTTCTAAGTTTTATCTCTGAATTCCAATTGCTTCCCAGTTGAAGGTGGTTGTCCGTGTCTCCTTAGAGCCAAGGAAATCAGCGAAATGGTTTTCTGCGATTTGCATCTTCTCGCTTTGGTTATAGATCTGTTGGCCATTCACCTCAAAGGATGGGATTCTATTTCTCCTTTTCCGTGCATTTATTTTAAGCTGGAAATATTTTGTGTTAGCGTCTCCCTCTTTGATCCATAAGAGGTGGGATCTTTGTCGCGCGCGTACTTTCTGAATTGCAGCGAGACCCAAGAGTCTATTCTTAAGGCATGATCGAAGTGCAAGCTCAAGTGTGGTTAGGATCCTGTGTTCCTGTGCTGTGTCTAGCTGAAGGATAATCTCCGAGGCAATCGCAAATTGAACTTTCGTGTCGCCGATTAGGTTGCAGCTCCACCTTGTCAGTGTTTTGGAAAGGCCGGACAGCTTAGTATGCAGACGTCTCATCGCATCCGTCGCCCTTACTGGTTTGGTCTAGCAGTTATGGATAATCTGATGGATTCCCAGGATCTTTAGCCACCAGTCTCCGAATTTGAAGGATTTGAGCTTTGTTTCCTGTTGCATTCCTGTCAATAGTAGGGGACAATGGTCTGAAATCATGGTCGATATGGCTTGCAGGTTGCAGTCTTGGAATTGTAGGTCCCATTCTGTAGAGCAAAGCATCTTATCGACGTTTGTTAGTGTCGGATTGGCTTGTCCGTTGGACCATGTGTAAGCACGCCCGCAAAGTTTGATCTCCCGGATCTGTAGAAAGTCAATCGTTATTCTAAATGCATTAAGCATCCTTGTGTTAATTGATCTGTTGTTTTTATCGGACGCTCTCAGGATTAGGTTAAAGTCTCCTATGAGCAGCCATTTATGTAATGTGATCGGCTTGAGGTCCCTGATCTCTCGTAGGAAGAGAAGCTTGTCAGGTTCCGTTTGCGGCCCATAAACTCCTGTGCAGGACCAATGCAAATCGGAGTCGAGATGTTTGATCTTAGCCGTCAGAGAGTAGGTTTTGCGCACCGGCTCTGTCAGACTGAAAAAATGATTTGAGCAAGCTAGAATTATTCCTCCCCTGGAACCAACTACCGGCAGGAAGCAGTAATTGCCAAGGAAGTCGTTTCCCAAAACTCGTGTGATGAAGTTATCATCTATGAAGTCCATCTTTGTTTCCTGTAGACACACAATATTTGCCCTGCTTTGATTCAGTGCTTCTTTTACTGCATCTTTGCGCGCATTGTTGTTAAGGCCTCTCACATCCAGGAAAAAGGTCTCATGTGAAGCGGCGACATTAAGGGCGGGATATTCTCCTATTTAAGAGATTGTGCGTGGAGGGATTCGGATCGAGAGTTCGACGATGGCGACCTGTGATCGATGTCAGGTAGCGTGCAGAAGACGACGGATAGTAAGTCAATACAACAGGTGATAGCAGGAGCGCTTTGCGCGAAAACGAGGGGGCTCGTGCCAACAAACTGGCAGGCGAGGATCTAAAGCAATCTGCTAGCAGGAGGCAAAACATCTCCATGGTGACCTGAACTACATCAAGGAACTTGATCACCATCACAGCGAGAGCAACACCTAACATAAAAGCAAGGGAAGACATCGGAAAAGCTAGACAACTTCTGCTTGAGTGGCATGTACTGGACTTAGGCCGAAGCACTAAGTATAGCATTGACGTCGATCTTGCCAAGGGCGCCTGCAAACGTGGTGAAGGCGATTGCAGTGTCTTCTGTGAGAGGATCCTTGAATAGGTCCTTGTAGCGAGTGAAGTGCGCTGCCGCTGGGTCCTTTTCTGTCTCCAGGATTCCGAGCTTCTTCATCAGCAAGATTCTTGTCTTCTCCATCATAGAGATCCCAGCAGGGTTTGGGCATCTTTGGTCTTTTGCTTTGGTCGCTGATTGTTCAGCTAGCTTCGTCTTACTTCTAGTGCAGAGTGCGGACGAAGTCAGCGGTGGCAGCAGCGGGCGGCTGACTAGCTGTCTGAAAGCAGCCAGCGTCATTTTGTCATCAACTTCGGATCCACTTGAATCCGCATTGGGGCCCGTGGTTCTCCACGCTGAGCAATCCCATGCTGTCGGAGAATAGAGCTATAGCAGCATCTGCTACCATCCTGAATATTAGGCACTACCTCCAGACAATCAGAAGCCACCATCACTCGTCGTGCTTGGAGGTCTGCAGCGAGGGCCAACGCCTCGGCAGGCCATCGCCTCAAGGGTCGAGGGGTCCGTGATGCCATAAAAATTATCACAGAAGCGTCGGTGAAGCGCCCGTCTCGACCCACCGCTGCAGCGGTCTTAGCAACAGCTCCGTCGACGTTAATCTTTATGGGACCCGACGGTGGCGCGATCCGGTGCGCAGACCGGACAGAAGCTGCAGCCCTAGTGTCTGCGGGATACTTTTTGCAGACGTCCGTGTATTAGCAAGCTTGTCCCCTTTAGGTCAGACTCAACCCAAAATTCTCACAGAACACTTGCTCCTGCAACACGGGCCACCCATCCCGTGGCATCACAGTAAATGAGTCGATCTTGCGCCATTGATGAGATCTTGAGCGCACTGCCGATTCTGGCAGACGGCGACGTAACGGACAGATCGTGCTATCCGAGCTCTGTAGTCTGCTCTCTCTTTAGCGAGAACCGTAGACCGTAATCTATTTTGTATCGTGAGCATGAGCGCCAAAAACTTGCACTTCGGTGGTGCCAATTTTACAAGTCTCCTAACTGACCAATCACGAATTGCGAGGCTACCTAAACGGTGTGATGCTTAGAGCTGAGCTCACACAGTTTACTTGTAGGCGTAATATTCTGAACAATGAAAAGCACGAAGCTCGCAGAGTACAACTCCTAAAACAATACAATGAAAAATATGAACAGAATATGCTTCACAACTGAAATACGTACTAAAAAGCCTAACAAGCCATTTCATTCCACACACTGAAGTCATATTTAAACGGTTCTGCACACAAATATCACCAGGACAAATACCTTCCAAGCAAAATCATCGGATGCCTACTTATTATCACACCACGAAACACATCATTTAGATACGCTTCAGCTGGAAAACCAACTCTTCTGTTAGGCCTTTCTGCAAACGTCTCCCTCACATACATACCCAACTGGGGCAACCTCAGCATCCAGCTCCATCTCCTCCTCGTCCTTTTCCTCCTCATCCAGCTCCATCTCCTCCTCGTCCTTTTTCTCCTCATCCAGCGCGCACCTCGGGTGCAGATCAAAGTCGCATTCCGCGCAGTTGTAGGACCAAGAATGTCCCATCTCGCCGCAATCGTCGCAGCCGTATGGGCTGCGGCGGCGCGTCAGGACAAGCTCATGCTCCTCGTGCAGCTCATGCTTCAGCTTCTCAGGCCACCCCTTTGCCATCTCATCGAGCCTCTTCTCCAGCTCCTGAAGCCTCTCCTCAGTGAACGGGAACGCATCTGCACCGTGGACCACGATTGGGGCTTTCGCATCTGTGGTGATCGTCTTTCCATTGGGACCGATGGCGACGAGCGAAGGGATTCCACGGATTTTGAAGGTCTTCTTCAAGTATGCCTTCCTTTCATCTTCCAAGGGTAGGGCGAGCCATGGCATGCCAGAGAAGAAGTCGTCAAAGGAGCTCTGGTCGCTATCGCTAGAGATGAAGACGATCTCAAAATCGTTATTCTTCTCCTTGATCTTGTTGTACACATCGACAAGCGTAGGCAGGAAGGCTCGGCATGGTCCACACCATTTAGCTGAGAAGTAAAGGAGGACAGTCTTCCCAACAAGTTCTGATACAGGAACCTGAAACAGTACATACAAGGTATATTTCAATCTTCTCCACACTAATCAACCTAGATAAATAGAGCAGATCAAAATAGACGACAAATTCTTTGCAAGGCAATCTCTACCAAGCAGGCAGTATAGGTAAAGCATCAAAATTGGAATATATCACAATTCATACTTCTTCAAAATTGAGCATGAAGGACAATGTGTAGATCACTTTGGCCAATCTACTCCAAAGCTATAACCTAAGATATCAAGCATAATTTGCTCCATATTACTTCAAACAGGAATAGCTTTGAGCCATTCTTCCGAATGGTAAGTACAGATATGACTGAGAAATTGAGCACAAGTAACACAAACCTTTGCTCCATTTTTCCCAATGACAAAGTTTAAATCACCAGCGACCAGAAGGGACTCCAAGGTCTGTGACGCTGCTTTAACCTTTGCCTTCTCAGCAAGAAGTTCCAGCTTCTCTGAATTGAAGGGGAACCCCTCCCATGCATCCGTACCATGCTCTTCAATTATGTCCGCAACATTGCTGTTCAGTGTCTTCCCATCAGGACCAATCAGGACAAGTGTAGGAAGACCGCTAAGCTCAAAGTAACGGACCAGCTTCTCACACATCTTGTCGCCCTGAGGAATGGCAAGCCAAGGCATGCTTGCAAAGCTCTCATTAAAAGCTGCCTCATCGTTGTCCAAGGATACAACTACAACTTCAAACTTCTCCCCCACTTCTTTGAGTTTCTTATACATCTTGTCAAGCACTGTGGTAAATTCATCAACTGGATCAAAGCCGCTCACCACAAAGCACAAACCAACATACTTCCCCTCGAGATCAGAGATGGGTACCTGGGCACAAATAACGACAACAGGACAGGTAAGAATGCCTGCATCTGCAACATCATCAATAGACAATAAAGAACTATGATCGATGAGTTACCTTGTCTCCCTTGTTTGAAATCAAATAGTCCCGACTCGGTATACCAAGCACACTATGAATAGTTTGATTATCTTTAGCTGCTTTTTCCTGTTCCTTCAATTCATTGATCCTCTCGGGTGTAAAAGGATAAGCTTCTATACCATACTCACTCACAATTTCGACTCCATCTTCAGTACAAACTTCACCAGTTTTTGAATTAAGGATGACAAGGTGTGGAATACCGTGGACCTCAAACCGCTCATCAAGCCCTTTACGACCTTCGGAGTCAGAGAAAGGGACAGCCAACCACGGCATCTTTGCAAAGTATGCATTGAATGCCTCCTCATCCTGATCGCCTGAAACAAAGACCACCTCAAAGCTCTTGCCCTGTGAAGCAAGCTCTTTGTATGCTTCGATAAGCTTCGGCGTGAACCGCCTGCATGGCGGACACCATGAGGCCGAGAAGTAGAGGACCACAGTACTTGCCTTAATGCTGCTGATCTTCACCTGAAGGATGACAAAAGGGAACAGGTGCAGAGCAGTTCAGCTACTACATTCTGGTCCGGAAGAAAAAGTTGGTTACACTCGTTTTCATTCATATCATGTAATTGTTTCTTCTTCTGCTTTTGTTAAAGAAATTTTCTAACGATTTAACCTCTTCACATGCATGAACTTGATAAAAAGTAACTTTTCACATCAAATCATTTCATAAAGAAAGATCTTAACGACTTTCCGCCCTTCTTTTTCACTATTGAAGACAGTTATGGTACAGAGACTGCCAGCTATCATGCACAAGACAAGATTGAACTATCCTATTCCTAGAAGAACATGTCCTTACTTATACACTAAGGGTGTGTTTGGTACCAGTCTCACCCTGGCATGGCTGTTCTCCCCTAAAACATGCTGAGTGCATACAACTGCACAGTGTTTGGTAGCCTGTATATGCTGAGACATGCTAACTTGAGATCTTGTTTGGTGGGCTGTATCTGTGGTCTAGACATGGCTAAGAGGCTTTGCTGAGAGGTTTTGGTGGGTTGAGGTCAGCCATGCTGACCAGGGAACCTCCACTTGTGGGTTCTCTCCTGGACATGGCTGAGAGGCTTTGGTGGGTTGAGGTGGGCATGGTTGAGAGAGCTCATACATCTTACCAAATACTGAAAAGTGGGTTGAGAAGAGAATAGATGAGGGGATACACTCTACCAAACACACCCTAAATTGTTGAATCCATACACGATGAGGTTGCGAGACTTGACATCTGTCCCGTGCTTCTCGGCACCGATCGCGTCCACGTCAGTGACTGCTGTTTCAAACCGAGCGGGCCAGGATCCAGGTCGATCTCTTCCTGGTGCAGTAGTTTGCGTCTCAACTCGATCCACCGGGCCTCCCGGTCCGCCTGTCATGCTGGCCCATGCTCCGAAATCCAACCATGTGCGAAAGGGCTCAAGGGTTTTATGTAGGGATAATTGATGATATGCCCCAAAGTTGGGGGGCGTTTGATCATTTGCGAGAATGACGGGTGGGGTCCGGGGCCACCCGTCATTGACACAAAGGGGGCAAATCATCAAATGGCACCCCAACTTTGGGGAAAAAGATCAAATCCCCCTTTTATGTATGCCCTGGCGCCGACGGCTGTTCTCCTCCACCCAGGGGATTTCTTTTTGCCAACGTGCTCAGAGCTGCAAATTTTCCAATCCTGTTGTGCCAGCTTCCGGTGTGCTCTCTCCGGCGATCTCCCGTTCCTTTGCAGATGTGATCTTGTCTTTAGCTCTCATGGACGGTGGCAGCCATGGTGGCGGCAGGGGCAATGGGCGCAGGACCAGGTCGGTGGTCATCCGCAGTTTGGAGGCACTGGTGGCCGCGGTGGGGGTAGTTTTCACCATGGTGGCGGCCGTGGTGGAGCTCACTTGCCATCAGGACGGTCTGTGGGCGCGGCAGCCTTTCCTGGCCGCTTCACTACTGGATATGGTGGAGGAGGGCGTACCAATGCAAGAGGACATGGGCGCAGTGGGCGGTCGCGCGGTCGTTTTGGTGGCAGCAGAAGTGGCAGGGGGCGTGGCTCGGTTCCTCCGGTAGATCGTCATCAGCATCAACAGCAATTTTTGCTGTCTTCGGTGGCTCTTGTGTCACACCAACCTGCTGTTGCTGATCAGCATGGGCGGACAGGGGTATTCATTGGAAACTCAGTTGCCGCTGCTCCGGATATTGGTGAAGATGGGATTGTTTGCTCGCATTAATGTGTGATATTTACGAAGGACGAGATCATGTGGCGTCCAAGTGTCCTTTGCTTAAGCTTGCCAAGACGGCAGCGAATCTATGCGGAGTGGCAGTGGATGGTCAAGGTTTTTATCACTTCCCGAGTGCCTCCCTAAAGCAGGTTAAAAGCGAGAGGAAGATGGGGCTCATCCGTGTTGAAGGTGCTCAACTATCTGTGGACAAGGTGAAGGCTGAGCTGGCTAGAGTGGTTCCAAACAAGAAGTGGCTTTGGGAGGTCAAGGACAATGGGAATAATACATTCACAGCAGCTTTTAGAACGGCTGTATTGGTAAGATTCAAGTTAAAAATCATGGGACGGCTGCTGATAGAGTAGAGATAGAAATTGATGAATGGACTCATAGGCCGGGTGCTAGATTTCAGCTTCACAAGGTTTGGGTCCGGATTAATAATGTACCTGAGGAGATTAGGGATTATTTGAATGTGTGGTCCCTTGGTGGTTTGATCGGTGCTACGTTTGTGGTAGATATGATCACGACCAGGCACATAGGCGTTCCGTGACTTTTGGTAGGGGTTATTGATGTTGACAAAATACCACAGTTTCTTGATATTGTGGTGGATGATTGGGTGTCTAGCATAAGAGTTTGTGTTGGAGGAGGAATTGTTAGCTTTGGAAGAGGATGATTTGCTCCAGATGGATGGGGAGGAGGATGGTCATGGACAGGACAAGATGGATGAAGATGAGTTACCTCGTGATGGTAAGCGGAGCAAGGGCAACAATTCTAGTCACATTGGACAGCTTCCTTTGCAAGGGGGGCCATCTACTGTGGGTGGACAGCGCCTTGGTTTGCTCACTCTCACATCACCGGCACCGCATGTTAATCCATATTTGCTCCTTTAGGAAGCGGTTAGCAAGGTGGTGGCTCGAGAGAACCTGAGCGCTCATGATCTTGTTGCGGGCAGATGAAAAGGTTATCGAATCTGCGGTGCAGTTTATTCAGGACAGCAAGGATTCGACTCCAAGCAGTGCCTAATAGCACCAAGTCAGCTTCTGGGGATGGTGTGCTCGCTGGTCAGTAGGTCTCGGCAGCTCCTTGCCCGGCCACGTGTTTCGTGGCTGCTGCCACGGAGGTGAGAAGGACGTCGGGATCTTTTAAAGGTGTTCCGGTTGTTTCTCCTGCTGCAGAGCTTGAAGCAGATTGTTTTGCCACTGCCGCGGCAAGCTTTGTTGGAGGCAAGGATGCGGCAGGGACTCCTCCTCCAACCGTAGCTGTTACACGGGCTTTTGGTCTTGCCGCGACGTTGGGTCATTCTTCTGGTGTGGCTGTGCCTGCCCCTGTCGCAGCTGCCGTGGCAGTTGCTAGGCAGGATTCGGTGAGCGCCTCCGGCGTTGGTTTTACTGCAGCAGCTGCTGCTGTCCCGGCTGGCGAGAAGGGCGGCGTTCAGGTCTCTGCGGTGGCAGAGGCGCCCTCTTTTCAACAGGGTCCGACGATGGATTGCGTTGCAATGACAGCTTCTACTTCACCTCTAGCTGCCGTGCTTGGTACAACTCCGAGTGTGGAGAGAGCGGTGCCATCTTCGGCGCCTTCCAATCTCCGGAGGAGTGGGCGTTTGGCTCATGGGGTTGATCTCGATTCAGTTGAGAAAGCGATAAGGCGGGCCAAAGTGAAGAATCTTGAGACTGCTCCCGCTACGCCCCATAACTTGTTTTTTCTTTCATTTTCCGATGATTGAATTGTTGGAGACATTAAGGGCTTGGGGGCGTCGTTGGGTGCAAATAAATCTGAAACCTCTCATTCTGTTGAGCTTTTACAAGATATGGAATTGAATAGGATAGCCATCAACTTAGATAAAAATCATCAGGTTCGATCTGATGATATTGGTGCTGCTCCTCAGATCATTGATGTTCAGGAATTAAATATTTTGTGTGAGGACTTGTGTGATGAATATGTGGATGAGACGGACAACCACGATTGTAAAGTGGTGTCACATCAACAAAAACCCAACTCTTTTTTTTCAAGAAATGAGCCTAGCTGTTTTCACCGGGCTCAAAGAGTGGGTCATCCAAGTCTAAAAATCAGATGTTTCCATGAAAGGCACTTTTTAGAATAGTAGAGGTTTTGCGAACCCCGCGAACATCGTTTTGATTTCATTGCGGTTATTGAGATGCAAAATTCTGATTTTGCTAATTCTCTTCTTCGAAAGTTATGTGGTGGGATGGATTACATTTGGCATCACACTCCACCGGATTGACGATCAGGGGGGATTTTGTTGGGTGTTAATAAGGCGGTCTTGGATGTAGATAATATCCAATTTGGTAATTATCATGTTAGGTTCCTTCTGAGAAACTTGGAGGATAATTTTTAGTAGTGGCTCATGGCTGTCTATGGGGCTGCTCAACATCAACATAAGTTGGAATTCCTCAACAAATTGGCGCATGTTGGGTCTCAGATTACTCCGCCCTTATTAATTTTTTGGGGGGGAGGGGGGGACTTTAATATCATTAGACGCCAAGAGGAGAAAAACAATGACCGGTTTGATGTGCGTTGGCCATTCATGTTTAACGCTATCATTGAAAGTTTGGAGCTACAGGAAATTGATATGTTTGGTAGGAATTTCACTGGGCTAACTCCCTGGAGCATCCAACTTTTCAAAAATAGGATCGGGTCTTTATGTCAACTCATTGGGAGAGCAATTACCCGTTAGTAATTGTCCATGCTTTAGAACGAATTATTTCGGACCACACGCCGCTTGTGGTTAACACAAGAGCAGCAGCCCGGGTTGGTCATCGTCCTCCTTTCAAGTTTGAATTAGGTTGGTTAACTAGAGAAGGGTTTTACGCCTTGGTAAAGAATGTTTGGTCCCGGAAATAGCGGGGTGACACAGCAATAGATCGCTGGCAATTCCATATCCGTTCTCTTAGGCAGTACTTGCATGGTTGGGCTAAGTACACTGCTGGTACGTATCGGAAAGAAAAAACTATCTTAGTGAGCTCATTGATCAATTGGACAGGAAAGCGGAGGGGGTTCAGTTATCTCATGAGGAGCTACAGTTAAAAAAATAGCTCCAGCCACCGCCTTGCCTATTTATTGCAAGAAGAAGAGTTGAAGTGGTTTCAACAAGCTAAAACGAAAAATCTGTTGGACGGAGATAATAATACTAAATACTTTCATATGGTGGCTAATGGCAAACACTATAAACAACCTATCTTTCAATTAACTCAAGATGGGGGGATCATAACTGGTGATGTACACCTTAAAATATATATCACTGACTATTACAAAGGTCCTTTTGGACCTTCAGATAGCATCCATTTTATAATGGAGGAGACCATTTGTCATGATATACCTCAAGTTTCCCAAGAGGAAAATGACTTGCTTACAACCCCATTCATGTTGGAGGAAGTGCGGGCTGCTCTTTTCCAGATGGAACACAACAAGGCTCAAGGTCCTTATGGGTTTCCTGCAGAATTTTACTAAGCCTTCTGGGATGCCATTAAGGTGGATTTTCTGGCAATGTTTGCCAAGTTTCATAAGGCGAATCTACCGCTTCATAGGCTTAATTTTGGAGCTATTACTCTCCTTCCAAAGGGCAATGATGCGTGTAGTATTCGGCAATATTGATCGATTTGTCTTCTGAGTGTAAGTTTTAAGATCTTCACAAAAGTGGGTACGAATCGTATTGCCTTGGTTTCTCAGCACATTATTAGACCAACCGAAACAGCTTTTATGTCGGGTCGCAATATTTTGGAAGGGGTGGTGGTCCTTCACGAGACTATCCACTCTTTACATAAAGATAAGCTTGATGGGGTAATCTTTAAAATCGATTTCGAGAAGGCTTATGATAAGTGAACTGGGATTTTCTTCAACAAGCGCTACGAATGAAAGGTTTTTCCTCTTTGTGGTGCACTTGGATTCGGAATTTTGTAAAGGGGGAAGTGTGGCCATCAAAGTGAATGATGAACTGGGCACTTTCTTTCAAACTAAAAAGGGTTTAAGACAAGGTGGTTCTCTTTCTCCTATTTTATTCAATATCATGGCGGATATGTTAGCCATTCTTATTGCTAGAGCTAAATCCGAACGTCAAATTCAGGGGCTTATCCCACATTTGGTAGATGAGGGTTTATCCATTCTGCAATATGCGGATGATATTATTCTTTTTATGGATCATGATCTCGAGCAAGCAAAAAATATGAAGTTGATTTTGTCCACTTTCGAGCTTCTATCTAGTCTCAAAATAAACTTTCGTAAAAGCCACTTGTATTGTTTCGGGCGCGCTAAAGAAAGTGCCCACCTCTATCAGCAGATTTTTGGCTACGAAGAAGGTACATTTCCTGTATGTTACCATACCAATCCATTATCAGAAATTGCTTAATAAAGATTGGAAAGGAGTAGAGGATCGTTTGGAGAAGCTAAGTATGTGGAAGGGTAAGCATTCGTCGGTAGGGGGTCGTCTTACCCTCATTTAGGCGGTTCTCAGTAGTCTTCCCATGTTTATGTTATCATTTTTCTCTATTCCTAAGGGGGTTTTTGAAACGTTTGGAGTTTTATCGCTCACGGTTTTTATGGCAAAGTGATTCTTACAAAAGGAAATATCGACTCGCTCAATGGAACATAGTTTGTCAATCAAAGGAACAAGGCGACTTAGGCATTCCTAGTTTAGAGCTAAAAAAATTAGTCTATTAAGTAAATGGTTTTTAAAATTCCTTAATGAAGAGGGTCTATGGCAATATCTCATTTTCAATAAATACTTATTTGCTAAGACTTTCTCCAAAGTGACTGGTAAACAAGAGGACTCGCCATTCTGGGCGGGTCTTATGAAGATTAAGCCTTTATTTTTTGAGTTTCTCTCCTACCATGTTGGGGACGGTGAGCGGGTTAATTGTAATATTCAGTTTTGCCACACGGTTTTATGGAAATTAAAGCTCCCTCTTAAGATTAAAGTTTTCCTTTGGTATTTATGTAGAGGGGTCATTCTTACAAAGGACAACCTCATCAAACGACAGTGGCGCAGTAGTCTTGCTTGTTCTTTTTGTACTATGGACGAGAGCATTCAATATTTATTTTTTAATTGTCATATTGCGTATTTTATTTGGTGTGTTGTTCAGATTGCCTTTGATTTACCTGAACCTACAAGTATTTCTCATATGTTGGGTTCTTGGCTTCCTGGTGTTTTCGCCCATGTAGTATGATGCGTGTTGGTGCGGCTGCTATTTGTTGGGCTATATGGCTTTGTCGTAATGACATTATTTTTGATAATAAGAAATCTAACAACCCTTTGCAGGTGATTTATTTAGCTATCAAGTGGATGCGGAATTGGACTCAGCTGCCGCGTGGGGATGCCAGGAGCATATGTTGATGGGCTGCCAATCTATGGAGAATGCTACGCACGAGTTTTTTTTATCTAACATGGGTGACGGTCTATCTTCCTGTGTCCTGATGAATCGGTTTTCAGTTCGACTATGTCTCTCTACCGCGTTGGCTTGTATTTTATTTTCTCGCTTTGAACTATGAACACTTCGTATCATTTAGTTGTTTGCACTTTAGTGCAGAGGCTGTAAAAATTTTCTGCCGAAAGAATTTTCTCTTTTGTTATCTAAGAAAAATACAAGAAGACTATGTTATTACTTTTTCCCAAACTTTGATGTCTGGAACTATGGGTCGAATAAATAAATAAACAAAGACGAGTCTTAAAGAAACAGAAATTAGTATAGTCCCCAATTAAAAGTTGCCCACACTGCAGTTATTTCAAGTTAGAACAAGCCTCTCACATAACACTGATATCAAGACAGCCGGTAAAATCTGATAATCAAATTAGCCGTGCTCAAGTCAAAGTTCTTCACTCAACTAGTTATTCGATAGAATCCATCGTGAAAAAACTAAAATCCCCTCTCGTCATAGTTGCACCTTGCTGCTCAGATAACCACAGGTTCAACTCCGTCCACCAATTCAAACACAAGAGACAACGGAAGAAGATAAAGACGCGCAACACGGACAGCATCGAGCGAGAGAGAAGGTCCTAATCCCCGAATCGTACAAGCAGGATGGACAAGAGGGAGCTAGGTTGCTGACCTGCTCGCCGGAGTTGCGGACGAGGTAATCCCTCTCTCCGGCGGCGAGGATGGTCCCGATGCCGCCGGTGGTGGTGAGTGCCGCCGCCATCGATCCGGTGCCTTCGCTGGAGGGGAGTGAAAGTGGAAGCGGAGGAGCAGAGAGGGGGCGGGTCGACGTCGTGGTCGTGCTGTTTGCTTTGGCGCAGAGATTTTGGTGGGTTTATCGCCTAAGTGCCGTCGGTTTATATAGCACAAAGCGACGGTGGTGGTCTCCGTCTAGTTGGCGTCATGCCCGGATGCCAAGTGCTAAAATACTTTTCCTTAGCAAGCAAGATAGCACCAAAGCACACGGTTCCTTCCTCCAGTTTCTCAGACTATTTTATTTTATTTTGAAATACATATTTTGTTTCTTCTTATAAAACTTTGAGGGATGTACCGGGTGTTAGCCTGGTGATTGATCGGTGTGGGTGTTGCTCGTTTTTTAAGGGTCTAAATGATCACAGAAATTTTTTAAAAATTACATGAGGATCTCGTTTTTTGCATAAAGACCCTTGGATGTGGAAGAAAAACATAGTCCAGTCCTGGCGTCATCAACTTCACCGGAGACGAGCAGTTCGTTTGTAACAAGGGATTCCCCTGCCTTTCTACCTAGTCCTAGGCAACGGACCAAGCGTGGGCAGGGAGGGAGGGGCGGCAGTCCTCTAAGATTTAAAGGTTGAGGAAGGTGGAGGCTAAGATCCACGTCCAGAGTGGAAGCCATCAAGGATCCACCTAGCCAACCCCCAAGAGCCGTTAGGAATATATGCTAGAGAGGTCTTCAATCCCAATAGTTGTGTTAGTTTGAAATTGTAGCTTAAGGGTGGGGAATGCATCCAGTTCACCATGTAAGCATGGGAGAAGGACCATGGTGACTCAAAGGTAGCGTTGGAACGGGGTGATAGATGCCATATCTTTGGGGAGTGGTCTCCATGTCTTGGGGAGTGGGAACTCCGAGCCTAGCAAAGGGGATGTCGTTGTTTTAGGTCCTGTTTGGTTGGGCATTTTAGCAGCTTTTCATTGAAAAAACTACAGCCCAACCAAACGGCCAGCTTTTCAGCAGCTTTTGTCAACAGTGGTTGTGGACTTTGCAGTGTAAATTCGGCTGTTTGGAAAAGCTGCGTTCCCCCCAGCTTTTTGCATTGTGCTGAAGTTTCAGGGCTCATTTCTAAAATATTATAGATGGTTTGGATCAACTCAAAGCCATATGTTTACTTTTCCACAGTCACAATAATTTTTTCAGACAGTCAGCCAACAACAGCTTTATCAGCAGCCACATCCTAACCTTAGGGCCTGTTTGGTTGGGCTGTGGCTGTTGACAAAGCTGGCCTGTTTAGTTGGGTTGTGGCTGTTGACAAAGCTGTTGTTGGCTAGTTATCTGAAAAAGCTGTTCTAACTGTGGGAAAGTGAACATATGGCTTCTGGTTGATCCAAACTATCTACAGCATTTTGGAAAATGAATACAGAAGCTTCAGGACATTGCAAAAAGCTGGCAGAAGGTAGTTTTTCCAAACAGCTAAATTTGCACTGTAAAGTTCACAACTACCGTTAACAAAAACTGCTAAAAAGCTAGCCGTTTGGTTGGACTGTAACTTTTTCCAGTAAAAAATTACTAAAAAACCCAACCAAACACCTCCTTAGCCTAGCTATAAGGACACGCCGAGACAAACGTCCACTATTAGGAGGAGCCACCCATCCACAATCGTGGCAGGGTTAAGGATACCGCGGGTAGCGAAAGTTAGCGGCGATAGCATCTTAAAATTAAACTCAACAAACATGATCTACTGTTACATTGATCAGCCGGCTCAAAACGGAGTTACAGGTTAACACTAAGTAATTGAATAAAAGAGATTACACACGGAGTTTTACTTCCGTACACCGCTAATCTTAAGACACCGCAAATTTCCTTCCAAATTAATTGAACTAAGGCACGTACGATGCATATAGATAGCATGATCTCGTCGGGCCAGCTCAAGCTGCTGGTGAACAGCTGGCAGAAATCGAACCAAATGCATTTCTCTAACCAATGTTTGCTGGATTTGTTACTCTGTACCGCCGTGCAAGAGCACGAGAGGATCTGACGGCGACGCAGAGAGGGTAGCGGACTCCCGACACCGGCCATCATCACCGTCCTTCACCTTCCGTTGAGAGAGCAGGCAGCCACAAGCTGTGGTCTTAGCCATCCATCTAAGCAAAAGAGGTTCAACGCACCCACCGAATACACAGTAACTTCACTAGGCCCACCCGTCTCAGCCCCCCTACCCTAGCCTTGCCTCTCCTACTTTTCCATCCGCTGCCCACCCATGCCCGTCTCTCTCCCGATGCCCATTCTCCCACCAAAATCGTGAACTCTCGAGCAATTATCTGCCCAATCTACCAAATCTTGTCCTTTGGAAGCTAATGCAATTTTTGCACGTGGGTGGACGAGAGAGGTGATGCTGTGGCCGCGTGGAGGACATGAGGGGCCCAAGTGCCGGCGCGTTAAAATCGTGGGGCAAAAGGCGCGTGCTCTAAGCTCAGTCAGTGTGGAGGCCTCGAGAGAGAGAGCACGCATCGACTCCAGATTTTGTAATAGTAACGAGAGCCCTTGAAGAAAGAAAAGATGAACTAGAAATCTACTCTTATCACACGACCGTCGGATTGGAAAGAGGAAAGAAGAAAAAAGAGGAAGAGGAAGAGGAAAAAGGGAAGGAGAAAGAAGGAGATAGGAGAAGGCTTACTAACGATGGCAACAGACGACAGTCGACACGTTTGGGGGCTAACCGGCAGCTAGACAGGTGACCTCCGAGTTCAGAGGGATGACTTAATCGGAACGCTAACGCCCCAGCTTGCTTTCGATGGCTGCTGGCGGTGATGATCAACCGTCCAGATTCAGTGACATGGTAGTGGGACAGGAAAAGAAAGAAAAAAAAAGAAAAGACAGAACGGACAGAGCAGAGAACCGGTGTCAAGTCTGGGCAGTCTCCTACTCGTCACCGTACCACTGGGTCCGGCTCACGTGAAAGCTTAGGACGCTGTCTGCTCCTAACCCAGAGAGCACCAACCGAGCGTTGGGTTAATCAATGGAAAAAAAGCATTTATGAAAAACGGGAGATTGAGTAGCTATAGCACCATTCACAATTTAGATCTTCGAAGACGGAGAGTTCTCAATCTAGCGCGTAAAGGTAGTGTTTCCAGTAGTAGAAGAAAAAACCCCGAGGAATTAGTGTTATCAGAGTTGATGCAGCGACACGTGAATGCCAAATCACCCGCACTTATGCTATTTCATCAGCATCTAATCGAAAATGTCCAATCGAATCCGTAATTAGTCCAGACTGTACAATGTGGCCGCACTAACTAGGTTGTTCATACAGAAGAATGGCAGACACTACTGCAAAGGCCAAGATACGAGTCGGCTACAACGTCACTTCCCGGTATACCACTTGCCTACGTCATCTTGGTAATGAGATAAATTATCTGTACCGCTCAATCGAAGCCTCTGGATATTTGACTTTTCTTTGGACTATGTGATGTCATAGCACATGACATCACCGCCCATTGTTTTTGCTTGGGTCAGGCCATCGATGTTTGGACTTTGGAGGGGCCAACCTGTCCAGCCGTAGGGTGCGAGGAAGTGCTGGATTATACTATACGAGTACGTGGAATCCATGTACGAGAATATATGTATTTTTTTCCTTTTTTTTAGTAAAGAGAGAGATGTATTAAGAAGAAGACACGGGATTACAATCGAGACGGAGCAGCTCCTGGATACACAAAGGGGCTGAAGTGCATATTCCGTCTCGCCATTTGAGCTAGTTCGTGCGCTACTCGGTTGCTCTCCCTCTTCACCTTATGAACCAGAACCTCCGGAAGCAAAGATAATAGGGCCCCTTGCCTCAATATGCAAGTCACGTAGATTAGAACGATCGCCCATCGAAGACTTAAGAGCTGAGACAACGTCCATGCAATCCGACTCAACAATTAGCGGCAAGTTAATCCACTCCACAGCTAGGCGCAATCCTTCAATGCAAGCCAGCATTTCCGATTCAAGGGCACAGGCACAGTACCGCAAGAAGCGCCAGGCCGAAAGGAGAACGCGCAATCCCGAATGATCACTTTGATGCTAGCTTGCCTGGAAGCTTCGACGAAACTAGCGTCAACATTCAGTTTCGCCCAACTTTGCGGAGGAGGTGACCAAGGAACTGGCAAGCGCTGTGAGGACGAGCTTGGCGCTAAACCAGCAGAATACCCTGCTTTCCTTTAGCATCGCAGAGAGGCAGAGTACCTGAAAGCAACGAACAGAGATTCAAGAGGAAATTCACCGAGGCAGTAACGCTCGCCTTCCCATCGGCAAACACCACATCGTTCCTTAGGTGCCAAGCACGCCACAGAAGAAGAAGGATTCTGCCTGCGTCTTCAGAATTAACAATGGACAGGAGCGATAGAAGCCATTCTGGTCCTGTAAACATCCAGAGATCGTCCGAGGTAGACTCCAATGCTTGCACATTTGTGTTCTCAATGCCTTCGCCTTAGTGCAGCAGACCACTGCATGACACCCATCTTCCAACTCCCTCCCGCACACCTGACAAAGAGGATCAGGAACCAAATTTCACCGCCATCTATTACACTGGGTAGCAAGACTGTCGGGACCCAGAACAGTACCTGACTCACGAACGACACACCTTCAAAGACCGAGCAACCGCTTAAGGTGGATACACATTACCTCGCGTGCATACGCCGTTAAGGGTCCAACACCGACCAGCACTGCATACAAATTGCTGGAACAGCCGGCCGGAAACGGACATCATTCAATGAGCCAGATATAGTTTCGAAACCCTGTAGCGGGTTAATACTCGGCTTCCTGCGAGATGAGCCCGACGTTTGTGTCCACACCCTAACCCAATCGGCCGTAGCACGGATTGGTGGGTCACCCGAAGGCCCGATACTGACGTCCCACACCCTGCCCAGCTACAGCTGGCGGGTCACTCGATTCGCAATCACGAGGTGAGCCCGACGTCTGTGTCCACACCCTAAACCCAATCGGCTGTAGCACGGATTGGTGGGTCACCCGAAGGCCCGACACTGACGTCCACACCCTAACCTAATCGGCCGTAGCACGGATTGGTGGGTCACCCGAAAGCCCGACACTGACGTCCACACCCTGCCCAGCCGGCAGTCGCATCACAGCTGGCGGGTCGCTCGACTCGCAATCACGAACCTCGCTCAGAAGATTCGTATCAACTCACTACCGTCCCTTTGCACACTTCAACCATACACACACTGTGCACAAAGAGACGTGGTAAACAACTCTGCATACCATCACACGAACTCTACTGAGAGGATTACCAGATAATAGTTCACATCCCTTACTTTTGGGCAAATACTTAACTTACACACAACTGGCTCGAAGGCCTTAAGGACGAGAAATAAACAGCGGAAACATGCAGTTACCCTGAGATACAAGCTAGTATCTCTAAAAAGAACCCAAAATACCCTACATTAGTCCACAGGTTCAAAAGCCGAAGAGGCAACCAAATCAAGCGTCATCCGGGAAATAATCGCCAAGGAAGGGTTCACCTGTTCCTAATCATGCAATAACAACTACCAATGAGTACAAACGTACTCGCAAGTCTTAGTAGTGCTTGGACATAAAGTTAACATGGCATTAATCAGAATAAGAACATCAGTCCTATTATGCTAGTGAACATCTTCAATTAAAGAGAATCCATAACAGGACATAACCAAGTGAACATCCTCTAATTCATAGCATGATCCACATATCATATCATATTGTCAACAGAAACTCATACGATGATCGAGTAGATCAACATCATATCATTAATAGGAACTAATGAGAAGACTGAGTAAATCAACATCATGCAGTTCAATTTTTCCATTAAAGAGACATTGGTTGCTCGTTAACCCATGAATCCTCTCATGGGATATCCCCACGGAGACTCTGATGGTCCATCGCATAAGGGTAGCTAGTTCTCAGCGAGCGGTAACCAACCAAAGGACATCCATGGTTCCCTCACAACCAACTATCTAACGGCTTATCAGGAAGCATCCCGTCAGGATCGCCGCTGTAACATCCGATGGCTCGAATTCGGGCTCGAGCTGCCAATCTCGATTTCGGGCCCGAGCAGCCACACCGTTGTTACAACCCATCCCACGACCATGCTTCCACGTCTCTCATCTCACTTATTAGGGTTTAAGTTGATTAATCATCAGATTAAATCTTATCAGGATCATAGTAGCACATTGAACTGGAAAGTAAGTTTTTAGCAGAGTATACGGCAATGAAATAACAACTACAAAGGTAGCATGGCAATGTCGCAAGCTCAGCTTGCCTGGACTAGGGAATTCCTCTGATTCCTGGAACTCGGGTTGCTGAGGCTCCACTCCCTTATCGACAGTTTCTAGGTTTTTGCAAAAAGACGACGGAAGGAATGGAAATGACGAAATAAGAACTCAATATGACATGGCATGAACATTAAATGGAATGCACAGCAATAGCTAATCATCATGGTTAGAAAACATGTGAAAATAAATTCTGGTCCGGGAGGTGAAAATCGGGAACTAGGGTTTTCGACGATTTTCGTCGACCGATTAGCGATTAAAAGATCATCTTATTGATTAATTGATTCTCTAGGCTTCAAAATGATATAGGGTTATTTTTCAGTGGTAACATAGGAGTTGTTGGTCCAGCTGGCAAAATTTTAGAATTTTTGGACAAACATTGAATTTATAGCAATTTATGCAAGATTTGATGCATTTGATTAAATTCTGGAAATTCTAGTATAGTTGCATGGCCAAAATTATTTTTATTGGATACTACATGTTGCACTGATTCCAAATATAAAAATTTCATATTTTTCTGAGTTCATATGAATTTTTGGTGAATTTTTGAAGCTTTCAGCAATTTTAAATGATTTTCTGAAATTCCTAAATACCAAAAATACCTAAAAAATACTTTTTACACCCACACTGACCTAGCCTCAGCCACTGATAGTGGGCCCTAGGGTTTTCTTTTATTTTTATTAATTTTATTTTATTTTCTTGGCTTCGGGTTTTGGCCCGGCGAGGCGGGCTGCGCGGGGGGCACGGGGCCGAGCCGCGCGCGGGGAGGAGCGGGCCGCGTGGGGGAGGTGAGAGGAGGGGCGGCGGGGCTCACCGAGCACGGCGGCGGGACCGGCGAGGGCGACGACGGCCACCTGCGAAACGGGGAGCGCGAGGCGGGGCGTGGCCGAGCGGCGGGATCGGAGGAGGGAGGCGGCAGGAGACGGCACCGGAGTCGGGGAAGATGGCGAACGGGGAGAGCAGCGAGCGGGGAGAGCGGCGAGCGAGGCGGGGAAATGGGGAGGGAGAGAGGAGGGAGGCCGAGGCGGCCGGGGAAGGCGAGCGGCGGCGGCATGGGCGCTGGCGCCGTGGCGGGGCGTGGCCGAGCGCGGGGAGGGCCCCGGGGCGGGCGCACGCACACGCGACGCGTGGCGCGCGGAGAGCGGGCGGCCGCGGGAGCCGAGGGGGCGGGCGCACGGAACGGCGCCGCGTGGCAGGCGGGGAGCGGGGCGGGCGCGGGAGGCGAGCGGGCGCCGGCGAACGGGGCGGCGCCACGTGGCGCACGCGGGCGCGGTATTTTTTTATTAAAATCGGCGGTTACAAAGACCCTCACAAGCAAGACGCCATCCAAAAACCTTGACTTTTTGCAGAACTGACGTCTTCCAGACCAAGTTCCAAATGCTTCGCCCATGACGATCAGAGCTCCCTCCGCTTGGACATAGATCTTTGATCTGGGGATCCAGTGCTAACCGATAGGCACTATGGGCAGAAAACAGCCCAGACTTTTCGCCATACCAGGCCACAAAATCCTCTTCCATCCGAGAAGGCAGCCGAATGCTCAAGATGACATTGCAATCATGTGGCATGAAAGTTTGGCGGATCAAAGACTCGTCCCAAGAGCCCTCCTGAGTTATCAACTGACTAACCCATTTCAGCCTGGACCGCGAACATGTTGGAGACACCCTTCATGCTAGCCGCACGGGGAAGCCAGTTATCACGCCAAATGCCAATTTTGGTTCCCGAGCGTACGCACCAGATAATCCCTTTCTTCAGCAGCTCGAGGCCATGCATAATCCCTTGCCAGGAGGGGGAGCAGGTTGAATGAAAAACCGTATCCAAAACATCACCGTTGGGGAAGTAACAAGCTTTCAATAATCTTGAACACAAGCCGTCAGGAAATTGGACTAATCTCCAGGCTTGCCGAGCTAACAGGGCTTGATTAAACAGAGCGAGGTCACGAAAACCCATGCCGCCATATGATTTAGGCAATTTTAATCTATCCCAAGATAACCAGTGCACTTTCCTCCGATTGAATTTGTCGCCCCACCAAAAGTTCCGAGTTAATCGTTCCAACTCTTCACACAAGCCTGCGGGCAATTTAAAGACTCCCATTGCATACACCGGCAAAGCTTGGATCACTGATTTAATAAGAACTTCTTTACCACCACTGGATAAGTATTTCTCAGCCCAATCGGAAAGGCGCTTGGAAAATCTATCCTTTAAAGGTTTGAACTTACTCGCCTTCATGCCGCCGTCTGAAATGGGAAGGCCCAGATACTTGTCATCGAAATCAACTTCATCCACACAAAGCTCCTGCCGTACTGAAATTTGATCCACAGCTGAGCAGCCGGAACCGAAAAGGATAGAACACTTGTTTGCACTAATCAGCTGACCCGCAGCTCTCTCATAGTTATTCAAAATCATCTTGATCTCCCGCGCTTGGTCCTTGTTTCCTCTGAAAAACAATAAACTATCATCGGCAAACAAAAGGTGGGAGATACCCGGGGCGCGTCGAGTAATCTTAAGCTCCTGGATTCGTCGATCGACAATAGCCTTGTTCAGCAGACAGGAAAGACCATCAGCAATAAAAAGAAAAAGATATGGGGAAAGAGGATCCCCCTGTCGTAGACCGCGCGAAGGAGAAACCGGCTCTGATAGGCTTCCATTAAAACTCGCCGAATAACGGACTGAAGTGACACATGCCATAACCCACTGAACCCAAGTGTTGTGAAAACCCAATTTTAGCAAGATTCCTTCCAGCGCCTTCCAGTCAACTCGGTCATACGCCTTTGCTAGATCAAGCTTATAAGCACAGAACAACGACCTGTCCCCTTCACTCTTCCGGATTGTGTTGATACATTCGAAAGCGATTAGAGCGTTGTCAGAGATCATTCTTCCCGGGATGAAAGCGCTCTGGGTAGGTGAAATAAGATCCTAAAGGATTGGGCGGAGCCGGTTTACCAAGCATTTAGCAACCACCTTATAGATGACATTACAAAGGCTAATGGGCCGAAAATCTTTCAAATTCTCCGGGTTCTTCTTCTTTGGGATGAGCACAATTATAGTATCATTAACACCTTGCGGCATCACCTTGTCTCGAAAGAAAGTCCTCATTGCTTTGGTAATGTCATGTTTGAGCACATCCCAATTCCTTTGGAAAAAACGAGCCGGAAAACCATCTGGACCTGGCGCCTTGGACGGACCAATTTGCAATAACGCATCAGAAATTTCAATGTCAGGAAAATCCTTGCACAATTCCGAGTTCATGAGACTGGTTACCTTTGGATTTATGAGGCTGATGAGTATCTCGGCATTGACATCATTGTCCCTTGAGTAAAGGTTTTGGAAAAAGTCCGACGTCATTGCCTCCATCTCCTTAACGTTGTCAGCAATTCGTCCATCTGAGGCGAGGAGTCTGGCAATTTTATTTTTTCTAGACCGCGAGGATGCTTTACGATGAAAGAAACTCGTGTTCCTGTCCCCCTCGCGTAACCAACTTAAACGAGATCTCTGCATCCACATCATTTCCTCTTTGACCAATAGTTCATCCATCTCCCGTTCCAGCTTCTCACAGGCATCAAAATTCAGACGCATTCTGAGGTCGGCAAGCGTTTCGCGCATGGACGAAAGTTTTTTGGCTATAGCCAATACATGTCCCACTCCAAGCCTGCAAGGAGCTTATTACTCCTCTTAGCCCATCCCCCACGTTGCGCAGGTTGAGATACGGCCCACACCTCTCCCAGGCCGCCTGGATTTCTCCTGAAAAAGCGTCGCCTCGCGTTCCCAAAAAATCTCATACCGCGCACATCTGACCTTTCTTCGACCTGCAGGCGTTCTGACAAGCTGTAGTAACAGAGGGCAATGGTCTGATCTTGACGACACCAAATGGTGAAGGGATGCCGCAGGGAAAGCCGCGGACCACTCCCGCGTTGCTACTGCTCTGTCCAGGCGGACTCTGACATTCCTATCTCCAGTCTGCTTATTATTGAAAGTCCAGGGCACTCCCAGAAAGACAATGTCAAAAAGGTTGCAGAATGATAGCGCTTCCCGGAATTCCATCATCTGCCGTTCTGAGCGCCTAGACTGAGAATAGTGCTCGCTCTGCCACATCGCCTCATTAAAGTCCCTAATCATCATCCAGGGAGCACTATGATTATCCTTTATTCGTGCCAATAACGTCCACATAAGATGTCTGTCACGGCAGGAAGGTTCACCATACACAAAAGTCATCTGTGTTGACGCATGTGCTTCCTTCGTATCAGTAGTGTCAGTATCACCATCCCAAGCCATTGGAGAAGCTTACTCCAAGATCAACTACCGTGGCAGGGGACTACTTCCTCCTACTCTAAGAGCGTCATAGAAGGCAATGTATGCTTCGGTGGTTTGCGTCAACTGAGCGTGCCACATCCTTTCCAGTGATGGCGTCCAGCGGTAATGCCGTTGTCTTCACCGAAGCTACCCTTTCGACCCGTGACGACATGCGTGGCTCCTCTCTATTCGATTGTGTTGACGCATGTCTCCAAAGACATTACTGTAATTTTCTTTATCTGTATGTCCTGTGTTGTAAGCAGTGAAGTTTATCTTGTAGCGGTGGGGCCTCTGAACCCCACTTCTTTTAATCATTATTAGGGGATAATGTTCAAAAAAGGAATCACGTGGGACTAGTTAACAACACAACTGATTACCTACTACCAATTCTCAGCATAGCGATCAAGGACCAAACTGTTGGGTATATTGTACGGCGTTCGAACCATGCATGCCCGCATCCGTGCATTGTAGAGAAACAAACAAAAAGGCTTGTGCTGCAACACCAGTACGTACCCATGCAATTCGATGCAGAAAAAGTGAGTCATTAAGATTCCCTCAGATTTCAAATTTTGAAATATTTTGTCTGTCAAACCGTGTATCCCATTGACGTCATTTGCAGCATTAAGTATGTCGCAGTGAAAGCTTCAAAACTAAATTCTACATTAATATGTTACAATGACCTTTTTTCGACGTCAACAGTTACCGGACAATGATATGCTGGTTACTAACTTACTAATAAATGATTATCATGTAATAACTGATCAGTTAGTATACCATTGACGCACTGTTATGTAAGGTTAGAGAAAAAAATACCAAGTGGTAATTCATATGTTAGTAGTCCATCCACAACGTACTGTTATGTGAACCCGCTATCTGTGTATAGTTATTTGACTATATTCACTATAATTATTGTATTGTCTTTTATAGTTATCAGCAGATGCCTTTCCCATGTTTCTAGTTCCAACGAGGACACCATGTTTGATGAACCTGTCCAGCAAACACCAAATAGTGAGAAAATACGGAGGGGATCATAAACCTACTTAAAAGATTGTGAAACCTAATACCTTATCGCTATCTATCCAAGCACAATGAAGTGGTGGTGAGCCCTTTCAAAAAACGTTACCAAATAACCTTAAGATGGGAGTAAGATTCAACTACATAATAACACACCGATTAATCCTCATGGCCTGTCACTAACAATATAATAACTAGTTCACTATTACCCGTACTAAAGTAGTAGAGAAAAGTTCATCAAAACATACTTAAATTGGATCTAGTATGAAGCCCTCACCAAAACGAACATAACGGTGAACACCAATCATCCAAGGGCTAATGGTTTAAGAAATAAATCAATTTCAAGTTTGAAATTTAGCATTTAACGCGAATGACGTCAGTAGTTTCGTTTTCTAGCTTTTTATTAGGTAGGCATGTAATAGAAGGCTTGCTGCAAAGCATCCACCGAATCTCACATAGCGAACATGTGGATACTGACAACATTTATTTGAAAAACCTGGTATCATATACATCGTCAGAGTCTTAACGAGATACCAAGAAAGTCATAGTGGAAACATTGAGGACGAAAGGGATCCAACGCAACCTGCAAAGAAAAGTTCATAATGCCTTCTTCATTTCTGGAAACCTTGTTAAGGACGCCCTGTATGGAGCCACCCATGCCTGCTCCCACGGCTTCAGCAAGGTATGCAGCCTGTACAAAGCATTATTTCGAATCAGCAGGTTAGTACCAAAAGGAGGTATGAAATCTAGGACAGCTTATGCAGTGTGAATTGGAGCGCATGATTTGCTACCTCCTTAAATGTTTTCTGAAGATCAAGAGCATCTTTGATGCGGCGATTGACAAATGTCCATGTGTCACGAAACTCTGCCAAGTGCCAACAGAATTGGGAAACAGTCAACACATGTCTAATACTCGATCATTATGTATAGTTTTTCTTTATAATACTAGTACATATAATAAGACAGATCCAGGTTCATAAGTCATAATACTCAGGATCCAGGGAAAGACAGGAAATGTGACTCTTTACAGATATTCACCTTCTGTTATGCATAACACCACTTTCCCGAGTTATTAACTTACCCAAAAAAATCTCTCTTAGAAACAAAAAGGAAAATAATCAAACCATTCTAGCGCAGAAGGCTATAATTCTAAAATGCCAGACTCAAGGTCAGTTTACTCCGGTTTCATTAGAGAGAACATTACAACATTGTAAACTATTTCCGTTTCAGTGTTTGCTGTTAAACTATTTCCAGAGGATGCACTGAAGCTGGTTTCGAATTGATAGCAATCTTAGAAAAAGGTGAATACCTGGAGAATTATCTGTTAACATATACACCTCTGAGGTTGAGTAGATACCACCAAGCACAGTACGTTTCACATACCAATCAATATCTGATCCAGCATCTCCAGCAGCATACCAAATCTCATCAACAAGGACTGCTCTCTGCTTTACGCTTGTTGAGACATTCGCAGGTTGAGACTGCAAACAAATTATATAGTGAATACACGCACCAGGTGATTAATGGATTGTCTATTGCACAGGTGACTGAAAACCTGTTAAGCTTCAGTCAATTCTTTCCACCCTTAGATCCCATCATACAAAATCAACACATATCGTAAAGCACATCGGATGGACCAAAGAATTGACTGAAACTTACCAAGAAATCAGGTGATCGTGCACTAGCAAAACCGTTTAGTTAACGCAAACGAAAAAAAGAAGAAGAAGAAAAGACCATGGACCACCTGGATACTCAGCGCTTGAGGCCACTTTGATATGTAAGGTGCCTGCATTTCCAGCCTCATCCTAACAAGTCTGGAGAGTCTCTCACTAAGTATCAAGTTCTTCAACTGCTCTCCCTCTCCAGCATCTATACGATCCATGAGTTTTTGAAGGCAGTCATCCATGAAAAACTGCACGCACATGCACAAATAAAAGGAATCCATCAGTGTGAACACATTGAAGCATAGAAACACAAATTTACTCTATATGTTCAAGAATTTTCTAATATGTTTTGTTAATAAACAATTAAAAGAAAGTCTTATGCACCAACACAGTGAAGCAAAGGAAGTTTCAACCTATGCTGAATTTGCTGATCGCAATGCTTAGTTACATGCACTAATGGGGTGGAAAGAGAAGTTTCAACCTAGGCTGACCAAGCCGTTGTTCCTCAGAGAGCTCTAGAACATTCAAAATCATATTATTTTGGCTAGATAAACTAAGGCTTCCCTCTATATTCCCATCAGGTATCTTTATTCAATTCTTCAGCAGGTCTGTTCATGTTAGAGGCCATGATACCCTGGAATACGGGAAGAAGCATTAACACAATATTGGTTCCAGTTATGAAACTGTGCTCAGTACAAGAAAACAGCAAGGCTCTCTGAAGAGAGCAATGATAAATTGATCCATTTTGAAAAATATAATGCTTTGCTAGAGGAGGTTGAATAAACATAAACAGTTGGAGGCATAGATACTAGTATGGGTAGAGCTGAGGAATCATCCTAGAAAGGGATATTTGCACTGTTTGCCACAGTTAAACAGGAAGGGTGTGGGGATAGGGTTGCTCAAGTTGTCTACTGAAAGATGAAAAGTTCATTTTAATCTTATCTTATCTTTAGTGCTCTTAAAATGAGCTGCTGTCAATTGAAAGTTTATTTCTTTAGTTAGTTTTCTCATTTTTCTTCTTCCCATGCTTCCCGGTCAGTAAAACTGTTTATCAGAAGAATGTCCATTTTTCATATGTCAACCCCTCAAAGTAATAACTATTTCAAAAAGTGTAGTCTAGTTCCTAGTAACCACCATACATACCAATGTATTAATTACCTGCACTAAGCATAATCTCCAATCTAATAAAATCAGGGAGCGAGAAAATGGTAGGAGCTATCATCCATGCCCACTACATGCATATCTGACAATGGATGTGCGCGTGTTGCGCTTATGCACCTTGAAATAAATATTTATTTAGTGTGTTCGACATTCTTCAGCTAAACCTGATAAGTTGCACTTGCCTCATTCTAAAAGGTGACAAACAAACGAAACCACACAAACATCTAAACAGCATTCAGATAAGTTTTACATAAGCAGAATTGCGGGAAGTAGAATACAGGAAGTAGAAAACAAACAGAAGTTCTCTTAGGTTTGCCGAAACGCAACCAATAGAAGAATTAAGCAAGAAGTAGAATACAGGAAGTAGAAAACAAACAGAAGTTCTCTTAGGTTTGCCGAAACGCAACCAATAGAAGAATTAAGCAAGAAAATTGAGATGCTCATTTATCCAAGATCCTTCAGTAGTTCCATACAAGCCAAAACACTCACCTACTCATGATATCAGGGATAAGGCCAACAGACATTTCGATGAAACTATAGATGTCACATTAAAAGGGAAACACATGCATTTCAGATATAGTCAAAACTAATAGCGACTTGCTGGGTATCAATTCAACAAGATTGTAATTGGGTTTGACGTCATGGTGCGACAACGTAGCAGCCAGGGTACTATCCACACCTACATATGCGTAATAGTTTACTTACGCTATAAGTTATCCTTAAGACTTTGAGTTAGATTGGAATGTTAGAGGTAGAGTTTCTTAGGGATGAGTTGAGTCAGGTAGGCTACATATTGTAACTAACGATATCAAGCAAAAATAATTAGTCTCCCTCTCTCATCAAAAGTATTATGCTTTTCCTATGGTCTATTTCTCTCTATTCTAGCATCTCATCTTCTTTAAGTCGTCCTGGATCAGCCCTCTTCTGTGCATTATCACTTGATGCAAGATACCCCACAAAACATATAGCTGACAAGAAATCTTTACCAACTTATCTAAACAAAACATTTGCACTAGTTAAGCAAATTGAAACGACATAACACAGTGCAGCTAAAGAAAACACGCATGATCCATATATAGATTCCATAAAGCTTCAGTAAGACCCATACACTGATTGCTCATACATTTATTAGTTAACAGCTATCAGTGGGGTAGACACCCTCCAATGGTACTGCCCCAGCTGCAACATGAGATGCATCCAAAACATCTGGTTCCCAATGTTTTGGGTGAAACAAGGTGAAGTTCTGAAAAAATTATGCGTCATAACACAAATACATAACAAAGTATCATTGTTGTCAAATAGATACATGGTTTGCGCAAATGGAGCAAGGTCCCCCAAATCCTCCCCAAGTAGGATGGCTATGGATTCGTATATGCACTAACATTTGCCAACCAAAGGCACACAAATGAAAATTTGTGTGCAAGCATGCGGTACTTAGACAGCAATGCCACAGTTTCCTAGTTCTGATAGAATCACTATATAACAACACTCATTTCATCACAAATGTTCATCATCCATGTGTCACATCATTCTTGACAGTGAATCACCATATTGTTTGCCTACGATGTTTGTACTAACTACTTACTAGCGTAAATAAAGGTGCATAAAGTAGAAATCGCCAAACACATCACAAACTTGAGGTCGACCATCATACCACACAGTAACAACATTACTCGTGTAAGTGCACAACAAATATCGCACCACTGAGTAACAACAATGGCTGCGTTAACTTTCGATTCAACTAATGTGCATCCAACAAAATAATACCAAAAATAAACTATAAAGCTTCCTTATCTCTCCAAATTCCAAACCGATGGAGCATCCCAAAAGATTCTTCCTCATCGAGATACCAAGCTCACAAATAACAACAAAAATGTCTGATTGATAGCAATGGTACCTCAACAAGCGCGGCTTCCTTTCTTGGGAAGGCACCGACGATGGCCGGCGACACGCCCACGTCCCTGGCCCCCGCGACCATGGCCGACTCGCTCCACCCCATCCTCGGCTACAGCGAAACAAATAACCAAAATAAATCTCAAATAACAAACACAATAAGAAGGCTAAAGACTGGAAGCAGATTTGGAGGGGCCTCGAATCGCGACCACGTGGAGCAACGACGCGCGGAGGACTTTCTCCTGCTCCTCCTCGTACCCCGCGCCGCCCGGGCGGCGAGCCCCCGATGCAGCTCCTTGTCCCGACCGGTAGGCTCCTCCAGCGCCTGCACCGGCGCCGGCAGAGAAGGAGGCGCCCTCCGACTTGGGCAGCTCGACGGTGGGTTCCAGAGGCGGCGGCGGGAGAGGCGGTGGCGGCGAGGCGTCGGTGGCGAGCCGGCGCAGGGTGGCGGGGGAAGAAGGTGTCGGGGAGGCGCAGGGGAGGACGCGTCGGGCGGCGGCGGCGCGGGAGAGGAGGCGGCGGGCGGCGAGGGAGGAGGCCATTGCGGCGGGGCGGGTGCGACCTGCGCGACGTGTTTCGACGAAATGGCGAGGCGGTGCGCGTCGAGTGTGGAATTAACCGGTGTGGCGGTTCTTCAGTTCATGCCGCCCATCGCGTGCCGCGTATGGCTCGCATCGTGCAACACGTGTCACTCTTTTTCGCAGGAGATTGATGCAAGAGATCGAAGCCAAGCATGGACCTGTAAGCGCACCGGCTTGTTGGATCGCAGATATTTTATGTGAAACAATTTTATTAATGTAAGAATGTTGGATCATAGACACTTTCGCTACGAACTTTTTACAAAGGTCGTATTTATATTGACTTGAATATATTATAGCATATAAATTGATAGCTTAAAATAAGATTGTGTCCACATTTAAGAGCTCTAGGAAAATTTTACTTTGTGGATAACTATGTATCCTGCACCCCATGATTGATTTCGATCATAAAACTCCGATGATACATGACCAGGATGCCATCTTCTCCTTGACCCATTTCATGGCCCCCACCTAAGAGCTTCTATCTTCTGTCCATGACAACAGCATGTTGCTTCTAGTGGAAACAAAGAAGAAATATCAGTCAGAATCAAGTCTCAAAAAATTAAATACCAACTTTCACTAATTTGAAGCTGAGCTTTCAAAAAGAATCGAAATGAACCTTCAACAAGTACAGTGATGAAGTTTCAAAAAATATGAGATGAACTTTCAGAAAACCAAACCACAACATCTAAAAATAAAAAACCACCAACTTTCAATTGGATGAACTTGAGCTTTCAAAATCTAGAAAGTAAATTCTAATTCAAATAATTTAGGCTTTCCAACACAAAAAGAATGAAAAATCTAAAAATAAAAAACTAGATCTGGAACCTCCACCACCTTCTCGTTGCATCCGGCAAGTCAGATCCTCAGGCCACCGCCGCTCACCTCCTTCCTCCCCCACTGCCTCCTCGAAACCCTAACAGCGTACAGTGTAGCGTAGGGAGGGAGAAGGGTCACCCTAAACGTAGAGTACATAGATAACAAGAAAACATGATAAAAATGCTCGAAACAGCGGGGACAAAGTGGAGGAAGGCTTTTTTTTCTCTATGAACAGGGAATAGAGGTAGGGAGGCGGTGCAGCAACACCATCAATTTCGGCCGTATCTGTGGTTGTCCATAGATTAAGTTTTCCGCAACTTATTACGAGTTAGCAACCATCGGCTAGCAAATAATAGCAATGTTCTTTGTGAATTCCCGGTAATTTGATCTTGTAATATCATAGTTGTTGAGCTTTAAAAATAACTGTATTTACCAATTACACCCCTAAAAAGAGTTGAAATTGACATGTAATTCACGTATACTAGGCAATGAAAAGGACAGATGGGGAACGCACATTAGGACACAGTCGGACATAGTCGTACAAATCAGAAGGGGTATAAGAATAGCTAGCTACAACTTCCGAAGATCAGCAGATCACACGGTCCGATGCCCATAAATTTAGAGAAGTTTCACATGAGCACACAGTCACACAAAGCAGATTCCTGAGCAATTACAGAACCATAAATTCATGTCCAACTAGTAAACCAGATCACCAGCAAGGGCAATCAAATCGCATCACTAGTTGACTAGTCGACGGTATGCAAGCATTACATACATATGGAATTATCAGCACAATGCACAAATACTAGGGAGCTAAAAAATTGCACAAAATCAGGTAGACTTAGTAGGATCTAAACTAGCCTCTGACCAAATTTATTTCAATATGCATAAATTTGTGGAACAATACAATGGAGGAAAAAAACATCTTAAGAAATGAAAAAAAAACAAATGTACAGCTCCATATCGTCCATCAACTACCATAAGGAAACCGTCTAAAACACTTCATGTGAGACTATAAATGATTCTACAATAATAAAATAAACAAAGAAATAAAATTTCAGGGGAAAAAGATCAGCAATAGCTGAATAATTGAAGTTAACCTCAGCAAAAAATGACATTCAACTGTTCATGAGCTCCTCGTCTACGCTTCTTTCTGCCTTGAGGATTTCTGGGTAGGACCAAAATGCAGAATGAATGAGCAAGCATCGCCCACCAGGCTGTCAATCGTGTCCTCCCATTTCTCATAAGCTTTGAAGCCTATGAAAATTAGAGTAATACCTATTGTTGCCATGGAAATTTCTCATGCCATCAGTGGTGCTCATGCTGCATTCCTCGGTAGGATTTAGAAAGGGAAGCATGAAATTTTTCGTTACCTATTCTGTACGCAGACCGCGAAGACATGGAACTGATGATACTGACAACCAATAGGAAGAATACCACCTGACAAAAACAAGGGGACTAAGTTAGACACTAACACAAAAGGTACACAGAGTGTCAGTGTGTAGCACAACATCAAGTAATGTAAAGTGTGTAATAGAAAACAAAAATTTAAACGTCACAAAGCAGCAGAGCGTATCATACCTTGAAAAATAGTGACCAATCATTTCCTCTACAAAGAGATTTTAGCATGCCAACTAAAGAGTTCCATGATGAGCTGACTGAACAAGCGATATGATGTGCCTCCATCTGTGAGATGTGAAAGTTTGAGGGCTCAAGTTTCTCAATCTTGTGACCAAACCTGCAATATGTATTATTCAGCATCACGATGGAGTAAATAAGAAACACTCGAGGAAATGCTAAAAGATGAACAAAAGGTCCAAATGGTGTTTAACCATCTGGTAGTGGGTATATTCAGCAAAAGAAAACAGACTAACACAGGACCGTACATATTTGCAGGCAGAATGCCGTGAATGAATAAGAACAGTGCAGTGAGTGAGAAAAGTTTTGCCATTGCTGTGATGAAGGTGTAACCACATGTAAATAAGTGGTAGTAGATAACAGCCAATAGTAGAAGCACTGTCATTGTTTGCTTCTTATCTTCCCAAAGAAGCGTCTTTGCAACTGAAAATCAATAGAAAAAGACATTAGGATATGGAGAGTGGAACCTTGTGTGTGCACGTGTGAGAGAGAGAGAGAGAGAGAGAGAGAGAGAGAGAGATGGAGTCATACGATTTCCATTCCCAAGGAAAATTGAAGCCTTTGATATAGTCATTTGATTCTGAGCTTGTAGATGGGGATATGACTCTATTGTTCTCTTCAGTCCATCCTGAAATTTAAAACAGATGATGAATTGCTTATAGTGAAAACCTTCAGAAGAGAGAAGTAGGAAATGAACTGAAATCATTGTTCAACCCATCCTACACAAAAAAATATTTGAGTCAAGCAAGGTCATATGTAAAACTAGAGGACACATAAAAACACCTTGAGTGAAACAATGGGTTCATAACCAAGCTGATCTTTTGCTCTTGAGCAACTGAATGTCCGGTTGCATGAGAGGAGCCTGATCCTTGAAGGTGTCAGCTGAGGAACCTTCATTCCATAGTGACAGAATGTCTTATAAGTCCATTCTACCACATGAGCCACTGGCTTCATAACAGAGACAGGTATTTTTATTGAAGGCCTGCAACAAAATTCCAGTACATTAGGATGCTGGTTACTGACCCACTCAAATAGATATAAAAGGGATTCCTGATTTTAGGATCTAATCGGTCCAATAAATATAGGGTCCTGGAATGTTACGATAAAGAGTTGAATCGAGATAGTGACAACCTTACACCATATCTTAACAGAGTAATCTATGATATTCTATGGGAAACTTGAGAGAAAGCCATCGAATTTTATGTCATCGTGCTCCAAAGTAAGCAGTTAACCAAGCTCAAAATGCATCTCAAATTAATCATCTCTAAATCTGCACAAGCATTTCAGCAGACATGAGAAAGAGTGCACCATTTTTTTTTCAGTTTATGAATGCATTGTGTGTGTGTGTGAGAGAGAGAGAGAGAGTTGGTTAGTAATACACATGACCTTTCCAGTTTTATGAGAAAGTCATGTAGCACACAACTGCCAGGTACCAAAAAGATTAGTCCAACTGGGGTAGTAAATGCGAATTGACAACCTAAATATTAAGTCTACGAGTCTACTAAGAAAATAGACACTCTCAACAATGTTTCATATAAAATAATTTAACCACAGTACATGAATTTTTTTTTAATGGAGAAGCCAATACCTATCATATCCAAGACCTTCTAGAATCAATGACATAAACTCCCAGAATTTGATAGGCTCCGCATTTGTTATGAAGTAGGTCTGGAAAAGGAAAATAAATCATGTTTAATCTTAAAGGTAAAATATTAAGCAGGAACCTTACATTTCCAGCAGCTCTCTTTGCACCATCTTCAGACGATAGAGTTTTGTCTGCGCAAACATGACCATATGCCACGTTTTCAACGTAGGTGAAATCATAGTAGTTGTTCCCATCACCAATAATATACTGCAAATGGAAATATAAGTAAACAATATCTTTTTAGGAACTAATTCAGAAATAAACAAAAGAAAGTAGTTCAGTGTGAAGCTCTCTGGAAAACAGAACAAAAGAATGGAGAAGCCAATTCAGTAGCTTAATGCATTTATTTGTCTGATATGATTTGTGTTACTAATTAAAAAAGGCATTCCAAACCTATCATACAGGGATTAACAAACTATCAATATACAACATGTGAAAATAAATTAAGGCAGACTCATGAATTGTGAACTTAGCATATTCAAGTATACATAGTTACAGACATGTAGCAGTTCTTACTTTGGACTTGCCTGCCCTTGCAGCACCAACCAGAGAAGGAACCAATAGCTTATCACCAGGCCCAAAAATGCTACTTGGACGTATACAACACGTAAGAAGCCCATCCCTACCATTAGCCCTCATCACCAATTTTTCTGCATCTGCCTTTGTTTCTGAATATGAATCATTAAACTGGAGTAAGAAAACATTTTGTCAGGAACGCCATAAATAAATACGAACCAATGAGAAAATGAAAAGGATGTAATCCATGTGAAACATACCTTATCTGGGTAAGGCATTGATTCATCTGCATTAAAAATTCCATGAACTCCATCAAAAACTACACTTGGTGAACTAGTGTAGATAAGTCTCTTCACCATGCAACGGATGCAAGCATCAATGACATTCTTCGTTCCTGTTAGTGTGTTACACAAGTCACGAAATAAACAAAATTTTCTATATTATGTAACATCATCAACAATGATAAAAATGAACGTGAAGGAGTCTAATACACATAAGAACAACAAGCAATCGACTTGATGTTATCTCATAAGCTAGTCAGGGTCATCTCATATGCAAGTCAGTGTTGTCTCATAGTTAGGAACCAAAGCTGCCTACTGTGTAGCGTACATATTAGCATTACAAACCTTCAACATTAACTGAATAATGAAGGTTGAAGTTGTTGATGGATGAGTCTGGAGCAGCCATATGGAAAACTACTTCAGCCCCCTCAAAAGCTGCAGACAAAGAACACACACGATGGACATGAGAACATAGGTACTAGGCATCAATCAACTAAATTGAGTAATGCCCAAAAACACCTTGCCATATAGAAATTAAAGAGACATGTACCAGGATGGCAACTTCAGTTTTAAGATTTGTCAAAAATTAACGAACTGGAGAACTGCTAAGACAACTGCAACTAACAGGGAGGCCTCTGAAAGTAAAACCTAAGCCGCACGGATACGGATACGTGAATACGTATCGGACCGATACGGATACGGGGATTCGTCAATTCCTAAAAACACCGATACGGGGATACATCTATATATATATTTTAATATAAAATAAATATAATACATATTGTAGTTTAAAATTTTTTTAAAGAGGATAATGTACATACCTTGATGATTCACGTGCACCTTTGTTATATAGATTGACAATCATTTATACATTGCTGTTTGCAAAGGAACCAAACAATCATACTGTCCAAACAATCATATAATCTAAACAATTGCGTTCATTTCAAAGAAACCAATGAACGATCATATAATCTAAACAATCTAAACAATTGCTATTGCTGTTCTCAGTTCAGAGCTCACATAGTCACATGCTGTTGCTGACTTGCTGTTTGCAAATAAAGAACTAAACTACTAAAGGGATGGAGGACAGGAGGAGTGGAGCACTCAGACGACTCACCCTGCACAAATTGAAAAAAGGGGATCTGGGGGGCTCCACTGGAGGACGGCGAGTCGGCGTCTCGGCGACCACTCCGGTTGAGCTCCGGAGCTCCGGCAGCCTAGGGGGCCTACCGGCCTAGGGCAGCGGCCGGGCGGAGCTGGCCAGCTGGGTGGCTGACTCCGGGAGGGGGCGGTGGAAGGGGCAGCGGGCGCCGGGCGGAGGGGCGGCTCTCCGCGCTCGCGCTGCGCCGTGCCGCCTTGGGCGGAGCTCCCCACGCCGCCTCAGGCCGAGCTTGCCGCTCCAGTGGCCGCCGACGGAGGTGGAGGGAGGAGGTGGACCCGGGCCGGCGGCGGCGGGAAGGGAGGGGCGGACGCGGCGGGTGCGCGCGCGGCGGCGGAGGGTGGCGGAGGGGCGGACGCGGAGGCGGAAGCGGAGGGGCGGAGGCGGACCCGTGGAGCGGTGGAGGGCTTAGGTTAAACGCGGCGCGTGATAATGGGCCAGGCCATGTCCGCGGCGCGTCGCCGGCGAGTCGGCGATGTATCCGGTATTTTTCTTCTTTATTTTCGCGCTTTAATCCCTGGATACTCAGTGGATACGTATCGGCGACGTATCCGTATCGCATCCGTATCGGATACGGTATCGGACGCGGATACCTGGCCAAAGTCGCGTATCGGTGCAGCGGAGAGTAAAACTACGGATAAATGCACAAATATAGGAATATGATTCCTGGTTTTGTACCACCACTTCTATGTCTATATCATACATGACCCTCAGTGAAACAATTAATAAGTTCCACAGGATCAACGCAGGAAAGGAAGCATGAAACCGTCATGCAATTAAACGGACCACACACCACGGTGATACAGATGAACGGAGTGTACGGCAATTACGAAATAAAGATTTTATCTAGCAATGTGGAGCAGTAACGCAAAATAGCTTATTGCAAAGTAAATCATGTGGCCCATACACCGCGGATCATTGATTCCCGAGTCTTACCAACTTGACAAGCGACCACATAAGCTGATCGCGACCAATCTCTGGATCCCACGAATCAGACACCGCATAACCACCAAACCATACCCGGCCTAACGATCTAGGAAGCAAATGGGAGGGAGTCACGCACCTTTGGCGACCTGGGCCTTGTCGCGGAGGTCCGCGGAGGCGTACACGGCTTGGCCTTCGCGGAGGGCAGCGCCGAGGGTCCCCTCCTCCTCGTCTCGGTCGAGCGCGATGGCGGGGGGCAGGTCGGCCACGCGGACCCGCCACTCGCCGGAGCGGAGCAGCATCAACACCAGATGCCTGGCTGCGAAGCCGCGGCCGCCCGTCACAACGCACCACCTCCCACCGGCTCCGGCCGCCGGCACTGTCGAATCCATCTTTCCCGTCGCCGTCGTCGTCGTCAGATTAGAGGCGGTTGTGGCGGCGCACACACACTGCGCAGCTCTCTCTGATATTCCTATCCCGTGGGTGACCTGCGATCGGATCTGTGGCGTTTGCGGGGTGGAGCCTTGAAGTCCGGTGGGCCTATTTTGTCAGTGGGCTGTTATTTTTGACTCGTTGACCAAAGCAGAAGACGTGTGCTCCGGTTGCTAGAAAGATGGCCCTGCTTTGCTTTGGCTTATATCCATTTCTGGAGAGGTAATTTACGGTTGCTTGCTAGGAGGATCGGTTTCCACTCTTACTAGAAATGCTCTTTCTCCGTCTTTTTTCCCTGTTTTCGACAAGGGTCATTACGTATACTGTCACACCCCGATTTTTCAGAGCCCAAAAATTAGGGCTAACAAAAAACTTTTTCGTTAATAATGTCAGCCGGAGAATACACTTAATTAAAACTGTAATTCGAATCATGAGGAAACTAAATGCCAAATACGAAAGCACTTGTCTTCACCTCTATCGACCTCCGTTCCATCAAAACCCCAATTTCCCGGAACTTCATCCAATAACGCAAACAATTCCGTTCAACTCCAAATTCCATATGTGGGCGCTTACCGTTGGATTCCGGTACCGCCGCCGCTCTGAAGCCCGGCGCCGCCGCTGCCCCGAGCTTCCCTCCTCGCCGCCGGTCCCCACGTCGCCGCCCTGTCGCCGTGAGCCCGTGAGCCTTGCTTCTCCGCTCGCCGACCGCCCCCAGGCCACCAGCACCCCGCGCCTTCCACCGCTCGCCGCCAGATCCCGCCGCCGGTGGCCTTCTAGCCGAGACCGCCCCGCTTATCCCGGCCGCCCTGGCCCAACTCCAACGCCGCCGTCCCCTCTGCCGTGCCCTTGCCGCCTTGTTCTGCTGCCGGTGAGCTGCGCCCACAACCTCGCCTCCTCTCCTCAGCAGCCCCTCTGTAAATGCCTCTGTTGGAGCGGTTAGCCGAGTCCATTTAATTAGCTCCCAGATTAAACAACCTCGCACGTCAGCAAACCCTATAAACGCTAACGGGTTAATTGGTTAATTAGCTAAGGCAGTTAGTTAGTTAATTAGTTAATTAGTTAACTAGTTAATTAATTTGTTAGTTAGTTAGCTAGTTAGGTAGTTAATTAGCTAGTTAATTAGTTAGTTAATTAGTTAGTTGGTTAGCTGCAACAATAAAATCTAACGTAGATTCTGAGCTCAGCTGTTTAGTTAGTTCCAATTTCAGTAGGTTGCGCATGTCTCCCTTAGTTAGTTTCAAGTAACTAGATCCTTGTTCTCTAAATCCTCAAAAGTTAAACGCAAGATTTGGAGTCCAGTAATATCCTAATACCCAAATACTCCCACATTAAATAATACAAACATAAAGCCCTGCAGTGTGTCAATATTCGATTACATGAGCAATCAACACCAGGTTCCTTCCAGTAATTGAGTAAAGATTTCTAACTACCTGGTAAGTATGACGCCACCCTTAGTTTGGCTATATCCCGGACAGCCCTACCTAGCTAAGAGGTATAAAGCAAAGTAGTAGAAACTTAAAAATCCCTTGAATACAGAAACCATTATTTCATGTCATATAACAACACCTTAGGAAAAACATCTCCAAGCCTTTTTGACCTACAGTTCGGAAGCTAACTAGGTAGATACCGTAGTCATAAATCTAACGAGGATAATATTTCATTATGAAAGGAAGCCTTCATTTCATGGTACGTTAGGATGGTCGCATTTGGGATAGCATAGAAACCATGACACCTTTCCCTGGACATAGCCATGACATGATCAACTCTTTTAGGGTCGAGAGTTAGTATAAAAGATTGATCCGTCGAGAAGCTGAAACCCTAATTCGGTAAACGTAATCGTATGTTCTCCGAGGACCCTAAACCCTAGCCCGACTTAAGAACTTCACCAAAAACCCTAACGACAGGTGTAAGCAAAGATCTTCCGAGAACCCTGAAACCCTAACGCAACAGGATCTTAAGGTGGACACTTTTGTCAGGATAACCTAAAGCATCCGATTCTATGATTCTAAAAGCCCTGCCGCCACGGTAGCTATTTCTTCTATCGCAGTAAGCTATGGTCGCAGCTCCCCCTGCCCCGCCACGACAATTACTTCCCACCGCGGCAGCCCCTTTTGACCACCGCGACAGCACCGCGATAAGCCATTCTCTGCCGCGACAAGCCGGTTCCCCGCCGCGGCAAAGCTAAGCCCCTACCGTGGCCAGCGCCGCGGCAACTGCCGTTGTCACCTTCCTCCGTCATGGCAAGCCTCTACCGTCGCCGCATTGTTCCTACCGCAGCAAAACCTTGTCCCTGCTGCCTAATTCCTGTCGTGTCAAGCCATCGTCGCTTGCCACCTTGCTCCTGCCGCGGCAGCGAGCCATCTCCTCGCCCTTTATTTCTTGTAGCCCTTAGAATCAAATAGTTGTCAAGAGCGTTATGATTTATGTGCTGAAGTTTCTGATTCAATGTTATTTGGTTCTTCCTTGCCTCGTTGATTTATTCGCCGTTCTTTTCGACGTGTAGATACAACGTTAGGAATTATCGCGCGAAGGAATTCGGACAGCTGACAAATCGGATTCAAGACCAAGACCGGGATAATATTGCCAGGCAAGCATTCCCACTTTGATCATGTTGAATCCCATATGTGTGAAATCATAATTATATTGTTTGCGAACTCTGCATGCTATGTGGTTATAAACGATATTTTATGTAGGAATAGTTATTCTCATTAGTTGCACGACAATTAGGTCTGATTATCCGACCCTGGTAACCCTAGGTATAATAGTCGGTTGTCCCGCGACCGACAAAAGTATTAAGGTTATAGGCTTTAGCCGCGCTTAGACCTGCTGTAGTTAAAAAAATAAGTTTTCCGCGATTCATAAAACCCCATTCGGGATATGGGAATAAAACCCCCGGATAACGTGTGTTATTCGGGGTGGTGTTTAAAAGAATGTTTGTCAAAATCTTGAATGAAAAATTGGAGATGATTTGGATTCGGGCGAGAATGCTAAGGGCAGCCTGGGGCTGTAGAGGATTTGATGATGGCACGTTCGTCCGGGACGATCGTGGGTTGAGGAATGGAGTCTCGCTCGAATCAGTTAAGGACCGAGCCTAAGTGCCGCTAAAACCGGTTCCACACCGTACGTCCACATGTCCTTTATGGGAAGGACTTGGCTTAGTACCCCGGCAAGTATTAGGGTTTGGACCCGTGGGAAGTAGGGAGTTAGTGCTAGGTGTTTAAAGTCCTAGAGTTCCACCTACGCCGGGCGTGAGGTGTTGATGCGACACAAAGGTGGAGAGTCCCAATTTGGTGTCCGGGACACGCAAACTTGGGTATTCACCTAGCGGGTCCAACTCTGATATGGGAGCGGGCGAAGGTCTTGTTGTAATAACCCTGGTAGTATACTGGGCCCGGTATGCCCAGGGCGACTTACATCTTGTGGGTAAAGCCGTACAACCTCTGCAGAGTGTTAAAAACTATTCGAATAGCCGCGTCCTCCGTCATGGACATGAACTGGCAAGGCCACACACTGGTTAGACTAAGTTTTGGTTGTGAAAGCCGGGAAAGGGATTAAGGACGTGGGCATGATGTGTCCACAGAGGGCAATTTACGCTACGTAGTTGGTAGCAAGGAATTGCCGGAGAAGAAGGCTAGCCGTGCTATCCGGGATACCACGGGCTGAGCCAGGGGCACCCGCTGAACTATCCGGGATAGTGTCAGTTGAGCGTTGAGCTGAGAAGCTAGTCCTACTGCCCGGGGTAGTAGGGACTGAGCTGTCTCAGTGGCTGAGATGATGAGGTAGCTGGGTCTACCTCGGGAGAAGTTTTTGTTGTTGTTCTGATTTACCAGAATTTACAAAACTGCTTTGGAATCTACTATTCTCGTATTTAAACTGGGAACTTACATTTCCGCACAATCAGCAACTTAGGTTAGAGCTATTCCTTGATTAAACCCCTGCATGAATTATTGTCGTATAATCTCTCCTGTGGGAATAGCTTGCGAGTACATTCAATGTACTCACCTGGCTTGTTGATTTGGCCAGACGAAGGAGACGTCAGATCCGAAGAAGCAATCACGATCACGAAAGCTAGGGTGTAATCCCCAGTCAGTTGCCTGTCGGGTATGGCTTACTGATGGGCCGCAACTCCGCTGGATTTCCGCCGCAAGTTTATAGCCATTAGGCTACAGATATCAGATTATCGACCTTAACGGTCTAATTAATTATTTTCGCATGTATGACGATGATATACAGGTTAACTCGTGTGTATCGGCTACTGATCCAGGGACCGGTACAGTGATCACGAGGGAGTTCCCGGCTTAAAAACCGGGGGCGCCACATATACCTTCCCACCCCTTGCTACACATGTGTTTTCTCTTTTTTTTCGTCTCTGCCGAATGCTCCACCACCGTCGGTGAGTAGCGGTGCCATTGTCAGTGAGATAAAAAAAGTTAGAAGAAAATTAGACAGTGGTAGAAGAAAATATCACATAATTTGGGGGAAAAGCAACTTTCAACCCACTGTCTTAGGGCTTCCCACTGAAAGATCACAACTTCCGGATCTAAACCAACGAGCTTTCATTCGGTGTTCATTGGCTTATCTAATAAAAACTATTAGTTTTTAATGGGTTGACTTGTAAGTTTCCACCCAATAAAGAAACAAACTGCTTTCAACTCATGTTCATCATAGACTTCAAGTATAATCTACAAAACTTTCAACCAAAACGGTTCAAGATCCCAACCAGAATGCTACCGATTTTCAACCCCCCGAAATTCGGCCCTCGAATCCATAGACAAAGAGCTTTCAACCCGTTGACTTGGAGTTGTCAACTCTTCTTTTTCTGAAAGTATCCTTACAAAGCAAATAAAGAGTCCCTAAACTCCCTACCTCTTGCTTGCCCCTACGAAACGCGACGGTGGCGGCGCAGATCCAATGGAAGGGGAAGGCGCAACCCGGTTGCGGTCGATCGAGCGGTCAGCTGAGCTCATGATGTCGGTTGTGATGCCCAAACCCTTGAATGCGGGAGGGAAAGGGTCGGTGCCAGACAAATGCGTTGCGGGTGTCTCACCAATTGAGGGAGATTTTGCGTCAGAGATGACTATGAAGGCGGTGCAGGTCTCTTGGGCATGAAGAACGAAGGAGAGGAAATGGTGTGACAAGCGAAATAGGAAGGACAAGAAGAAATCGATAGAGAGATCAATGGAAATATCAGGAAGTGGGGGCCCACACACATGACAAATGGAAACCGCGTCACGTGGTATGGATCTAACCATGTTGTGGGATCTTGTGCCGCCAACCACACCGCCGAGACCTAATCGACTACAACTCTGACGACAAGCCCAGTGGCAAGGCTTCTGCCCTCCTAAAACCCTCCCTAATGCCCTCCACATGTTGCATTGATGTCCTCCTCCCCGACAATGAGCTCATCCTCCTACCACCCCTCTTCAACAGTCCTCCCACGATCTCCTATAGCCAAATCGACCACCGTGGAGGACCTCCTTTAGTTAGATCCATAGCTCAACAACCAAGGTAAGGGGCCTCTAGATCCTTTCCTCTTTTTTGTTTGTTGGTACTCGAGGTGTTGGAGCACTAATAATCCTACATGGGCTAGCCCATTAATGTTCTATGTGGTGCCTATATGGTCTTAAAGAAGGTAAAGAAGTCAACAAGAAGTTAATAAGTCAAAGCAAGTCAAAAAGAAGCTCATCGGACCATACACCACCCCCTATTCCTTAATCCATCATGGACACATGGACAATTTTTCTATTTCTACCCTCTCTTCCCAATCCCTCAAGGGCACCCTTGGCAATTTTCCAAGGGGCTCTTGCCTATGTACAAAGGCCCCCACGAGAGGCATATAAAATCCATCTCATAAATGAGAAAATATCATAAGGGAGGCCTAGAGCTCGAAGTCGCAGACTGGGAGCTCTAGGAGTGATCTTGAGAAGTCATCGATGGCCCAAGTCACATATGTGGCTCCTCTCTCAATATAGGACTAGGCCGTGCTCCACAAGGTGGCCAAACCTATTCATAAAAATCGAACTGTATCATTTTATCAAGTGTATGATGATCTTCTCATGAGACCGTCGTACATGGATCAAAACCATTGCAGCATAGACATTGAGCTCTCGACACTCACTCTCTAGTGTTGTTTCTATGACAACAAAACTACGCCGTCTGTGGCGACCTAGCCAACGTGAGAAGCTATGGCTCTGCTGAAGCAAACTGTCCCCGAAGCCGAGGCATCACTCGCCCGGAGTAAGGCGTGACAACTCGAGGTTCCAAGAGAAAAGGTGGCACCTCAGAGACGACAAGGACGACCACTCCGAGTCTGGACGCATTGAGGAGACAGAAGGAATCATCCAAACCGATCTCCTTGCCACCACGCTACCCATCGTACCGGAAGGTGAGAAACTGCTTGAAGATGTCTACCTCGGAGCCCGCCACGACGTCCCAATGATCCATGATGATACCTTAAGGAGGGCTGATGAGCTCATCACCAGCTTGAGGGCACTTGCGAATGCTAAGCTCCTCAACTTCGGCACGCTCCGGGCATTGCTTGAGGTCCTTCAGCCAAACACCCCAGATACTTTTGTTGCACCGCACCTCTAGAGCCAAGTCGTGATTCCGCCAACTCTGCAATCTCAAACACCTCCGTCCAACATCTTCAGGAAGGATCACGCGACATCAAGAGAATCTAAGTTCACGCACGGGAGAGCGTTAGTCCTCAAAGCTGCCTACTTCCCGCACTTAGCACCCATAACACATGCAACCATCATGAGTGGAGTTCCGTGGTTCAACCTCTTCTAAGGGCTAGCCTACACTGGAGCACCCCAAGCTATGGCATCATCGACAATAAGGCTGCCTCTTCCCAAAGTACAGGTCACTCAAAATCACCCAAACCAAAGTGCCCTCCAAGGAAGTCACACCCAGAATGCACACAACGAAAGCCACGAGCAAATCATCGCCACCGCCTTAACCACATGTCAGCAATGGCCCCCACGATCCGGTGCCGCGAGGCAATTTCAACCAACTACTGGAGAGAGCGGGTGAAAATAAGGCTGCCATATCAAGAGCGGCAACAAACATGAGAGATCTCACCAATCGTCTCATTCGGTCCATGAGATCATGGACCCGACACCAGTACCACACGGCACCAGCTTACCCTCGTTAGTACCAACCTCCATATCATCATCTTCACAAGATCCTTCGTCAGCTAGCACCAAACAAGATCCTTTCTTCAGAAGCCAATATGCCCGGTACCCCCTAGAGCACTTTTCACAGGCATCGCCACAGGGCCACCGCCACAGGACGTTTAGATGCCCAGCTAAGCTTGCATTGCATATTTTGGAAATTTAAGCTAAAAATGGGGGCCACTCATGAGCCCATTTTGGACTATCTTTTCCTTGAGTTTAAGCCTGATATTCTCAAGATTATCCCATTAATTGATACCTAACCACTAAATAATTACCTGATTGTGCAAACCCTCTTGCTTTTGTCATTGTGCGTAGGGATACCCAAAAAGGTGGAGGAAATCTTGTATATTTTGAAACTACTCATTGAAAGGAGCCACCTCCAAGAAAGAATGCCGTGTTTGGAGCTTCCAGAGAGGAAGACAGGATGTAGTAAGGGAACATTAAATCCCATCGAAAATCGGTCATTTATAGTTAGATCAACATAAAATAAGGCGGTTAACATTAAATTAGTATATAAACAAGCTCTTAGCTCCCTAGGGCATTGCAGACTATTTTACTCAAAGCCACAGCTGTAACAACCTGTTTAACAAATGACCTTACAGCTCGATATCAGCTCTCTTACCATAACAACTTTTTCATAGTAGATAGCCCATAGTTGCTATCAGATAAGCCACGGTCCAATCAAACATGACCATAATCGAGTGACAAGAGGTACAAGTGAAATTTAGTTGAGCAGAATTATAGTTAGCAAGCATTTTCATCAAGCCTTGACTAGAGAAAACTTCATGCACAGTAGAGAATTGATACGTGTGCAATTTATTTACGATTGACAAGTGTAAAGGACTCAATACGAACTCAAGAATTCATCATTCCACAAAACAACATTAATTATGATCCATTACAATTACCTCCCTCCATGAAATTTGTACACAAGATCAACATTTATTTATTTATTATTATGAAGGCACCATCACTTTCCACCTTTGCTTATAATATGATCGAAGAACTATATTGTACTTCCTCCGTAGGAATTAATACCACCACAATATCCTAGTACATGAATGAACGGAGTGAATATACACACGGTTTCTTATATACCATCATTGGAACACACATGAGTAGGAACAGTTTTTGCAAGGAATAGAACATTATTATTAGAGCCAGGTGGTGTAAGCCGACGGTAGGATTGTGTTGTATCCTGTAAGATATAATAAGGGTATGAATCATTTGTATGCACAAAATTTCTAAAACTTTGTTATTATGTTAGGTAATTAAAATCTTATATATGATAAAATTTATAAATGGTTAGCAGTGATCTAACAGGATTCGAGCTAGCGGAGTGCTTTACTTTGAACAAAGTGTGTTAATCATTCAGTTCCTCCGTAAATGAACATTTAGCCCTGTGCACACAACTATTAAGAAAATGCACAAATTTTACCAACATACCCCTATTAAGTTTCCCCTTTACCATCCTATTAGTCTAAGATGCCACAAGGGTCTTTTTGAATTAATTACTTCACACAATGAAGTATGAATTGACCAAGCATGGCAGTTTGGGAAATTTGCATACGTTTTCTTGAAACTAGAATACCATTTATGAAGGAACAAACATTAATCCCTAAATTATTATTTAAAAAAATAGAGGTACTACTGATATTTATTTTGCATATCAATACGTATTGTAGAAAATCGGGACATGGAGGGGTAAGTAGGTGAGTTGGGACTATCTTTGTAAAGTAAATGTTTGATAATTGTTTACATAATGGTCCAGCAAGGCGCTCTCAACCGCAGGCAGCCGCGTATGACCCTTCTCATAGGTGCGGACGGACGGAGGGGGAAGTCCATATACCACTTGGAATGGAGTGTCCCAGAATGACGTCTGGTATGCGGTGTTGAAGCAGTATCCCGCCCAAGGGAGCCAACGGAGCCACTGGCGAGGCTGGTCCCTAATGAGACAAGGAGGTACATCACAATCACTTTGTTGGCTGTCTCGGACTGGCCATCGGTCTGAGGGTGGAAGGCGGAGCTAAGGTGAAGCTGCATGCCGGAGAGATTGAATAGCTCCTGCCAGAAACTACTTATGAAGACAAGTCCTTATCGCTCACGATGGAGCTAGGTATCCCGTGCAAGCGAACCACCTCCTGAAAAAATGCTCGCGCCACAGAAGTTGCCGTATATGGATGACCAAGTGGAATAAAGTGGGTGAACTTGGAGACCCTGTCAACCACCATGAGAATCACCGATATGCCGTTTACTTTGGGCAACCCCTCAACAAAATCCATACCAATGTCATCCCACACGCGCTTCGAGATAGGCAATGGCTGAAGGAGACCAGTCGGATGCAAGTGGGTTGTTTTGTTCTTCTGGCATGTGTGCAATTGCTAATGTGATCTTGGACCACCTCTTGTGCCCGTGGTACGTGGAAGTCAGTCTGGAGTCGACTGGATGCCCACATGACTGGCCCCATGGCCTACCGCTACCATCTTGGGCAAGGTCGGGGAAGTGGCAAGGATGTAAATGCGCTTGTCTACAGGATCAGGTTGTCCACCACGAACCATGGTGCCAGCTTGTTCCACGCACAGATGTCATCCGGCAAGCCGGCCAAGACAACCTTGGCTACAATCTCACATTGTAGGTCGTCGAAGAGTGTGAGGTGTGGAAGAGATGGTGCACATGAAGGCCTTGTCCTCCTGGTGCCACAACAAGGCATCAGCCACCACATTCGTGCGCCTCGGCTTGTACTCCAAGGTGAAGTCAAAGCTGATCAACTTACTAACCCAACAGTGCTGTAGAATTGGGGAAAGCCGCTGGTCCAGCAAAAACTAGAGGCTGTAGTGATCGGTCCAGATGACAAATGGTCGGCCCCACGGGTACGGCTGCCAATGTCGTCCTGCCTATGCAAGCACAATTAGCTCACACTCGTATGCCGCCAGTCTAGCATGCCATGGTGCAAGTGGCCTATTGGAAAAGGACAGTGCATCACTCCCTGGATGAAGAACCACTCTGATACCGGTGCCGGACGCATCACACTCGATGAAGGAGTGTCGAGAATTCGGGAGATGTAGGATTGGGGCGATGGAGAGGGCCTGCTTGAGGGTGTCGAAGGCGGCGTTTGTGGCTGGTGTCCCGGTAAATCCCTCCTTCTTGAGTAGCACCATGAGTGGGATAGCGATCATCCCGTAGTTTTTGATGAACTTGCAGTCGTACCCCGCCAAGCCCAAGAAGCTCCTGACGGCTCAGATTGTCCATGGCAGCGGCCATGTGGCCACCGCTTCTACCTTATGATGGTCCATGGCCACCCCTTTTGCAAACACCATGCCCAAGATATGGCACAGACATGACGTTGGACGAGCACTTAGCTGTTTGAGTACTAGGCTATGCACACATAGTGTCTCGAAGACCGCTCATACATATCATAGATGATCAGTCCACTGTAGATCAAAATATCATCAAAAAACACTAGCAAAAAATGATGAAGGAAAACACCAAGGACGTCATTCATCAAGGCCTAGAAGGTGGCGAGGGCTTTAGTGAGGCCAAATGGCATCACGAGGAACTCGAAGTGGCCATGCTGTGTGCGGAACGCTATCTTGTGGACATCGTCTGGGTGCATCTGGACTTGATGGTATCTTGAGCGAAGGTCCAACTTGGTGAAGTAATAGGCGCCACGCAATTTGTTGATGAGCTTGTCAACGACCGGGGCAGGAAACTTGTCCTTGATGGTGATGAAGTTGAGTTCCCAATAAACGATGCAAAAACGCCACGTCCCATCATGCTTCTTGACTAGCAACACCGGCGAGGAAAAAGTGGAAGTGCTGATGTGGATGATTCCCTATGCCAACATATCCTTGCATTGCCGCTCTAGTTCGTCCTTCTGGAGCTGCGCATACCGGTAGGGCCAAAGTGTTGCGGGCGCATTGCCATGGACCAAGTGGATGCAATGGTCATGGGCGTGCACCAGAGGAAGCCCGCGTGGTGCCGCAAACAAGTCGGTGAAGCCTGCCAGAAGAGAATCCATCATGTTATTGCGCTGTCGGTTATGCTATATAGTGCGTCTTGCATGGCGACTTGGCCCAGCCACGTGACCCACCACCGATTGATCTCACTGTACAGTGTGTCTTGCATGGTGGCTTGGCCCAGCCACGTGACCCACCACCGATTGATCTCAAGGGCCATTGTGAGTTTCTCAAAATCCCACAAGATCGGGCCCAACGTTTGCAACCACCGAGTGTTGAGCATGATGTCAACCCGCCCAGTGCGAGGGTGTGGCTGTCCAGGCAGAAGTTGACACCACGTGCATGTCAAGGCCGAAACACCTGCCAGTGCTTAGCACACGATCTCCATTGGCGACGGTGACGTGCATGCCGCTCTTGCATGGTCGGAGTGGTAGCCTGAGGTGCTACATGACATCGTCGTGGATGAAGTTGTATGTGGAGCCGGTGTCGACGAGCGCCATCAGCTTTTCCCTGCTAACATGTACCATCAACTGCATAGTCTTGTTGGTGTAGATGCCCACCAAGGCATGCAAGGATACTTGTGGGTCTTCGGTGACATCGGTTGCCTCCTAGGAGCTCGGGTCGTCACATATGATCTCAATGGCAAAGAGTTGTGCGCACCTATGCCTGTGCACAAACTTCTCGTCACAATTGAAGCATAGCCTTGACGACGACACTCCATTAGCTCGGCCAGGGTTAGTTTCTTAAAAACTTGACTGCTGGTCGATGCTACACTGGTCATGCTTGACGCCATGCCGGTTACACTTGGCGCTAGTTTTGATGATGCAGATAGCACAGGTGCCAGCACCCGCCCAGGTGGCATGCTCCTGGTTGCTTGCTTGACAGTCGTGGCAGTGCTCATAGGCATGCGCCAAACTGATGGCTTCCTCCAAGTTCGGCGGTTTTTGGAGTTCGATGTCCATCTAGAGAGCTTCTTGTAAACCAGCCATAAACAACATCACTTGTTGTTCTTCCTTGAGGAGATTGCGGCGGGGCGAGAGCGAAAGAAATTGCTTGCTGTAGTCTACCATAGTCCCGGTGCGCTACAGGTGCTTGATTTTGCTGAGCAGGTTGTGGCGGCCATGAGGTCTGAACCGCCGGTTGATGAGGGTCGTGAAGTCCCTCCCCCCATGTTGGGCGGCCTTGCATATTATGCAACCGCATGTACCATTGTTTGGCATCGCCGGTGAGATGGAACAAAGTGAGCCAAACCTTCTCGCCTTCCGACATGCGCGACCCCTCAAAAAATTGCTTGCTCTTATCGAGCCATAAGAGGGGGTCCATCCCGTCGAACATTGGGAATGTGAGTTTGTGGAAGTGAGGAGCTCCCAAGACATCCACCTCATCATGTGGTGGGATGGGCCATGGTGCCAAGTTCCCATGAACGATGCTAGCCGTAGCGGCGTTCGGCCCTAGGGCCGCCAGGTGGCCACCATTGCTGGTTGCCTTGCCCTGATGCTCGCCCTCCATGCGATGGAGCCACTGGTCGCGGCGATCCAACCACGCCTTGAGGAAATCGCAGTCGGTGTGGCCATTCACATGTTGGATGATGTTCATGAGTTGTGGCTGCAGGGTAGCGAGCAATTTATCCATAGCCACCTAGTGCACTGCTTACGAGGCTTGATGTGCAGCGTCTGAGGCTTTTTGAGTGGCTTCCATGGACAGTTTTATCTTCTCAAGGGACTTCATCAGATCATCACCAATGTTGTTTCCAATGGTGGAATTAGCAACGGGCTCTGATACCGACCGAATTGTTATGTGTTGGATTTTCTGAGCGAAGGCGATACAGGAGAATTAGATCATGCGGGTGATGATTGTGACGTAAGACTACGGAGAAAGAGAGAGGGTGCGGCTAGGGCAGGCAGGGAGGCCCTAGACGCACTACTGGGAGAATTAGACTTCTTCTAATTCTTGCTTGGTTATATTGTTAGGGGTGAAGCCTTTTTTTATAATAGACCTAGCTTGGACTCCAAGCCAACGATTCTACCGAATACGAACTCGTATACTAAACAGTTTGGACTCTAATTAAAAGAAAAGCAACAGACTTGGACTCTAACTAAAAGACTCAGGAACAGCGTGAGATTTGGACTCCTTCCCTGCGACGGACGTAACTTGTGCTCCATAGCGGCGACGGCGCATGTATGGCTGGCCGTAGTATAGCTCCTTGTGTTTGATATTGTTATGTAGCAAACTATTGGGTACAACAGATTGCGAGGCTATTATGGTCCATGATTAGCACTGTACTTCAACTTCAAAGAGGACGCAGTGTTATCTATTCATGAATTGAGATTCTCGGGACTAGTGTCTGGAGGGGAGGGGGTGGGTGTTTGTTGAATTGTGTACCTTTTTTGCTTTCGAGATCAGTGTGCATATCGATCTCATGCTCTGAAGTGATTATGGAGTTCAGTAGTTATCTTTAAACCCTCCTAATATTTAAGTTCATAAAAAATGTGTCAGCATATAAAAATTAAAATTAAAATACTGAGTGAAAAAGTCACACCAAAATGAGTTGAAGTAACAACCTTGAGTGATACTATTGGTTTGTAACCAAGTTGTTCAGTAGCTTTGTTGCAACTAAATGTTCTGCTCAGTGTTATATACTTAATCCTTGCAGGTGTTAGCATTTGAGGTTGACGTATTCCGTAGAGAGAAAATAGTTTATTGTAGCTCCACTCGACCACATGTGCTACTGGCATGAGAAGATTTGAAGGTATTCTTATCTTGAATCGGCTACAACAAAATACGGTAAGTTAGCTGTATAATTGGTTGCAATATATATGTGCTCTTGTTGTAAGAAATAAATTATAGTCCTACTAGCAGAGAGCTACATTAATTGACATTATCAAATGTACCACTATTAATCCTAAACTGTCATGGCTAATATATAGGTATAGACACTGAATATAGATATAACAATATAAGTTATTTACTGTGACATAAATAATAGCGAAGAAGTGTGTGACTATTTACTATAAAAGTACAAAACCACAAGTACTTGGAGGTACATGTACTACCTTTTAGAAAGAACCCACGACATATGGTTCTTGTCCAATGAACCTTGTTAGGATAACTGTTCTTCTGTAGTGCAGTCAGGTCGTTATAGTCTCTGTTGTTATGAATAAATACCAGAATAATTTTCGGCTTGTACATGTAGGAACATGTGTAGTCATCAGCGTGGGATGTTCCTCGAGATTGATGCAAAGTTTTAAAATTCAAACCACCGTTCTATTCTCTAATCATTTTAATTTCCTCGCATAAATCTCTAGACCCTTCTGATGGCTAAGATAGTACGTGCATGTACCCACATATAAAAGTGGTTTGTTGATCATAAAGAAAGAAAATTCTGAAACTAAGAAACATGCTTAGTTTAGATCTATGAAAGCATAGAGAAAGAGTACCTTTTGTATCCAAATCCTTCCAAAACCATGTAACCAAAGTCCCACATATTCATTGGCTCCATATTAGTTATAAAGTAGGCCTAGAAAAAGAATTAAAGATGTTATGGAAAATAATATTGGAAATCACATTTTTGCAATTCAACAATTAATACATACTTTGCCTCCACTGCTCTTTGCACCCTCTTTGGTTGAAAGAGTGTTCTCAGCACAGATGTGACCATGCACCACATTCTCAACATATACGAAATCATCAATATTCTTTCCATCACCAACAATAAACTGCAATAATATACATTAGGTCATCTACTTTAAACTAGAGCACACCAAATTCTATTAGCTGGGTTTAAAGATTAGTTATTCAAGAATATACCATATCTGAATTGAGATTAATTAAACCATCACAACTATGTAACTGGTCATTCGGACCCCTCATCACAGGCGGATAAGTAAAATCCGTCTCTATTATAGTAGATCACAGGCGGTTCGCAAAGAAGAACTTCTGAGTTAAGTCGGAGAGACGCGAACCGCCTGTATGACAAGATATCACAGGCGGTTCTGTCAAAGAACCGTCTGCAATATGTAGACGACATATCACCGGTGGTTCTTAGTAAGAACCGTAAGAACCGCCTGTGATGTTGGTCTTATCACAGGCGATTTTTGTTGAAACCCGCCTGTGATAAGGTGTTTTATTACAGTCTGCCAGACGGAGCTCCTTGTCTTCAATGTTCTGTTCTTACACACAGCAATAGTGGCGGCGGAGCTCTTGCGATTTTTCACCTTGGAGATTGAATTGAGCCCAAAAGCTCTGGATTTAGAGAGGATATTACATATCTCTTTCATATTGGTGATCTAAGGTTAGTGATTGGTTTAAAAGTTTGATTAATTTGCTAGATGTAATGTGGTAAAGAAAGAGAATGTAGATCTAGCTATGTTATGGGAAATTTTATTTGGCTTTCTTGAATTTGAGGCATAAATTAGTTTCAATTAGTATGTTGAGAATATGGCTAGCTAATTTAGAGTGGCAAAATGATATATTTGAGTGGTTTAGATTTTATGAAAGAGAGATATTTGTATATAGAGGGATTTGCCCTCATACCACTAGTAATTTATTATTTTAGAATTAATTTATCTTGTCTCATTAAAAAATGTTATAATTGTCGAAAGGTTGTATGAAATAAAATTTTAAGAATGTTTTGATATAGTAAAAACCCATGTATTAATGGCATGATTAATTAAAATTATGTTTATGTCGTAAATAAATGTGTAATTATTGGTAGGTCATATCTTCGTGAATGAAATAAAATATTAGTAATAATCATTCACATGTAGTAAAAACATTACCAACATAGTAACTGTTGGTCGTGAAATAAAAAGACTATTGGTAATTATTATTTACATGTAGTCAAAACCAAATAGTAACGATAATATTAACTAATATTGTATAGATTAGTTGATATGCACTTTGTGAGCCTCCATATTTTACACGAATTAATTAAATTTATTTAATTTGTCCCGTAGATGGATTGAAACTGGATGTATGATGGTAACCGCTCAAGTAAACGGTATCTTAGTGGCGTGTCAGATTTCATAAGAGTCACAGAAGAGCATAAGTTGAACAGAGAGAAACAATATATTTGTTATCCGTGCAAAGATTGCGAGAATGCACACATGTTTGAGAACTTAGAGCAGATCCAAGATCACCTAATTCGTAGGGGTTTCATAGAGCGTTACACATGTTGGACAAGTCAGGTGAGCAGCAGACAATCCAGGAAGGTGGTAATGACGACATCACGGAGGAAGATAATTATATGGCACATGATATCGATTATGATTCAGATGAAGAAACATCGTCAGATGATCTTCACCATTTGGACGAGATGTTGCGCCATGCAGAAGGAAACCGTAATACGTGGGAGTACGAGAAATTCAAATTCTTGATGGGGGACTCGGAGAAACCTTTGTTTGAGGGATGCAAGGGTAAGTACACAAAATTGTCATCAGTGCTTGAATTGTTGAAACTGAAGGCAAGCAACGGGTGGTCAGAGAAAGGTTTCATAGAGTTGTTAGGTCTCATAGCGGACATGCTTCCAGAGAGAAACGAGTTGCCTAGAAGTACGTATCAGGCGAAGAAGGTTCTTTGTCCGTTAGGAATGGAATACAGCGAATACATGCTTGTCCGAAGGACTGTATCCTCTTCAGAAAGAAGTTCGCAAACCTCCATGCATGTCCGGTATGCAAGTCCTCCCGATACAAGCGTAGGGAGAAAGGCGTCGAAGATGAGGGTGACGACGTGACGAAAGGAACTCCAGCTAAGGTCAAGTGGTATCTGCCTATAATCCCTCGTCTTAAGCGTTTATTTGCAAACCCAAAGGACGCAGAACTGCTGCGTTGGCACGCTGATAAGCGCAAGAACGATGGAAAGTTTAGACGTCCTGTTGATTCAATCCAGTGGAGAAACATTGATAGAAAATTTGAAGATTTTGGGAGGGAACCAAGAAATATAAGGTTTGGACTGAGCACGGATGGAATGAACCCTTTCGGAAACATGAGCAGCCATCATAGCACCTAGCCAGTGAATCTGTGTATTTATAACCTTCCTCCTTGGTTGTGCATGAAGCGGAAGTACATTATGATAACGATACTTGTGCAAGGACCAAAGCAACTCGGGAACGATATAGATGCTTACCTAGAGTCGTTGATGGAAGATCTCATGAAATTGTGGACCCATGGGAAAGATATATTTGATGCTCACAAGTGAGAGAATTTCAATCTGCGTAGATTGCTGTTCTGCACCACAAATGATTATCGAGCCCTTGCTAACCTTTCTGGCCAGAGTACGAAAGGGTCAAAAGCATGTACTAACTGCCTGGATGATATGGCTAGTCAGTGGCTTAAGCATTCGCGGACAACCGTGTACATGCATCACCGTAGGTTCCTTCGAAGAGACCATCCGTACCATCGAATGAAGAAACAATTCAACAGACAAATCGAGGACGGTACACCTCCGAAGCAATATAGCGGTATGGAGGTACATGACATGGTAAAGGATGTAAAAGTTACGTATGGGAAGGGAAGCAAAATAAAGGCTACACGTGAGAAGGCTGTGTGGAAGAAGAGATCGATATTCTAGAACATACCCTATTGGGAGCACCTGCAAGTTCGTCACTGCATCGATATCATGCACGTAGAAAAAAATGTGTGTGATAGCGTTATAGGTTTGTTATTGAATATGAAAGGGCAAAAGTAAGGATGGCCTCAAAACAAGGTTTGACTTGTTGGACATGGGAATCAAAAAAGAGTTACACCCGAAAGAGACTCAAACAGGTCGCATGTTCTGCGAACCTGCCTGCTATACTCTGTCAAGGGCTAAGAGAAAAGAGTTGTGCCAGTTCCTGCATGGTGTTAAAATTCCGACCGGCTACTCCTCGAATATACGAAGACTTGTTTCAATTGAAGAGTTAAAATTGATTGGCATGAAGTCTCACGATTGTCATGTATTGATCACTCAGCTGCTCCTGATTGCTATTCGGAATATCCTACCTATCAAGGTTCGAGAGACAATCACGAGATTATGTAGCTTCTTTAACACAATATCTCAGAAGGTCATCGATCCCATGGAACTAGATGCTCTTCAAGAGGAGGTGGTGAAAACTTTATGTCAGCTTGAAATGTATTTCCCCCCTTCGTTCTTCAATATCATGGTGCATCTCACTGTGCATCTTGTGAGAGAGATAAAGTGGTGCGGACATGTGTTCCTTCGAAGCATGTACTTTTTCGAGAGATATATGGGAATTCTAAAGCATTTTGTACGTAACCGATCACGTCTAGAGGGAAGCATCGTGAAAGGATGGTTCCTTCATAGAACCGCCTGTGATTCGTAATCATCATAGGCCTATAAAGAAAAATATGTTATGATCCTGCTTGTAACTTGAAAACTGGACAAATCAGAAGTTTGGGCCATATCCGAGGTTCCGATATTTTTGGAGTCTCCGAGAATATCACGCTCAGCTGCTGGAAGGTGCGGACATTCTCGGAGCCTCCGGGATTGAACTCGGAGGAAACGCCGGAGCCTTCGGAAATGTCGAAGCTTCCGAAAAAACAAGTTGGACCCTCCAGGCTTGAATTCGGAGGATCCGATTTCAGCTGTTGTTCCCACACGAGAGGAAAGTCAGATGGAACGTCGGAGCCGTCGGAAATGTCGAATCTTCCGAAAAAAAACAAGTCGGACCCTCCGGGTTTGACCTCAGAGGATCCGAGTTTAGCTGCTGTTACCCCACGAGAGGAAAGTCGGATGGAACATCGGAGCCATCGAAAATGTCAGAGCTTCCGAAAATAAAAGTCAGAGCCTCCGGGTACAGCACGAACTTATGACGCATGGCAAGCAAAACGATGCAAGGAACTTCGGTGATTTGATGCTAGCAACGAAATCGCGTGTGATGCGTAGTCATCATAGGCGGTAATTGACACGAACTCCCTGCGATGTGTAGTCATCAAAGGCTTTTTTGGATAGAACTGCCTGCGATGAGAGCTACTTTATATACCTGAAGCGTTTTCGAAGTCCTGAAAAACCTAAGTCTTATATACCGCCAACCACCCGACTTGTTCAGTGCTGGCCCCATGCCGCCCCTATCTCCCACCTCACGTTGACAGGCTGCCCGGGCCGCCACCGACGCTGCCGTCCCCAACGCCCCCGTCGCCATCGACGCCCTCTCCGACGCTGCTGCCCCCGACGGCCCCCAGTAGCCACCGAAGCCATCCCCGACATTGACGCCACCACCACCGACGCCGCCCCCGACGCCGACGCCGCTGCCACCGACGGCCCCGTCCCCTACTTCGCTACCCCGACGTTGCCGCCCCTATCCTCGACGCCGCCACCCATTGATAGGTTAGTAATCTTGTTTGTGCTTAGTGGATGATGGGGAAGCGACATATGGTGCTGCTCATTTTGCAGTAGATTCCTCTAAAGAAATTCTAGAGTACAACATTGGTAGAGCGAGCCCATGCTAAAACTTTGAAAAATTTCCATTTGGTAAATCACATCCTAGAGGTTAGAGCAATATAACCTTGACAGGCTAACATCTTATTTTGATTAGCTTTGAAACACTCTGCGGTGCTACACTATATGTATAAACCTTTCGCCTTCAGAAAATGGTTTGTCATTGTCAAACTGAAAACCACTACCAACTTATGTTAACAACTGGGGAGTAGTGATTCATTGTGTTAAGTCAATTTTCAGATGTTGGCAGATAGGGTTAGCACACAAAGCACAATGAGTCAAGTGACTTAAAAACTAGAAAAATGACGTAGATCATAGTGTGTTTCTTTCGGCAGATGTGATTATAATTAGTTTCTTTTCCTAGTGTACTATAAAATGGAAGTACTTTCCTACTTTCTAGTTCACGGTCTCTTACGAATACACAATTTGGACTTCTAATTGTTGTTGTACTACTTGTGTTCCTAGTTCACGGTCTACTTTGTTCCATATCTTACCTTCTTCATGTAATGCGTCTCTTAGAAGATGTCGAGTCCTGATCACTCAGCTTCCCCAGAGGCTGCCGGGGACAATTCTAATGCGTCTGGAACCACGACAAAATCCAGATGGGCTCCAAGAGGACCTAGTCAAAGGCCGAAGGGCCGATTCCCCATAATAGAGTTAGGCCCGTTAGGGGCACCGATCGCGCCAGAACAAAACGCGGCGAAATAGAGAACGACATGCGGGATCGTCGCACGAACACGGGTTCCGTTGACTCTAGAATCGTGGAAGAAGGTGGGGTGAGATCTTCGTAGAGCTGTGGTTGAAGATAACAACACACATTTCGTGATCCCAGAAGAGCTAAAGGCCCGCGCCGATACCACCGCCCTAAAAGTCGCAAATAAAGCTTGGAAGGAGTTCAAGTTTATTCTCCGCTGTGACTTCATTGCAAAGGACGAGGAGCCATTCGACGTCCACAAATGGATGGATCACGAGATGTGGGCCTAATTTAAGGCGTCTAGAGAAATAGAAGAATTTAAGGCGAAGAGTGTAGCTGCGAAGGAATTCGCAGCCAAAAACACCCACCATCATAGGTTAGGTAGTTCAGGGTATGCGCCAAAAGTACAGAAGTGGATGGACGAAGAAGAGAGGGCACGCCTAAATGACTAGCCCCCGCCATTTCCCAGCATAGAATCACGATGCACACGGAATTGGTTGTATGCGAGGAAGACGTGTGTTACTGGCATGAGAAGATTTGAAGGTATTCTTACCTTGAATCCACTACAATAAAATATGGTAAATTAGCTGTATAATTGGTTGCAATATATGTGCTCTTGGTGTAAGAAATAACTTATAGTCCTTACTAAGAAAGAACTACATTAATTGACATTTCCAAATGTACCACTATTAATCCTAAACTATCATGGCTAATAGTTATAGACAGTAAATGTAGAGATAACAATATGAGTTATTTGCACGCGTGCATACATCATTATGTATGCATACCATATGCACAAACTTACCCATACGCGTCGTCTAATCATACGCATGTATATTAAGAAAAACACACACAGCTAACTTTTTTGCAATTACAAGAGTTGCTATCACCCACACAACCTTTTAAATTATTAGTAGATGTGTAATCCCATGCACAACTAAAAACTTAATGCGTATTGGGGGACATAAAATAAAAACTGAGATAATTTTAAAATTGAGTGGCTATACAACAGTCCAATGGGATCCCCTTGTTACCCTCCTTTTTCAACCTTCCACCTCCACCCTCCTCTCTTCCTCTGTTTTGGCGACTATCGCTACTATCGTGTCTTGCATGACAGTGGCGCCAAATAAGATGTTCCTTCAAAACGCCTTCTCCAATGGATCCTCCAACCTAACATCTAACCTTTTGGTAAGCCTCCCCGTCGTCCTCACCTCCGATGGTGCCACTACCTCCACCTTGTCGTCGGCTCCAGCTCAACTCAAGCCTCGCCTTCGCCGCCACTGCCTTCATGTCGTTACAAGCTCCGTCTCAATGGGAGCCTCGCCTCCGCTGCCACCGCCGTCTCCACGTCATCACCGGCTCCATCTCGAGCTAAGACAGGCATGGATCCCGTTTTCTAGTTTTTCTCTTAAAATTTTCCTTCAATTTTTATATTTTTCTTAGAAATATTTTACTGTCTTTGCTTTTGCGTGCATATCTGGTATGACAGATTGCTTTTTCGGAACGATGTCCATATTTGGAAATTTTTCATGACCATTTCAGTGTTTTGGGCGGATGCTCGGGAGCACCTAAAAGAATGAATTGCACTAGATACACCTTGAGATAAATATGTAATATATTAGTACCCTCTTTCAGTCAAACATTTTTCACTTTTGCCAACCATATTTTATGAACGTTTAAATCCTCCATAAGAATGGTACGAGTGTGTTTATCTTGAAAGTACTTTTATAGTATCATTTTTAAAGATAGATACGCTAAAAAGAAAATGGTAGTCGATATTTTGGACACCATGTTACCATATTAAATGCCACTTTCTGTGACCAAAGGTAACTACAATCAATTTATTATCATTGTGGTAGGTATAGCTATGTGCTTATTCCACTACTTCCTACCTCCGCTTGAAAATATATAACTTTAAGAAAATATGTGCAGTTAAAATCTTCTAACTTTAGTTTAATTAGTAATAATATATTATTTTTATTTGGTCCCATGAACTAATATCATTAGATTTGTTATAAACATATTTCCATACTATCATACTTTTATAAGTTGTACTAGCATATTTGTATGCTACAGACGGTGCCCACCATGTCCACAACATTATATCTATTAACAAACGAGAGAGTATGTAACAATGGTACGATTTATGAACACACTCAAGTTGAAAATATATTTTCAGTGATATGATTATATTATGTAGAATGTACATGTACTTACCATCGTTCCTCTGTGAGAAAGTAAATATGATACCATCATGCCACCGGGACCAAAAATGCTACCAGGACGTATACAACAAGTGAGAATCTCATTTATGTCGTTGGCCCTCATCACTAGCTTCTCTGCTTCTGCCTTAGTTTGTGCATATGCGTCTGGAAACTAATAAACAAACCATGTAGTTAGGCATAACACAAACTTTGCAATACATGGGTATGCCATTTGTATAAAGAGAAGAAAGGTAAAAGGTACGAATGAAATAACCATGCAAAAGGTCAAACTTATCACAATCCTATATACCATCTGTTTCGATCATAATAGTTGTTACAAATCATCAAAGATCATATATTACGAAATTAGTTACTGATCAGATAATTTTTTGTTATTTATTAACAAAAAAATCTAAACATATTCGGCCGTCTTCTAGGATGACATATACTTGAAATTTTGGAAGGGGTAGATTGTCTCATCAATATTTGATCTAAGCAACTAATTTTCAAAATGTCCTTATATGTGCTTATACCTATGTATAGGCACATATATACTGCTGACTTCCCTCTCTATGGACTCTTCCCTCTCTATAGAGCATTAGTCCATTTTTCTGTTTCTAGTTCCATCATTTGCTAGTTTCCCCATCGCGGAGTTTCCAGTAGTGCTAAGCCGGCGATATCTTTATGAAAGATTTCAAATTTTGCTTTGCATCCCGAATTTTGTCCTCGTCTGCCTTGTGTCTTAAAACTTGATCAAACCCATCTATGACACAGCTCGAACTCTTGAAACCCTCTATAGTTCTCAACTGCTTTGGGGTGGACAATGTTAAAAATTTAGGCATTTTTGAGGGTTCGAGGTTAGTTTTAGATCATGTTGAAGTTTAGAACGAAAAGTAGATGCATGACAAACTTTTGGGGTCCAAAAGTTGACTTTTTCTATCCTTTAATTGTTTTTTCACGTCTGTGTAACTGAGTAGCGAGCAAGCAACTAAAACTGATGCATTCGATTATGCGCAACCTTATCTGGATATGGTGTTGATTCATCTACTCCAAAGAGGTCATGAACTCCATCGAATACAACAGCACTCGAACTGGTGTATATGAGCCTTTTAACCTTGCATGTCTTACAAGCATCGATGACATTCTTTGTCCCTGTGTTAACATGCACGACAAAACAGGGGAAAGAAGGTTCGTGAGAAAATTGAAACTATATGATGTTTACTTCTCTACATGACAGCAGATTTATCCAAATTCCGTGAAAAAAGAACACTTTATCCAACTTTTTTCGATATATTCTTGAGTTGGCTGGCTAGCATTACAAAAGGACGTGTAATATCTTAGCTGAGAGTTTACACTGGCAGACCGATCTCATGGTTAAAGATTAATTTTACTAACCCTCGACGTTGACCTTGTAATGAAGTTGGAAGTTATTCTTGGCAGGATCCGCCGCAGCCGTGTGGAAAACAGCATCTACCCCTTCGAAAGCTGCGGACCAGAAAATCAATTAACAATATCGGTCGTGTAATTAATTAAAGAACGGAAATGCTGTGCAGGGAAAAAAATTTCGTTTTTTCCAAAATTTCGGAACCCACCGAAATTACGGAAATTTCGAAAATCATTTCGGAAAGCACTACCGAAAATCAGTTTAAATTTTAATCAAAATTTGGTCAAATTTGATCAAATTTGAATTTTTGACTAAATTTTGACCAAATTTGTTCAAATTTTAGTCAAACCGAAATTTTTGACCGAATTTGGCAAATTTCGGGACCCACCGAAATTTTCGAAATTTCGGAAATTTCGTTGAATTTTTTTTTCCATGATGCTGTGCGCACAATGATTTAATTCGGCACGCCATGATTTTCCCATCACGTTAAGTTCCTGTCTCCGTTCGTCGATCACCGTTCGTTCTGTTCTTTGGTTTATTACGTAGGTATTAAAATGACTGATACACAAAAAACTTTGATAAGATGTTATTCTAAAAGAAAAACTTTGACCTAGCTTGGACCATAACATACGTTTTATCTTCTTGCAAGGATGTCAACATGCATATATAATACCTTCGTTAAGCTGGGCTAGGTCGCAGACGTCGGCGGAGGCGTAGACAGCGCGGCCGTCGCGGAGGGCGGCGCCGAGGAGCTCCTCTTCGGCGGGTTCCAGCGCGGCGGCGGGGGCGAGGTCGGTGACCCTCACGCGCCACTCGCCGGAGCGGAGCAGCGCCGCCACCAGGTGCCTTGCCATGAACCCCCGCCCGCCGGTCACTGCGCACCACCTCGCCTCCCGGCGGCCACAGTCGCCGGCCGGCAATGCCATCTCGACCGACAGTTCGATGCACTAGCAAGTAGTAGCACGTGCCCGGCCGCTACATGCACGTGCGCCCTGATCACAGGAATAGTGCTAACATGCAACTCTTTGCTTTCTTCGTTTATATAGTTAACATTTTCTAAATTTAATTATTAATAAGTTAAAATATATTTAGATTGATAAAATAAAAATAATATTATTAGATCCATAATGAAAAGCATTTTCAAGATATAGATTTATATAGAAAAAATTGACATGTAAAATGTACTCTAGTACTATTAATTTTTTTTGAAAAAAGTACGCTAGTACTATTTAAGAATTTGACATCGGTCGTGTTAGTACGGTATTATGGCCATGCGAGACCAACTTAAATTCACATGGACTACAGTTATTGCTAGTTAATGCTAAATAAATATTTTCGCTGTAGCCCTCGTTTTAATACATGTCAAAATTTGTTACAGTTAGAGTCACTATGGCCATGCGAGACCAACTTAAATTCACATGGAGTACGGTTATTGCTAGTTAATGCTAAATAAATATTTTCGCTGTAGCCCACGTTTTAATACATGTCAAAATTTGTTACAGTTATAGAGTCACTATTAAAAAGTTTGATGTAGTATTAGTGTTCACTACCCGATACATATCAAAAAAATAGTCGTGGCTAAACTCAGAGCCTATTCCTTCCCCTCCTTCCAGGTGATACACGACTCATGTCCTTTTTATTTTCTAAAAAATTTAGTTAGACCTTGAGCGACATATGATATAGCTATATTATTAGAAATTTTATTTAACTAACTAGTAATCGGCTGATGGTTCTATATTGGTTGTTGCTCCTCAGGCTGAAATCGAGATGTATGGCTCTGACCTCCCTTAGTATGAGGACGATTAGAATCTAGTGAAATCTACAGAGACATATCATTAAACCAAAGTTAGTGGTTGTTGTGTATAAATTAGAAATAAACAAGTATAGAAACGGTGATACTTACCTCTTTTCGAACTTTTTATTGTGGCTCAACTTTAATACTTTTATGATATAGTCCTCGATGAAACTTTCATCTGTGTCGATGCTTTGTGCGGAGGCAATGCATGGGTCAATGAATCTGATAGATTCTTTCATTTGTCTCACCTTAGTGAGCATGTATCTACATATACAAAAGGAAAGAAGTTGTATATAGATGATATTTCTATCAAATGTATATAGACCGTGATTTTAAATACTTATAGTGTCTAGAATCTCATGATTGAGGCCTCTAGGGCATCGAGGTTATAAAGATTGAACAAGTCCTCGAAGTACACCGTGAAGCAACAATCTTGTTGGTTGTGGTGAAAATAGTCCTATGTGAACTGGACTACGACACTTGAGACATGTTGGGGCTTCGGCTTGTTGAACTATTGCATGTACCACCTATGCAATGAAGCGCAAGACCACCCAAGTTCCGACTCAATCTTCTTTTCATCCTCAACCAATGGCTTCCAGGCTCAAACCTCCTGGCAAGAGGCATAAAGGAGATATTATCCATGGTCTATAGTGCCCAGATTTCTGGATCGACATTATCTAGGCGCACCATCAATCCTTTTTCTAGACCATTCTTGGCCTTGCTCTTGCCCTTGGTATTTTTCCTGGTTTGCTTGGAAGAGATCGACTTGGCCAATTAAGCGGTAGGTGCAAGCGAGTCTGTTGTCAGTGGTGGTGTAGGATCCATTGACACTAGCGCTATGGGTGGCGGCGCTGGTGAAGTGATGAGTCCAGTTTGTACTCATCTATTTCTTCAAATTTGATCCTTACTTAATGTATTTTGACTGTATCAATTTCTGGTTTCTACTACTAATGCCTGATCAATCGCCGGATTGTGCAAAACTCTCCTTTTGGACTATATATGTCGGGGCCCGAAATCGTACCTGACTCAAGAAATGGTGCATCGTCAAAGACTGAGAAACCATGTAACGGAGGCACATGCTTACCCCACATGCATTCCCATTAGGGGGTCCGACACCGAACCAACACTGTATATGAACTCCACCTGACCACCAGGTCGTATGTCTCATTGCTGGTATAGCCGGCCAGAAACAGACATCATTTATCAAGTCAAATAGAATTTCAAACACCCTGTAGGGAATTAGCACACATTAACTATGGCAGAGGCGCAATCATTCAGAGGAGCCTGACAATCATGTCCACACCCTAACCTAGTATGTCGAACCACAACTAGTGGGTCACCCGAAGGCTCGACAGAAACGTCTACATCCTGCCCAACCGGTAGTCGCATCTCAGCTGGCGGGCCACTCAACTTCATGATCACAAACTCGCACAGAGGACTAATGCTAACCCTCTATCGTCACTCCATACACTTCAAACATACATGCACTGTGTATGGAGAGAGTGGTGCACACTTGATAAATCATTGCACAAACTCTAAAGGAGTTAAACAGATAAATAGTTCACATCTCTTAAGTTTTGGCAATTACTTAGTTTACAAACAACTAACGCGAAGGTCATAAGGCGATAAAATAAATAGTGGAAACATGCGAGTTTTATCTCGAGATATAAATTAGTAACCAAAAGACCAGAATACCTACACAACACATCCACAAGTTCCAAATCTGACTCAAGCAATCATTCAAGCGTCATCCTGAAAATACTCTCCGAGGGAGGGCTCACTTATTCCTAAGCATACAGTAACAACTACCAATGAGTACAAACGTACTCGCAAGTCATAGTAGTGCTTGGACATAAAAAATAGCATGGCATTGACATGAATCAGAGCAAGAGATCTAACATGCTAGTAACATCTGAATAGAGACATCCACATTGTGACAACAGGTCGACATTGAGGCATAAGTATCAATTCCATAACTAACATCCTAATTTCAGGATTTCAACAAGACATGATATGACCTAGCAGATCAATATCATTAGTTAACAGATTCATGATATGACCTAGCAGATCATCATTAGTATTTATTAAACTCATGATATGACAAATCAGATGAACATCAACTAGTTTTCAAGCAAAGAGACATTGGTCGCTCGACAGCCTCACAGGTGCTCCCATGGTCCCTCGCAAGGGGATAGCTAGTCCGCATTGAGCGATTGACAACCGGACGACACCTGTGGTCTCGTCATGGCCAATTCTCATGGCTTATCAGGGTGCATCACGCAAGAATCGCCACTGTAACCTCAAATTACACTCGAAGTAGGGCTCGAGCTAGCCCAACAATGTTACAGCCCATCCCACGACCATGCTCCCACATCTCTCATTTCACTTATTAATGGTTCAAGTTGATCAAACATCAAGTTAAACCTTAACATGATCACGACAGCCAGGCATCCAATCAAGAAGTTCATAAGAAAAACATAAAGGAATCAGGACAGTAAAGATGGCATGGCAATGTCGCAAGCTCGGCTTGACTAGGTTGGAGTATTCCTCCTATTCCTGTTGAGATTCAAAGTGCTACGGCTCCATCCCTCGTCATCAACTTCTATCGATATGCAAAACGACAATGAGAAAAGGAACGGCAAAAATCAATGCTAATTAATGATGAAATGAGATGGAATATGTATGAAATGCAATTCAGTGGAAGACATATTTAATTTGGAGATTATTGCAATTGGCTTCATATTATTTGGAACTACAGTTAAAAGATATGAATTTTTGGAATGCGAATCAACATTTAAGCAATCATTGGTCAATTTATTTTTATTCAAAGTACTTATGGATAGTAGCATACATAGGGTTATTTTCAGTTGATAAAGTATCCTTCGTTGATCGTCCACACCAAATATCGTAATTTTCAAACAAAAGATGAATTTATGATAAATTGAGCAAGGTTTGACTCATTTTAAATATTTAGAAATTTCTATTAGTAGAACATAGCTAAAATTATTTTTGGTGGATACTACATGTTTTCCTGAGCATTTATATATAAAGTTTGTAATTTTTGGAGCAAGTATGAATTTTCTGTGAATTTTGCAAGATTCAGCAAATTTAAACCCATTTTTGTCTTTTCCTCAGTAAAGAAAATAAACTAAATTCAATTTATACTCAGGCTGACCTAGCCCTAGACACTGATGGGTGGGGTCTTAAGACAAGTTTTCATTTATTTTTATTTTTCTTTTAATTGTTTTCGGGCGTGGGACCCAGATGTCAGTGGGTCGGGTTTTCTGGGCTCAGTGGCCGATTAGACGGGTTCCCGGACCAGTTGGACCTCTGGAGGCAGTCAAGCCAGTCGGTCAGACTGGCTAACGTGGAGCCAAGTGCACCAGTGAGCCCTACCGACGGTGCATGTCGGTGGGGAGGTCCGGGGATGGCCCTAGGGCACCAAAGAAGGGGAAAACAAGAGGGGAGGCTCACCGTGGGCTGGGAAAAATGGAGGAGGGGCGGAGCAGTGGAGTCGATGCCAGCGGTGGTAGAGATGCCGTTGGAGTCGAGGAAGACGGAGAGCGGGTGCCATTGCAGGTGGGGTAGGGGAGGCGGCGACGGCGGCAAGCGCTCCCCGGGGTCTTCTCCTTCTGGTCGGTAGCTCCAGGCGGCTCCAACACGGCGACGAAGCTCCTCCCGTGCAGCATAGGCGCGGTGGAGCAACCGAGAGGCCTATGGAGCTAGGGCTGGCGGTGGGGTTGCCGAAGGAGGAAAGGCGGGGAGGAAGTAAAAATGGGAAGACGGGAGATGCGCCCGAGGCATTTAAGGCGAAGGCAGCCAGTCGGACAGAGGTCCCGTCTCGGTCAGGACGTGCTGTCCCGGCCACCGGCCGCGACGTGGAAGGTGAGAGCTGGCGGGTGGGACCCGCCAGTCAGTCGCAGCAGGAGGGAGGCGGGAAAAGTGCAGGGCCCATATGCACTTTCACGCGGGGAAGGCGAAAGGGGGGATGCAGCAACAGTCAGGCAGGGGCGGGCTGGTGTGCGTGTTGGGCAGGGAGGCATAGCGGGCCAAGCCGACCCACTCGGCCTAGGGAAGAGGTTTTTTAATTTTTATTTCTCTTTTTTATTATTGAGATATTTTCTAATTAAATAGGGCTCCATTACTGGTATAAAATTTTTAAAAAATTTAGGGAGGATCTATAATGTATTTCTGACCTACTATAGAATTTTCAGGTTAAACAAAAATAATTTTGACTAAATTTCATCCAAATTTTTAATCTTGCCCCAAATTGGGTTTGAACTGTAGTTAGGTGTTTTAGACTTCAAAATTACTACATTCCTACTAGAGATGCATATAATCTTATAAGGTCCATTTCATGGAAATAAACACCATAAAATATCATAATTACACCTCTGCATTTTAGCAATTTGGATGGTTTTCTCTTGATTCATAATAGCTCTTGCTCAAATATTTGTAGTTCCTTCTAGATTGCAACCCAAGGGAGGTCAGGGACTTGCCAGGGTGTTAGCTAGCATTTTGGTGGAATTTTGGTTGGGAAAAGTTTAGTGATTATGGTTTTAGGTTTGGTTAATTTTGAGAAGAAGTTGGAAGATGATATAATCTAGGGTTAATGAGATGCATGATTTGTAAGACAGTTTGAGATGATCTCATGCTTAGTTGCTTACAAAGTCCAATTACACATTGTGATGTTACAGTATGTCTGTAGGATCACTGAAAAATGGGCATATATTGATACATTTGGAAAATACACGTCAAGTGGAGTGCCTACGAAGAGAAATAAAATAAAACATCGGAGAGGCAACAAGAAAGGAGAGGAAGAGAGCCACTTCATGCTGACTCCACCATAGCCATCTTAGTTTTCATGCTCTCTCCATTACTATTGCCACGAAGCAAGGTTGTAAGATGGTTTAAATATTTTAATCGAAGTACTTTTCTTTTGTATCTCCTTGTTGGGATGATCTTCTTTGATTTAATCTTGGTGATTTCTATGGATCTTGAGTAGTCCCTCATAGGCTTTGGAAGGTGGAATAGCTTAGTAGATTAAATTTATTTGTATTGGATCATGTTTGTTTGGTATCTCATATTTTCAATATTTATCTCGTATACTCATGTTGATAATAGGCGTCCAAGGTAAACATTGGGGAGGACTAGTGCTACCTTCGAAGCAGAAGTGACAACCATGTGAGGCGTAGAAAACCACAAGGAGCCTCTAGGCAGATCCGGCACAGTCACAGTGCTTTAAGCATTGGTCTAGCTCACACCTCAATAATTCTGGTGACATGGCGGATGTTGGCATCCGACTTGGATAATAGATCCTATGAGTAGGCGGATGTCAGTGTAGGTGAATTTTGGACGTGTCGCCCCACTTGATTATTTATCTTGAGTACCGATGATATAATAATTGTGCTAGTGATTCATATACTTATATTTTGATCTACAGGTGAAACTCACTCATAAACCTATCGCCCATCATATTAGCAACTCAATTATTTCTCACATTTTAATTCCATTTTTATTTAGTTATAGCATAGCTTTGTCTCCACAATTGATTTCAAGAACCAACCATCTTCAAATAGACACACTAAGCATACGCGGCACTCACTGAAACTCTCAACAACAATCTCAATGCCATGACCGTTTCCATGACACCTTGCTTCCTTAGGTTTGATAAAACCTCACAATATTTCCAAGGGAAAGCTTACTGCAACCCGTCTAGTCCTCTTGCTAGGCCAGCATCATGAAGCAGCAACTACCGTTGGAGTCATTGTCATTTTTGATGAAAACAATTGTTGTGGCCATGAGAAGTCGAGGAAGATGTCCCTCTTCAACCACTAGATAAATATCCCAATGGCATCCCCAAGAGTTTTGATATTGTCATCTATGGGATCGGTAGAAGGACTCTAGTGAATTGATGGTGCATCTTGTCCATGAGCACTTTGCCGAACCCACATGATAGCACAACATGGTCCACCATAATACCTTCAGAGATTGGATGCGCCAACCCCTAATTAGCCTCCACAGTAATATCCAAGCCGTTAATCCTCATTTGGAGTTTGCAATACGTTAGTAGCTACATGACGACACGAAATTAGTGGAGTAAAACTTTAAATATCAAACGATACATGTTTGCGAGGATATATCTTACCCTATATGTGGCTTCCATATCTCCGATGAGTGGCTCGACTGAGGCGTAACTACTCTAGCGGTTACCAGGCCTGTAGAAAACAACTGCTTGGGCTTGCGGTCTAAATTGCTCCCACTCCTGTTCCTCTCAAAGTGTCCTTCTAACCTCCTCACATAGGTCCTCGTGCGCCTCTTCAGTATAAAATGTAGTAATTAATAAAAATAATTCCACTCAGGTTACTGTTCATAAAATTTTAGGTTATTAAAATAATCAAATAATGTATAAAATAGTATTCCAACTCTAGAAATTCATAACTCTCATGCAAAACTTCCAAATAACATGAAACTTGTGATAAAAATCTTTAAATTCAAATTTTCATTCTCTGCTATGCATTTCATTGCATCTTGGATTCTTATTGACTCTTGTAGTTTCTCTCGTCGCAATATCGTTTTCGGCATTTCGTAGAATCCATCGACAAGAATTGGGATACAAATTCTTCTGAATACCAGCAAGAGCAAGAAGCCAATAATCCAAGCAAGCTAAACTTGTTGACATTACCATGTTGTATTTACTTTCTCTTCATGATTATATGCTTGTTAGCACTTTCCCACTAGCATGAATAGGTTGTTGTGATAATCCAATTGGAAAACGATGTTTAATTCCTTGGAGGACGCTTTGGCTCGGGTGGTCTTGGGCATCTCAAGACACGTCCTTTGGGTAGAGTGGGCCTCTTCACATCTCGAACTTTAGGGAGAGGTGGCCTCATTTCCGGCAGTACCATGCCTTTGGGTGCTTCGATGTAGGTGGGTCCTCAGAAAGGGTTGAATCACGGAGCTTCGCTCATGACAGTGCATGTACCATGGGTGGTAAGTGTGGGAAGTAGGCCATGTTAAGGACCGACGCTCTTCCATACATGAACTCAGGTTCTCGTGATGCCGCGTGATTCGCCTTGATGATGTTAGATAAAGGCATTTGAGATTGTGGGCCCGGTAGAATCAGGACTTGCCTCTGGAGGCACGACAGAAGTTCCTGCGACCTTCGATTGAAGGACCTCGAGCAATGCTCGAAACGCATCGAAGTTGGAGAGCTCAACATTCATAAGCGTCCTTAAGTTGGTGATGAGGTTGTCGGGCCTCCTTGAGGTATCATCGGGGATCCTTGGGATGCTGTGATGGGTTTCGAGATGGATGCCTTCAAGTAGTTCCTTGCCTTTCGGTATGACTGGTAGCGCAGTTGCGAGGGGATTGGTTTGGACGATTCCTTCCCGTCCTCAATGTGTTAGGTGCTGTAGTACTCATCCTAAGTTGCCTTCAAGATGCTACCTTTTCTCTTGGAACCTCGAGTTATCATGCCTTTGCTCCGGGTGAGCAATGCCTCGGCTTTGGTTTGCTCCGGTAGGACCATATCTTCTCACATTGGCTAGAGCCCCATGGACAGCTTCACTACTGTTATCGTAGAAACAACAGAAGGAGAGGGTGTCAATAGCTCAGTGGTTACATCACAATAGTAATGGACCGTATACGACGGTCTTATTATGTGGCGTACCGGTTTTGAGGCCAGATAAACCCTTGTGTTTACTGTATTAGTCCCTAGATCAGTTGCCGATACACACAAGCACTTGATAGCATAGACATGTAATACATCATTCATTACACACTTAGCCATATTTGGTCTTTAATGGTACAAACCGGGCCTGTTGGCTGAATTAAAACAGCAGCGGAAGTAAACACATGGCAGATAACCCATCAATATGCCGAACCACAGGCAACTGACTGGGGAGAAACCCTACGCCTCGAAATCATTGTCGCTATCTCCGGTCTGGTACTCCTCCTCATCGTCTGGCCACATAACAAGCCAGGTGAGTACATTGAATGTACTCACAAGCACTCCGCCAGGGAGTTTATCACGGATATGAGCATGCAGGGGAATTATCAAGAAATTGGCTCTATCCTAGGTTTCATATTGTGCGGGAAAGTAAGTTTGCATTTGAAATATGTAAATAGATATTAAAGCAGTTTAGCAAAGTATCTTGACGTAGCGAGATAAGGTACCTGCTTTTATCATTCTTCCCGTTACAACAGGGAGATCATCTCTGTGCTTTCCGCTATAACGGCAAAGCATGGTAATCACCCGATTCCTCAGGGAGACATAGCTCACCCGGTACCTACGGGAATATCAACGGTTGCCCGCTATGACGGGAACCCCTTTTCTCCATTCCCCCGCTACTACGGGGATCTTGCATGTCACCCTGCGAACTCAGCGGATCGCGTCCTTAAACCAATAACCATTTTGACTTTGAAAGTCAGTCTACTTTAGTGTGGCCTAACCAAGTTCGTCCTTGACAGTAGACACGGCTATTCAAATAGTTTTTAACACTCTGCAGAGGTTGTACGGCTTTACCCACACGATGTAGGTCGTCCTGGACATACTGTGCAACGCATACTACCAAAGCTTGTACAACGAAACTCTTCACCGGAGTAAACCTAGCCATGAACCCGCCAGAAGGACATGTCCCAAACCTAGCTTGAGTCAGTATCATCGCTTGCAAGGAGGTTGGTGTTCCAACTTTGTGGCGAACAAGCCATCGCTTTCCCGCAGAAACTTTTCTCTCCAGAGGCTACAACCTCATCTGCACACTGTACACTGCCTACGGGTTCATGCTAGTCTCAGACCGGGTACTAGGTCAAGTTCTTCCCATAAAGGACATGTGGACGTACGGTAAGACTTGGCCAAATGGCACTTAAGCTCGGTCCTTATGTGATCCGAGAGGGACTTCACACCTCACCCGTAAACGGGCTGCGAGAACCACACCGGGCAATACCTCACATTTAACAAGCTTCCTGCTTCCCCCCTTCATTTCCGACCCGGATCAAAATCTTCTCCATTTTGTTTTTCAGGTTTTAACGAAAACCTTTTTGCGGTAAAGTATCCCAACCCAAGGATATACTATCTTCATACTCCTTCGGACATGACGGTCCATTTCCAAATGTTTGCCACATGAAATATGGGAGTATTCCCCTTTATTTTGAAAACCTAACTTTTTTGCTACCGCAGGGCTAAGCATACATACATATTCTACCCTAGGCTTCCGGTAACTTCCCCGGAATACGTAATCCTTTGGGTGACAAGGAATACAGGGTCGAGCTAGGGTTTCCTAAGTGTCGGACATAACTAGGCTACATAAAATAACGGGTATAAAACATAGCATGCATGTTTCGTAAGAAAAAATATTCGTAAACTTGGGATTCACATGATCAAGGGTGGAGAGCTTGCCTGGCAGTTCCTGGTCTTGATCCGGATGCGGGGATGCTTCGGGTTCCTCCTAACGAACGTACCTTACACCGTCAACTACACGTTTCAAAATAACACAATAGAATCCAAACGCGATAAGGAATCAAAGAGGGCAACTCCATGCAGAAAATATGCCATGTTTTGCAAACATGATTGAAAAGAAAGAAAGGGAAGGAAAATTGTTGTTTCTATATTTTATGTGGGGACTTAATGAACTAGGGTTTCGTGCTTAGAATGGCTTTTGCTCAGAAACCCTAGGCTTTACATGGTGGATGAGGTGTCCTGGGACTTAGTGGTTGAAAGATGCGGGAGAAGTATTTGGATGGGGTTTAACTTGGTTGGATGCTATAAAGAAAACATATAGGCATATACATGCATGAAATTGATATTAGGGTTTCTAGGGTTTATTATGCCTACTTTGACTTTTGAACTATGCAACATGTACATGTATATATGTGCTCTGATGCTAAGTTCAGAAGGTTACAGTTTTAGCATGTTAAAAACTTTGGATTGGATCAAAAGTTCAAAAGAAGTTTCAAAAGAGTTTGAATTTAAAATGGTTCTTTGAATTACTCTCTGCACAGCAAGGAATGTTTGAGTTTTGAAAATTTGTTTGAACCAAAAGGTGGGAAATATTTTCGGAGAAACTTTTGTTTTGGAGGTTCTCTGAAAACCGGCCGATTTGATGTTGAACCGGCCGAACCAAAATCAGATCTAGTTCTGGACTGGAAAACCGGGCTCTGGAGAAGTGACGTCGAAGGCGTAAAGAACTGAGACGCCTTCGGAGTGGGGATGTGTGGGAACAGAAAGACTCGGTTGGGAATACGCTTCTCCAATGGGGAAAATGCACTGGAAGAAATTCGCTTCCGCTTAACCCGACAGGTGGGCCTCGGCCTCGAAACGGTACGGTTTTAACAACCAGCTGCGGGCCCATGCGTCGGCGACTGATCAACAGTACGCGCGGGAAGGGTTCAGGCGAGGGATTGCTTGGCTCCGGCGATGCTATGGCGAGAGCTACGCGAGAAATTGCGGCCGATTTAGAGGGAATTAGAAGGAGCAGGAGATACCCTCGGGTTCAGGGGATCGGTGCGATCTCGTTTTCGGTGTCAGGAAGCTTGCGCGGTTGCTGGACTGGGGATTCTGCCGAGTACCCGAATGGAGGAGGCGGCTGCAGGAACGGACACGAAGCTCCAGTGATCTATGGCTGCAAAGGAAATACAGGAGGGATTGAAGGAGGTTCCAGAGAGGTTCGAGAAGGGGAGAAAGGGGGAAATCCTTGCTGGGTTAACCCGATTTCTTCTCGGAAGTGGCAGTAGGCGGTTGCTGGAGTAGCGGAGTAAGGAAGAAGGTTAGGGAAGGGATGATTTCTTGCTGGTGCTTGGGGGAAGGGGGAATGGCTTGGTGTGTTGGCCGAGCTTGGGAAACCTCTCGATCAGCTTCATATACACGCGTGCATGGAGAAGACAGAGGAGGGCCTGCAGGACTTAGTGTCGGGCAAGCTCTGAAACGGACGGGTTGTCTAGCCGGTGGCGTGGGGGGGTGACCAGGAAGCAGGAGGTTGGAGGAGACATGTTGGTGATCACTTAAGCAGGAGAGGAAGGGGGCTGGCGTCGCTAGTGGCGGGTTGACGCCGAGGGGCGGCATAAGACTGATGCCGTGTGCGCCCAGGGCAAGCCAAGGCGTGTCCTGTCCGGCATACGCATGCATGCTTGTGTTCTGGTGCTGCAGGGTGTGCACTGGCGTGTCAACTGAGCTGAGGCAAGCCAGGGGGTAACATTGGGGAAGTGAAGCAGCCACTTGTGCAGAGGAAGAGTAGCTAAGGGGCATGCCATTGTCGCCATGAGGTGACATGGACATTGTCGCCATGAGGTGACATGGAAGTTGAATGCAGAGAGGGTGGCTTCTATCCGAAGTAGAGATGATGGAGACAATTGCCTGAGGGTAGCAAAGACTTTGGTAGGAAGCTTGAGGTAAAGGGGATGGGAGATAAGATTGATATTTGGAAAATAAGAAAATGGGGCAAGGTGCTCGACAGATGTTGTGCCAAACTTTTGAACTGGAGATATACATGTTTTTTTCATATTTGGGTCTTTGGTACTGAGATAAACATTGTAGAATTTTATGAAATTTTTCTGAGCTTTGAATATTTAGGTTGCAGTTCAAAGTGCAAATCTGACCTAAACTCAAATTTGGATGTAATCAAATATTTTTGAACTGGACCTTCAAATTTTATTTCACAAACAGGTGGTAAATAGTTTCAAGTAGTTTTTATAAAAAATTTCCAGAATTTTTGGGTGGAAGAAAACACATGCAATATGGATTTTATGGTTCCTGCCCGATAAAAGATTTATTAGGAATTAGGGTGACAGATTAGGTCTTAGGGTTTCGGGCAACGGCACGACTGACGTAGGGTATGGGGGAGGTTAGGGTTTATATTTGGAGGGTCGGGAGCAAGGATGGGCAAGTTGCCACTTAGGGTTTGGGTTCGGGAGGTGTCGTGCGTATACGGTGTGTGCGTTGAATTAAGGTTTTAGGGTTTTATGCACATGCGATGATGAGGTTGCGACTTGGGTTTGTTCCATGACGGTGCAACCTAACTCAAGTGCTCCCCATGAAATAACATGCTCGAGAAAACTGAAATCCAAATGCATGGCAAGATTAAGACATATACGCATATACGCGTTTTAGTGTTTAGGTTTTCGGAAAATCCGGATGATGAATATCAGGGTGTGACATATTAGAAGGTCGTCGTACACTCGGTAATATGAGACACTTGGATGTTTTTTGAATAGATTTGATCGTCTTGTGGAGCACAATGTAGTCTTATGTTGAAAGAGACGCCTTGTATGCGGCTCGACTAGTAACTTGACACATCTTAGAATTTCCTATGTCTCAAGTAGTGCTCTATAGAGGACTTGAAGCTTTAGGTCGAGGACTGGCCAGCAACTTTAGGTCATCCAGGACTCCCTAGATCGCTTCTAGAGCTCTTGTTATGGGACTTGGTGCTCTAGGCCAAGACCCGGCTATTGACTTCAGGTCATATTGGGGACTCCTAAATCGCTCCTAGAGCTTGAGCTCTCTGTACAAGACTTGGAGCTATAGATCTCCCTCCATGAGATTTTTCATTTATGGGATAGATTTTATATCCCCTCATAGGGGCTTTTATAAGCACGAGCCCTTTGATAAATAATCTAGAATGCTCTTGAGAGATGAGTAAAAGAGGGTAAAAAGGATAAAATGACTCATGAGTCTATAACAAACTAGAGAAGTGAGATACTTTATAGTCTATGGTAGACTAAAATCCTAATACACCTCTTAATAGGGTTATTTTTTTCTTAACTTGCTTTGACTCTTTTAATGGTCTTGCTGACTTGATTCGTAGGATGTTACGGACCGGTCTATGGACTTAGTATTTAACCAACACGAAAGAACTCCTGTTCCGTGTGCTACAGTTGAACGCGCCGTCTTCTTAGCTTGTTCACAAAACCAGCTTCTCCGACCCAATTAAGCAATAAATTTCCGAGGTGTTGATGGCGACAATAGGCTGCAGCTGCTGCGTTTTAGCGGAGCCAAAAATATCAACGAATTCATCGGCAGGCAAGTGGTAGACTGCAGTAGCCCAACCACTCTCCGTATCGAGCAAGGTAGATCCATCCATCAACTGAAACAAGAAATCAAGGTTATTAAGTGACCAGCCATCTGATTTAGTCGTTTAAGCCACACCCTTTGTTTGAGCATGGTTGAGCCGTTAGGTACTCAGTTATTCATATGAACGAAAGCCACTGTAAGTTATTAAATACAGCCCCCAATTGTAACCACGGTAGCACTGTTCTTGCTATATGATATGTACACTACACACGATGGATGAAGCTTTATCAAGGACGATGATCAATACCAGATCAAGATTCATCAACGAGACACCGTAGAATGGAATTAAGGGGAAACGATCGATATCATTTCTTGGCAGTGGAGAAACAGTGGATGCAACAACCCTAGAAAACTTGTCACCGTCCCTTTGCCTCCCCTCCAAAATCATCGAACCCCCGGGAAAAATACAACGGATCAAGATCAAAGGCCAAAATCCATGCCTCCTCTTGTAAAGAGGAAAAACAAAAATTCCCCACTCTCTCTACACAAACGCACCCCTTATTTCTCCTCCATCCTCTTCTTTTTTCCTTTTCTTTTTGGTTATTGTCTTGTTTATGTTACAGCGGTGCCTATAATCCCCTCCCTTTCCCTAGTGAATTGGTGGTTCCATCACGCGACCTCGATGCCAGTGAAGAAGATCTGCCCGCCGCCGGCGCAAGGCGACGAGGCTATCTCCGCCGACGCCGCCTCCTTTTTGGGCACGTCCAACGGCGCGGCGCCGACGCGGCGCTTGCGTTCCTTCTCTTCTTGGAACTCGTCGCTCACGATGGCCTGGTACCTGCACTCCATGCTGCAGAACGCCCTCTCCCCTCTGTACATGAAGATGTCCTTGCCGTCCAGCGGCCGCCGGCACAAGTCGCAGCACACCAGGAACTCTGCCACGCGGAACGCCTCACCGGCGCCGCACAGGCTGGTGGCGCACCGGCCGCTGCATCCGAGCTCGGAGACCTCCAGCCGCGCGGCGCGGCGCGGGGACGCGACGGCGTTGGCGATGGCGACGGCGATGGACGCGGACACCCTCGCGGCGGCAGCCGAAGGCTGCGCCTCGAGCGCAGCAAGGATGCCGAGCCCGACTCCGCCGGCCTCGCGGTGGCGCCACCCTCGGAGCGCCGAGCGGTCCAGCGGGCTCGTCGGCGACGGAAGGCCGTCGAGACAGCCGCCCTGCCACGGCGAGCGCCTAGCCGGGGCGATGTCGAGCTTGCGCGCCATGGCCCTGGCTGTCACCGCCATGCCTCGCTGTAGATTTGGAGGGCGAGGAGAAGTCCTGGGGCTGTGTTTGGGTTCTTGGCTGGCTGCTCCTAGTTTGGAAGAAGAGGAAGAGGAGGGTTAAGAAGTGGGAGAGGGCCGGAGAAGTTTCATGTATTTGTAGCCTATAGAAGGGTGGTTTCTTGATTGTGAGTTCTGTTTTTCGTTTTTCATTTTTTATATTTTGCTATTTATTAATAGAGGCTGTTTTGGTGCGGCTAGAGGAACATGGAACGGTTCCGCATTTTGGCACTTGCATTATTTAAAATGTAGTACAACCGAGTGGTTTATAGCTATAGTATATATCTATCTAAAAGCACTATAAAGATAAAAGTTATATACAGTTATTTATATCAAATAACTCATACAACAATATTATCTTTTAAGTTGAATCTATGCAAAATGTTAACATTAAATGTAGCAACATACAAAGATAATATGCTGTTCACTAGAGGCTCTATTATATATTAAAGTTTGATTCTTTAAAAAAACATTGCTACTAGTATCCTAGAGAATATGAAATAGAGAGAGTTAAATTACAAGAACTCATAATATTGCCTCTATTGTACAAGTATATCTAATCACCTTGTGCAATCAGTGACTATCACTTAGCTTGTTTTTCAAACCATGAGAGAGAAACATTAGTTTTTAGATAATGGAAGAGCCTTTCTCTCCCAAAAAAAATTAGCTACTCAAGAGAAAAGGATTTGGAAACAAAGGACGTAGCATGGTGAATTCAGTTGCTTATCAATTGAAGTTATCTTGTGAATCTGAATAAGAAATTAAAGGGAGGCATCTATGATTGAAAGGACTTTTCATGAGAATTCTTAGAAATTTCTCTATTTTGATTGTTTTATTTGTAAGACCGTATCTCATAGGATTTTTTTTTCTATGAGGTCTTTTGCATCTTGTTTCAAACAAAAATTTAACTATTGGAGAAATTCGTATGGTTTTCTTTGGTGCAATAGCTTATATACTGATTCAAGAAAGCATGGCGTTATAATCATACTTTTTTTAATATGTGTTTTTGAAACCCTATGAATCAGAGATGTGATCTACGTATCGGCTAATAAAAAGTACGTACCTGCACGAGATATCTGAGAACTACGACATGTTTAGTTTATTAAATGATGGTTAATTTCTTAAATGAACTTACTTGAGCATGGACTTACTTGTCGAAATGGACGGAACAATATGAGTGAAGGAGAAACGTAGCTCGGTGTCTTATTCTGATAAATGAAATTTAAAGTATAATCTGTTCAGACAATACTCCAGCCCATAGGACTAGTACAAATGTGTGTATGGAATTCGTGTGAGCATACCATTTGAGCGGCGAGTCTGTGGGAGCGGAAAGCGATGGGGAGAGAGAGAGGGCGCGTCTGGGGAGCGATGATTGGTTTGCTAAAAACCATGGACTTGGAAAATGGTGGGCTGGATTTACGTGGGTCTGCCACGGCCAATACGTCACATCAGTCCCTTCTCTCTCCCTTCTCCTTTCCCTATGAGTTTGCACTAGGATGCACCACTAGTTTGGAAAATTCGATCGAATTATCCCGTAATCAGTGCTTAGGTATTTTTAAGGTGCGCTAACTAGGAGAAGAGAACATTCTAAACTCCCCGGCCTCCGAGGGTAGATCTAGCCTTAATACTTGTGTACGCCTGGATTAACAGTTCTCACTGTAGCTCATCATCTCGTCACAGTGCCGGAGTATGGTTACGATATTTATGCTTATTTGTTTTTCTCTCAATAGTTTGGGTTGCATGTTGTCTTAATCATTTTCGGCGCATCAAGGTGTCAACGCAAGAAAGCTCACCGGAGTATGTTTAGCTTTTTACAGTTCCATTCATCTTAAGGGCCTCTCTCACTCTGATTAGTAGGATTAAGAAGAACGTTAGAATTGAAAAAATAGGAATTAGATATTATAGCATACTTTGATTAAAATCACATAAATAAGTAATAGAAGTTGTTTTATTACACTATAAATAAAAATATTCTTAAATGATTAGATATTTATCATAATTGTCATAACACAAGAAAAATTCCTATAGAGCTGGACTCAACGAATTTTTTCTAAAAAATTGCACCCTCTATCCATCAATGTAAAGCATGCACGTAATTTAAAGTTTAACTTTGATCAATAATTAAATTAATAATATTAAATTAAATAGCACAAAAGTGATACCATTTAAAAATACGTTTAAATATGAATCCAATGATATAATTTTTGTGTCATATAATTAAAAGGTTATTAGAGTAATTGTTGATCATAGTTAAATCTTAAATTCCGTACAAGCCTTATATTTGTGGAGGAAGAAAGTATGATTTTTGACTTTCTAAATCAAACAAATCTTATAAAAATACCTTTGAGAAATAGAATCATTTGAGATTCTTAAGAAATTTGTAGTGCGCTACCCGGAGTAGCTCCACGAAAAGTACTAGTGTAGTGAAAAGATAAGCAGGTCTCTTTCCGTGTGTAAACTAAAGGTAGCTAGGCTCCACCTAGGTCCATGTATTAACAATAAACAATGCCATTGGACAAGCTAAACCATGATTAAAATATAAACAAATGAGGAGACTACTTGCCATTGAAGCCTGAAGAGTCCAGACTCTAGTGCTCTGGGGTGACGCGCTACGCCTCACATAAAAGAAAAGGTAAAAAAAAAGAAAAGAAGAAGAAGCGCAAGGGCAGGGAAGCATCAGGAATGGGACGCGCTTGGAAGTTCGCGCGGGGCCCACCGCTGGGGGAGTCCGTGCCCGTGTGGCAGCTTGGGAGGGGGGAGACGGACGCGTGCAGAGGCGGGAGGACACGCGGTGGAGGGGAGCAGGCCGACGCCGACTCGTGTCCCCTCGGCCTCGCCATGCTCGCATGCACGGATCTGGGCCTCGGGCGCCGTGCCGAACGGCAATGCCACACGTACACCACCCATCTTTGGCCACCCCTGCGACTGCTGGGGACCGCGCTTTTATTCCCCTCTGTCCTGTGTCCTCTGGCGCAGTATATTAATGATAGGTTTTGCAGCGGTGTGGCCGGACGGAAATGCCCTCCGATGCTCTGATCCACGGTCACGCGGGGGTGCAATTATTTCTGCTCTCCGATGGCTATACGTATGGTAAGAAAATTTTAATACCTGGACGAAATATTGTATGACATACTAGAAGCAATATCTGCCCGAACTCAACCGGTATGATTGATAGCTGTTACTCACCAATAGGGTGGCTATCGAGCCAATTCGACTCAACTCATAAATACTTGTTAACTTAACGAGTTAGCTCGACTCAATTCGTTAACGAAACGAGCTAAAATGCGAACTTAGCTCGACTCGCTAATTACTCGAGTAACTCGTTAATTACTCGTTAACAGAGCAGCCAGAGAACGGAGCAGTTGTCGCGCCGCTGCCGCGCGGTCCGACGGTGCCGAGCACTGCCACCTTGCCGCTCCTGCGCACAGCTGCCGCGCGGTCTGGCAGTACCGAGCACTGCCGCCTGCCCGCCTCGCCGCCGCCGCGTGGTCCGGCTGTGCCGAGCATTGCCGCCTCGCCGCTGCCGCCGCGCAGTCCGGCCGTGCCAAGCAAGGGAAGCCGGAAAGGGTTGATAGGGAGGAGGACTGGAGGAGTAGAGCTAAGGCGTGGTTCCTGCCGCCTTACCGGAGCCGCGATGGGGGCCGGCAGTTCTGCAGTCCCCCGCTGGAGTCGTCGCCGGAGCTGCGATAGAGCTAGCCCTAGATGGAGCCGGGAGCTAGAGAGATTTCGGGAGTTAGGGCAAATGAGTTGTGAATGGGCCTTGGCCGCCTTGGGCCTTGCAGGTTTCGACCTGCCTGATATTTTTGGAGGGCTGCCAGATTAACGAGTTTAACGAGTTACTCGAGTACTCGGTAACTCGGCTCGTTTAACGAGACTCGACTCGACTCGTTAAGGACCGAGTTCGAGCCGAGTCAAGCTGAGTTTCCGAATACTCGTTTAACTCGCGAGTTTCGAGTTATATGTCCACCCCTACTCATCAAGTGATAAGTACTGTCTTCTCCCTTCTTTGTTACGTCATGAAAACACTAATTTCTTTTTGAGTTATTTCGTAAAACTTCTATAAACTATCGCAAGATTTTTAAGTTTAGATTTTTTTCCCAAAACTTCAAATTTATAAATTTTTCAAAAATTCTCAAATTTTGTTTTTAAAAAACTCTCAAATAAATTATTTCTTCATCTTATTTCTAAAATTTTAAAGTTCTCAAATAGTATAGTGGAGTCCACTTTAGAAAACAACTATAGTGAGAGAGAATACAATTTCAAGAAGCAAGCTTTCAAATAAATAATTTCTTCACCTTATTTTTGAAACCTTCAAGTTCTCAAATATATTTTTAGTAAATTCCACTTTAAAAAATAACTATGACTTCTAACAATAAAAATGATTATTCTAACTTCTAGATATTTAACAACAAAGTTACTTTTTATTTAAATGGATCCATAGAGATGCTCGGTCCATGGCGACGTGCCCTCGAACACCTAATGAAGTCCACGGCGGGCAGGTCACGTGGACGTGCTAACGTGTGCGCCCACAAATGGCTGCCATGCCAAGCCCGCACGCTCCCGTGCTACGCGACGGAACACGCACCACGTGCCACCGGATGTGGACGCATGCCCCCGACCTCACAGTCACTGCGGCCCTGCGGCCCACCCCGAAGGCAGCAGTTTAGCGATCGCGTCATGCGAAACTACCATGTCAAATCAATCCTTGTAAGTATTGAATGGGGTATTGTACTGTCGTCTGATCGAGGAGCGTGACCGTGAAAAAACCCGCGATGTACGTGTGTCCATGCATGCCGTGGGACCCAGGACGCAGCGATGGGCCGGGAAAGCGACAGGAGTAGACACTGTACATGCACTAATTCCATGGCCTTTCCCTGCGCCCGTTTTGGCTCCTTTCGCCTTGGGTCCCACGTGCTGCTGGGGCCCCACGTATACCAGTCGTTGTTTACGATGAGCAGTGCAGTGGACATTGTAGGGCTTGGTAGGCCCCGCTCCTGACAGGAACGCTTCCGCGTCCGGGCCAGCCTTCAACTTGTCATCCTCTTTGCTACTCACATGCTGCAGCTAATTTACAATGGTCAAGTTCTGTGGGTTTTGGGCAATCCATGAGGGAAGTAGTACGATCTATCATGTCAAATTTTTGCATCAACCTTAACCAGGATTTTCTTTTTAGATCATCAGGGCTTCGCCCCTGCTCCATCTCATCCAAGTGAAGCCATCATGACCATACAATTGTAGCTCTCAAACATGAACGTTCAGGACTCAGAAGTGGGCGTAAAAAAACACAACCACAACAGAATTTAGATTACAGCAGGATTAAGCATTACTGGAGGATCTAGCTCACGGAATTGCTCCACATTGAAACCATCCGAGAGGGGGCTGAATTTTGTTGATACTGCGCCTTACATGAGCTTCATTTTCTTCAGACCATTCCAGGCCTAGGATCTCCCTTGCCTTCATCTCGAGCTTGCCAATCAGTACCACCAATTCTAAAGCTTACGCTTCTGGACACAGAAGTTTCCACCTGGAAACCATCTTGAACAGCTTCTGCCAAAAGACCTGCATCCGAGTCCAATAAGTTTTCTGGAAGTATAAATCATTTCGTAGATTCCATAAAACCCATGCAACATTTTCATAGTTAAAGCCCACCCTTTTACCCAGCATCTCGAACACTTCAAACCAAATTAGCTTGGCAATGAGGCACTCAGAAAACAAATGACAAATTATCATCTCGGAGCAGAACAAATAGGAATCATTAGGAACATGTTGTCTCTTACCCAGGTTGTCTCTAGTTAACAACTTATTATGATTAATTAACCAAAGAAAAATATGGATTCTAGGTGGAATATGCAGTTGCCAGATAGAAGGAACAAAAACAGGTGTAATACACCTACAATTAACTACATATAAGGATTGAACGTTGTATATGCCAGAACTATGCATCCTTCAAACCGTCGTATCCTCGGAATCTGAGAAAGAAATAGATTCAGCAATCTGAAGCACTTCCGTCCACAATTGCATAAGTCTATCACCGAGACATCTTCGAAAGGATAGCTTCAGTTCCACACCATTATATATGATATAAATATCCCAATATTAGATTGCAAGGAAAGATCCCCCGAAACAATGGTCTTCCCAAAACTTCACATATTTCCCATCACCTACAAACCAAAGATAGCCAAACCTAGTTGCCCTACTTGCCCACATAACCCTTTTCCAAAAGGGGGACATTCGGTTCTGTTGAAAGCAAAAATGTTAGGGTCTTGAGTATCATATTTAAAGTCAATCATCTGCCTCCAAAGCTTATGACCATCTGTGAATCCATGAAGCTAGGTGACACACATTGAGGTCCCTTAAATCAGGAATGCCAAGACCACCATACTCTTCTTTTAAACAAACCAAACCCCAGTTTGCTAAATAATATTTGAAATGCCCCTCATAATTATCCCACAAACAATGTGCCATCTAAGTATCTATGGCTTTTATAGCCCAAGTAGTAAGTTTAATAACAGACAAAAAATAAGTGGGAATACTGGCCAGGCATTACTTAATCAACACTAGTTTGCCTTCATAAGGGCACTCCCAATATATTGTATCTTAGGTTATATCTTATTGCATTAGATACAATCTGCTCAATGGGTTGTATCTTAGTGTTGTATCTAAAAGAGCTCTCATTTAATGTGATTTGTGAGAGAAAAATTATGAGATGTCTTGGATTTGGTGCTAAGATCCATATCTAGATTAAGATATGATTACTCTCTCTTTTCTCATTAAATAGGTTGCCACATCAGATATTTTCTTAGGTAGCATGATTTAGATATAGTACATGGTGAAGCATTGGGACTGCCCTAAGAGATTAATCTCCCTCTCCAACTAGCTTCCCTTTTGATAACTTTATCCACCATAGGTTGCAAGTCCTCCTTTTTGAGCTTATTAAAATGTAGTGGAACCCTCAAATATTTTAAAGGGCGAGAACTAATGTTACGACCCAAAGCTTGCATAATGGCAGACATACTTTCAATAGGTATATTGGTGGGAACTACTACTATATCACATTTGTGGAAATTAATACGCATGCCAGACAATTTCTCGAAAACAGATAAAAACGCCTTAAGATGTTGAGCAGACTGCAAGCAAGTTTCGAGCCATATAAAACCATATGGCAGCAAATAATTGACGGCCATTTAGAACTCTCGAGCATGCGTACGCACCGAGTGATGCAGCAGGAGCATACGGACACACGAGTGAGGTCTATTGACGTGACGTATAGGTAGTAGTAGTCCAATAATGTAGCAGAGCACTATGGTATAGTATATATGCGGAGTAGACCTATTATAATAACACAAATTAGCACTGTGATGGTGATTAGATCAATCAACTGTAATCAGTTTAGGCCTCGTGATGGCCTGAGAGGAGCTGGTGGTTTGCAGAATAGAGCTGTCTTGCTTTCATACAACACATGATTATTTTACGCTGCCCTGTGCATCACAATCGAGATTAACTACAGCTTCCATGAGTTAACTAAAGTTGTAGGCTACTGTATTTATTTGCAACTAGGGAGCAAGCTGGGGAGTAGAAGACACGCGCAAGATATCTAAGGGACGGGGAATCCCCTGTTTAGCTTGTTAATTGTTTGTTTTCTGCCAGCTAGCCCGTGTACAAAAGAACGTTTAGCTTGTTTAATTTTTTTTATGCCGGCTAGCCCGTGTACAAAAGAACTACTCCATTAGTATAATAGAAAAAAGAATAAGATATATATGCCCCCATTAGCATTTCTTAAAATGGCCAAATTTTATGTTTGGTGTCATATTATTTCTAAATTTGTGACATATGTTGACCGTGTAACTTTTTGAGTTAACAAGACATATCTATTAATAATATATTATAAGTGAGAGTTGATGACAAGTAGTGGTTTATAATTATCTCTTCCTCCACCTTCTCTTTCCTAACAGCTAGTGTTGACACGGGGTCCTATAACCTAAGTTATTCTTAATGACATTCTTAAATTATCTCTGTCGTAGATACAAGTCTAGACAGTAAACTTGTGGCACCCCCGAACGGCTACTGTGACCGTCGATGGTGCACGAGGAGTACGAGCGAGTATGACCCTCCGAACGTCCGTCGAGCTGAAGAACAAAGCACGTACGACAGGGTGAAACACGAGTCGCATACGAGGAGGTGAAACCCCTCTGGTGTACGATGAGGTGAAAGTCACTCTTCTATTGAAGTATTGAGTTAGGGTTACAAGATTTTTCCTCTCCCCCCTTCTCTACCCCTAGGGGGGTATTTATAGGGTTGGAGGATGGAAAAGGTGAGATTACAATTTTGCCCTCACACGAGAGGGGCTTTTACAAGGGTGTGGTCGTCATTTTCCATGCATAGAAGATATCTTCGGGGAATATTCTCTGGTATCTTCGGGGAATATTCTCTGGCATCTTTGGGGGAATTCCTAAACACGTCAACGCAGTCCTTGATAACGCCGACGCAGACCTTGATGACGACGGAGTCAGTAACGTCAGTGTAGTCCTCGTTTTGGCGTCGTCGATGTAGACTTCGACGATGACGGACGTCGAGGACATCGAGGTTGCCCTTGGCGGTATCGATGACGTAGACTTCGACGATGACGGACGTCGAGGTTGCCCTTGGCGGTGTTGGCGTAGACTGGGGCTGCCCTTGACGGTGTATGCGGAAGACTTAAAAAGCAGGCTGGCGCGGGGACCCCTACCCCAACAATCTCAATAAATGTCAACAAACAAAATAAATTCTTAGAAAGCCTCCTATTTACATTATGGGGCTTTACAATATGTTCGTGGTGGCCACGACGCTGCACCCGGTGATGATGTCTTCTAGTGGGTGCCTGTGAGTCCGAGCATGAGGGTGAGAGCGCATGAATATTAGTTGTGTTTGGGGAACTGAGATGTGAAATCAAGGCTTTCCAATTGTTTAACTCGTAATGCCCGCAACAGTAATCACTAATCAATTCTGCATATGGAAAAAATTAATTTAAACATGGATACCATACTAATTTTTGCTATTATGTAAATGAGATTTATAGCGGTCATGACTCATCAACACTTCTTATCTTTCATTTTCACCTTCCTAATAAATCTCTAAGAAAAATAACAGATTAACAAACTAGAGTACCATAAAGTTCTTCCTCAACAAACTAACTTAAACTCTCTAAAATTCTCTAACAAAAATAGTGCAGACTATATGTGGCTCTGACATCGAGATTATGGTGTAAGGCCATAGACTGAATACTACGGTGGTAGCTTGATTGTATATGTTTTATTCGTAACAAAACATGAATATTTTGCTAGTAATAGTTTATACATGCAAGCTGAGATATAGTTAAGGACGGGCCTTTGCCACGGTGGTGGGTACCCATGTCTGTTTTCACTCATCCGTTTCAAAGGTGTAGGGGTGTTTGGATGTTGGGACTTAATATGGGGTGTTTGGATGATGGGACTTAATATGGGTCCAGTTTGGTTGAATTTTTTTGTTAGTTACCTTTCGGAACTTCATTCTTTGCATTCTAACTCTTTTGATTGGGTTGATATGTTCTCTCTTTAGATCCATTTGTATTGCGGGAACTCAGGGTTCTTACAATCGAAACACGTTTTTGATCAAATTCCATTTCAGACGTTTCGTTTCAGGAAGTGCAATGTAAATACTTCAAAAAAGGAAGTTGCTTTGTTTTGCTTATAAATAGAGCGTCTCTGGTTTACAAATGCGCCATCCAAACTTAGTTTCTATAACTTTGATGTCCACGACAGTTCGATACTTTTTTTTTGGAAGGACGGTTGCATACGCGCATTTGACTAGATAAAATTGTAAGGAAGTAATTTTTCATGGCAGACCAAACAATATTCTCGACCATGCTAAAGAACAAGCATGATTCGATCTTCGTGTGAGAGAGATGGCTTTAAAAAGAAAAAACAAAGCACAACAAGGACACATATGCAAACCTTGATTGTCTACTCTTTCTCCTTTCAATTGCCCATTCTTTTTGCCTGAACATATTCTGGGTTTTCATAAACTTTTCCCGACTTTGAGATAGTGTGACTGATAAATTCAAGCTTTTGTAGCTGAGTACGTTCATGCATCCGTGGAGAGAGAATTAGAGTAAAATCAATGAAACTTGATAGTAATAGGACAAGTGTGGTCAGCTTCAGAAAAAGAAACTAAAAAAGGTAAAAGGAAGAAGGGAATGTGATCCATCGTTGCACCTTTTAAGGTGTATTAGTGCACTAGATCCTTAATTCACCGTATGAATTTTTTAAAAGAATTTATCAACATTCATAGAGCATGCATCTATCGTGTTATAAACTTTCAAATCCAATTAATCTGGAAAAAAAAAGACAAATCAGATAATGAATAGTACCAATCAGGTATTGTTCACTTTGGACTTGAATTTCTCAATCTGTGGATCAAATTTGAATTTAAAATTTTGTAGCATGATAGATACATGTTATTTCTATTTTATGATTTGTATTAAAAATTTTCTATTTAAAAATCATATCTAAGTGTTCTAATGTATTAATATATCTAAAAATGCTAGTGTACTTGGTATGCCCCGTATGAAAAGGGCCTATATGCTGCCTGGGGGCAGCACGTGGCCCATGACTCAGCGACACAACATCCCAGGCTCAGCCACCCAACCAGGAGACTAAAATTGCACGCTGGTAGCCCACGGATAGGCCTCGAAACTAGACACAGCACACGTTTCAGAATTCATGCACACACGTTTCAAAAGGGAGGTCCTACCACTACCACAGAAAAGCTCATCGCATATAGGTAAAAAGGCTCATCGCATACGGTTTTCCAGCCTGTATGCACGGGCTGGTCAGCGATGTGGGGGGCACATCACACAAGGGTCCAGCGCCGGATGCGATGATACGAACATCGCACACGGCTTTTTCGACAGGCCCGTGTGCGATGAGTGGCCACATCGCACACGATTCAGTTCTTTATACCGTGTGCGATGAAGACACACATCGCACACGCTTCAAAAATATGACCCGTGTGCAATAAGAGCCCACATCGCACACGGTCATAGTTTCAGAACCGTGTGTGATATTTGTCCGCATCGCACACGGTTATTTGATCTTAACCGTGGGCGATGACTGCTCATCATCACACACGGGCATATAGGCATATATTTGGGACCATATGCGATGAGCAGCCACATCACACACGATCCGATGCTCCGGTCCGTGTGCGTTGACGGGCACATCGCCCACGATTCGGGCCGCCGAGCCGTGTGCGATGCTGAGAATGCAACAGTAGCGACAATTGAAAATCTCAGGCAACAATATCATTTCACAAAATTCATCGGCCACATTCACAGAATTCATTGATCAGCCACATATATACGCAGATTTCATCCATCAGGCAAAATACACGGATTTGATCCAAACACAAATAAAACAGAGATCACATACATTTCACAGCCGATATATAAGCAAATTGAATCAATTGAATATGAGTTGACCCATTCACAGCTACGTAAACAAGAGTTCACAGCCAACATTCGTACAAGTTTAGATCTGACAAGGTTGACAGCCAACAGAAAGAAAATAAATACCTCACAACGAAGAAAATAAATACCTCACAACGAATTAAGGTGATCTGAATTGTCCCTTTTCCGCTATGACATGCGTGAGGAAGAAGTAGGCAAACTGTCCTCTAATGTCGACAATATCTGCTTGACTCAACGGTGTTTTGTCCATCGAACTCAAAATCTGCACGAAGTAATTAAATTCAGATTTAGGTGCATGTAGGTAAAAAGTAAAATCTTGAGTCTCACATACAGTACTAACCGTAGGGAGGCCAGCAGTGCCTCTTGTCTTCGAACTCGGAACAATCATCGTCATTTGCTTACGAACGTAAAAAGCACAAAGGTTGGTTCCTTCTGACAGTTGGTTACACTGAAAAGTTGTTGAGGAATTACGGCATCAATTAGGGCATCAATTAGCATTACTTACCACTTAGGAGGAATGTTGTACCAATTGTTACCTTCACCAAGTCGTCGGCTCCTTGTTCCAAGCCCGCCGGGTCCCCCTTTGGTGAGCACCTCCCTCCACGCTTGACGTACTCGGCGAAAGCACTATGTAAGAATTTCCTTATCTCCGAGTAGTCGTAATGTGCCGCCTGGAAGGAATCAAGGTGGACGGCTTTGCTCCATTTAGGTATGATGATAATTAAGATCCAATGGTTGCTGTAAAAAAAGATATCACAACCCGTGTGGAATGATGACAATGGAGGTACAGCTAATGTATAAAAACACACATACCGCTGGTTGTATGGAAGGAGAATGAACTCTTTGTTCTGTTGAGCGATCAACGCGTCGACAACATAATTAAAGATCATTTGCTTATTCGTCTCGATTTGTTGCTTCGAGACCAACTGTGGGTCGAGGAAACCCATCGGTTGTTTCCAAGCCTCGCATTCGGTGATCATGTTCCTAAGCATACGAAAGAAAAGAGTTATCATTTACGAAACAAAAGAGAGTTGCCAGAATGTGGAATTCCTTGTAAAATACTTACAATGTCCAGCATCTCATGAGGGAGGCATCAAGCTCACGCAGGTTGAATAGGAGAAACAAGTCCTCGAAGCCCACCGTGCAACAATTATCTATATCATGAAGGAAATGCTCCTTCTTGAACCACACCGGAATGCTCGACTCACCCACCGACTTCACATAGTTTCATATAGTGGTCATGTAGCCTTCTGCATATCAAACCTACTGACGCCATGTCTTGGGGGGTAGCAATGGCTCTCCTTTGACGTACGTCCTTACGACCTCCGCCGGGGGGAACAATCGGTTCAATTCTTCGTCCGTCATGAACCCCAGCTCCTTGACCTTGCCCTGGCCCTTGGCCTTGCCCTGGCCCTTGCCCTTGGCCTTGCCCTGGCCCTTGCCCTTGGCCTTGCCCTGTCCCTTGCCCATGCCCTTCAGCGGCGCTGATCTCGTACTTCTAGTCTGCACTGGTGCGGGCGGTGACGGTAAGTCAAGATCTCGTGGTGTCGGAAGCACCGGCACTTGCTTGGGTGACCCTTGAGCTTGTGGGCACGAAGACGGCTCAGACGGCGTGCTCATGATGGGATGTGGTGCGAGGAGCGGCTCAGATTCAGCAGGCAATGGTGGGGAAGCAGGAGGCGGTGCCGATGTGAAGGGCACAAGGAGTATGTCCTTCTTCGGCCACTGGATGAAGGACATCTTCGCCTGTCCCAAGGTCTGAAATTCGGCATCCTGGCTTATGTGGAATAGCGGGAGGCTCTGGAAGCCAGGCTTGACTTTATCGACGGTGCACCTCGCGAACCCTGGCTGTATCGGTACACCGTGCACGGTAGCTTCCTCAGCCGGTGGATGAACCAATCCGGTAGCTGCCACCAACGGAAAAGCCATGTGCGCTGTTGGCACTTGTAGCTTGCACTTCATCGGCCCCGTGATGTCATCGATAGGAGACCTGCCGGCTGTTTCCTCATGGCCTTCAACCGCATCGGGAGCTGACGCACAGCTACTCCTGCGTGCACCGGGGCTTGGGTGTGCAGCAGCTTCAACCGCTTGCGATCTGACGCCTCCTCCCACACAGCTCTTTCTTTCGTGGGCCTTTCGTCCATCATGCCCGCAAATTGGGCGAGTATCTCTTTTTTCATCTCTTCTTTTTTCTGCTCCGCTCTCGCCCTTTTCCTCGCACGCATCTCCTCCGCGTCTTGAGGGAAGGTCTTCCTACGGGCGACATTGGTCCCGATCGCCCTACAACGACCCGAGGGCTCCTTGGTTCCCAATGCGGCCGTGAGAATGTCGTTGCACCCTTGAGGCTGAAATGAGCCTTGCAAAGCCTGGACGCTTAGCTCTTTCTACACATAAAGACATATAATTAGTAGGTACATAAGCATTGTCGTAACTATAGACCGACGACTGAATGAGGTAGTCGCTCTTACCATAGATTGGTACACTTCCTGGTCTGCTGGGTTGGGTAACACAACCTGACCCGAGGAATCGGTTGTAGACCTCGCTCTCAGGAAGTCTCTTGCCCGATCTACCGCAACATCAGGAAAATGCACATCGGCTCCCCAAAGGCATAGGTTCTCGTCCTCCCTGTCCCAAATCTTCCGCTTCCCATAGTATCCTTTGACCCCCATTCTATGGGGGTGTTTGTTCTTCGCGATTAGAGCCCTGCCTGCCGCACTCTTGGCTTCAAAATCCGGCGTTCGCCGCATCTCCACAAATCTGGCCCACTGCTCGGGTAGAATGTGTGGATACTTTTCGAAGGGATCCTTATTCTGCTTCATAAACTTCATGTGCAACACGTACTTAAAATTCCTAAAAGCATCCTTTGCCTTCGAGAGTGCACATTGTTCCACCTGCGTTTTCCATTGCTCCGGCACCCTGAAGTGTTGCATGATCTCTAGCACTATGGCGTTGCGCAGGTCCTTACTAACCTTTGTCCAATCCTCGAAGTGAATGGGGACCCTTTCCCATACCACTGCCCCGCACATGGTTCGAAACATCCTCTCCGTTTTCTCTGGTTCCGTAGGAGCCCCGGTTCTGTCGTCGATGGCCTCCACTTGCCATACTCCTTGGGGCTTTTTGCTTGGTTTTCTAATTCCTTTGGACTTCTTCACAACTGACAGGGTTTCTGCTTGATCAGTGGTGGTCCCTTCCGGCTGTGATGAGGAGTTCTCTTTGATCTCTCTCGGAGAGAAGTCCGGCCATTCATTACGGAACGTCATAGCTAATTAACAGGATGATAATGGCATAAATAACAAGAAGTAAATTAAGTGCCGACACAAATAATGTCTACACGCAAATATTTACAAGCAGCACTGGAACACACGCGTTCATATTGCCCTATCTTGCGACTCGTTGTGAGGACACGGAGAACCCTAACCTGTCGGGGAGCGTGTCGAGGAGGCGACGCTCGGGGACGGGGAGGCGGCGATGGGAGACCTCGAGGCGGTCGGGAGATGGTGAGGCGGCGCTCGAGGACTCGACAACAGGGAGCCGGCGACCGGAGATGGCGAGGCGGCGCTCGGGGAGGCGGGAGGCGACGGAAATTCGGGCGAGGCGGCGCGCGCGAAGTCGAAATGTTTTGATAGACGGACGGGGTGACCTAGGTACTACTTGTACGGGGCTAGCCATCGCACACGGTCACATATTACGGCCCGTGTGGGATGTAACATCCATCGCACACGGGTGTGTAATGCTAACCGTGTGCGAAGTGATCACATACGGGTTATTGGTAATACCCGTGTGCGATGTGAGTAACATCGCACACGGGTATGATTAGGTCTCCGTGTGTGATGTGTATCACATCGCACATGGATATGGATCCGTAACCGTGTGCGACACGAAGAGTCGCCCCTGTAAACCTCCGCCTCTTCGGTTTCTCAACTTCACTCCTATAAACCGCCGTCTCGTCGGTTTCTCTACTTCACTCCTATAAGCCACGCCTCTAGCGTCGTCGGTTTCTCTACTTCACTCCGTACTTCATTCCGCGCCGTGCTCCATCGAACCTCTTCTTCCTTACCTCTCCAGCCACCTCCTCCATCTGTCGTAATGGCCGCTGCAGGGAGCTCTTCGAGGAAGCGGAAGCGCGACGAGTCGCCCATCCGCGAGGACCGCGTGCAGATGACCATGCCCATCTCCCGCGCCACTGCCACGGCACTGGAGTTTGTCGACTATGGACCCACCGAGGGCACCCTCCTCTGTGCGTACTACTCCCACCCCGTCCATTACTCCGGTGCGTACACCGTCCGGTGTGTCCTGGAGAAAAAGTTTCCACGGCATGTCGGATTTCTCATCGAAGCTCACCACCAGCCGGGGCGTATCCTCGTCCGCTGCAGGGACCAAAACATCGTCCTGCGCCTCCACGCGAAGTGCATCCGGTGGGGTGACGAGATGGTGAGCTTCTACACAGTTAAAAATGTCTCGGCTCTGATGCCTGACCCTGTGGACGAAGATCTGCCGCTGGAGTCCATTTAGATAGTTTGTATTTCCCTTTACTTTTGTTATGTAATGTTTCCTCTTCGCAACAAACGGTATTGGAAATGTGTTGTTAAACGGTGTTGAAAATGTGTTGTTAAACGGTGTTGGAAATGTGTTATGTAATGTCTTGTTAAACGGTGTTGGAAATGTGTTGTTATTCTGTGTTCGAAATGTATGCTTAATCTGCGTTCGAAATGTCTACTTTCCGCTTGTAAATGTCTTGTTAATCTTTGTGAAAATGTCTTCTCCATCAGTGTTGCAAATCACAGAGCACACGGTTAGATGACCCTAGGCCACATCGCATACGGGCTGTAGCTTCTAACCGTGTGCGATGTGACCAAGACCACATCACACACGGGCTGAGCGAGTTTACCGTTTGCAACGTAAGTGACATCGCACACGGGTTATTTGCCTCCAACCGTGTGCGATGTGAGGATTTGATCCTCTACAGTATGACCGATTATGTATTCGAAATATATGATTATCAGAATCAAAATTCTGCGATGACTCCACAAGATAATTGTGCGATCACTTTTCGAAACATAATTTGCTAACTTCAACAGATTGCATATTCAAAATGAGTACAGATTTGGCTCAAAAAAAAATTTGAGTACTAGGCCAGATTCAAAATAAATCATGAATCCACTACATGATGACTTCCTTTGTACACTAGCTCGTCGGAATGATCTTGGCGTACGTAGTGGCAAGTTTCCCCTTGGTCTTGCTCGTCGATTCTTATGCGTTCTCCAATAGGTGGCAACTCATCGAACTGGTTGTATTCATCCTCGTCGACAACATTCTCAACTCCTACGATCCTCCTTTTTCCATGCATCACTACATGGCAGTTCTTATGTGCGAGGTCTTTTACATAGAAAATTTGGGTAGCTTGGGAGGCTAAAATGAAGGGTTCATTCATGTAACCCAATTTGCTGAGGTTGACATAAGTATGACCGTAATTGTCGACTTTGACATGTCTGAGATCGACCCATTTGCACTTGAACAGTGGAATCCAGAATGTCACGTAGTCAAGCTCCCAAATCTCCTCTATGATCCCGTAGTAAAATTCTTTCTGTCCATCTGTATCTATGGCTTCTACTCGGACAGAGCTATTCTGAAATGTGGTCTTCTCATCTCGATCCTTCGTGTAGAACGTGTACCCATTCAGGTCGTACGCTTCCCAACTATGAACTGTAAATGCTGGCCCTTTGGCCAACCACGTTAGCGTGTCATCTATCGGCCTGTCTACGATACGGTTCTGCAACCACTGGCTGAATGTCTGGTTGTGCTTGTTCAAGATCCGACTGTATGGCACATTTGGTAACTCTTGCCGTAGCTTGTTCAGGTGTTCTTCTATATAAGGGGAAACTACGGTCATGTGCTGCAAGACCGTAAAATGGGCAATGTCAAATAGATGAGTATCCTTCCAGCTGACTTCTTTTCCGACAGTCCCTTTTCCAGATAGCCTCCCCTCATGGTGGGACCTGGGCACACCAATAGGCTGTGAGTTGTGCATGTAATCGGTGCAAAACTCAACCACCTCCTCTGACGTATATCCTTCTACGATACTGGCCTCGGGCCGATACCGATTCCAAATATAGTGCTTGAGTATTCCCATGAACCGCTTGAACGGATACATGCTGCGTAGGAACACAGGCCCGCACATCTTTATCTCGTACACAAGGTGTGTAACGAGATGAACCATGACATCGAAGAACGAGGGCGGGAAGAACATCTCAAGCTGGCATAGAGTCTTCACAACCTCCTCTTGCAGATCATCCAGTGTATTGGGATCCATGACCTTCTGAGATATCGAGTTGAAGAAATCACAAAGCCTCATGATCGCCTCTCGAACTTTTGTGGGCAGAATATTTCTGATTGCCACCGGGAGCATCTGTGTCATCATTACATGGCAATCGTGTGACTTCATGCCAATTAGTTTCTTGTCTTCCATTGAAACAAGACTCCTGATGTTTGCGCAATGACCAGAGGGGACTTGGACACTATACAGGAAGCCCAAGAACTCTATGGTTTCCTTCTTGGATAAAGTGTAACAGGCAGGTGGGAGATACGTCTGGCCCTTATCTTTCTTTACTGGAGCTAACTCTGGTCTGATGCCCAAATGGACCATATCCATTCGTGACTTGATGCCATCCTTCGTTTTGTCTTTCATGTTCAGTAATGTACCAAGAACGCTGTCACATACGTTCTTCTCGACGTGCATGACATCGATGCAGTGACGTACATCTACATCCTTCCAGTAAGGTAAGTCCTAGAAAACTGATTTCTTCTTCCATACGCTCTTCTCACGGGGACGTTTATGTCCCTTGTCAACACGACATTCACATCCTTCACCATCTCACTGACCTCTTCGCCAGTAAAAGGCCTTGGTTTTGCGCCTCTTTCTGTATTGCCGTCAAATTGTTCCTTCATGTTACGGTAAGGGTGATTTCTTCTCAAGAACCTCCGATGACGCATGTATACGGTTTTGCGCGAGAACGGAAGCCAGACACTCGCGGTATCATCTATGCACATGACACATGCTTTGGCTCCCTTTGTACTCTGCCCCGAAGCATTAGCAAGTGCTGGATAATCCTGGATGGTACAGAGTAACAGTGCACGGAGATCGAATGACTCCTTCTTGTACGCATCCCATGCCCTTACCCCTTTCTCTTTCCACAATGTTTGTAGTTCTTCCACCAGCAGCCAGAAGTAAACTTCGATGTCATTTCCAGGTTGTTTTGGCCCTTGGATAAGCATCGACATCATGATGTACTTCTTCTTCATGCACAGCCAAGGAGGAAGGTTGTACATATACAGAAGCATAGGCCAAGTGCTGTGTCTGCTGCTCATGCTGTCAAATGGATTCATTCCATCTGTACTCATTGCGAATCTTACATTCCTTGGGTCATCGTCGAAGGTTGGGTACTTCGCATCGATTCTTCTCCACTGGGCAGCATCAGCCAGGTGTCTCATCTTTCCATCATTCTTACGTCCCTCCGCATGCCAACGCATCAGCTTTGCTTCCTTCGGGTTTGCAAACAAATGCTTCAAACGAGGAATTACAGGCAAGTACCACACAACCTTATTAGGGACTCCCATCTTGATCTCATCATCGGCCTTCTCTTTGTGAACGCAAATCTTTGTACTCATTGCGATAAAGCATACAGTCATTCTTACATGCGTGTATCTTCTGTACTTCTAGTCCCATGGGGCAAATCACCTTCTTGGCTTCGTAGATGTTTTTTTGGCAACTTATTTTCATCTGGAAGCATGTCTGCAAAAAGACCCAACATCTTTGTGAAGCTCGTGTCCGACCATCCGCTTTCTACCTTCAATCTCTAGAGGTCAAGTGTTGCTGACAACTTGGAGTGCTTTGCCTTGCAGTTTGGATATAGTGGTCTCTCGGCGTCTTCCATCAAGCCCATGAATTCCCTGTATTCTGCATCATCATGGTTGCTCTCGAAATCATGAATCATTTGTTGCAGATTTGGAATAGCAGTTTCATCGCCATCGGAATCACAATCGTCGCCATCTGGCTGCCCATCGTATGGGTTTGGCATATGATGATCCCCGTCTTCGTTTTCTACGTGCATGACCGGCGGCTCTTCACCGTGCTTGGTCCAGCATGTATATCCCTTCTTGAAACCCCTCCGAAACAAATGCTCTTCGATCACTCTTGGGTCCTCCCACAGTCTAGAGTTTCCACATTCAACACATGGACAGAAAATCAGCCGTTCCCTCTTGTTCCTCATGTCTGCCTCCGCGACTTTCATGAAACGAATGATGCCACTGATATATGCTCGACTTGTACGACTCTTGGACATCCAACCTCGATCCATCTACAGGATTTCAAACAACAGAAAAACTACATGGCATGATTTTGCTAGCACTGCATGCAGAATACCCGGATCTAAAAATTAACCGAAGGATGACTACTTGATGCGGATTATACGCGTACTCTGTCTTAATTGCTAGCAGAGCTGATCACATACAGCTAGCTGCCCCGGCAAGCCACTGCCTCCGCCGCCGCAGCTGCCGCCCGCCGCCACCGCCGCCACTCCAATTAGCCGTCGTGCGCCACTCCCGCCCTTACAACAAGCCACCGTTCCCGCGCGCTCGAACTAGAGCATTTAGGTCGAGCTCGGTACTGGTACACAGGGGTCACTTACGACATCGCACACGGTCATCAAACAAAATCCGTCACTTATGGCGGCTACCTGCGCAAACCAGAACGAGATATCACACACGGTCACTAGAAAAAAGCGTGTGCGATGTGGATCCACATCGCACACGGTTCCTATGAACTAACCGTGTGTGATGTTCAATGACGCACATCGCACACGGCAAGATTGAAATAACCGTGTGCGATGTGAGGCACATCGCACACGGGGCTGGAATGTTGCCCGTCTGTGATGAGACTTACATACCAGACAGTGTTTTCGTTGTATGTTTCCTGGCTTTATCAGTTCATTTCGCTTACCACCTCTGAAAAATAGAATAACATCCCAGCATGCACAGGACAATATATATCACAAGCATCCACAACACAAATTAAAGAATTTTCTGCATCTCAATTCCACATCTCAAATTTGAGAACTCCACATCTCAACCATATATATATGTACAACACATTCGACATCGTACAAGTTGCTAAAGAATTTTGCACATCTCAGTTTCATATGGAAACGAACTATCTAGGGCTTGGTTCATGGGTAGAAAGTGCTAGCTAGTGTGTTTACACACTTGATTACAAATGGACTCTTTAGATTGTGATGACGCATTAGAATGCGACATCTGTGCGTGCACCTCCCCTTAGGCTCGGGCTTCATCCTGACCTCTGATCGAAGCACACAATCATGTCAGTCACAATTCACAATTTAGCACGGTATAATCAGCGTATAACAAAGTACAGAGGTTCGGAAGGTAATACCTAGAGGAAGGCGTCTGATACGTCACGTAGTTTTCTTGTGCATTGTAACCGCAATAGAGCGTCGTCACCATTGTGACATTGCATTTACACTGCACAAGACACTCTTTCCAAAAGAAATGTCTTGTGCAGTGCAGCGCAGTGTCACAAACGCGACGGAAAACTGCAGCCTCCATCGGCGCCAGCGCTGCTGCAAGGCGGAGGAGCGGTTGCCGGCCTCGAGGAAGAGGCGGCGACCGGATCCGGGCTCGGGGGGGCTTGGGGAGGAGGCGGCGGTCGGATCCGGGCTCGAGGAAGAGGCGGCGACCGGATCCGGGCTCGGGGAGGAGGCGGCGGCCACAGCGCGGTGCGAAAGACAGTTAGGGTTCCCGCGTTTATAAATAGAAGAAGTTTGATATCGCACACGGGTTATCAAAACTAACCGTCACCGATAATTACAACATCGCACACGGTCATCAAACAAAATACGTCACTGATGTCGGCTACCTGTGAAACCAGACATCACACACGGTCTATTCCTATGAAGCAAACGTGTGCGATGTGAGTGAAATAACCGTGTGCGATGTGAGGCACATCGCACACGGAATCTCCAAAATAACCGTGTGCGATGTGTGGAACATCGCACATGGTCCTAGAAAATACCCGTGTGCGATGTTTCTCACACGGTTTCTCAGAAAAAACCATGTGCGATGTGCCTCACATTGCACACGGCCCAGTTTGCCGTGGCACATCACACACGTGCCTGAAATGTTGACCGTCTGCGATGTTCACATTGCTGACGAGTTTCGGACAACCGTGTGCGATGAGGGGTCTTAAAAGACCAGTTCTGTACTAGTGTACACTGGATGCGTCCCAAGATACAAAGGCCTATGAAACAACTCAGCCCATGCAACGTAGCACGCACAACGGCGACCGTGGGTGTTGCAGATGCCGGTGTTGTCCGGCGGGACGGCCTTTTGTAAGGTGGAAAAATGCTTATGATAATCTGTATTACTGGGTATTCACATCGAAAGACCATAAATGTAATAAAAAAAATCAGTACTTAAACCAAAACTAATACAACTACGGATAGTATCGAAATCATTTTTACGGATATGGACATATATATGGTACTGCAAATTGAATCGGATATAGATACAGATACAGATACGGGTAATATCCAGATTTTGAGTGGAATTCTTTTCAAACCTGTAATTTTACTGTCCAACCTCTGATTTGGGCAAACTTGATATTTTTTTTATTATCTCGACGAGGCGGACATTAAGGTGACTATCAATTTATCATTTAATGGAACACATATTGGTATATTTTTCAAAAAAGTTGTAGTGAAGGATCAATGATGTTGCCTAAAAAGAAGTGAATATGATATTTAAAGATTTAAGATCCATTATGTTAGTATGCAATATGGTAAAGAAACGACTTCTAGCGATGTAAACAATAACAAGTAAATGAGCTAGAAGATAGCGAAGGGAGAGCAAACACGATGATACAAGGATTTGTTGCTGTAGGTCGGACCCTTGGCGAGATTTTATATCTCCGTTGAGGAAGCTTGATCCGATGATCAAAACCGGCATCAAAACATGCTCTTTTCTTAAGAGGCTTGCTGATGAGTCTCACTTTCTTTTTGGTAGCTCTTGACCTTGTGGTAAATGATGAGTCCATTTTGTACTCATCATTTTCTCCATATTGATTCTTATTATTATACTTTCACTGTATAAATTTTTGTTAGTTGCTGCTAATGACTAATTAACTGTTAGAATTGTGCAAAACTCTCTTCTGGGCTTAATATTTATAGAAAACGCTAGATAAGAGTACAAAACTATACATATTTGAAAAGTACACATCGAGAGGAGTGCTCGCAAAGAAACAAGAGACCGGATAGAGCATTCACTAAGCCAGATGACCAACGGTATGAGCATGACGCCCGTACCACATGCTCATACCGAGTGTGTGGCGCCGCCACGTCAAACATAACCTAATCCCTCCGCAAAACCCTAAACAGCGCATGCAATCTATTTAAAAAGGAGGGGGGGGGGTATTGCAATAGAGTCACTCGAGGGAGGGATCCCCTCAAGATTTTAGATCCAATCTACTATCTCCACCGTAGCCTCAATAACTTATTTACAAAGTTGCAAGGGAGATCAAGGGAGGAAGAGGAGGATCATCTCCACCACACCATGATCTCCACCATGCCATGCGAATCATCTCCATCACGCCAAGCAAAACCTCCATTGTTCCTCCATCTCCACCTCTCCTCTCTCTCTCTTTCTTGTTAACCCTGTTTTCTTGTAAGATGAATTCCCTGTTTGACGAATAGATTATTTCTTGACTATTGGTGATCTATCATGTTATTGATCTATGAGTTGTTGCTATGCATAGATATAATTCCATAGTGTCGTTAATAGGTGCTAAGGAGTTGCACCGATGAGATGTGTAGGGCGGGTATCACGGTGACATTGCATATCCGGATAGAAAGTCCTTGATCATTTATTTGGGTAAATCACGAAGACTCACTTCTTTATGCCGTTACCTTGTGTAGCGAGGGGTATGGATATACCTACCTTTGGCTTCGCCTTCATGCTTGCATGTATAATATTTCTTTAACATGTTATGAATCAAATAGCCTAGAAATTATTCATTACTTGTCGTCCCGTGTTGCGTTCTTTTAATTTCTGTTCTTAGTTTTATTATTTCATTGCCCCTTAATTACTTTGTTTTAATCCTTGTCTAATTGGTTTAGTTACTTTAGTTCAATCCTTGTTTTATTGCTCTAGTTGAAGTCGATAATATAGTAGATTAATTCCAAATTACGGTTCGGGTGCAAACACTCGTGTGACAAGTCCAGTTGTGAGGAAGGGAAAACTTTTGTCCTTTGCTCCCGTGGTTCGATAGTCTTGGGCTCAATAATTCACTTGGAAAGTTCTGAGATGATCCGGTGTTCTTGCCGGTCATTAGTAGACGAACTCCGATCTT